>JAYKKT010000073.1:10335000-11535000 GCA_036023115.1 Brasenia schreberi | reverse complement strand
CTTGTGAGCTGGGGATGCCCTTTGAAATACTGGCTCGGCCCAATTTTTGAAAGGTCATAGGCGGAGTCAGCCCACAAAGATTACGGTTGAGATCTTTAAGTTAAAAAGCAATTTTTATGGAACATATTTATTGTGTGCAAAAAGTACTAACATATTTTTTATTTTTGAGATCATCGATCTTAGAGATTGAACGGTTGAGATTTAAAAGCATGTTTAAGCATGGATTGATGTGCATGTAAACTATACTCTCTATATAGATATATATAAAAAAAGAAAAGAAAAAAACTGGTATGTACTAGCACACTTAAGTGTTAGCAAATCAAATCAAATCTCAATTATGATTTATTTGAATTTGCTAACACCAAGTATGCTAACACATACTAGTGTCTCTCTCTCTCTCTCTCTCTCTCTCTCTATATATATATATATATATATATATATATATATATAGATATAGATATAGTTTTTATTATATATCTTAACCCACGTATTTTAATCCTTATTCCTAACAACTCTGGCTGCCAAAGTTAATCATTGTTCTTAATTCATCACCCTATTAGTAAAATTGTATAGGAATGTCAGAATGGGCTTGACCTGGAAGGCAGGCTCCATATAGCCCGTGTTTGACCTCAGTGTCAGACAGGTCGAACAATTCGACTCTGTTTAGCAAATGGGCCTGAAATGTCTAGTACGATCCTGTAATTTTTCAAGGCTGGACTGGGCTGGGCCGATCCCAAATCAGACCCATTTTGACCTCCATACAATTTCATCAGTACGATGAAGAATAAAGAACAATGATTAACTCTGCCACCCGAGGCTACCAGGAATAAGGATTAAGATAGTGGAAGGGTTAAAAAAGGATTACAATAATGGGTCTGATTAGATATTATTTTATTCATCACGCTGCTTGGCTTTTTCACCGTCCCTTCTATTTCTTCCAATCATTGCACCCTATTTTAATCCATTTTGATGCGTTTAATAATAATGGGAAAAGATAAAGAAGGCAGTAAAAAGTAAAAGGAGTCAGTGGAGACAGACATTTAAAATAATAATAATATTATTATTAACGTAATCTATTTTACCATCATGTGCCCCCACGGCAAAACAGATGCACATAAAATATCAGCTCCACCAACAAAAATTAAAAGAAAATATTTTACTTTATTTCTTTTATTTACTGTGATACTCAGTGTTCCACCTCAATCACACAAAAGAAATATAAATGGGGAAGGTGGTGGGAGGGTTGAGAGTTAGTGTTTGGTGAGGGTAATTACTCCTTTTGCCTTTCGACATGTTAAAATGAGGGTAATTACTCCTTTTGCCTTTCGACATGTTAAAATGACGTTGAAGGCCTGTCATCTTCACCATTAATTACGGAGGTTGAGTCTTAACATTTCCCTCCTCCTCCTTATGATCCGGATCTCTCTCTCTCTCTCTCTCTGAGCGCTAGGATTTTCTGGTGTAGCTACAGAGAAATTGGAATTGTGGGCTTTGTCCGGGACCATTTTGATTGGTAGAGAGAGGGAAAGTCATCCCTTTTCCTTTCTTTGTGGTTGAAATTTCCTGCGCAACTTCTGGTTCGGGATAAGTTGTGCCTTTCTCCTCGTCTGAGATGAAAAAAGATAGTCTTTTGATAAATGGTAGCGGCAATAATCAATCGGCTATCAGTTACAGACCCACCACCATGGATATCCAAAGAGGAAGCATCGCTTCTTCCTCCCCATTACCTCATTCCTACCTCAACGTCGATTGGGAGATCCCTTTCGACCAAACACACTCAAGCATCTCCTCATCAGCATCCGCCGGCGTCTCTCCGGCCGCCACCGAGCTCATCGGCAGGTTGAGGAGTATCTGCAACGCCGGGGAGATCTCCCCACAATCACAAGCAATTCGAAATCACGTGCCTGTAAATGCTTCTTGTCTCAACTCTCCTTTGAATTCCCCTGCTAATCTGAACTTGGGAATTCGGCACGACAGAGTGAACGGAGGAGTGCCCATTTCCGGGAATTCAATGAATGGTTACCATGGATTGACACATTTCTCGGCTCTGACGCCGGCCTTCGTCGATGGGGCAGCTAATTATTCCTGCTTCGGGGAGAGAGTGCTTAGTGGTTTTGGATTTCAAGAGTCCGAAATGCATTGCAGTGGAAAGCTGGCTAGAGCCTCTAGCAGCAAATCTCTGCAGGCTGATCCCAGCAGAGATGTCCTTGTTTCAGCCAATTTGCCTGACACAGGGATGAGACCGGATCCCGGTTGTGCTGCTCCGAATTGGGGTCCCAACAGGCTGTTTAATAGGTTATCCACGTCTTCTACTCCTGAACCGGATGAGGAAGAATTCTCAGGTGGCTGCGATGAATCCACTTCTTCTGATCAGGTTGCGATCCGGGAGCCCGGATCAAAGAACCAGAACGAGAGTGGCAGCAGAAAGAGGAAGGCTGTTCAAAAGGGCAAAATAGATATACTAGCTTCAGCAAACTTCAAAGAAGAAAAGGTTTGTTCTGCCACTGTTCGTCATTTTGGGTATACTTTGTTATATTTCCAGCTTTGTCTAATTTTACGTAATTCTATGCTTATGCTAATTTCCATAAGAATCTATGTTTCGAAATCACGACGATTTTTTGAAATTCAAGCTCTTTGGAATGATGGTTTTGATAATAAGGATTGATTGTAACAATGCCTGCAGATTGTGGAGACAGATGAGTCAAACTTGAAGAGAAGCAGAGGTACAGAAGCAGGGTGTAATGCAAAAGATGAATCACGGGCCAAGGTTGAGGAGGTTGGAGGTTCGATTGGCAGAGAAGGAAATCAACAGCAAACAGAAGATTCACAAAAGCCTTCGGAGCCCCCCAAAAAAGACTACATTCATGTTCGGGCACGAAGAGGCCAAGCAACAGACAATCACAGCCTTGCAGAGAAGGTATAGATTTGCCATTGAACTTTTCTCTTTCGTTGCCTTTTCCTTGTTAATTAGTGCATCTCCCCTTGTTCAAATTCTTAAATTGAGCGTATCCTCTGTGACAGTTGAGAAGGGAGAAGATCGGTGAACGCATGAAATTTCTTCAAGATCTTGTTCCAGGTTGCAATAAGGTAACCTCTACAGCCTATTTGCTAGATATGATCAAAGAGGAAATGCTCTGTAAAACAATGGATGGTTGTTTACTTAATTGTGAATTATGTTCAATGAGATCGTAAACTGAAAATTTTCTTTGTAGGTAATAGGCAAAGCAGTCATGCTCGATGAAATCATAAACTACGTCCAGTCATTGCAAAGACAAGTTGAGGTTTGTAATTACTTGTGCATGACCTGTAAAAGCCTTAGTAGCTGTTAAAGATGCATCACTGCTTAATTTCATGGGCTCTCTCTCCATGTTTCAGTTTCTTTCGATGAAGCTTGCCACTGTCAACCCGAGACTCAACTTCAATGTGGATGAATTCTTCCCAAAGGATGTAAGTTTGTGCATTTTAACCATGTAAGTTGATTGTTTGTGTAGAATGGTATCTAATTTATCCAGTCTCTTGAATATGTTGTGCTATCAGATGCTTCCATCGCATGCTTCTTCGCAGATAGTGTCCCTATTAGACACATCTGGTTCAACATTTCCCTGCGGCAGCCACCCCCAGCTGGGTTCACTCCAGGGCTCCATAGCTGCAGCATCAGAGACACGGTGCTCTGTAAATCCTTTGGATTCCACTCTGTCTAGAAGTCTTGGCGTGCAATTGCCTTTGAACGATGGAATTGGCGATGCTTCCTCACAAGTAACTTTTTAAATTGAAATTACCTCTCGTGAATCGGTTGATGAATCTTAATCAAGTAATCAAATGCTGTTTCTTGTTTCAGCTCACAACAATTTGGGATGATGAACTTCAAAGTGTTGTCCAAATGGCTTTCGGACAGAATCAGGATACTGCATGCCACTGGTAGGGGAATCATGCGGTGAAACTCAAATCTTTATTTTGTTACTCGTCAAGTGCTACGTGCTCATGTCCACAAATCCACTATTGCAGGCTCATTTCCCTCAAATCACATGAAAATTGAGCTCTAGTTTATGAATTTGGAGAATCGTCCCTTGTCTGAAGATGTGGAAGAGAAGATTTCCTAATTTTAACCTGTCGTGGATGGGAATATGTATGTAGGAGAATTTAGAGTGCCCATACTTAATTCATCCCTCCTTAGGTTTTCTTTTTTCTTTTGTAATTTTCAACAGCCAATTCTTTTTGCAAATCTTCTGCAAGTATCACCATGTATAATTCTAGGCTAACTGCATTCTGCGGTGCATAGCTTTCAACCACATTTAAGATGTAATATGGAAGCTGGTGAGCAATGAGAAGGCTTATGTTACTATCACCTTGATTTGAAAGAATCGAGTGTTTCGGCTGTTTCAAGTTTTCTGTCATTGATTGGCATTGCAAATCTGGTTCAGTTGCACTCTGAGCCCTTGATTTGCACCACATTAATCCAAAATCCACTTGTGACCGGTTTGGAAATCATAATCCTAGTGTTCCCCTGACTAGGAATTTGTGAAGTTGACTTGAACCAGAGGCAATCAAACTGAAAGCTTCAGACTCCATTAGCCAAAAAGGATGTGCAGAATCTGCAGATTGTCTGTCAAAAGGTGAAAGAATAATTTGATCTGAGTTGGAGTTTCCTTTTGCTTTATAAAGGTGCTGCTAGTGGAGTCCACACTTCTGCTCACCAAAGTCACCACCTTAATTAAAGATTCTAAATTATCGTATATCTTTAATTAAGGCATCTAAACAATGAAAGAAGTGTTGGGGGGATATTTTCTGATGGTGAAAAGTTTATCAAACTGTTCGCTTTTCTATCTTTTATGTGGAGGTTCTTGCCTATAGAAAATTATGGATGACGAACAAGAATTCTACATGTGGGTGGCCCAAAGTACCTACCGGTGACAGGTTGGCTGTATCTTGAGTAGATAAGTCACTGTTAATGCAGACCACACCCCAGGTGCAAATGGTCCAAGTGGGCTTGAACCCTTGATCCCTGATTCACCGCATCCAGTAAAAGAGTGAATCGCAGAGTTACGATGTATGGATGAATTACCTTACCTTATCTAAGCCTTTTCTCATACCAGATGTAATCGGGTACAATACGAAGAATTCTTAAGAAGCCACTTTTTGTTCAAGCATGCTTAACTTCGGAGGAGTTTGTCAATCCTAAAAAGTTCGGAGTTCCAATGGGATTGGGTGCATTGATGCTCGAAACTGCATGAATTATGAAAACAGTTAAATCTTGGAACTCTTTTCGATGCTTATTCTCATGATCTTTTGAGTGATTTATGATTTTCCGGCCAGTGGAGAGAAGAGAGTGAGAGGATTCTCTTCCCCTAGAGTGCACGCCGGTTCTAGAACAGACAAAGAGAGAGAGAGAGAGAGACGGGGCGGGGGATTGTTGTGCCCTGAACGGTTACGGAGGGAGTGAAATTGTGCCTGGGAGTAGATTTTCTGAAAGCGGCAAAACAGTTAGAGCGCCGGAAAAGGAATCTTTCCTGCGTGCTTCTGGTATCTACCACTGAAGTATCTATTTGGGAAGAAGAGGCGAACGACGATGAAGATACTCAGGAAGGGACAGACGATTGTTCAAAGAGTCTCATCGGCAAACTTCTTCCATAAGGTCGTCCATAGGAAAGAACCTCCGTCTGCTACTTGTTCACTGAAAAGAAGTTTTGTCTACTTAATTGGCTGTGTATTGGTTATGTTAACCATCGGCAAACTGTCTTGACTAATTCATTAATTTCAAGAAAAGGCCCAAGCCTAACACACTCACATGTACCCTTTGGGAGTCAAACTCTCTACTAAGAGAAACATTGCTAAAGTGTCCGGTCGTTGAGCTAAGGCTCTCGGTGTAATGAAATACGTTGATGAACAAAAAGAAAAAGAGGATCTCTGCATCAGAATGGGCACTAGGGTGTGCATAATTCGGGTTAAATAAAAAACCCTCACTGATCTATCAAGTTCACTTGGGGTTTATATAGCTTGAGTTCGATTTAGATTTTCAAAAACAACAATTTTCGGTTCGCTTTCAGTTTCGTGGGATCTAAAACCTATTCGGTCGAAAAAACTGATGTTTTTTAAACTTACTTGCTTAGTTGCCCTAGCCCTAGTTTGCCCTCTTTCATAGTGTCATCCTCCTCTATGTGCAGCATCATCCACTTCCTCCTTGTGCTCCCTCCCTCCCTTACGGCTTTGGCCTAGTTTGCCCTCTCTCACACGCTCGTCCTCCTTTAGCTCGCTCTCTCCCTCTCTCTCTCTCTCTTGCAGCTCACTCTGTCTCAGGTATAAATTTTTTTCTTTTTCTCTTTTATTTTTTTGATAGATGGTTTGCTTGTATAAATTTTTACCTTTGTTAAACATTTGCTTGTTCTCCTTTGCTTTTTTGTAAGTAGAACTAATGGAGTTATTATGTCACTGTTTGTTCTCCTTGGCTTTTTCTATTAAGAATTTATTCATCTAATCACACTTAGCATGATTGAACCATTTATTATACAATTCAAGTTTGCAAGTTATTGGATTGAGAGGGAGTATGATAGCATTGAGTAGCAACAAAAATTCATTACGTAATTATGTTTATTATATCAATTATTTCATTGACTTTTTTATGATTATTTCATTTACCTAGGGTTAGATGAAGAATGAAGATGATGGATAAATGGTTTGCTTGTTGAGTGTCATTGGTATTTTGTAATATAGTAGGATTGTATTTTGTGTCAGTATAGGAAATGGGTTTCGGTAATTAGTAACATTGTAATAACGTTTATGTGCTTCAAGGCTTGTTATCATTTGTAACTTATTTATATGTTTGTTTCAAACTGAGACTTTATCACTATAATGTTGGTAGTTGACTATATATGAGTAGGAACTAGGGTTTGTGGTTGATGATCATTTATATAACCTACTTGTTCTTTCAGCAGTTGAGTAATTGAAGTGTTACATTGATGTCTTGAACTAAAAGTATTCTTTCAGCTTACATTACATGTGTTAGATTGATGTATTTTACTTCAGCTTTAGCATACAAAATTTAATGAATAGATCCATGTATAGGGATGTCAAAGAGTCCAATCTAGTGGCATGCTTATATTCTTCATGAACAAATTGATGTATTTGGGTTATCATCAAACCTATTCATAGAAATTTTCAAGTTCATCATAGTAGAATTGGGGCACAACATCCGCAGGATTGAGGGCAAGGGCAAGCAATATCCAAAACTTCTTTTGCTTGCCATAATGAACTTTAGTATGCTTTGCTAAGAGAAAATGGATGTGGTTGCATGCATATTATAAATGCTTTTGGTGTACGGAGAAATACCTTACTATTTGGTTACTTATCCAAGACAATAAATAGATTCTTTCTAATTCAGTTTGAATAATTTTGTGTTTTCATGTCTCTTACATCTTTGTTTGAGTTCACTAAGTACCATCTTTGATAGGAATAAAATTGCATTACCGCTTAGTTTCTCAACTGGTTATACAAATTTACCACAACTCAGTTGCTAATCAGAACCCATCCAAAATGTTACCAAATGCTTACATATGGAGACCATGCTTGTTAATGTCTTCGGTACACATTGCACCTGATAGTCACCTTCTCTTTCTTTTTCAGGTGATTAATTGTTGACAAATGACGTTCTAACTTGCGATATTGTTTTTGGTGTTGTGGTTTCGACAAAGGTAGTACTTTTGGCGAGTAATGTAAATCATATTGATCTATATCAACAAGGGCTTATGTGGTATGAAGACTTTCAGCTTGCTCGCACTTAAGACATGCATAAGATACAAAGAACACTTGCTTCCTTGTTAACCTGGTGGTCAATAGGGTGAAATGTAATGCTATAGATAACCAATTGATGTTGTCTTATTTATATTTCTAGTAGAACTAGCAATCAATAGTCATTGGGACAGTCTTCCAGACCTTCCTTCTGACAACTAAGTACATTGTAAAGGCCCAGTTGATGTAATGTGTCTTCACTAGTTCAGAGCTTAGGGATGTTGGCTAATGTGGTTTCAATATGATATTAGGCCAAAAAGAATAAAAAACTTTTCTGGATTGCAGCGGTGTCACCTATGGTATCTGTGGTTGCTTCCACCTTTTTCGTTTACGTAACTGGAGTAGGCAAGCATGGTGATATGCCAATTGTGAGTATTCATCTCGTATTGTAGGGCACACCTTTCAGTAGATCTTATTTGAACAATGTGACTATGTTAATAAATCAGTATGTTTTGGCATGTGAAAGATTGGTACAATCCATAAGGGGATAAATAAATTCACTGTTAAACAAATCTACTTCACTAGAAGATATGTTGGGAAAGGTTTCAGAATTGGTATTGTAGCAGTTTTTATAGCACTAATGGTATGCTAAGTCAGGCACATTATTCCTTTTCCTTGGTCTAGTTATGATCATGAATTGGAGACTTGAATGCTTTCTATTGATTTCAAAAAACTATAGCAATAGGAAGAATATGTGTTGCAATGAAAGACTACAATATAGATGGGAACAAAGAAATGGTGGCGCTAGGGATGATGAATGTTGTTGGTTCAATGATTTCATGCTGTGTTGCAACATGTTTAAGAGTAGCATTTTATTATGATTAGAAAATTCTATTATCATTTCACATAAAATGACCATACTTATCGTTTTTACTTCACTTCTTTCCTCTGCAGATTCCTTTTATTGATCTTCAGTAAACTACATGGCTGGTTGCCAAACAACAGTCTCAAACATAGCGATGCTAACGTTAAAATTGATGGCACCCCTCTTCTGTTGTACACCAAATGCAATTTTATCTGCTATAATTGTTTATATAATGCTTGGATTGATGGATTTCAAGGCTTCCTGGTTGATATGGAGAGTTGATAAGCTGGATTTTATTACATGCTTGGGAGCCTTCTTTGGGGTTCTCTTTATATGTATTGAAATAGGGCTACTGATTGCAGTACGGAAGATAAACGAGTTTTGAAACTTCAATTAATCACAACTAAAAGAATAACAATTTTTTTTATCAGGTTTTGATATCATTTGCAAAAAATTCTTCTCCATGTTACTCAACCACATACACCTTTACCTGGAAAAATTCCTAGCACAACTATCTATAGAATGTCAAACAATACCTAGATGCAATCCAAATTTCTGGTATCTTGGTTGTAAGGATTGATTCAGCAATCTGTTAGAAGACGTGAAGAGTGCTTACAACACGCAGCCGTGTATAGTTATTTTCTATAGTTTATACTTTCTGCTTTACTTTCTTAAGTGTTTGTTTTTAAAGATAGCTGTAAATTAGTTTGATTAATGGTACTTAGGTAATTCTTATTAGTGTAAAGCTTGTGTTTAAAAGGGGGAAACCCTACCAGCATCACAATTATTTTTCTTTAAAAGAAAATAATAAAAAGAGAGAGCAGCTTCTGGGACTGCCGAACACTACTCCAAGTCTCCTCCTTAATTTTTAACAAGGTGAGCCCATGTTTCAGTGCATGATTGATGCATATTTTCCCTCTCTTGAGAATTAAAAGTGTGATGAATTACCATGTTCTCTCTCTTTCTTTCTCTCTCTCTCTCTATAATGAATGTGGTGGCTTTTATGGCTAGTATGTGCAAGCTTCAACTGTCAAATCTGACATATTTGGTTATACTTTTGTATTAATCTGACTTTTTGAATGGTATTTGTTGGACTTAACTCTCTCTCTCTCTCTGTATATATAAATAGAAAGAGTGTGTGTATATTATATTATGTATATATATATATATATATATATATATATATATATATATATATATATATATATATATATATATATACTGTCTTTTTTCCTTAGTGAAGGTTTGATTCAGTCGGGACCTTTAGAAAGCTTGTGTATTATTAAGATCCCTCATGGGTCCATTAGCCATCTGTGGCTGTTGCCATCAGTGAGCATCATCTGTAACAATCATGTATTTTTGTCCCTCAACAAACAAGAGTTGCTTCAGATTTGATTGTTGGTGATTTTCTTTTGCTCACTTAGATGAAGAGAAGAGGGGCCAAGGTTAAACGATCTCCAAATATTGTCACAACCATTTTTCGGATCAATCGAGTAGCATCAGCCAGAATTAGGAATGGTAAAGAAACAGACTAAATTGAACATGATCTGTTTATGTCTAACTTACAAACTTGAAATCATGTCCATAGTTTTTTTTAGCTCTTTTGAGCAGAGAGGACACAAATCATACACAAGCTAAGTCCAAGCTGGACATGACTGCTCGTTAAAGATAAAACTTTGATTTGTAATCTATATTTTTCATTTAAAAAATGAACTTCTTCACAATTTAAGTCAAAATTTTATTTTTGTATGGTTCATTTCTTGTTTTTGTTTAAACAACTGGCACCCGAAAGCCCAAGGACCCCGACCAATCTAGTTCGAGCCAGGTCAGCTCCATTCACGGCACTCAAACTCGGGACCTTGCCTAAGGGGAACAAGTGTGAAACCATATATAGTTTCAATTTGAATATGCAAGTGTGACAATTTGATTATGTTGATTCGATCTGACTTTTCACAATAGTAATTTCAAGTATTGGCAATGTTGATTCTCCTATCCAAAAATTGTGTTGCTCTTGATTTGATCTTGTCGCATTTGTAGGTCACTCGCAACCATAACTTTGAACTTAGCTCGGCTACAAATGCTTACATATCTGGATGTTATATTTGTACATGAGAGTTCTTGTTCTTCTCTTGATGGAAGAGGGGAAGAATACTTTCTTGAAAAAAAAATTGGTACAACGGAGAGGCAGGTGCAAGATGCACCACTGGGTATCGAACTCATGACCTTAAAATTGTGAATCAATCCCCTAGCAAGGTGAGATATTATGGAAATTACTGCAGGAGAAATTACTTTTCTTGTTACAAAAAAAAGTTGATCTATAATGAGATTGATCTTGACACTGATGCTGAGGTATGTGACCACACAAAAAAAAAATCATCTGAAATCAGATTATTAGAGAAATATTGGCATCATACCAATAGAAGATAAAATGACATATCAAACACATTTAAGATGGTTTGGCCCAAATGGAATTCTAATAGAAAATGAAAAAAGTTTGATAAATATCGAGCATCATAAGAAAAGTCTGCTGAAGACCGGAATTGCTTCGAAGAAAACCAGTGTTATAGTTTGGAGTTAAATGTGATCTAGTCCAATATAAATCGCAACAACATCTAGGGTGTGTTTGATTCATGGTACTAGAATTGCAGGCCTAGGCTCACATGGGCATATTGAGGAATCATTATTCTATGTTTAATTCACGAGTAGTATTGATGTTTGGGTTTTCGTGCAAGATTTTGTCCAAAACCCTTGGATTCAGTTCTTATGTCCCACCTCTCTCCTTGTATTTAAGTTTTTAACACAAATTAGGTATATGAAACCACATCTCTATGCCAATATTTGGTGTAATACAAAACGTGGAACTATGAACACCAAAAAAAAACAAGGTCTAGTTCATTTGGAGCCTTGTTTCAACACACGCCTAAGAACACATTTTATGAACCTAATGGTACCTTTTTTTTTCTTTCTAAAACCGTTGAAATTGATGGGGAGTATGGTCACTATCTGGTTTCCGTATCAAGTTCGATGAAAGTTATTATCTATGAGTTTATTTTTTTCTTCTTCTTTTGGTGAGGATGCTTGTTTCCATGCTTCAAATCAACGACCTGAATTTGAAATCCAACTCCTCCAAATCAAAGATCTGATAATTAATATAGACAAATTTAGAAAGCAGATGCACGGCATTTCCTTAGGTCCAATATTCAAAACTAAGCATTATCCCACGCTAAATCGGCATTTTGATCCGATACGAGCTGACCACGCTAAATCGGCATTAAATGTGAAACATACGGGTCGGCTAAAGACTTATAAATTACATATGGTGGCATCTATTATCCATTCATAACAGGCAACTGAAGATCCCTTTGGCTTCAGTGGCACTCCATTGAATTTAGAGTGTGGAATAGGCGGGAATCCACTTTTGATAAGTTTATCTTAATAAATAATATAAGCTTTCATATTAAAAATACAATATTTTTAATATTATTAAATTAAAAGTTATTATGTGTATATATAATTTATATTTATATAAGAATATATATATATATATATATGCATATAAAATACTTATAAACATATATAAATACATGATATACATATGTTTTATATAATACATACAGATTATATATATATATATATATATATATATATATATATATATATATATATATATATATATATATATCAGGGCGGCCTTGTCCTTGCTTGGTATTTTGTGATCCGCTTCCTTTTTTATTTTGTTTAGTTACTAATATATTATAATGAATTTAATTCGACGATAAGACCCCCTAATCTAAATTTTCTAAACCCGCCACTCGACTTGGTAATATGGCATTAGGACTCGTATCAAGTCAAACAAACTGAATAGGAACTCTTGGCCCATGCAAAAACTCAATTTGTTGATCATGTTCGGCTTGTGAACTCTTCTGCGCCGAGCTGAATACTGATGTAGCACGAGTATAGTTAGACAAGTTGATTAAAAGCAGCTTGTTAAAGTTTAAAAACGCGAGGTTTCACATATTATTTGCAGTTAAATGATTTTTGAACAATCATGTTAAACTTGTGGTTCATACCTTTTTTTTTCTTGTGAGTTTGAAAGATGTGGTCATGTAATTACATTCTAACCACCCTAAACCAGTTGGATTAACATGGTTTCTTGCATACATCTGTACCTTCTTTTTTTCCGGGTTCGATACAATGGGACATGGAATACAGGTATACAAGCGGCACATTGCACGGCACATTGCAGGTATCTAACACTAACTTTAACGTTATGATTCGGCCACCATATCGTTGTATATATATTACACTATCCTTTAAATCTTTATTTATGATAATACCAACTTTATTTCAAGACTTTTCCTTACCTGAGTACCATAATTTAAACCCTATATCTTTAAAACCTATATCAGAGGTAAAGCTCGAGCCGTCGAACTGGAGTAGCTCGTGAGCAGTTCGGCTCACTTGCCCGTAACTTTCCCGATGGACGGTCAAGATGTTGAGACACCCGTGAAGATATCAGAACGTCTCTCACGGATCTCATCCCCGATTTCCCGCCAAAACTCGCTTCCCGCTGCCTTTCCCGCCAAAACTCATTGCTCATATCCACCGGAGATGCCCATTTTGCGCCAAAACTTCTCCACCACTGCCGTTTTCCTTCTGAAATCCTAATGGCGAGGAGCCAAGAAACCATTGGGAAGACTGCGACCGCGAGGAAGAGGAAGCGAGACGACGAAAATCGATCTCTGCGAGGGATATACACTCGGAGCAGATCGGAGCTGTTCGTCCACCGCACCAGATCCGGGTGCGCCAGGCCAGATCCACTCCGGAGTTCCACCGGAGATGGAACGGCTGCAGATGATGGCCGAGTCTTGTGCCGGAGGGTTTCGGGCAGGTTTCTTCATTCGCGGATGGCCACCAGGGGCAGATCGGTCAAGGATCTGCGAAGTCGCAGGGTTTTCTCTCAGGCGTCGATCTCTCGAGATTCCGATTCCGATGACGGTGGAAAGGTGAAGAAAAGCGAGGTTACTGTGACTGGACACTGTCTGGTGGAATCCGGCAACGATGTTACGATCGTGACGGGGTTTGTAGAAAGGGATGCGACTGAGAAGAGAGAGGTTGATGAGGAGTTAGGGTTTGTTGACGTGGAGATGGAATCTGAAAACGGAAGCTCTCGAGGTCGGATTTTCGATGTTTTAGAAGACAGGGTTTGTAGCTCAGGCGTGGAGGAAATAAACAGCGATTTGGGTTTTATATTTGCTCAAGTTGATCATGCTAGCAACGGATCTGGAGGTGATTGGTTTGATATCTCAGAAAGAGAGATTCATGGAGGATGCCCGGAGGGTATAAAGAGGGATTTAGAGTCTGCTAATGCGAAGAAGGGTGAAGGATATTTGGGAGATGATAATGATGTGGAATTGCAAGGTGTTGTAGAAGAAATAGATGAGTTTATTTCTAGCTTTTTTGATGGCTTAGTTTCCGACGCTTCGCAAAGTGAACTTGGCGAATCTTGCAAGGTAGACATTGATGGGAATGTGATGCTTGCTAGTTCGGCAACAGAATGCCTTCATGGTTTTGGAGTTGGCGATCATGCATCAGAAAATGCGTCTAGTCGCGGCGCCACCGGTGGACGACAATCGGATTCAGGTGAGGTCGATTTCAAGATCGAGCCAGTCAAAGTCGTGGATTCGCAAAATAAGGGCGAGCGAATTCGTAAACAAGAAATGGGCAAGGAAAAGTTTGCCGGTGATCAAGGAGATCTTAGGAAGCTTCAAAGAGACGATCATTCTTTGTTGCATCTTGAAAATTCTCAGGTGGTTGATGCTTTCGCTGAAGGTGCTGTTCATGCCGATCAAATGGTCAGCCAGGAGGAACAACGAGTCAGGACGGAGGTTAATCCACCGAGTACTCAGATTGCTTCTACTCCAAACACATTGAGGAGAAAGGCTGTAAGTATGGAGTTCGTTTTCATTCCGCAATTCTTTGAGTTGATAGTTTGATAGTTTTGTGAAGAATATCTATTTTTAACTAGTTAATTCGAGTTTTAAGTTCTGATCTTGGGTTTGATTAGTTTAATCATGTTACGCTTACACTTTCTAGATCTGCTCTCCTGGTCAAACTTCGACAATTATGTATAAGCATAAACTCTGAACTCTATGAGATTGAATGATCTCATACAGCGCCTGCACTTAGTAACGGTTGGGAATTTTTCCAGTGGGACTGAATATCTACATCATTCTCATATCCCAACTTGTGAGGCAACAATAAATTTCTCGATCACATGTTGGGACTCTTGTAGCAGACACGATCGGATGCTTATTCGATGTTTCAGGGATTTTCAACTTAAACAGAGAAGAATCCCATAACACACTCACCAGCCTTGCTACCTGTCTCAGGCGGCTCTATCTGATCTTATATGAGACTTGAATTGAATCACAATGAGCATATCGATTTAAGTAGAGGTGATTGTAACAAATACATGTTCTTCTGACAATCGCTGTTTATGGATATGAGACATAATTGTTGATTTCAAGCATAAACAATGATTGACATGACTGCAATAAATCAAGATACAGATTTCTGAAACTAGGGCAGCCCACACCTTTTATTTTTTATTCATTCCATTGCTTTACAAAGTAACCCTAATTACAATTTATACTAATCCTTGTTATAACTTAAAAGACCATAATGACCCTACTTAAAGTACATGGTTTCTGATGGATCCTAATGAATCTGACCTGATTCATTAGGATCCAAATACATATCTGAACTCAAATAGACTGACTAAATTCACACAGACTTAACTACACTTAAATTAGACGAAACTTGACTCCAAATCGCCCCCTCAAGTTGAGTCTTGAAGAGTTGTGATTCCTATCTTTGCAAGAATTTTCTTAAAGCCATTTTGAATATGCCTTGAGAAACTTTCTCTCTGATAAAGTAGCAGTCAATTTTTATGTGTTTAGTTCTCTCATGAAATACCGGATTCAAAGTAATTTGGAGAGCTGCTTTACTATTTGTAAATAAGTTAATGGGCATGTTGTCTTTGAGACCAATTTCCTCCAGAAGTGATATAATCTATAGGCCTTCACACATACCTAGAGCAATTGCATGATTCTCTGCCTCAGCACTTGATCTGGCTACTACTGATTGCTTTTTACTTTTTCATGAGACTATATTTCCACCCAAACACACCATATAACCCGAGGTAGATTTCCTATCAATCTTGGAACATGCCCAATCAACATCTGAATAAATTTCTAAATTCATAGATGAATGAGGTGTATATAGTAACCCATGGGTAATAGATGATTTTAAATATCTGATTATATGAAACATCTAAATTCATAGATGAATGAGGTGTATATAGTAACCCATGGGTAATAGATGATTTTAAATATCTGATTATATGAAACACCGTGTTATGTGATGTATGGATGGACAATGCAACCACGTACTGACATATCCCACTGTAAAGTTGATATGAGGTCGGGTTATAGTTACATATATCAATTTTCCTACCAATCTCTGGTACCTGCCAATATCTTCATATGGTTATGTAGATTGACTATTTTCTTCTCTTGGGGTATTCATGGGAGTAGAACATATTCTGCACTCTTCCATTTTTGTTTCCATTTTAGTAAGTTCAGGATGTATTTCCTTTGACTTAGAAATAAGGAGTCATTTTTATGAATTACTTCAATTCCCAGGAAATAATGTAATCTGCCCAGGTCCTTCAGGTCAAACAAATTTGTCAATCTCTTCTTTAGCTCAACTATACCCTCTACATCATCACCAATAATAATGATATCATCCACATAGATTAGGAGTATAATAATTCTTTGACCATGCTTGATAAAAAGTGTATTATCATTGGTACATTTACTGAAACCAAATTTTATAATGCCATCACTGAATTTTTCAAACCATGCTTGTGGGGATTGCTTCAAGCCATAAATTGATTTCTTCAATTTACATACTTTACTCTGCATTTGTCTTTGAAGATATTCTGAGGTATATCCATATAAATGTCTTCCATGAGATCTCCCTGAAGGAAAGCATTCTTAACATCTAATTGCCATAGCTTCCATCCTTTATTAACTGCCATGCTCAGAATTATTCGAATTGTATTCATTTTTGCAACTGGAGCAAATGTTTCTGTGTAGTCAATACCATATGACTGACTGTAACCTTTAGCCACTAATATGGCTTTGTATATTTTAATATTACCATCTGCTTTATATTTTACAGAAAACACCCATTTGCACCCAACTGTTTTCCTTTCTTTTGGTAACTCCACTAGGTCCCAAGTTTTATTTTTGACTAGTGCATCAATTTCTTCTTCCATTATTTTCTTTCATTCTGGCTGCTGTTCAGTTTCTTCAAATGTTTTTGGAATAAGTATTGAATCAAAATTCATTACAAAAGCCTGATATTCTTGAGGATAGTTCAAATATGATGCAACTTTCTGTGGAGAATATTTTGCTACTTCTCTCTTCCCTTTTTTGACTGCAATAGGAAGATCAATATCTGAAGTGTTAGAAGTAACCTGGGTAGGAGGAGAATATGAACCTGAGGTACTATCTTGATCTAGTGAAACAAATTTCTTGTCACCTTTGGAATACAGCCAGTCTTTATTCTGAGTAGGTATAAATCTCTTCATCTTCCTTCTCATGCTGTCTTTGATTTTCAATTGGAGGAATAGGCATCACATGTGGAAAAGTCATTTTAGATAAAGAATTATCTTAGATATTATAAAACGGTAAATCTTCATGAAATGTAACATCTAAAGTAACATATGATTTTTTGCTAATAGGGTCGTAACACTTATATCCTTTTTGAGTAGAAGAATACCCCACAAATATGCATTTGATCGATCTTGCATCTAATTTATCTTTCAAACCATGATATAGATGAATAAAGCAAGTACAACAAAAAACTCTAGGAAGTAAATGAAATTGCTTTTGCTGAGGACATAGTGAATGAAAGGGAGTATTACCATTTAGAATTATACTAGGCATGCGGTTTATGAGATACACTACTATCAACACTGCTTCACCCCAATAGTATTTGGGAGCATTACATCCAATCAGTAAAGTTTTGGCAACTTTTAAAATATGTCTGTTCTTCCTTTCAGATACACCATTTTGTTGGGGAGAATACGCACATGAAGTTTGATGTAGCATTCCATTTTCAATAAAGTATGATTGAAGGAATTGGGACATGAATTCTCCACCATTATCACAGCGAAGAATCTTAATAGTGCCTTGAAATTGAATACGTACAAATTTACAGTAGATGGGAAAAATATTCCTTATTTCATCTTTAGTTTTCATAAGATATATCATTGTAAATCTGGTGCAATCATTTATGAAAGTTATAAAATATTTAAAACCATGCAAAGAGGTAGTAGCACAAGAACCCCAAACATCAGAATGCACAATTTCAAAAGGAATAAATGATTTTTCTTCACTTAAAGGAAATGAAGTATGATGATGCTTTGCCTTTTGGCAAGTTTCACAGTTCAAATTTAAATTATTACATAAATTGAATTCAGAAAGTAGTATCCTAAGTTTGGATAAAGGCAAGTGTCCCAATCTTTGATGCCAACAAGGTATATCCTTTTCTTTTTTTGTAATACTGGTAGACTGCAATGCCACTTTATTTTTATCTTCGCAGAAATAAAGACATCTTCTCACATTACCTTGACCACATATCTTTTCCGTCCTCAGTTCCTGAATATATATCCAGTAGAATAAAAAATTATACGGCATTTCAGATCCTAAGCTAAAACAAATACAAATAATAAATTAACTAATAAACTAAGAGCATGTAAAATATTTTTCAGTACACCAAAAGTAGTGATGTTTCCTTTTCCCACTATAGGAGTATGTGACCCATCTGTCAATTGGATGTTAATAGGTTTTTGAGTTTGCTCATAATTATCAAACCATTCCTTTCTGCTGACCATATGATCAGTTGCCCCTGAATCAATAACCCATATATGTGAGTTAGAAGTGTTTAGATTACCTTTAGCTAAGAATGAGAATGGATACGCCATGGTTGCCTGAGCTTCAGTATAGGAAGAAGTGGATGGAGTATGTGAATCAATCAAACGAGCCTTAAACAATTCAATCTCCTTTATGTCTGCTAGTGAACTGGCATTGTTATCAATATTTTGTTTGTCATTCTATTCACAGGTCAAATAAGCATTGTTAGGTCTATTCTGAAATTGAGTGGGTTTTTTTATTAATTCCCAACATGTTTCCTTTGTGTGTCTTGTTTTTCTACCGTGAGAACAGATTAATTTTGATTTTTCATCTGAATAAGGTATAAATCTGCCTCTATCACGACCATAACTTCCTCTATCACGAGAAAAAGAAGAGTTATGTGTATTTCTCCCCACGAATGTAGTAGTTTCTGTATTGACTTTAGCTTCTTTCTCTAAATGTTTCCTATCTTCCTCTCGAAGTAAAAGATAATACACAGTGTTTAGAGATGGTAGTTCTTCTCTGCTCAGAATGTTGTTTTCACTGCTTCTTAATTTGAAGAAATTCCCCATAAAAGATCAAAAACTTTCCTTTCTTCAAACTCTTTATTCCTCTTCATAATCTGAAGAAATTTCCCATAAAAGATCAAAAACTTTCCTTTCTTCAAACTTTTCATTCCTCTCTTGTGTGTAATTCTGACATTTTGTCTTAGAGTAAAGCTGTAATTCTTCCTAGAGGCCTTGAAGTTTTGCATAATATTCACTTACTGACGTGTTTCCTTGTTTGCATCGTCTAATTTTCTTAATAATATCGTATTTCTTGGCTATATTTTTTCTCTGAGCATAAACATCATGAACTGCCAACCAAATTTCTTTAACTGTTTTCAGAAACATAAACGTATTGGCGATTGATGGGGACATGGACTGTAGGAGCTAGGCATTGACCAGTGTATTTTCCCTGTGCCATCTTGAGTATAAAGGATCATTAATTTCAGGTTGAATCACATCACCAGTTAGATAGTCCCAACGCCCCCTTGCCATTACTGCCAGCTCTATCGATCAAGACCACTGAAGAAAATTCTTTCCATCCAGTTTTAGATTGGTTATTTGAAACCCTTTACTCTTATCTGTTGAATAATTTTTAATGTATCACTCATCATGATGCTTTCCATTAATCATTGAAATATTGTTTGTAAATAATCTCTTTTTTTACTAAGCCACACAAGAACTACACCACACAATCAGAATATTGGAGAGTGCAGTCAATTTCAACTGAAATTGAATAATATGCGTCTGCCTATTTCACTAAGAAAGGCACTTAACAATTCACGTCATAGTATTTGTCACACTGTATGCCTGTCGATTTCACTCTTCAAGAACATAAGACTATATATGTTTGTTGATTTTACTAGTGACTGATTTCTGCAAATATTTTGTGACAAACTTCAATTTTTCCTCACGTTATGACTCAATGTCAGAAACTAGGGTTCTTGCTGACCAAAAATAAATATTGATCAAGTGTGAAGAATAGTTGGATACAACTGTTGAATCTGTAAACTCTGAGGATGATAAATTAGAAAATAGATGGACTTTTAATTTCAAAACGTAATCAACGATGAAGAACAATACCGAATCCTTGATTGTCTGTTGTACACATCAGCAACTAACATCCTCCTTTGGTATTGAATCTGCTGTCATTTCAGAATAGAAATAATACCCTAAATGATAGAAGAAACTCACGATTTCTGAATAAAACTTCTTAATATGCTGATTAGCATTCCACGATGGCCGAAAACCAAGATTAGGCTCTGATACCATGTTGATTTCAAGCATAAACAATGATTGATATGGTTGCAATAAATCAAGATACAGATTTCTGAAACTAGGGCAGCAGTCGGCACCTCCTGTGGCTGCCGTCCCACACCTTTTCTTTTTTATTCATTCCATTGCTTTACAAAGTAACCCTAATTATAATTTATACTAATCCTTGTTATAACTTAAAAGACCATAATGACCCTACTTAAAGTACACGGTTTCTGATGGATCCTAATGAATCTGACCTGATTCATTAGGATCCAAATACATATCTGAACTCAAATAGACTGACTAAATTCACACATACTTAACTACACTTAAATTAGACGAAACTTGACTCCAACAATAATAATGCTCTATTTGTTTATCATAATTCATATCCTAGTTCTTGGATACCTTATTTTAGGTCCTGCGCACAACAATTTTGGAATACCATGCCAAATATTGCACGATCGGTCACTACAGAATCCTGTGAATACTTGTACGAGAAACTGCAGGTTTCTTGATGCTACATGAAGTACTTATTAGTACTAATATATCATGTATTTGCTAAATTTGAATAGGGTATTCCTGTTTTACAATTAGAGTAAATCACTGAGTGTTTGCTTTTCAGATAAAAATATTCCACCAATCCAGTTCACCAAGTTACAGAAAGTTGCTGCCATTCCTCATGAATCTTACAAAGGATAGTTCTCGTAAGAAAAACATCCAGTCCTTTTATGTGCTTACGTTCTGCTTCTCTGCATATAGTTAACTAATAATTGCAAATGCAGATGATTTTGATGTTAAACCTTGTTTGCCAACATCAAAAATTGTTAGAAATAGAGGACAAAAGGAGGAAACCCCGCTGCCTTCTGGGAGCACATTCCCTTGCTTCTCTAACTCGGAATCTGCAAAAGAGCCTGCTGCTGCTTTCTGCCATTCTGATTTTATTGGAGATCTTCCAGAGAAACTCAATGCTGACTCTCACGTTCCTCATTTCCCAGAAGTTTATGAGCGTATCATCGAGAATGAACATCCAATTGATAATTCTGACAATTCATCGAATGGTAGGTCCTCTCAGCTTGACATGATCTCCAATGGAAAGTTTAATGAGCTAGTCACCACGGTGGCATCAGAGCTTGTCCTTCCCTGTAACTCATTGTGTGCCTCCTTTGAAACCAACGAGTCTTCACCAACTGGGACCAGCAACAGCGAAAAAGATCCTTCTCCACCAACAGCATCTGAAGAATATTGCAGAACACCATCAACACCATCACTGAGTCTTCCTATCATGTCAAAGCTCCCTGAAAGACAAGCATTGTGCCGATGTTTGCAGCAAGTGCAAATCAAGGGTCAGCAAGAATGTTCTCCGCCATCTGTCCCATCCAAGGGCATTTTAAAGATCCACCAGCAGCAATGTAGCAGCTATTGCAGATGTCGGGGCTGCTCTGCTGTTCTTCTCCAATCAGAAAAGGCTTCCAATTTCTCCCAAAAGCAGATGCAAGCTGCAGAAAACCTGGTCTTAATCCTCACAGAGGAACTGTCCAATGTGCGAAGTGTGATGCAAAAGTCGGTTAATCATGGGTTTGGAAAAGTTAGGCCTCCCACTGTTATTGGGCACGCTCAGGTAATCCCACAAACATAAAGGCATATTTAGTTGCTACTTTCAATCTGCCGAGGTTCAATGCAATTTGTCTAGGCTTGGAGTTGGGTTGTGTGCTTTGATCCCTTTGTCCATCTTGATGGAGGAAAGCACATTTCAATTCATCAAGTTGACAGTTGACCCCGAAGTGGTCACAATCTTTTTCCTGTCCAAGTTTCTCAGTCATGTGATAAAAGATTGTCTAGCCAGACTAATAATTCAGACATAATTGTTTGGAAACGCTTGTGTGTTTACACTGGACGCCAATATTTATTGAAAGCTAAAATACTGAGAATCCAAAATCAAGAGGTGTTCGTTTATGCTAAGTATGGTGGTTGACTAACTTTTCCTGATAACAAATGGCATAATATCTGCTCCTCTCATTGCTGGAAGCATGATTCTGAAGGCGCTTCTTTATGGAACGTTTCTGTAAAAAAACTACTTGGGCTTTCTAAACACAAAAAACAGACTCTTGGTTTTGCAAGTGTGCTGGTCAGTCTAAAAGAATCATATGTTTTCTTTTTTTGCATTTTTAAAGCTGAACATTTATAACAATAACAGTAATTAGAACTCATTTAGGCAATTAACTTATGCTGTTGGCCACAGTTTATAACTCTCTACTTGTTCTCATTCCTGCTTCTTATTCTCTTTGACTTGTGCCCCACAAAATGTTTTGAGAATTGCTTCTTGCACTGGTTTATTGCTCTAGTAATGATGATATGTGTCACCTCCTCAGTAGTTGAAAGCTATATGTTGTCTCTACTATGCCATGTTGAAAAGCAAGTATCTGAGTTTTTTTACATATTTCATGTTGAAATGTTCTCGATATATGGAATTGTTTCTGCTTACATGCTTGGATGTTGACAATGGCTTCATTTGTGACTAAAGAAATGTGACGTCTTTGTACGTACAAATTCTGTTTTCTTATGTTTATAAGCTTCATGACTGCTAAAGAGACTAGTTATGGCACAATAGAGACTACAAATTCATATAGCACTTTACTTAGTGTGGGATAAAGCTTGATTTTTGGTTTGGTGTATTCTTTACTTTATTTGGTTCATTCTTCAAGATGATTAACACAGAAAGACATTGCAATGGCGCTTGGTGTTATCTAATATGCCCGTGAGGCTGCTGCTCCATTTTGACATTATCCTTCCAAGATGACAACCAAGTCATCTGCCATTCTGCCACAATGCATTTGCACTTCTCATTCATTGAGACTTACATTCAGAACACTTGTCATCATCTGGCACCATTATGATCTCCTATCAAGGATCAAAAGCATCTGATGTGGTTTTGAGGTTTCTGTGTCTGCAGGCAACAGAGATTTGCAGGAGGGTATTGGAAGCAGAAGAAACCGCAAGAGAAGGTTTGCGTCAAATGGCTCAAGATTTGAGCCTTCAGTACAGAATTAATGTAAGTATATTTAGTCTCTTATTGCTTTTTCTCACAATTGTGCCAAGCCTAATCCACCGTATCAATGCTCAATGCAGAACAAGCAGAGGGAAAAGGTTAAATTCTCAGATCATGTGGAGGAGAAACTCATCTGAGAGGAGTGACATTTTACTGCAACAAGGCGCAAACCAAAGGCACTCTAATACTGTTCCTGGGAGAAAACCTCCCTTCTATAATCTCATTTAGATGACTCCACAAAACCTGTGACCGCTTTTAAGAATTGCTAAGAATAGAATGAATGTGTGTATATATATATATATATATATATATATGCTTGCTATGTCACTTTCGTATGGTGAAATTCTTGCTAGCTAATGCAAAATATTTGCATAAACCCAAGCACTTCCATCAACAACACTTTTGATCTTTTTGTTTGTTATAGAAGTCAGGCCGGTGCCTCTGTTGAATATTATTAATGGAAATATATCTAAAGGATGGATGCCACCTAAATGCATTTTCAAGCTATATCTGAAACATGAATGAATTCTTATGCATGAAACAATGCTACATCTAAGACTGGATGTAAGGTCATATTAAGAAACCAAAAGAATGTAAAATCAGTCATCTTTAGTAAATCAATCCAGGATTAGTCTTGGGCTATTATATGCAATTTTTTCATGGCTGGTTATATTTTTCTCATTTACTGTATACACACACACACACACACACACATATATATATATATATATATATATATATATATATATATATATATAAAAAAAAATATCAACTAGAAGTGCATATTGCTCCCGGATTTGATCTGGACATTTATTTGAGATTCCAGGTCTTGTCTTCCGTGTTATTGCCAAGTGCTAATCTTTTGGATGTTGATGTAAGTGGGTGATGTGGATTATTGTTTTGATTAGAGGTACCTTTATTTTTTCTCCCCATTCAAACAACAAATTGGAGTGATCTTAGTTGTTGCATTTGTAATCCCGTTGGCTCTGATTCCTTTTAGCCGGAATGCTTCTTACTGCATATCTAATGCACTCTTTTTGGAATCGAATTGGTGGTAAAGATACCCACCATTTTGGTCCTAGCGGGTGTGTATATTGATGCAACAGATTGGTGCTATGAATTGAGAACTTGCTTTCTTGTGATCTTGATATTTTCTCCTTTTTTTTTATCCAAGCTTATGTTAGAGAAGTCGTGCCAAGCCTAGAGAACTGTCTTTTACAATGGGGAGGTCGAAGCCAGAAGAATGGGCCAAAGTGTCGAACTATCTTCGACTTGTAAGTTGATCCCCTATGGGAGGCTGTTGCGAGGTATGCACACCCCTCCAAATCGAGTTCAGACGCTGCAGCTTGTGAAGTGAGAACCCTGCCAGTTGTATTAACACCCTCAAGGTGCACCAAGAGATAGCCGACCCCGTCTAGTATGAGAAAAGGCTTAGTTGTTGAGGGTGCACCTAGAGACTTTGATTCGTCTATTGGCTTGTTTCAAAGCGGGCCCACTTTAGAGCAAGATGAGGCATGTGCCTTAACTTGAAATCCAAAAAGTTTTTGGGTTTGCTATTTTTATATAGAAAAATATGAATGTCTTCAATGCCAAATACAAGTACACCTCACCTTAAATTTGAGATGGGTTTATAATGACATCGGTATGGCTTGTCTATAATTAGTGTAAATATACGATATGATGTATATAATCACGAACTTAAATAAAAGAATATAATAAACATATTGTATCGTTATAAGTAGACATGGCTGGTTTCGGATATCATCCGTTTCAGGTACCACCGGTTCCGGTTCACTCCCTCTCTCACTCTCTCTCATATATGAATCTTACCCTCGATGCTGTTCTTGCATTTTCTTCAGAAGCCCATTAACATCATTTGATCATATAATAGGTTGAGGCTCTAGAAATTTGGATTGGGACGCCGAAAAGGTTGCAGTTTTGGGTACGCAATACCAAAATGCATATATATATATATATATGTCATTCAAAGTTATGATGCTAGGTTTGAACTTTTTAGAGAAATGATTAAGAACTGTGCACAACAAGAAATAGCTCACCTAGGGGTGTTCACAGAGCAGAACATAACCGGAATCAAAGTCACCGTTTCTATTCCCGTTTCAAAATCTTGTTACCGTTTTTGTTCTCATCGCAAAGAAAACTAAGAAGGCTTCCATCTTTGTCCCATGTCTCTCATAGAAACCTCCGAATAGAAAGTGAAACTAAAACAGCTCGATTTTCATTTGAAATGAAAACCTGCAAATGTATTAAATTCGAACATATTATTACAAACGATAATTTCATGAATTAAAAAAAGGTGACTTTTTTATTTATCGTTTTGTATAGTTTGTCTTATTTTTAGACGAGCCTAATGCCCTATAATAAATAAGAAGAGTGGTTGGAGCCGAGTGTCTCTATCCCTGTCCCCTTCTGATTTCCATCAAGAATTTTTTCTCTTAGTGTCTCTATCCCTGTCCCCATCCTCTCTTTCTACTTCACAAATCCGTCTTGTTCAACACTGAAAGTGGGTGATCTCCACTCTATCAACATCCTTAAGCTCACATGATTAGGAGGGGTCGATTCAAATTCCATATGTGAGATTTACATATGCATTGAGCCCCCCCCATATCTTTGAAAGAGTTTGTGACTATTATGAAAGGCCGTTATCCCTTATCTTCTTCTAAGGCACCAAATATATTGGATTCTTGAATGAAATATTTCTCTCACACACATATGCTCGCATGCCAACACATACACATAGTTGCAAAGAATAGAAGCTTTTTATGCAGCCCTCCATTGATTCCACATTCTATCATATGTGCCCCCTGGATATCAAACTTGAGACCTTCAACCTAAAGGTTCTTTTGAGTTGGGCTTGTATGTATGCGAGATTCATGGCTTTCTGTTCGTGACTATTTACATGGCAGCAGTTGTGGATTTAGATTTTTTTTTAGTAGGGCGAATCACCTATTCGAGTATTTAAGGTGAGGTGATTTATGTATAGTAGTCATCAAATCAATACTGTCACATAATTTTTTTATTGGTTTTTCGAATTTCACATGAGACGGCTGCCCCTCCTTAACTGCATGGCAAGAGTCTCAATTTTCTTCACAAATATAGTTGATAATATAGGTTTTTGTATGAAAGCAAGAGTCTCGATTTTCTTCAGATGAGACGGTTGTACGTTTAACTCAATGTTTTTTTATTTGTGTACGTTTAACCAAACCAAAACTTTTTTATTGGTTTTTCGAATTTCAGATGAGACTGTTGTTGTAGTGTGAGTTACACAAATATACAAAAAAAAAAGGGATCAGTGCATTAGAAAGAAAGGACGCAGACAGACCAGCAAAAACCATGAAAGCAACGAGAACAAGCTTCGAAAATACCACACTTATTGATGAAAGATCAAAGAAAGCTTTGTGCTGTCGCCCTACCAAAGCAGGGGTTGCAATTTCAGACCCAACCCTGCAATCCATCCTGAAAAGTCCGGGCTAGTGTGGGCTTGAGGATACCGGGTCCAGTCAGGGTTGATACAAAGCAATTGTAATATATATATATAGTATAGAGAGAGAGAGGGGTAGCGTTAGATGCATAATGTTCTTAAGTGTATGAGAATACTTAAACCAAAGCTAGAGATTTGAATTACTTTACTTTTAATGCATATAGTAAATTACAAAAGTCTACACTTTTAATTCAAATATCTACTTTTGATTTCAAAAGATGTGTTCATACAAGATTATATAATGAAAGACTATGCATTTAGGATGCCCTATATATAAAGTGACAAGTACATAATGTTTTCAATATAATCTTACATAAATATTTCTATCATTCTATCTTTGAGATTAATAATAAATATTTGAATTAAATATATTATTATTTTTAAAATAAATATAAGGTAATTAAAATCTCTACATTCGATCAAAGATCGACAATACAATTAGAATGTTTAGTGAGATCATTCAATTTAAACATTATGCAGCTACTGCTCTCTCTCTATGTATATATCTATATTAAAACACATACGTATAGCGTTGTATGGCAATCGGATCCGGCTGACCAAGCCTGATGAGGTTGAGTTATGGGACCCAAGAAAAGCAGGTCAGGGTAAGACCTACTTTTGACCTGAACTCGACCCGTCGACCCAATTTTCATGTCAACCTTCCCCGTACTTATCCGACCTGGGGATGATCCTGATATTGGCGTCGTTTATTTTGTGATATTAACAAGCTGGAGTTACGTAGACGTCGGTATCGAACACTGACTTTCAAGTCCAATGCTCCTCATGAGGGCCTCCTTGTACTGCCCTCTCTGTGTAGTTTTTTTCTTTTTGGCTCACATTCGAATTCTTCTCCTGCTAGTGAACGTCCGAGAGCCCTACCGGTGGGGCCAACGCTCTAGGTGTAGTTTCTCTCTTCATTGTCGTGAGAAATCAAAAGAAAGGTTGCCGGATTCTGAGACGAAGGATGGGGGCCCGACGTGGGTCTCACATGACAAAGATTGTTTCGCGATAGAATTAAACTGAAACTGTGCGGAGGGCCGTCGAGTATCCGTTTTCGTCGCCGACGGATTTGCGACACTGCTTTCTGGCAGACGCGCTGCGACGTGAGGGTACGAGAATTGCAGGCGCATTGAAGGACGGAATCCTAGGGAGCACGAGTAGATCGTTGCCGTCCATCTCTTTTCAACTGGATGGATAGATCTCGTGTACGAATGGAGGTGACGAAAACAAAGCATCCTGGCCGTCCAGGTACATGGCGAGGAGATCTTACAAGATTCCGTCTTTTCGGATCTCGAAGCAGATGTGCCCACTCCTGATTACTTATGACCCGACCCGATTTCACAGAATGGGAGTCAAGTTGATCAAAATGGCTATTGAAATATGATACATGATTCGCCTCACTTCTAAACTATTCGAGCAGCTATTCGCTCCACTTTAAATTTTTGGATCCGTCACTGGTCTTATGCAATATGACTATTTATCCTCGATGTTCTAAGGTAATGTTTTTCCTTGCAATAATTTTGTTTCACTATAAGCATAAGAATTAACCACTAATAAGGATCTAAAAATATATTACAAATTATATGGACAGTCTTGCCTGAATTTGATTTAATTGAATTACACCTCTCTTAGAAAATCTTTTAGGTCTGCCATTGACAAGAATCAGAGTATAATATTAAACATTTAATATAAATATAAAACATCTTTTTTTCTTTTCCAAATTATCTGGTTAAAGAATGGAATCTTCCATCTAGGCTGTCCCCCCAATTTAGTTATTACGATCCGGGCTATGAGCTCATGACACACCGCTGTGACTGGGACGCTATAATGAACAGAGCGCTCCCGCCGGCGAATTTGAGAGAAAACCGTTGGTCAAAAGATGGGACCCACAAGCCCGGGTCACACATGGCTGGTGCCTCTGCTACCCGCAAGTCGAAAACAGCATCTCCACCATCACTGCAAGCGTCTCTTTCTTTGCCCTCTGCTTGTCTTCGACCTCGCACTCGTCTCTAAGCCCAACTGGTCTCTCTCTCTCTCTCACACACACACACACACACACACACACACAGACACACACGCACACGCACACGCACACGCGCAGAGGAAAAGAGCGCCAGCTTGTATATTATCTACTGCTTCGAGATGTGTTGCAAATGAGCTTAACTTTGGCATGGCAGCCTGTTATATTATTTACTAAATAAGTGCCGCTTTGTATTTCCAATGTCTAGGGTTCTGGCTGGTGTTTGGTGCAAAGCACAAGAAGTACGAGGTCACTTGTTCATTCGTTTACCCATAAAAACTTCTCTTTTTTTCCTCTAACAAAAGGAAGGGAATTTTGTTGAAGTTGAGAGCTACTGAAGTGAAGCTTTGGGGTTTCAGTTCCTACTGTTGCAAATGCAGGAAGACGGACATAGGAGTCCATCAGGTTCTTGTGCTTCATTTATCTCCTTAGCTATCCGTAACCAGCAGATGCCACATTTGTTTTCTCTCTCTCTCTCTCTCTCTCTCTCTCTCTCTCTCTCTCTCTCTCTCTCTCTCTCTCTCTCTCTCTCTCTCTCTCTCTCTCAGACACAGACGCACATACAGACAAACACAACTAAGATTTTCTCACTTGGACTCCGTGAGGCCTCAAAAGAAAGAGCAAAACATGTTGGTTTTATTCAGTTCGGAGAAGCAGGGTTTCTATGTATTCTGAATACATGGTTTTCTAATTCGTGGTGCTGTAAACGCAGTTGTTTGTTAGGGAGCCACCACCGTTTCACATTGTTTTGGCATTTCATGGGAACAGTTTTGGCTCCAAACAAGATTAAACAGGATACTGGAGCAATATGAAACCGGAACTGTGGTTAATATAGCAACCAGTTACTTTTTTACTGCACCATCTTAATGCAACGGTTTGGCGAAAAGTACCTCTCTGCAATGGTGTTGAGGGTGGAATTTTCCATACCTATAGCATCCCCTGTACACAGTTCTGGCAACGTCACCGCTGCCAATTGGTGGAAGCCAACGGTGGAGAATGCAATGTACCCGAAGTTCAAATTTAGTAGAAGAATTCATCTTTCTCAGCAGATTGTAGGATTTTTAGTGGGGCCATTACAAGCCACATAGTGTTCTGCTGAAATAAGCAATTCTGACCAGTTGATGAGCTACTAAATTGGTCTCACAGTTCATTTGCGACCAACAGACATCTTCAAATTTTGCAGCAAGCTGTTTACAGTCAGTAACAGTTGATCCAAATCCAGGATCCTACAGTGATGAATACATTCACCAATCTTATTAGTTTGTGTTTGATTGATCTAAGTACCCCCCAGTTTCTTATCTGGATGAAGAATTTGATTATAATCACCATAACAAAGCCATGCCCAGTTCAATTTCTCATATAATGCTGTCAAGATCTTCCATGTGAAATGTTTGCCAGTCGCTTTAGGGAATCCATACAGACCTGTAGCCTGCTATCTCCCAATCTATTGATGATTCGTAATTTCCATGTCTATATAGATTTTGAATATTGAAATGAGTCTTGCATCGATATCATTCTTCCACAGGAATGCCAATCCCCCTGCTTTTTCTTTGCTACTCCATTCAATAATCTATGAAATCTCCTCAGGAAATTTGGTTCGGTACTCTTCCTTTTAGTCTCCATTAGGAAAACCACGTCAGGATTCTTTTGAGCCAAGAGCTTCTTAAAAGTTCTAATTGCACGTGGGTTCCAAAGCCCACGGCAATTAAAACTAAGAAGCATCGTGGCCCCTAACGGGGATGATTCCCAGCCTCCACCAAAATTATCAGCTATGTCTCAATTTCTCTTCTTTTATTTCCCTCTTCCTGGTTTTTGCCCATTTCTTGCTCTGCCTTTGGTTGTCTCCTATTATTGGTGGTTGCTATTATTTGTGTTAACTGTTCCTTGACAGGCTATCTTCATCTGTTTTTCTGCTTATCTCCCTTCTTTCTATACAACAACAACTAAGCCTTTTCCCATACTAGATGGGGTCGGCTACATGGATTCTTTGTTTCCATAGAGCCCTATCATGTGCCATGTTAGCAATTAATTCACAATAAGCTAGATCATTCTGTATTGTTTCTTTACAACACTTTTGTGGTCGTCCTCTTCTTTTAATACTTTCCAATTTTAGTTGTTCATACCTTCTTAGAGGTTCTTCTTCTAATCTTCTTTCTATATGTCCAAACCATCTTAAATGATATTCTCTCATTTTATCCTCTATTGGCGTCACTCCTAATTTGTTTCTAATAACCTCATTATGTATATGGTCTTTCCCTGTATGACCACTCATCCATCTCAAATCTTCATTTCTGTCACAGACATCTTTTGTACATATTGATGATTAACTGCCCAACACTCAAAACCATAAAACATGACAGGTCTAATTGCTGCTCTATAATATTTACCTTTTAACTTTAATAGTATCTTCTTATCACAAAGAATACTTGATGCTCCTCTCCATTTTAACCAACCAGCATTAATTCTATGCATAACATCTCCATGAATTCTTCCATCACTCTAAAAAATTAACCCTAGGTGTTTAAAACTTTTCTTTTGGGGATGCAATGTGTGCCAATTTTAATTTTTATGTCCTCAGAAGTAACCAAATGATCAAACTTACATTCTGGTCTTTGTTCTACTAAGTCGGAGGCCTTTGCTTTCTAATGTTTCTCTCCATAGTTCCAATTTTCTATTAACTTTTTCCTTAGACTCCTCCACTAACACAATACCATTTGCAAATAACATACACCAAGGTACTTCATCTTGAATATGTTTTGTTAACTCATCAATCACCATTATAAATAAGTATGGACTTAAAGTTGATCCTTGATGTAACCCAATATTAACTTCAAAGAAGTATGTCGTTCCTTCATGAGTCCTCACACATGTCTCTTATAAGGTTAATATATGTTAATGGGATACCTCTTTTTTCCAAAGTTCTCCAAAGAACCTCCCTCGGTACTCTATCATAAGTTTTTTTTAGATCAATAAATATCATGTGAAGGTCTTTATTTTTTGCTCTAAAATGTTTCAAGACGTTTCAAAAGGTGAATCGCTTCAATAGTAGATATGCCTGGCATGAATCCAAATTGGTTCTCTGTTGTACTTGATACTTATCTTAGTCTACGTTCGATAATTCTTTCTCACAATTTCATAGTATGGCTCATTAACTTAATACATCGATAATTCGTATAATTATGAATGTCTCCCTTGTTCTTATATATGGGTATAAGTGTACTCGCTCTCCATTCCTCGAGCATCTTTTGGTTTCTCCATATTTCGTTAAATAGTCTTGTGAGCCAAGTGATTTCTACTTCTCCTAGTATTTTCCAAACTTCTATAGGAATATTGTTTGGTCCTACCGATTTACCACCCTTGATATGTTTAAGAGCCTCTTTGACTTCATTCTTTTGAATACATCAGTAGAAATTGTAGTTTATATATATTTTTCATTTGGCTAACTCTCCTAAGTTAATACTAACATCTTTATTTTCATTAAAAATCTTATAAAAATAGTTTTTCTATCTATTTCTTATATCATCATTTATCACTTAGAATTTTGCATCCTAAAAATATCCTAAATTTTTTATCTCTAGCCCTAAATATCCTAAAAATATCTCTTTCACCCTCTTTTGAGTTTAGTTTTTTATATAAATCCTCTCAAATTTTAGCTTTTTCTTCACTTACGGCCTTTTTCACTTCCTTCTTTGCTTTCTTATAAGCCTCTAAAGTTTCATTAGTTTTCTTAGCATAATGTAATTTGTAACATGCCCTCTTTGCCTTGATTTTATTTTGCACTACTTCACTCCACCACCAAGCTTCTTTTTGTGCCGGTACACCTCCCTTAGATTCACCTAACACATCTTTCGCCACTTTCCTAATATGTATAGCCATATTGTTCCACATATCACAAGGTGTACCAACATAATTCCAAGCATCTCCTTGAAGGACCTTCTGTTTAAATATATATTTTTTCTCATTTTTGAGGTTCCATCATTTAGTCCGAATAGCTCGATGCACTCTTTTCTTCTTTGTCCATTTTTTATTTGTAAATCCATAACCAAAAGTTGATGTTGAGTGGTTAAGCTTTCTCCTAGAATTACCTTGCAATCTTTACAACACGCTCTATCTTTTTTTCTACAAAATAAAGTAATCAATTTGTGTTTGTGATAAGCCACTCTTATAAGTAATTAAATGTTCATATCGTTTTTTGAAGATTTTATTGACTATAAAGAGATCAAATGCCATAGCAAAATTTAAAATCTCCCTACCTTCCTCATTTATAAACCCAAAACCAAAGTTTCCATGAATACCTTGATATCCTAATGCCTCTTTACCGACATGTCCATTTAAGTCTCCTCCTAAACAAATCATCTCCCTTTGTGGAATCTTTTGAATCACCTTATCTAACTCTTCCCAAAAAGTTGTCTTTATACTATCTTCTAGTCCTACTTAGTTTGCGTAAGCACAAACTATATTCAAAACCTCTGCTCCTAATACTAATTTCAACGTCATGATTCAGTCACCATATCATTGTATGTCTATTACACTATCCTTTAAATCTTTATTTATGATAATACCGACTCCGTTTCAAGCCTTTTCTTTATCTGAGTACCATAATTTAAAATATGTATCCTCTATTTCCTTTGCTTTTTCTCCAACTCATTTTGTCTATTGTAAACATAGAATATGAATCTTTCTCCGAATCATAGTATCTATTACCTCCATTAGCTTACCGGATAATGTTCCGATATTCCAAGAACTAATACGAATCTTATTATGTAGGACTAGCTTCCTTACCCTCTGCATCCGTCCATATTCAAAATATGGAGACTCTTTCTGAAAATTATTGACTACATTCGGGCGGCAATGTAGTGACCCTTGCTTACTTATCACTGCATTCGGGCTCTACAGCGCGTCGCTAGGCGGGGACTCCCCAAAACAATGCTCATAATTTTTGTAATCCATGTTATAAAAATCCGACGAAGTTTTACGATGTTTGTCGGAAACCTAACACAACCCTCCTCCTTTATTCGGGCTTGGGACCGGCAATGCAAGGGTCATCCCTTACATGGGCAGAGTTATCTCCCTTCTTTCTATGCACTGGATTTATATTCTCCTTCTCTTTCTTCTTTTGACCCTTCATAATCCATTGTTTTTTATGGGTTGTTACCTGTGTTGCATTTTCTTTGTCATTCAGAGGATCCTCACTCTTGTTACTTGACTGCTGCACTTCTGTATTTTGCTGTGTGATGTGCTCCGCAGACCACTCTCTCCCCATATGTTTGCTGATGAATTGGCCTCTGTCAGAATAGATTGGTCTTGATCTATTCCTACCTTTGCTGAACTGCATGACTGCATCGGTGCTGTCATTGCCATCATCGTTCGTATACGGGATCCTTCTCTCATCTTGTAACTATCTGCCGAGTGCTTTCTATGTGCTTCCTTGTAGAATTCTGGAATGATTCCCTAAGAGATGTTGGCATTTGGTTCTTTTGATGGATATCAATTCCAATGCTCAATTGAAAAGAATTATGATCTGTGATCTTGTCTACTTGTTCTACCAATTCATCCACAGATAGACTTGTCAGCTGTTTCAGAATTGCCTCAACTGCATCATTTGATCTAGACCTATTAATTTGTCCTGTGTTGTTTCTCATCTTTACTCAGTCCTCTAATCCTTTGTCCCATCTGATCTGCTTTGAGCAAAAGGCCATAACTCACGGGATTTTTTCTTGCCTTGTTTCGAATCTCTCAGAGCCTTAGAGCATATCGTTTCTATGCCCTACGACTCCTCAATGGAAGCAGCTCCATGGAATTTTTCATACTTGAACTTCACAAAAAGATACTATCTTTCACATTTCTGGCATGGATTCCCTCGCCCAAACGTCTTCATACATCCATATAAATTTGTACTTCAACAATATTTCCTCACACACCCCAAATGAGAAAATGCCCATGTCAATAGCTTTGCCAATCTTAGATCCAATCTTTTTGCCCATAGCCATTGTATAACAGTGTGGTGGTAAATCCCAAAGTTGGACTCATGGGAACAAAATCGAAATTGTATCATCAAATATCTTCCCCTTTCTCAAAACTAACCAGGAATTTCAATGAATCCATGGTTTTCTATAATCTTCATCGTCCCTTCCTCATTGGTAAAGAAAAGCTGATATAGATTTCATCCAATTTCCTCAATGCAGAAGCCTTTAGGGTTTCCTCAAATCTGCATAGGCACAGCCTGAATTTCTATTTTATTTGATGATTTTTAGGTCAGAAGTTTACCATCCAAACTTCTTTCGTATTTCCTGAATTCCAGCTGGAATTTCTTCTTCTTCAAACATTATGAATTCTGGGTTTACTTTCTCATTTTCTTGCTGGGTTTCTCCCACAGGAAGACCCACTCTTCACAATTCTTACTCATCTGAAAGAAGAAGACTTACTGAAACTCTTCTTCTGTCTTTTTCTCTCCGTTGTCTCCAATGGTTCGTCATCTCAGAGACTACCTCATCCCAGAGGATGAAGTGCAATCGCAGTCACAATGGCAATGAAGCACACAATTAGGGGATAGAATTTGCACCACCTTTCCATAGGAACCTTAGGCGCGCAGAGGATCTTTTTTGGTTTTCTCAAAGTTTATTGCCTAACAAACCCTTAATAGTGTAACAATGGAAGTTGGAAGGTGACAGTTGAATGGTGATCTTTTCTTCATTGCACCTTTGGTTAGCCCAAGATTTTGTTTCCAAACGGAACTCTCAAGTGGTCATTTGGACTAGTTAGTTCATCTCTCTCTCTCTCACACACCCACAGGTAGTGATGTTGAGGTTTGTTGTGTTACTTTGCTTTCATTGGGAAAAAGGAGCTTGTGTGGAACGAAGTGGAGCACAACAATAGATTGCAACCATGGTTATGGGAAGAAGAGATATGTAGCCATTGGGGGAGGGAAGGTCATGTCAAGTACAGTTTACTGGATAAACTATTTTGCTAGTACTTAGATGTTCCCTTTGGGCCTTTATGACTATTTTGTTAGCACATAGATGTTTAAGAATATGAGTTTAGAGTCATTTCTAGTATATTTGATGTTTTAGGATAGTAAAATTGATGTTTTAGGTATTATTGTAATTGTCCGAAGTTGTAAGGGCATTTTGGTAATTTTCTGTACTAAGGGTATTTTGTTCATTTTACATTTTTACAGCTCCTTATATAAGGGCTGATAGGTTGTATTAGGGTTTAACTTGCTGGGATTAAGAAAGAAAGAGAAAGAGGGGGGCGACCTCCATTGGGGTCAAGTGTTTGCTGAAATGCCAAAAAAGAAGAAGAAGATGTTTATCTGAGCATAAAGTGTTTGAAGAAATGTCTAAGAAAGATGAAAAAGTTCAGGAAAAGAGTATAGAAGATTAGTAAGTGATGATTGTCTCCATTGAAAGATAACGTGAAGAAAGTTTACAGAAAAGAGATATATCGTGAAGATTGCAGTTATGAGGACTTCCAAAATGTTTTTTTATTTACAGTAAGTGAGGTTGTAGGAATCTGTAGCTATGAAAGCTGCTTGAAAAAAAAAAGATGAAGGTTGATAAAAGTATTTTGCAGCCAGAGATGTTGCTTGAGATGATCAGCCAGGAAGGCTGAGTTATGTTGCAGCCATAGATGCTGCTTGAGAAGATCAACCAATAAGTCTGAGTTAATGTTGCAGCCAGAGATGCTGCTTGAGATGATCAGCCAAGAAGGCTGAGTTAATGTTACAACCAGAGATGTTGCTTGAGATGATCAGTCAAGAAGGCTGAGTTGATATTACAGCCATAGATGTTGCATGAGATGATTAGTCAGGAAGGCTCAGTTGATGTTGCAGCCAGATATGCTGCTTGAGATGATCAGTCATGAAGGCTGAGTTGAAGATGTTGCAGCCAAAGAAGCTATTGAAGATCAGATCAGTCATGAAAATAGATGAAGAATGTTGCAAACAGATAAGAATTTTTGGCAAGTTTGGAGTTCGAAGTATCTCACTCCCAACTTAGGGGGGGTGTTGAAGAATATGAGTTTAGAGTCATTTCTAGTATATTTGATGTTTTAGGATAGTAAATTTGATGTTTTAGGTATTATTGTAATTGTCCGAAGTCGTAAGGGCGTTTTGGTAATTTTCTGTACTAAGGGTATTTTGGTTATTTTACGTTTTTACAGCTCCTTATATAAGGGCTGATAGGTTGTATTAGGGTTTAACTTGCTGGGATTAAGAAAGAAAGAGAAAGAGGGGGGCGGCCTCCATTGGAGGGCCGCCCCCTCCTCCGATCTTCATTTTTCCTCTTTATTGTATTGATATTTTGTATTTTTCCGCTGCCAAACACGTTTCCAACAATAGATGTTCCCTTTGCTTGAAATGCATTTGTCGTGATCATGCAAGTAGGCAAAAGCTAATGATAATTCTCTAGCTGCTTTATTTTCTTGGCTTTGGTTTCCTATTGGCTCTATGGCACTATCTTTGTTGAATGATCCAGTTTTTTGTACCTAACACAGAAAGAGGTGAAGGGATTGAATGCTTAAACTAATTTCGAACTTGAGCCATCTAACCTCTCTTCTTTTGGATGATCAATCGACCTTGCACCCACAACTAAGTTTTGAGTCTATTCGAACAATATGTAGGAAACCAGAATCATGGAGTTGGAGCATGTAACAGATGCGGCTGGAAGTACCCAAATCCACATCCAAGTGCCAAACAACGGCGGAATCACAAAAAACACTGTGGAAAGCTCTCCTATCCTAAGGCAACAGGAATGCGGGAGCTTGACCCTGCAAGTTCACCAGATTCAGACCAATATGCCCTCAACCTGGAAGCTTGTTCTACTGGTGCCACTTACTCTTCCTTCTACACAATTAACTATATAGTTAATGCCAATTTCTAACTTAAGTATTTCTTTCTCATTATGATGTATTTCTCTTTCTACATAGTAAATACTGATGCCGATGCTCTAAAAAATGAAACATATGAGGATGATTCGGATGAACTACGGAATGAGAAAAGTGTAGGAGCAGAAGTTGGAGAAGCATCAAGCAGATTTGAAGAAGACTTCGCAGATGCAGCTTCGGAATTCTCGGAGGCTATGGAGAGTCCCAGAAGTAAGACTGTTAATTGCAGCCAATCTGATGCTGAGATTGGATCTGGATGTAAATCCCTTGTTTGGAACCAAGAATCTGTAGCAGTTGGAAGAGATGTTGGCAGTAGTGAGCATGAAGGCGGGATCGAACAGAAACACATGGTTATATCTGATGACATTGAAGTGTGTAGGCTGCAAACTAGTTCAGCTGAATCGCTGAAGAATGAGAGACAAGGCGACTTAGCTGCATCAGTTGGGAATCCAACTTATGTTGACAGAAAGGAAGGCATAGCTTGCATCCTAGCAACAGAATTATCAAAGACTGATGTATCCGGAATTGCTGGTGTTGGTATTTCAGGTAATGCCATCTTGGTATTTTTTTCTTTCTAACATCACCCTTGAAACTAATCATCCCAGATACAAAATTATGTTGAATCAAATTTGTAGATGATCATGCACTTTCTTTTATTTCCTATCATTGTTGGAATACAATATGTGGAACGGACAATGAGAATTCCAAATATGCAGGTGCAATCAAACGGTTAAGAAGTATAACAAAACATCAATGTCAATTCCACAAAGGAAGAATCAAGAACATGAATCTCAAAACCACACAATCAAATGATGAAACAAATCAACTTGTTTTTGTGTTCAACTCATAATGCTCCTTAAAAATATAGTGAAGGGAGAGCGGAGATGGAATGGGAAGGACTAGCCCCAACATCTAGCCCTTTCAAGATAATAAATGAAAATATAATTAGAAAATGAAAATTTTGGCATCAACATTTAATACATTTTAACAGAAAGGTCTTAACATTCTCAAGAGAAATGTATTGATATTTCCATTATCTATGGGACATAAATGTTAGGTGCTCCTTATGACCACTCGAAGCCTTCATGGAGAAAATACAAATATAAAGTCCGATGCTAAAAGTGCAGCTAACCTCTACAAAGCTTTTGATAGGCACATATTCATAACCAAGAAAGCCGGATTATATATGATCATAAGCAATTTGTTGTGCCTCTCATGACAGAATATCTCCTGATCTTCAGAAGACGCCAAAATCTCTTCATTGTATTGAGAAAAGATGTTTGGTTCTAGCTAACAATTGCCAGAACTTTTGGCTAAAGATTCTTTTAGTCCACCATATTTTCCTTCCCTAGTTGCATGAACTGTCTTTGATAAAGTTCTACCAGCTAATTGGTGATTCCGTATGGTTGTTGAGGTTAGAGATTGATGACATTAAGCATTCAGGTGGACATGCATAAGTGTGGTTGTAAGATCAAGGGAGCAGGTTAAACTATGCACAACTGAGTCCTGTTAATGTGATTTGTGTCTTGCATCATGATGTATATGCTTTAACAGTTGAAGAAAAGAATTTACTACCAGCTTATGGTTCATTTCTTAATGCTTGCGGACACACTCCAGGTTTATGAGAAAACTTTGGGAATTTGATGTGGCGCTAGAAACTTCTCTAAAAGCGGCAATATGTGACTCTAACAATAGATAACTCTGTCCTATAGAAACTTGCAGCTCTCAATCAGCATGTGTAAGTTTCATCAGATGCATTCCCAGAAAAAGTTGGATTTGAAAGATCTGAACAAAGCTTAGCTAACCCGACAGGCAAAAGACTAGGTTCAGCAATTCCAATTCAAGATTTGTGAAAAGGGATCATAGCAAGTTCTATGGTGGAAGAGGTTTGTTTTTCCACAGAGCACCCTTATTGATAGTATCATGTTCTAAGTTTCCTCAGTTTTTTGGTGCTGTAGTAGTTTGTTTCTCAGGTCTGATCCTGTGGACTTTCTGCTGTATTCACCTTTTGGATATATAGGGGAAAGCTTGTAATCAAGTCATTGAGTTGCTAAATTACCAAGCTTGAAAGAACGAATCTCACACAAATAATATACCACTCACAAATCCCTAAGTAGCTACAATAGCAAATACAGAAACAAGACAACAAGTTTCACCAAGAATTTTCATTATATTTCATTGATTTTTTTTAAAACAAGCAACCCACAAGGAGCTACAACTTCTATTTGTAAAGGAAGGGGGTAGTTTACACAAGGGATAAGGGTGAAGAAAGGTTACTGTACAATAGTCATCACTATTCAGCAATTTGCCACATAAGCGGCTATAGTAGCTACAGTTTATTATAAATATACAAATAAAATATATATAAAAAATATATCGGGAGGAAACAACAACAACAACCAAGCCTTTTCCCATACTACATGGGGTCGGCTACATGGATTCTTTGTTTTCACATAGCCCTATCATGTGCCATGCTAGCAGTTAACTCAATATAAACTAGATCATTATTTATTGTTTCATTCCAACACTTTTCATATCCTTTTCTTCTTTTAATATTTTCACAATCTAGTTTTTCATATCTTCTTACGGGAGCATCCTTGGGTCGTCTTTCTACATGTCCAAACCATCTTAAACGATTTTCTCTTATTTTATCCTCTATTGGTGCTACTCCCAATTTGTTTCTAATAACCTCATTATGTATATGGTCTTTCCTTATGTGACTGCTCATCTATCTCACCATTTTTATTTCTGCTACATACATCTTTTGCACATGTTGATGATTAACTGCCTAACACTCGTAACTGAAATATAGCAGGTCTAGTTATTGCTTTATAATATTTTCCTTTCAACTTTAATGGTATCTTCTTATCGCATAGAGTACGTGATGCCCCTCTCCATTTATCGGGAGGAAAAGTTCACAAAAATAGAATTCGAAAAGTGACCACAACCATGACTTTATCAAAATACCCCTGGTATTCTAACAAAAATCTATGAATATATATCATTTGTAAACTCATGATCATTGCATGCTTAGTCAAGTCACACTGCACGTGGATTAAAGCATTCACATTTACAAGAAATTCCATATCAATATCATGGCCAAGTTTCACCAATGGAGATTATTGTAAATTTGTAATGCTACGAAGCACTTATTTTACATCAAAACGAAGAGTTCTATATAAAACACATGCACAGAAGCACACATAAACCATGAACATATTTCAAATTCAATGTCTAAATAGGAGTATTAATTCTAACTTTAGTTGATAAGAATGGAATTTATTTTTATTATTGTGCGATGCAGCTGAAGTGCAATCTGGGGATTCACCAGATGGTTCTTCGACGAATGTAAGTACCAAGGAGAGCAAGAAGGGATGCAGGAAAAGTGAAACCGAGGTTGATAGATATCATGAGTGTAAGAAGATAATAGATCTCAATGGAAGTTCCATGCACCACAAACATGAGAAGAACACTGTGCCCTTACATTGGTCTACTGAACTTCAGAACTCTTTGAAGGATGATAATGTCCATTTAGAGGCGTCGGATTCACAGACATGCAAGGATACTGAAGCCATTTCTCTAGCACTGCAGACGCCTCCAGATGAAGGTGAACATGGTCCTGATTCAGAGTCCATCTCAATGGTTACTCAAGTTACGGACAGAAGCATCTATATAGAATTAGAACCCAAGAAAAATGGATCTCAAAGCAAAGGTGATGTTGATGACTATAATTATGGCAGAAGCAAGCACGAAGATGCTGTCACTGCCAAAATGTACAAAAATGGACCTCTAGGAAACGCTAATGGTACATGCTTTGAAGTTCATGAAGATATTCATTCTGTAAGTCAGATCTCTTCATTCCCTGCAGATACTGAAATATCTGTGTTGGCGGCCGAGGTTAATGCATGTGAAGACGCTTCCACTAAGAAGGAGAAAGTTTGTCTGTTGCCTACTGCTACTAATGCATCCGCAGAGATCGATGATTATCCTCAGATTGTTATTGCTTCCTCTAATGGAATACACAATACAATAAGTCATCATCTTGAACACTTAGAAGATTTGGTTCATGAACAAGAAATAAAAGGCAGGGAGGTACATGTGACAAATAGTGGAAGTATGGTGAATATACAGGCAAGCTCCAATAATGATGATGCTGTTTTCCATGATAAATCAATCTCTCTTCAGAGCAATGCTTGTGCTGAGGACAAGGAGAGTTCACCACTTACCACACTGACAAATTGTAGTTGCGAAAACAATGTCTCCGGATTTGTGTCCAGAACTTTTGCTGCTTCAGATTCCAGCTTCTGTGTTGCTCCAGGGGATGCAGCATCACTAGATGCTGAGGATGCGGTCATTGATCCATGTGAATTCATCGAATTGATAAACTATCCTAATGAAAATAGTTTGCAGCATTTTCATAGCAAGAAAAATCCTCAAAACGAGTTGCAACAGGAAGATCTTCGAAATACTCCTATTCCTCTTTCAATTGGCGATGAGTTTTTAACAACAAACACAGATTCTGAAGTTCAAGCAGACATTATACAAGCTGAGCTTGTAAAGGAAAAGATAAGTAACGGTGATTCTAGCATCTGCCCTAATGATGATGCAAACATTAGGGTTTGTTCTAAACCTGGGGGTAATAGTGATGAGGAGCGTTCATCTTCCATCTCAAAGGCTCTTGATGAATCAGCTTCTGGTGATCAATTGGATCAAACCCCAAACAATCATTCATGTATTCATGAAGAGGAGTGCAAAGCCCTGCCCGCCAAAGCTGACACCAGGTTAATTGATAGATCAATTTGCACACTACCAACTCAAGATTCACGTAGTGATGCACATGCCAGAAATTCAGGTGAAAAAACAGTTCGGGCTTATGAGGAGAAAAATGATCTGATCTTGGATTTGACAAAAAGTGCAAAAGCTCGTGTCAATTATTCCAGCACAGAACCTTTTCTTTTGGAAAAAGATCTTCAGGGAGATCAACTACCATTGGACCTTCACATCCATGAGAGGCTTCAGAAGGAATCAACATTAAACCAGGACTATCCAGATGAAATTCCCTCTCAGATTGTCATGAGAGCTTCTAGCACATCATATATCCTTGATGATGAAAAATCATCCGTATCATTTCTAACGGAGTCTAATGGGACAAGCTCTGTTCTATCTATTGGAGGTGATGACAGACCGGATGTTAAAAAAGAGCTGGTTGAAGTGGGCTCTTTAAACAATTTGAATGTTAAGCTTTTAGTGGGTGAGGACAAGCTTTCTGGAACACATTTTGAACCTTCAACAGTGGGAGTCTGTGACAAATCAACCTACCAAAATGATACCACTTACATGGCTTCTGATTCGGGTACAATTTTGATGCTGTTTGTTTATGGTTATTTAGATGCTGGGTATAAGATTTTCCTACCTGATTTTAGAAATTCGCTCTGAGAAGTGATACGTCTTCAATTGATAATTATCTTTCTTATCTACAGATTATTTTGGTTTCTATGTAAGACTTATCCAACTTGATTTCATAAATTTGCATCAAGGTCTCTCAATGATATACAAACTATTTTGATGGTTGATCAACTTGTAGTGCACTGTTTCAAGTCAAGGAGGTCGCTTATGTCATGTTGCATTTGAATCTGAAATGACCAACCATTAAGCAATTGACAATTTTGAAGAATATTGTCATGAGAGCTTATATTTCATTTGTTGAACAATAGGCAGATGGCTATTGTCACGCTCATAGAGAATGGATAAAGAAATTCAACAGGAAACAGCAAATGGCTACAACTATAGGCAGATTGAAGGCATGGTTAAGTGCACCCTTCAATTTGATGCTCTCTGATTTGTCTGTTAATTTGTTGAACAAAATGTCATAGAACATGAAAACTAGTCTTTACTTCCTATGCCTATATTTCATGGTTTTCTGCATACAAGATCCACACAATAAATGGTCGGGATAGATCCAATAGCAGGTATGTCTAAGAATGCTTTCTTGGGTGTTTGGACAGGCTTTTTCCTTGGTTCTCACAACATACAATAGTTTCATTTGACACCAATGTGGTTCCTACTGATTCCGCATCTGCATTTGGTTTGTTATCTAGTCCGTGTTCACTAATTATTGTCTGATTTCCGCACCGTATCCTGTTTTAGTGAATGTCACAGAACATGAAACTTCCTCTGCTGGGATCGGTGCACCAAGAATCTCTGTTCATGGTAATCAGAAAGCAAAAGGAAATCAATTAAAGGAGACTCCTTCTACCGATAGCTTGCAGATGAATGCGGTCGTTTTGCCACATCAAAGTGGAGATGACACCAATATCCCCAAACCGCCTTCTTCTGTGGCCCCAGAGGAGCCCAGTAGGGAAAGCACTGATACAGCCAACCCATCTGATTCCTCTCTAACGCAAAATGCCCTTAACCCAAACTCCACTGTTTCTGATGCTACCCAGCTTCCTGCATCGTCTCCAGTAGAAAATGACCAGCAGGAAAGGAAGAAAATAGAAGAGGCTACTGTGAAACCGATGGGGTCAGAAAAAGCACATACCCCGTTGAAAAGCTTTCTTGTGGAAAGCACGGAAAGAAGTACAGATCTCGAGGGACACAATGGCACCATCCAGTTCAAATCAATGTCAGATACGAAAACTCGTGGATCCTCATATCATGTTAATGCTACTAAGATACACATAACTTCTCCAGCGTGGATCCTCAGTAACAGAAGAGAAAAGAGGAAGAACAGGGGACTCTATTCATGGATTGGATGTGTATGTTGCTCACCTGTGAATTAGCCAACCATTTGTCCTCCATGGGAACCTTAGACAAGAAAAGCATCTCTCTCTCTCTCTCTATATATATATATATATGTGTGTGTGTGTGTGTGTGTACCGATCTTGAAGAGAGTTGCTAATATTTTGACAATTTTTTCGCTGTTCTGCAGAAGACAAGACATTTATATGCAATTAATAAGTTTCAAAAAGTATATTTTGCCTGTCAAGTTCTCCTTCAAATCCGTGGACCTTTCCTTTTCTCTATGTTAGACCGTAGAGATATGTGAAACTAGAAGTAAATTTACTTTTTCTCTATAACCGGTTGGCCATCTATGTTAAGATCAATGGGTTTCTTTGAAGTTAGCAAGAAAAATCGCAAAATTAAACACTGTGTAAACAACTTTAACCACTTACACGTTGCATATGAGAAACAACTTTAACCACCCCTCATCCCTTTTGAACAATCAAATGGATCCTAACCTCGTCTCTACATGAGAAATCACTTGTCATATGCTCGTTCATTACATTTTCAAACAAAATTTTTCATATACCTCAACGGGGAAATATATCCCAAGCACAATTTATGACCTACTTATCTTAATAGTTTCATTCTAAAACATTGGCTACTCTAATTAGTTTATCACACTCCTGCATGTGTCCCTAACTAGGAACGTTAGAGGACGTGACATGAGTTGTCAACAAACTACATGTGAGATTGGTGTAACTCACGAAGTAGCCAGCGAGTTCGCATCATTTAGTGAACCTATTTGAAGTATGCAACCCTAGGAAAACATGTCCCAAAGTCAAGGACACGAAAAACCACTTTCGTGTCAACTAATGTTTCACTATATAAATTGAAATCTACGAGTTAGTACTACTTGATACGCTCATCCACCATCTGACAATGTCTCATACTAATGTGGGAAGGATGAATTCATACCATATAATGATTTAATTGCACTCAAGAATACTCGTTTTATATCTAATACCAGTAATAAAACCATTTTAATAAACCAAGAAAACAATCATATATAATAATTTTAAAGTAGTAATAAAGCATTTAACAAGCATATGTGTCGTTGAAATAAAGCAAAACTATTTCTATAATGCATCTTTAGAAAGAACACATCTACCTACCTGAACCACCAAGTAAGATCCACTTTCTAAAATCTCCCTTCATTAACATACAAATATTATATTATACATTTAAGGAAAAAATTTAGAATAGTACAAGTGGTTTATCGAAAATCTATTTTGGTACATTGTAGTTTACTTTATATCACTTAAATGACTTAAGTTTTAAAACTCATCACTTTAGTACCTACTATTAACTTTGTTAGCATAGTGAATGATGCGGCGAGGAAAATATTGATGTGATATACATATGTGACTTCAATGAACATGAGTACTCACTTGGCATTTACATCATCGTTAACGTGATGTTGTGCTAAATCTTCAGTTTAGTACTTATAGTATCACGAAAATCCACTTACCACCTTGTGGTATCTTAACAATCTATTTTAGTGCCAAATTATTAATATAAATTAATATTTGAATAAAATTATAATATAATTATAAATTGATAACTAAGATTTAAGTTAAATTATTAATACAAATCATAAGAAAACTTTATTAAAATGTTTAGAACACATATCTAAAATTAATTTGTGATAATAACCTCACTTTAAATATTAAATATTAATTCATGTTAATATATACTTAATTTTAATTATTAATCTAAATATTAGTGCCATTATGACCTTAATTTAGAAATAAATCAATCAATATTACAAAGCATGAAAATGATAAGTCATATTAGTTTATATTAATATGTTGGAAATTAACTTGTGCTATTAAACTAAAATTTACATGCTATTAAATATTATTTATCAAATACTGATTTGTATGAACACAATTTTTGTGTCATTAGCATCATCTTAACTTTGATGTCCATTAACTTAATAATCTTTAATATCAACTCAATTGACTTTAACTGTTTGCCCATTAAAATATACAATTTATTATTATGTCCATGATTACACAAAAAATAGAAGTTATAATGCAAATTAATATTTAACTTAATAATTAAATATACTTATTTTAAATTTATCAAAGAAAAGTAATAATTAATATCATAATTAATCTTATTATCACAAATTAATTTTAGATATATATTTTAATGAAGTTATAAATGTAATTTAAATATGATTTATTAATTTAAATTTTTTATTTTATAATATTAACTTGTATCAATAATTTGATGCTAATAATGACATTTCAAGGTATTAAAGTGACTTTTCATGATACCACAAGATACTAAATCTAAAATTTAGTATGTTAGCATGTTAAAATTGATGTTAATACCACATTAACACTGACATATCATGTTAGACATACCACATCAATATTGAAGTTAGAGATCTATGCCATATCAAACGCCTTGGTAATGGTGTTAGTTGCTGATGAATTTTTTAAACTTAGGTCCTTTACGTGAAAGAAAGTGAACTATAAATACCAACATTGATTTTTGATAAATTATAGGATAAAAATATAAAGTTTTCTCTTAATTAGTGACTTAAATGTTTCAAACCTCAACAAAGTAAACTTTGAATGGCCCCAAAATGGTAAAAAAATCCTATTTAGATCCATTTTAAGATCCAAATCCGTGTACTCTTGACATAAGTTTATGTGTCCCATGTGGTGTCACCCAATTAACATGACACCCCATAGACTTGACTCGACACGATATGAGCAGTCTGGACCTGTTAGGCCATTCTTCGGCACTTATCGCTGCAATCGCCATTTCAAGGTACACTGATCACCCGCTCCAATCGCTGCTTCTCGATTGTAGTTTTGTTGGAAAATATAAGAAAATAGAGGAAAGGACATAAATAAAGTAACTTGCTAAAAAATGTGTTTTTCTTACAATTTTCAAGCTTGTTGGTACTTAAGGTCATGTCCAATCAATACTTCTCTGGACTCTCTTTCAATCGAACCTAAAAATGTCAGCATTTGCATTGAAAAAATTTAGATAAAAAAGAAAAAAATGATTTATCTAAAAAATTTGCAAAAACTCCACCGATTTATCCATTTTATAGGCTCTTTCGGTCGCTCTCAATAGCGTTTACAGTAGAGTCATGAATTTGTGTAGTGAGGTAAACTTGTATTTCATATTTATAAAATACTTGTTAATTTTTATTCTATAAAACACTAATATTTCTCTCTTTTTATGTAAATTTAAAAATTCTTCGGATTAAAGTTTGACGCCCCACCTTATCCTAAAGGTTTCCCACTGTCGAATGGTGTCAAGCCTCCTTATGCATGTTTTCGACGCATGCAACACCACCTGAAAACCCCCACCTGGGGCTTCGTGGACGTGGACAGAGTGCCCTCCGTGCGAGTCCTGAGTTTGGATCCGACTCGATACAGGTGGCTCTGACCCAGGTATCACACTTTGTGTCTGCCTAAATGAACACCCATAGCATGAGCTCACCGATAGCGTTTTCTGACGCTCACTCTCAGGCGGAGAGTTCGATTCCCAGGGAGTGCAGGCATGTCCGTTAGGCTTTTGCTTTGTAACCGAAACAAGAAAAAAGTGTTCGAGTTGGCTTGTTTCTTATGCAAAACAAAACAAACACGACACGATTGCCAGCCCTACCTGGTCCCACAAATTACAGAGACTTCGGGTCCGAAATTTACCACCAGTCCAACCCATTGACATTCTTTCGTATTCTCTCCCTTTTCATGCGCTGCAAGAGTTTTGGCACGAGTTGAGCGCGCGCGCGCGAGAGAGAGAGAGAGAGAATGAAGATCTTCGGGTTCCTTTTGCTCCTCTCCTTTGCGATCCTCTTGACCGCAGGTTCTTTTAATCTTTTCTTTTTTATCTTTTCATTTTCAGTTTCATGCCATCGCTGAAGAGAAAAAGCGGAAGATCTGAACCTCTTGGAATTTTGATTCCAACAAACGTTATGTTGTAATTTTGATCGTTTTAATGATTTTTTTTTTTGCGCTTTCGGGTAAGCCAACACTCGGATAGTATCGATTTCCCATCGACGCCGGCCGACGGTTGGTCCGTTCTGGGAGTTGTGAACTGTAGAGTCCCCTATGTGATCAGAACGAACTCTTCGTAGACTTAACGATATCTCGGATTGTAGGGTTCGGCTTCTGTCGTTCATTTCCACCTTGCGTTTTGGCAGAATCTAACTTTTCTTCTTGATTTTGTGTCAGTTATTGCGAAAAATGCGGGTGATGTGACGGAACTTCGGATCGGGGTGAAGGTACAGAAAGTTTCCCTCCTCTCCTCTGATTCATTTTTATGCTAATTTGTGTCATTTTCGTGCATCTCTCCTGCAAATTAGCACACGAGAGGACACGACATGGGGGAAAGTTGAAGTGTTTCGATGACAGAAATATCTTCTCTTGAATTTTTAGCATTTCTGCTGTAATTGGTGTAGGTTTTGCGCTTGCCCCCTTTTACAAACTTATCATTTGTGGAACCTTAGTTTGCACAAGATCAATGGTGAAGTGAAACCTTATATTTAGGATGTTCCTAAAGTTTAAATAATAGGGGTTGTCGCGCTCTTTTGAATCTCTGTCTCTCATTCATCTTCCCCTACAGAAGCCTATTTCGCCCTGCTGTTGCATCTTGATCGTTTTAGTTACCAAAATCGGAAGTGCAGAACCTGTATAGGGTAGCGGCTGAAACTCCTTTTTGCAAAGTTTTGTCGAGCTTTCACAGGACCATGCAATTTAGTCTCCAATAATAATGTGGAAGCTTTGGTATTCTCGTTCTCCATTAGAACTTTTGGAGCTTTTAATCTTAGTATGCAGCCAAGTCTCCACTAGTAATGGTGGAAAATGTATGGGTAAACTCTCATGTGAATTTCACATAAAGATCCAAATGCACTTGACAATAAGGTTATTACTGTTGCGTTTGGGATTTGTGATGTGATTCATCGTTGTATAAGAATGCCCACCATACGATACACATCGTAAAAGTACCTTGATAGCACAACGATATGCTACTTATAGCCTTGCTTGATAAGTAATCTCCAGAAACTGAACTTCTTTTATTGTTAAGTAATAGTTATAACTAATACTAATCACAACAATAATCTTATTATTGCACCATAGAGCTTTAGCTTGTAACCACCGTTTTTGCTTAAGATCAGTTATCAGGACCAGAAACGTATAGATGGTTCAACCATCGATCCTAAATATATAAGAGCAAATTGATGACATTAGCTTTTCTTTTTAAATGGTGTTTCCTGTTGTACTTACGTTTTGTGTTGGAGAACTCAAATGCATCAGCTAAGGGTGTAATAATGCTTCCAGTACTTCCCCTCTTGATCCTAAAATCAAGAATCATGGCTGCTTCAAGCATGACAATGCATGGCCATTAGGTGTTTGAGGCAATAAAAAGAAGTGTTTCAACTTTTAAACAATTTTTATTTCGCTCTGGTCTATTCTTGAAAATTTGGAGATACTTTGAGCTGTTGAACTTCTAGATGACCCTTTATTGACGTAATGGAATCAGAATAAAAGGTAATGTCTTCCTATTGTATATCATAAAGGTGATAATCCAATATGATGCTGGCTTTTTCTTCTCCATCTTATCTTTGACTCGGTGGTTTGATTATTTACTTTCAACATGCTTACCTTATTTTTCCCCATCTTTAATTGCAGTATCGACCAGAGTTTTGTGATATACAGGCCCATAAAGGTGATAAGATTAAAGTTCATTATCGGGTATGCTTTCTCATGTTCTATTCTGTACTTTAGATATTTACCTCAACGTTCTCTAAGCTGTACATATTTTCTTAATACCTTGTATATGCACTTTTCCCCTCGTTTGTGACAATGAAATTGGCACTATATCAGAAGCACTATGTTTTTGCAAAATTTTACTTTAAAGAGTCATCTATGAATCACTATCTTGTACTCATGCCATGTGTCCAGCATCAACCCTCTTACTAACGTGTTCCAAAGAGATGCGTCCACTTGTGTAACATGCTCACTCTGCTATGGAACCAACGACCAGAGTATCTTTCATAGTTAGAACCTCGTTAATCAGTTTTTTCCGCCATTCTTGCACTCTAATGTTCTTTATAATTGCTCTTAAACTCCAAGCTTTAGATTTTTTCACCACATATCCATTTTCGTTCTTGTATGGAGAATGTATATATTTACACTCAAACACCTTTATTCCTGTCTATTTTTGTCAACAATTCTCAGTTCTTCCATGATCTTGACATAGAGGATAGTTGTGTGCCCTCAAGTTATTCCATGGTCGCATTGTTTCACTAGGCACATGCATATCCGAGTAACTTTGATACACCTAGTTTAGAATATTTCCTTCTTAATTTTCAGAGTTGACTGGACTCTCTGTTGTAAGAGAACCTTTTCGATTGATAAAAATCGTTGGGGAAGTTACTGACTCTCTAGCCATTAAGAAGTTGCTTTGGTAGGAATCATGTCAATATTGTTATATAGCCTCCTGTTATTTCATGTACATCCGTGCCTTTTGCTTGGTAGTTGGTACTCGTTTATAATTTGAAACTTCATGATTAGCTTAGAGTTTTTACAATCACAAGATATCACGTTTCTGAAGGAACTCATTTTTTTTATTGGAATCTAGGATTAGGCAGAACCCTACCAGTTATATAGACAATATATAGACTGCCCACATATCTTTATTCCACTATGGACTTGTATTTATTCACGTACGGGGAATTTGATTAAGGTTATTGTGTTCTTCCATCCGTGTGCTAGGAGCTTATACTGAAATCTTGTTTAAGCTAGATTTTGTTTGATTAATTCTTAAATCTTGCTGGGAGATCTGATGTGTGCACAAGATCCGAGATTCTGGATGGTTATCATCTCAGTATAGCATCGACTTTGTGTTAATTATTATCTTATTTAACTTTCACATGTGCGTGAATTCCTTCCTATTTTATTTGACTATTCCTTTAAGACAAAAGCTCTACAAAGAAGAATTGCATAAGTTGGGACATGCCAAACAAGCAGAATGTTATTTTGATGCTGATGCGATTCCACATTGTTCAGATCAAGCAAACATAGATGAGTGGGCAATTGGTGTTGGGTTATGGTCTTTGCTGCTTGATTGCCCAATGGAAGATGTGCCATTTGCCTAAATGCTTCTGAGCAACTCATCTTTTAGATGTAATTTGACTAAACTGGGAAACTAGAGCATCTAGCAACTCAGCTTCATTGTATACAAACAACAATATTAGCTCGGTGTGGAAGATGTGGTGATTGTAGCACTGATCCTTTTCCTGGAGGTCAATCAGTGGGGTTGCCCATGATGAAATTGCTGCTGCTAAAAGGCGACCTACAAATTTGCATTGAATGCCTCACTACATTGGATGCTATCTGTGGAATTAGTGTTTGTTTTCATGTATATCACCTTAGAACAACATCTTGGGTTGTTGCCGTGTCCTGTTGTGTGTTAATTTGTGTAGAAAAATGCACAAAAGTGACTGATCTCTTGTCATTTGATGTGTTGCAGTCGTATGAGTATATGCTCTATTGTGTGTGTTATCATCAAGGCCGTCTGAATAATCTTTCAATGTGCCTCACTGCAGGATGGGACCAAGGTTTACTAGGAATGTGTGTGGGAGAGAAAAGAAAGTTGAAAATACCTTCTAAACTTGGTTATGGAGATCAGGGATCCCCACCAAAGATTCCAGGTACATTCATTCAAAACTCACTCGTGGTTTCTTTTCTGCATTGCTTGTAATTTTGCAACTTTGGTGAAGAGTGGTAGATAACTCCCCGCCCATGTAAGGGCTCACCCTTGCATGGCCGGTCCCAAGCCCGGATAAAGGAGGAGGGTTGCGTTAGGCTTTTGATAGCGAGCGTAAAACTTTGTTGGACTTATTTATCATGAATTCTATAAATTATGATAGGGCTCTATGAAAACAAAGAATCCATGTAGCCGACCCTATCTAGTATGGTAAAAGGCTTTGTTGTTGTTGTTGCTGCTGCCACTGCTGAAGAGTGGTAGATGTGGGCTAATTTTGAGCGGGACTTTACCTGACAATTTTCTGACAAAAATAACAATTTTCAAAATCTCCTGATTTTTTCCCAGAGAAATTCTGGATAAAGACATTTTCTACTATTTAATCGAAAAGGGCAAGATTTGTGTTTTATGATTTTTCTTAGAACATCTTTTTAGGCCTTCGAAAACCTTTTATATTGCAGATCAACCACAATATCCAACCAAAACTAGGCCTTTTCCCACACTAAGTGGGTCAGCTACACTGACCCTTAGTCGCCATTGAGCTCCATCTCATGTATTATTAGCTTTTAACTCCAAATATGCAAGAACACTTGTTATTATATGGTATGAAATGTAAATGTAATGATATGCATCCTTACTGGTCAATAATTTGTATGCTTCACACTTAATCCCCTGTCCGGTATTGAAAGATAAATTTACTTGCAGGTGGGGCTACGCTGATTTTTGAAACGGAGCTTGTTGCTGTTAACGGTAAAAGTTCAGGCAAAGGAGCCGGAGCCGACGAACTGTAGCTCATCGCTAACAAGTACGCTAAATTATCATGCGTGCTAGATGTTGCCCTGCGCATCCTGATTTGAGTTTATTAAACTCATTATCTTTAATGCCTTGAACATTTAGGACTAAGGCAGGCAATCAGCATCCAATTGCTTTGATAATACCTTTGCTGTTGAAATTTAGGAATCTGAGAACATCGAGGAATTTCTTCTTCGGGTGTCATTTTTTATTTCATCGTATTTGCTGAAAGGCACTTTCTTGAAGTGAATGATATTGTATTTTCTGCTTTTGTTGAAGATTCAGTTAGATGTACGGTTAATGCCTAAGAGAAATGTGAGGAACACGTACTAGAGTGTCTGTTTGCCTTTTACACAAACCAAGATACTTGCACAAGGAGCCATGACTTTCCTGCTTAGGGGTAGACTCGAAAGAGCCTTCAAGTGGAAGGTCAAGAGTTCAATACGTGGGGTGTCCGTAGGGGGCCTGCATAACCCCAGTTTATCAATTAAAAAAGAATACTTCTATTTTTAGGTTATCTGGTGAATTGCTGTCTTGATGCAGCCCTGTGCCCATATTGGGTCCTCTGTGTGTGTGTGTGTGAGAGAGAGAGAGAGAGAGTTGGTCAGATCAGATTATTGCTGGTTTTTTCGCTTGTTGCTTTGGATGGCATTTCAGACGACATGAGATTCTGTGACATGAACACGACCTGAACTGTTTAATTTCTGTGTCCACCCAAAGTAACACAAGAAAAAGGTCGTGTTGGTGTGTTGTCAACACGAACATGAAATGTCATTCCATGAGCATGTCATGAACTCAAAATTGTTAGCAATATAACAATCAACTTGCTCCCAACGTCTGAATAATGCAGTGTCTTGTTTCTCCGAGTCCCATGCAGATTTCAATCTTATAAATGAGTATTTAGTTTTATGGTGCACCTAGTTTGCTGTTGAAATGGATTCTTATGAAGTGACTCTTCATGAGAATCCATTTCTCAGATCAAACAAACATGAGAAATCATGTCCTGGAGTCACGTTGGCAGTGATTCAACTTTTTGGCTCCTGCATGGAATGGTCCCGCAACTTCTCAAAATGAAAGGGGCATGGAAGCGATTTTCCCTTGAATTTAATTTTAACACCAGAGCATGCACTTACTCGGATTTAGTTTCCCACCAAAATTGATGGGAAACACTTTCAGAAGTGTTAAATGATGAGATATTCTATACGAAATCCTTATCGGAATCAGGTTAGTCCGATATGGTATCCGATTCGTATCTGAATGCTAATCAAATCCAGGCTCAGATTTTGGCTTATTTGGATATATCTAACGGGTATCCAAAATATTCTCTAAAAGTATTAAGCATTCCATCTTGATCCCAGCATTTTTCTCAGATATGGTTTTTGACTTTATATCCAACTCGGGGTTGATTCTGTATCCGGTTTCCCAATTGTCCAATTAGTTCTTTTTGGTAAAGCCATATCCAATTTGGATCAGCCTGTTTATCAGTTTATGTATAGAAAGGGCACTATAGGACAATATCAAAACCTGACACGGACATGACCTGAATACACGAAAAGTCCAGAATTCATGTCTACCAAAAATACCAGAAGAATGGGTTATGCTTGGGTTGACCTGCTTTGAAACAAGAAACGGCAGCATAAACCTGGCTGGTTCCACCAGAACCTGAAACTAAAACGGAACTGACCCCCTCTAATTCCATTTGGGGTTACAGTTCCCCCAATGTCAGGTCTGGTTACATGGTGGTTCTGCTTTCAGTTTAGATTCGGTGTGGTCCCAGTTTCATATGAAAAGGTCCACCAATGGAAGTGGAATTTTGGAAAGGGGAGCCAAAATAAGAATCGGAACCACTGGTTTCGGTTCTGATTCAGTTCTTTGGTAGGTGGAACTGGGATTGCATCGGAGATTCCCGATTTGGTCATGGTTTAGGTTCCCCGCCAATTTTGGATGCGGTTCAAGTTTGTATGGGCTGGATCCAAACCCTCCACCTCGACGACAAGGTACAAACATGACCAAAAACATAAAATTGTTGGCAATAGAATACCCAACTCAAGCATTTGAAAACAAGAAAGAGATCGTGTCTGGGTTAACTTGCTTCTGACACGAACACAAAATGATATGGCACAAACAAAACCCGGAAACATGGAATTGCCTCCCATACTAGTAGAGTAGTAATGTCTACTAAAACCGGTAAGCTCGTTAATAAACACTAGCGACTAAAACAACAGATCGAACCAAGTTGAAACCGAGCTTACTAGGCACGGTATCGGCTAGGCCAACTGTAAGCCAATTTTTCTAGTTGTTAACGTTATATTTCCCACATAACCAGTTAAGACTTCATAATAACGTTATATTATATCTATAACGGCATTTTAAAAATAACGTTTAACGGCCTGATTTAGTTTGAGGTCAGATCCCGAAACCTCGCCTTGAGGTAAGAGCTCCACTGTCTAGAACCATCGCGACCTACTCTCTCTCTCTCTCTCTTTTCAGAAGTCTCCAGAAACTCCACATCCCTCCAGTATAAGTTCCTCGTCTCTCCGAGGAGAGAACACGTTCACTTTGCGATTTACGATCGTTCACCTCGTTCATTCTTCGTGAAATTAGTTTCTCGTTCTTTTCAAGGTTCGTCTCCTTCGTCCACACTATTATTTCACTCTAGAATATCGTTCGCAATGCTCTCTTTCTCCTGCTCTTTTGAGTGTTCTTAAATGCCTGTTGTTGTGGTTTGCTCGAATCGCTGATCATATTTGCTTAATGACTTTGCTGGAAAACCAGAAGTGCGAGAAATGGATGAGGTTTTCATTCGCAATGGTCTCTCTAATTTATCTCTGGACCGAAATATTCTTCTAAAACTTTTCATGGTTTTCGTGGTTGGTTCGAATTTCTGGCTATTTGCTTAACGGTTTAATTGGAGTATTAGGGATGAGGTAAATGGATGATATCCCTCCCTCTCTCTTCTCTCCCTCCATATATATGTTTATATTTATACAAATCCCTCTCTTGATTGGCTTTCCATGAGAAGCGATTCATCGTTTTCATGGTTGGCTCCATTCGATAAAGTTGAGAACGGTTTTATTGTGGTGTGAGAGGCAAGAGAATGCATTAAGGTTTCACACGCAATGCTTCGTGCGTGTGTGCCTCTCGAACGAGTCTCGTCGAAAAGTTCATGGTTTTTTGTGGTTGGTTCGATGTTGTGATTACGTGCTTAGTAGTTTTCTTGGGGTATCAGAGTCGAGAGAAATGGATGAAGATTTCGAGCTCCCCGATGCCGGAGAAGAGATGAACGAAGATTTCGACCTTCCGGACATGAAGTTGAAGGTAACCCATTCAATTCCATTTCAACATGTTTCTCTTGAGAAAATTATCTTACACTCTCGAAGGTTTAGCTTAATTATATTTGACACTTTTTTTATGTTCAAAAATTATATTAATTTTTTTATTATATTGTTATTATACTTCAATTTCTCCTTAATCATTTCACTGACCTCCCCTTAGGGAGAAGTTAATTTATGGTACAAACAAGAGGCGGTATTGAGAGTAATTAGATTAAACCTTAATTTTTCCGTTTCTCTTTCATCAAAACCAATTAATAATTAATAATGTCATACTATGATGACGTCGTTTTGTTTTGTTGTCTGTGATTCATAATGGTGTTTTTGTTTTTGTTGTTGTAGTGCATTATACGGGAACCTTGCTCGATGGAACCCAATTTGATTCTAGCCACTGACAGGGGCACCCCTTTCAAGTTAGCTTAAGCCAAAGGTACACATACATTCTTATTCATTCTCTCTGTTTCATTTGTATTCTCTCTGTTTTTTTTTTGGATTTTGTGGAGGGTAAATTGATAATAAATATTCAAATTTTTATAATCCGCTTGGTTTTGAGGAGGACCCGAATTATTAAGTGCTGGATCGTATTAAAGTAGTGATTTTTATTCTGATGTTCTTATTTGGTTGCGTCTAGATTTGAAAGACTTTATTTGTTTCGAATGTTAAAAATGAAATTTGGTTTAATTTATAAATTTATTTTTGGTTTTTTATAATTTAGATTTAATTTAAATACCCACAAATTTTGTACTTTATTATCTAATTATACATTAGTATGTCATTAAAAATATTTAATTTTTCTATAATAATTACTTTAAAAGTCATATATATAATAATGTATAATTAGTTGATAATATAAAAAATATTACATTGATAGGATATTAAAATTAAACTCTTAAAATTTTAAAAAACAAGAAATGAATATAGATTTTATATTTTCATGATATGATTTTTAGATTTTCATGAATTTTTTATAGTTTATATTTAGAAATCCTGACATTTGTTAAGATTTTATTTTATTTTAATAGATAAATTATTTTACCTCTATATTTAATAACTTCACTTCACTATGTGAGAAATTATAGTATTAGAATAAAATATAAAATAAAATAAAAATAAAATAAAATTTATTTTTAATAATTTTTCTAAACATAAGTTAAATTAATATAAATCTGTTTTTTGAATAAATTTTAAACATAAAATATAATTTATAAATTAAATCAAATCATTTTCAATTTTTAATCATTTCAATCACAACCTCTATGTTTCATTCCATATTTTGATGTTGATTTTCTTCACTTCTGAGTTCTGAGTAGCGGTTAATAAATAATAACTGAAAAAACCTAATACATGTTTTCTCCTTGTTTATTGCAGGACAAGTGATCAAGGGATGGGATGAAGGTATCAAAACCATGAAGAAGGGCAACAATTCCTCCCAATGCGGTCCTTCAGTTTGATGTCGAGCTGCTCTCCTGGACCAGCGTTAAAGACATCTGCAAGGATGGTGGTATCTTCAAGAAGATCCTTAAGGAGGGAGAGAAATGGGAGAAACCAAAAGATGCCGATGAAGTCTTCGGTACGTCTAATCTGATGGCCACCTTTCTCAGTTCTCTTTGTCCGTTGTTGAAGTGTCTAAACATTTCCTTGCTTTTGGTGCAGTGAAATATGAAGCCAGACTTGAAGATGGAACCTTGGTATCTTCATCTGACGGAGTTGAGTTTACAGTAAAGGAGGGTGAGTGCATGTGGCTATTGTTTATTTGAAATATGTTTAGATGCCCAAAAGCGTCTTGGGTCAGTGAATTAAGCTGTTGTTGCTGATGTGATTTTGAACAGGGTATTTCTGTCCGGCATTAGCTACGTCTGTGAAGACAATGAAGAAGGGAGAAAAGGTGTTGCTTACAGTCGCGCCGCAATGTAAGCTTTTACTCATTGCTATGTTATACGCCACCTCCACAAATAGTTTGTAATGCTAATCTCTTCTGGGAATTTGACTTTTTATCATTGTTTTTTTGCGTACTTGGATTGACTACCTGAGATGGCATTTACTGTCATCACTATTTCACTTGCCATTCTACCTGTTGATTTGGGCTTTCATATGGTTATGGTTGTTGATCTGTTTTCTTGCACCCAGATGCATTTGGAGAGAAGGGAAGGCCTGCCTCTGGTGGGGAAGCTGATGTTCCTCCCAATGCAACATTAAACATTGAACTCGAATTGATTTCATGGAAAACCGTAACAGAGGTTACTGATGATAAAAGGGTACTCAAGAAGATTCTCCATGAAGGTGAAGGTTATGAGAAGCCAAATGAAGGTGCAGTCGTGAAGGGTAAGTATCCTCCTTGAAAAATTGCAGTCTTTGTTTACATTTCGTATTAGAATTGCAATTTGTCATTAAGATTATGGCGTTCTGATTGCTGCTTTTGATATTAACAGTTAGGCTGACCGGAAAGTTATTGGGTGGCACCGTCTTTGCCAAGAAAGGACATGACGAAGAGCTCTTTGAGTTCAAAACTGGAGAAGGTATGATGGTATCGAGGAGAGACCTATTAGTGTATGGACATAGTTGATATTTCAATTCCAAGGTGACTGATTTGACACTTGTTGGCGGAACAGAGCAAGTCATTGAGGGTCTGGACCGTGCTGTGATGACAATGAAGAAAGGGGAGGTTGCTCTTGTAACTATACCTCCCGAATATGGCTTTGGTTCCGAACCGCACCAAGAATTACTGACAGTACCCGCAAACTCTACACTGTATTACGAAGTAGAGCTTGTCTCCTTTGTGAAGGTATGTGTAGAATATATTGTTTCTCATTCTCCTCGTTGATGCATGTGACACTAACGGTGGATAATTTGGTTTTAATTTGGATGATTCATGTTCTCAGGAAAAGGAATCATGGGATTTAAATACACCTGAGAAGATTGAAGCTGCAGGGCAGAAGAAGGAAGAAGGAAACACGTTGTTCAAGCAACAAAAATACCTAAGGGCATCAAAGAAGTATGAGAAGGTAAGCATCATTCTTTCAAGTGTCTCCCTGCTCTCCTTATATTGTTGAATTCCTAATCTAAATAATGTATAAGTTTCGCAGGCAATTAAATACATAGAATATGATTCCTCATTCAGTGATGAAGAGAAAAAGCAGGCAAAGGTTTTGAAGGTTTCTTGCAATCTCAATAGTGCAGCGTGCAAGTTGAAGCTTAAGGACTATAAGGAAGCCGCAAAGCTATGCACAAAGGTTGGTTGTGCTCGTGTTATTTCATGTTCTTCTGGATCTCGTTCTATTATGATCTGTGACTGCAAAAGTTCCGTTTTATTTCCTCAAATGAGAGGTGGATATTGGTTAACGGTGGATTTTAAGTGCGTGCACTGTGCTGCAGGTCTTAGAGCTTGAGAGCAGGAATGTAAAGGCTCTGTATCGGAGAGCACAAGCTTATATTAGTATGGCTGACCTTGATCTGGCCGAGCTTGATATCAAGAAGGCACTAGAAATTGATCCTGATAACAGGTAAGGGAACTGTGCTTAAGATTATGTTGGAGGTCAGGTACTCTTGCTGCTACAAGACCTTAATTTATCTTGGTCTTTTGTTTGGGTCAGGGATGTGAAACTGGAATACAGAACATTGAAGGAAAAGGTTAAGGAATACAACAAGAAGGAAGCCAAGTTCTATGGGAATATGTTTGCGAGGATGAACAAATTTGCAGAAACTGAGACCAATGTACGAACCTTTGATGGGTGATGTTCATTCATGATTTCATCGATTCACTCATCTTCTTATCTTGGATTACGTTCAACGGGAAGCTCACCGATGGATTTTGTTGCAGAAATCTGCTGAACAAGCCGTAGAACCGATGAGCATCGATGCATCTGCTTGACAAGCTGGACCAGAGAGACTGCTTCCCTCGCTGAGTATACCGACAGAAATATGAAGGGAATTCTGTGTGACCAATTTACGTTGAGATGGTGATCATGTAGTTCTTTTGGAAAATAATGGTTTGATCAATGTACTAAGACCTATGAATTTAAAAGTTGCAATTAGATTAATGCTACGGATACATGTGTTTTTATGATTCTTAGTATCTGCCAGGCATCCTCTATACTAGTTTCTTGGTTGGCGTTTGGGCATGCGCGCGCGCGTGTGTGTGTGTGTGAGAGAGAGAGATCATCTCTATCACCAAAAAGGTATCGATTGGCCAACAGAGTTTTTCAAAGATAGAAAGGATTCGAAGAATGTAAAGTGCTATTGACGTTTGAATTGAAGCTAGAGGAAGAACTTGATATTGTATTAATGATATGGTTTCAAAAGCTACGAACTTAGAATGAGAGATCATAACACTAAAACCACGACGAGAAGGAGAAACAGGATATTCATTCTCGAGAATGAAGCCGGAGTATGGATCCCGGACCCGGATACACTCCGAGGCACATGGCGACTGCCATTCATTAGCGCCTTTTTTCAACGGTGGAGTCACCGCCGATTGAACTACTACCGTCTTCTTCCAAGAAAGATGTTTGTGCTCATGTTCATAGACTTTCAATTCAAAATTTTATATTGTGCAATTTAGGAGAAACGATAATATCAGACAATTAAATGTGTTGATCAGACAATGTTTTTTCTGAGTCCTTTTTTATCATAAGTGTTTGTTCGAGTTTTGTCATTGTGTAATTTAGCATCTCATCGATTTTTTTTTCTTTTTTTGTTTGTTTAATTTCAATTAGATATGTAAATAACTAATCAATTATGATTGATTGTAAATAATTATATATCACTTATCAATGAATAAAAATCGGACAGAGAAAAAATTGTTGGATTTTAATGTGAAGTGAAGAGAGAAAATCTTTTGAAGGTATTTTAGGTATTTATGAAAATTAGAATGTATATATAATAAAAAAATGTCCATATAGTAATGTCCTTTGAGTAATCGAATGAGCTCGGCAAGGGCTTTTGGGTAATGTTCAGAGTACTTATTAAACGAGCTGAGTTAACTAAATGAGCTAATTACAAGCCGGAAAGAACTAACTCGTATTCCTCATGTTCAACTTGCATAGCTGAGTTAACTCGTACCCGGCTTGTTTAGATCGCGAACATGACCATACGACGGTCATGAAACCAAATAGCTCTGAGCATTACGCAGCCCTAGTTTCACATCTCCATTCACAGTTTCTATCAATGGAAAAGGAAAAATCTATACAGGGTGAGGTTTAATACTTAAGAGACCCTGATTGAGCTTAATTTGTTGCGGTTTCTAATTGGGCAATGCTCACGATCAGGTTTTATCAGTTGTGGATCCAGACCCACACAACTGCAGACTAGGGCAATTTAGTAATTCACTCCACAAGACGAGCGATGGGATTTTAAAGGCGCCTCTCGCAAACCCTAGCGTCTCTCTCTCTCTCTGTGCAAGAGTAGCAGGAAGCCGTCCTCTTCGGGGAAATGGGTAAGATTAAACCCTAAGACTGGTCTCTTTTCTGCAGAAATCGTGTTGTCCCGTTCGATAGATCTCGTCTCCAATCATGGCAGTTCCTGTTGTGCAGGTATCTCTCGGGACTCGATGCACAAGAGGCGCTCTACGGGAGGGAAAAAGAAGGCGTGGAGGAAGAAGCGAAAGTAAGCAAATTCGTCTCGTCTGTTTGATTTGGCCGAAACTCGTTTCTTTAGTATTTCTTTAACCGTTAGGGGCTTGGGTTTTTTGCACTTAGGTACGAACTCGGCCGGCAGCCGGCGATGACGAAGCTGTCGAGCAACAAGACTGTGCGAAGGGTTCGGGTTCGAGGCGGGAACGTGAAATGGAGAGCACTGAGGCTGGACTCCGGCAATTACTCGTGGGGGAGCGAGGCCGTCACCCGTAAGACTCGAATCCTCGACGTCGTATACAATGCGTCGAACAACGAGCTCGTTCGAACGCAGACGCTCGTGAAGAGCGCCATCGTTCAGGTCGACGCCGCGCCGTTCAAGCTATGGTACAACCAGCACTACGGCATCGATGTCGGCCGCAAGAAGAAGGCCGCCGCAAGCGCCAAGAAGGACGGAGAGGTGAGGATTCTGTTTCCTTTATATTTCTGCTCTCATGTTGAATCGATAAAGGACTTGTCGCAAGGGGACACTTGGCTACATGCTTCATTTCTAACCATCGGATCCAATAGGAATGTCACGAACACGGTCTCTTCTCTCTTTTACGATCTCATAGATTTATTCGTTTTTTAGATTTTCCAAGACTGGAGTTTGTATGATTTCCGCAGTTCATGGATTTTGTCATACATGAATGCATTGGTAGTGAAAGCCCGCACTATTCATGGTGGGCATCTTTGATCTGCAACTAACATATGATCAGTGCTGATGCCGAACGATGTAGTTCATGGACCTTTTTCCCCTTTGCGTTGTGCACATTTTCTTATTCGGATGCTTGTTAACATTTCTAGTTTTGTTCATTCCTCTTTAGTCGAACAGCGTTGAGCTTATGGCTTTCTTCGTTTTGAAAACTGTATTTATCATCTAATAGGTTGTAGGCATTTCTTCTACTCCGATCTTATTCTCTTCCTTACCCGGAATCCTTGCTTGCAGTGAACACTGTTACATGGGATTGGTTATTATATATATTTATTCCTTGTGCCCTCATTTGATTTTTATCCATAAAGAATCTTCTTGAAACAGTTCTTGCTCGGTGAAGATGTTATCTGATATTGCTGTTATATCTGGGGGGTATCATTTGTACAGCTACTTATTAGGCCTTCGATTGGTGAGCATGATAAACTGGTTTTCAGCTAGGCAGTAAGAATATTTATTAATGGGAATAATTGACAAGACATTGTTGTGGGAAACAATAATATTAAGAAAATAGGGCAGACATTTGGATTGACATCGTAGCCCATTCTACTTAGATGTTCCTGTGGACTCAAAAAAATGGTGAAAATTCAAAAAAATCATGATACATAGCCTATCGCTATGTATCATAATTTAATACTAAAAAATGGTGAAAATTCAAAAAAATCAAAAAAATACGATAGTCGCAAAGAATTCCTAAAATTCAAAATTTTAGTACATATTCATTATTCACCATTCAATAATTGAAAAAGAAATTACATATTTTGAAGTCGCATCCTTAGAAAAAAATACTACTTTCATAATAGAAAAAAATACATTTACACGTAGTCACAATCATCAACTAAATAATCTTAATCTTCTTCTTGTTGGAGATCCTCGACACCTTCTACTTCAAAATCAAAATCATTATCCTTGTGATGATATTGTATCGCTCCTTACAAATTAATCCATGCAATGTCTTCTTGAGTTAGGAGTGCATTTGTTTCATTATCTTACATAATCCACTTCTCTAATATATCAAAATTATCCAAACTTATTGGATAAAATTGGTTTTCTTTCTTATTTAACTTTTTTAATTATTTGGAAGAAAGAAAGATAAGTAATTAGTAAATAACATTAATAAATTAAGTAAAATAAAATATTAAATTGAATATTTAAGTAGTAACTAATATAAGATTACCTTTGTCAGAGAAAACTAAGTCATTGAGTCACATATGTTTCAATCTGTTGTGTGGATGTGTTCAAAAAACACTCCAATTCCTTTCACAACCCGTTGCACTAAAGGTTTGGTTTTGAACTCTTACTCCAAATCTCTAAGGTTTTGACAATCACTTCTAAATCTATTCTACCAAACATTTGATAGAAAAAGACAAACATCATTGATTTAATGTATAATAAATATAATATTTATAAACTTAAATATTAAGATAAACAGTTTACCAGGCACATATTAGTGCAATTGTAAATGGCTACAGGCAAGCCTATCAAGTGAAGAACATTATCATAGATCTCCATCTCTGAATGTATAGCATCTGTTGTACTCTCATCAAGGATCAATTTGTCTATATAATCAATGATACCTCGATTTACCTTACCGTCCCTTTTAAAGCTTAGAATACCTGAATGTACGTAATAAGTTGCATCATGAATAGGTTGATGTAATTGTTTGTTAAGTTGTTATTTATAATGTTTCACACAAGCACATAATCCCTCTTTCTTTCATTGAATTTTCCAATTGTTTCTTTTGCCCTATTCAAGGCTTCATAAAGATAACGCAAATATGGTTTCTTCTCGCCGTCAGTTGTAATCCTCAATAGTCTAACACAGGAGTTTCAAAATATATTCCTAAAGATTGTCTATGAAATCTCATTAAGCTTTATGTTTCTTATGTTTTGATGTAACTCCGTAAATTGTTGCCACCCATCTGAGGATAACATTCTTTTCAAGGGCTTTTGTTTTACAATGCTATGTGTAGATAATAAATTAGTTAAATCAAGTTATAGCCATACAAAGTAGCTCTGCACCATCTATTTATCTCCTAATCATACATAATACAAAAGTATGATTATAGATAAATTTGGTGATATCTTGACAACACTTAATTGTTGCTTTTATCTCATTCATCTCATCAATATCCTCAAAGATGAGATATAAACAATGGGTTGCACATGGTGTCTAATAGAAAGTCCCATAAGTATATGCTAACTCTTTTCCATTTATTTTATAGTTAGCTTTATCATCTTTGGACTACATTCTCTAACCCAACCTCAGATATCACTTTATCAAACTCTTGCCTTAGGACCTCTGCGGCATTTCTCCTGTAACATGTCTAGGAATCTCAAGAATATAATTACTTTAGGACAATAGACAATAAAGTTTAATAAAGTTATTCCTCGTCTGTCCATCCGTCTCCCTCCATGACTCTCAAAATAGAACAATACTCTTGAACTTCAAGAACAATCTCATCTAATAGTTTTTCTCTTAACTTTTGATAAGAGGACTTCTTATGCCCTTGACCAATGTTAACAATTGCATCTGCCATTTCTTGAAAATAAAAAATGCATGCATCCTTGTTCATGCAATTGCTCTAATTCATAGCTGTACGAATTCAAGGTTTATCACCATTTGTAGTGCTACGAGGGAAAAATGACTATACCAGAGTAAGCTCTTCCTCTACTCCTTCCCCTTCTACCACTTTCACTTGCATCTTCAACAATCGTTTTTCTCTTGATTGGTAATTGAGAAGTACTAGCAACCTGTGTCCTACCATCAGAAGGAATATTATCACCCAATCAAACATCATCCTCTTCCTAAAAATCTCTAAATCATCTTTTTGTTGTCTCCTTTCAAGTATGCACTCAATCATATGTAGACATTGTCATTTAACGAATTCTGGCAATTTCTTAACTCTGCCCATGCAAGGAGCAACTTCTTTCCTAGCTCTTGCTTGGTGATGTTTCAATCGTAAAATTTCACCACTAACCACCTTCTCACAAAACAAACATTTTACCTTCAATTTGTTTCCCTCAATTGGTGTACTCCACTGTCATACCGGATCATCACACCGAGATTGAGAGTCCCTAATATCCCTTCCTACCATATCAATTTTACACTTAAATTTAATAAAAAACCTAAAAATAAAACCACTTCATAAATCCCTAATCTTTGCTTAACACTCAAATAGAGTTTATCCCAATTCATGAATACAATAAAAATCATATCCACACACTTCATAACTTAATATATTGTTACTCAAAAAGAGAAAAAACAAATAACACAAAAAAATCGAAAAACTTATACCACATGGTGGGAGCCACTAAAGGGCACCTTGGGAGCTTTCAAGATACGCCAAAAACATGCACAAATGCGGTCTATGTTCGACCAGGGACCTTTATAAAAGGTCCTTAGCCGTATTGCCTATATCATACAGGCGATACAGGGTGTACCTTGCGATAGAAGTTGTATAGATGCAGATAATACTGCTTGTGGAACTCTTTGCTCATGTAAGGGATCACTCTTTGCCCATGTATAGATGCAGATGTTTTGAATATAGTTTATGCTTACGCACCTCAGGTAGGACTAGAATATAGTATAAAAACAACTTTTTGTGAGGAGTTAGATAAGGTAAGATGAGTTATTTAGGAGGGTAGGGAGACATGTCTGTAAAGATGCATTAGGATATCAAGGTATTCATGAAAACTAGTATTCATGAAAACTATGGTTTTGGGGATATTAGTGAGGAAGGGAGGGAGATTTTAAATTTTGTTGTGGTTTTTTATCTCTTTATTGCCAATACAATTTTCAAAAAACAAGATGAACATTTAATTACTTATAAGAGTGGCTTATCGCGAACACAAATTGATTATTTCTTAGATCGTGTTGTAAAGATTGCAAGGTAATTCCATTAGAAAGCTTAACTACTCAACATCGACTTTTAGTAATGGATTTGTAGGGAAAAAAGTGGACACAAAAGAATAAAATGCATAGAGTTATTCGGACTAGATGTGTTACGCATATCTAAGGGAGGCGTATCGACACAAAAAAGAAGCTTGCCAGTAGAGTGAAGTGGTGTAAGATAAAATCAAGCCAAAAAAGGCATGTTACAAATTACGTTATGCTAAGAAGACTATTAAAACTTTAGAGGCTTACAAGAAAGAAAAGAAAGAAGTGAAAAAGGTCATTCGTGAAGCAAAAACCAAAATTTGGGAGGATTTATATAAAAAGCTTATCTCAAAAGAAGGTCAAAAAGATATTTTTAGGATCGCTAAGGTTAGAGATAAGAAAACTAAGGATCTTACATTTGTTAGATAAATTAAAGATGAGGATGAGAAGATTTTAGTGGCGATTGATGATATAAAAAATAGATGAAGAAATTATTTATATAAGCTTTTTAATGAAAATACAGATGCTACTATTAACTTAAGAGAGTTAGCCAAATTATAAAAGAGTATATAAACCATAATTTCTATTGGCGTATTCAAAAGAATAAAGTCAAAGATGCACTTAAATATATGAGGATTGGTAAATTTTAAGACCAAACAATATTCCTATACAACAAGAACAACAAATAACAACAATAACTAAGACTTTTCCCATACTAGACGGGGTCGGCTACATGGATTCTTTGTTTCCACATAGCTCTATCATGTGCCATGTTAGCAGTTAACTCACAATAAGCTAGATCATTCTTCATTGTTTCTTTCCAACACTTTTGTGGTCGCCCTCTACCTCTTTTAATACTTTTCAAATTTAGTTTCTCATACCTTCTTACATGTTCTTCTTCTGATCTTCTTTCTGTATGTCCAAACCATCTTAAACGATGTTCTACCAAACAATATTCCTATAGAAGTTGAAAAAATCCTAAGAGAGATGGGGCTCACAAGACTATTTAGTGAAATATGGAGAATCCAAAAGATGCTTGAGGAATGGAGAGCGAGTACACTTATGCCATATAGAAAGAACAAGGGAGACATTCTACATTGTGCGAATTATCGAGGTATCAAGTTAATGAGTCATACTATGAAATTGTGTGAAATAATTATCGAACGAACGTTAGGACAAGTGTCGAGTACGAGAGAAACAATTTGGATTCATGCTTGGCAGATCTACTTTCATATAATATTTATTTATCTAAAAAAACTTATGATAGGGTGTCAAGACATGTTCTTTAGAGAATCTTGGAAATGAGAGGTATCCCATTAATATACATGAATCTTATACGAGACATGTATGATGGTGCAAAAATATGTGTGAGGACTCATGAAGGAATGACAAACTCCTTTGGAGTTAATATTGGGTTACATCAGGGATCAACTTTAAGTCCATATTTATTTATATTGGTAATTGATGAGTTAACAAAATATATTAAAGATGAAGTACCTTGGTGTATGTTATTTGCATATGACATTGTGTTAGTGGATGAGTCTAAAGAAAAGTTAATAGAAAATTGGAACTATGGAGAGAAATATTAAAAAGTAAAGGCTTGTGATTTAGTAGAACGACGATAGAATATATGGAATGTAAGTTTGATCATTTAGAATATATGGAAGATAAGTTTGATTATTTAGGTACTTTAGAGGACAGAGAAATTAAGATTGACACACACTCCATCCTTCACAAGGAAGGTGATGGAGATGTTACACATAAAATTAATGCCAATTGGTTAAAATGGAGTGAGGCATCATGTATTCTCTGTGATAACACGATACTATTAAAGTTAAAAGGTAAATATTATAGAGCAGCCATTAGACCTGTTATGTTTTATGGTTCTCAGTGTTGGACAATTAATCATAAAAGGATAGTTAATCATAAAAGGATGTCTTTAGCATAAATGAAGATGTTTAGATGGATGAGTGTTAACACAAAGAAAGATTGTATAAATAATGAGGTTATTAGAAACCAATTGGGAGTAGCACTAATAGAGGATAAAACCAGGAAAAATTGTTTAAGATGATTTGGACATGTAGAAAGAGTGAAAGACGACCAAAGGATGCCCCTTTAAGAAGATATGAAAAATTAGATTGTGAAAATGTTAAAAGAGGAAGAGGACGACCAGAAAGAAACTATGAAGAATGATCTAGTTTATATTGAGTTAACTGTTAACATGGGACTCTGTGGAAACAAATCCATGTAGCCGATCCCATCTAGTATGGGAAATGGCTTTGTTGTTGTTGTTGTAGGGGTCGAACTCGTGGCCCATTCTAATTAGATGTTTCCTGCTGACTCTGAATTTGACTAGTACCCTCTAATCTGCAGGGAAGGTTGGCAGCTATACTAAGTTCATTATTTATCATTTAATCACACCTGTCATGTTGTAATTCTGAAACGTTAAATGTCAGATAATAGGGATCTTTCTGATTCAAACACATCAAACTCACCTTTTTTTATGACACAACGTTAAAACCCTAAATAACGATCACATAAGCCAACAATAATGCCACCACCATTTTTATGTGCTTTAAGCTTCCAAGTGCTCTTGTCATCTAGTACCGTGACCTTGAGGTGGCAACTAAAGGCCTGCTTTATGCTCTCTTCTTAAGTAAACTCTGTACAACAATCCTTAAATTCAATGGTAAACTGGCACCACAGCATTTAAAATCACCACTTATATGGTAGAAAACATCCCATGAAAACCTTCTGCATGAGAAGAATATTTAAAATGCAAATAGTATCCTTTGTTTGGAAGGTCTAGACCTAGTCCCATTTGCTTCCACTTAACCCTCTGAGCCTGATTTCTCAATTGATTGGGATTCATCATCGATCCCATCCCCGTCTCCAGTTACACAAGGGGAGAGAGCAATCAAGTTTTTGAGTTGTAAATTGGAGGTTCTTCATGGAGAGAGTCCTGGAGCACGGGGTCAGGTGGAGATCTTAGGGGAAGCTAAATTTAAATGAGTTCGTAAATTCACTTACAACTCTTTTGGTCATCATTCAATCCGAGCTAACTATTAGATTCAGATTCAATTCCAAAGCAATGGGTCTAAATACACGATCGACATAACCCCTTTATTGAAGGGGATCTGCTTAGGTCATCATATACGCACTATATATATATATATATATATATATATATATATATATATATATATATATATCACAAATATATACACATACATATGTATACATATAGGGTGTACTATGATAATATATATGTATATAAATAGATAGATGGATAACGGGTCTCGATTCAATTATAGATACAATTTGGGCCAAATAGGTGAATCCATTGTGGTTGATGAGTGCGATCCGGGCTTCATGCTGCAGTGCTGGCCTGACAAGGCGCCGCTAGATGATTATGATGGTTGTCTTTGGGTCACTATCATCGGTTCCTAACTTCAAGTGATGCATACATAGTTGTGAAATTTGAGTGTGTGAAGGTGATCTCTTTCTCTGGAAATATACAGGCTTAATAGCCTCTATGTTCTTCCAGAAGGTATCTTGAGATGCTTTTTTAATTCAGCAATCACATTGTTGAATTTAACATAAAGTTTTATAAAGCATGAAAGTTGAGGCGAGAGTCCTGTGTAGGGGTTCAGAGGAATTCATTTTGAGCTAATACAAAATCAAAGGTAAAAGAAAGAAGAGTCAGAGGAGCGCATGCCCATGTTGGAATGCCAGCGTGTCCAGTCACTGGGATATAAGTGTCGATGAAAAACTGTTTGATACCTTACCTCAGATGGTCTGATGGCATGCAGTTTGTTTCTTTGAAAGTGCAGAATCCTACTTGTTCTCCCTGACTTCTACAGATTTCCGCATATGGGAGTAAGTGACTGAGTTCGCATTCCAATTGGTGCAGGATGCAGAAAATGCTCCACAGGAAGTGAAGAAAAGCAATCATGTTACCAGAAAGCTTACAAAACGTGCAGAGGGTCACAAATTGGACCCTCATATTGAGGAACAGTTCGGCGCTGGTAGATTGTTAGCTTGCATCTCATCTCGTCCTGGTCAATGTGGACGAGCTGATGGGTAAGTCTTCTTCCTGCGCTTCGAGGTTGCAGATTTTTGTTGTTGCTTGTCCTGTTGACCTGGGTAGTTTTTCAATTACAGATACATACTTGAAGGGAGAGAGCTAGAATTCTATATGAAGAAGATCCAGAGGAAGAAAGGGAAGGGTGGATCTGGTGCTGCTTGAGCGCTGAGTTCTGCTTCTCGTTTAGGTTTTTTTCTGCATTATTCTACGATGTATGTTACCATGTGCCTTTTTAGATGATATCTGATATTCATTCAAGTTTGAAGTTGCATTTTCCTTGCTGCGTACGTAGAAAGAGCTAGAGTTCTATATGAAGAAGATTCAGAACAAGAAGGGAATGGGTGGAGCTGGTGCTGATTGAACGCTGAGTTTTTTGCTTCCCCGTTAGGTTTTGCTCTACATTATCGTAGGATATCTGATATTGTTTCAAGTCTTCAATTTTCTGGTACAAGCAAGAGTTTGTGGGGAAGGTAGAACTTTTTTCTTGATGTGAACTCTGTTTTCTATCTTGCGTCTACTTTATCTACGGTCACATTACTCTCTCTCTCTCTCTCTCTATATATATATATATATAATTGGTGAACTTGCCTCCATTGGTGCTAGTTCATCCATGGAGATGTATGGTTGAGATTAAATCCCCAGAAGCAAAAGTTTCAGATGTGAATCAAGTACTAAGCGAAAAGCACAACTCTCTCTCTCTATATATGTCTGTGTGTGTAGTGTCTTTCACTGGGGTAGGATTCCGGCTTTCACCTAATTAACTCAAGTTACATACGGCTGCACCATTTTTATCTGAAGATTTTGGGTGTCTTAATCTGTTGTCTTTGTATGCTTCCAAAGTGACTGAAAAATCGTGTCACGTCCAGAAAACCCTGTTGTTGAAATGAAACAAGCGTGACACGTAAGATGGAAAATTGCCACCCGAAATAGGATGGTCGGGTTGAGTACAAGCGGTTAAATAAATCTCGTGTTGAAATCTGATTCACTGAAGCGGGACAAAATTGAGATGCATTCATTGAACCTAGACAAAACCATTTCCCCTATTTAACCAACTCTGGAGTGGAGCCCCGAAGCGTTTCAGTTTCTCCGCACGAGACAGTCGGTGAGAAGGACGGGCGTCTCGTCTGATCGTTCCCCTTTAGCGTCAGGGTTGACGACCTTGATTGTGCCGCGTCGGATGGGAATAGAAGAATCTGCGATGGGATATGCCTCAATGTATGCATATCCACACGGGAGTTCTGACGCACGAGACCCTATTGATCTCTGCGAATATTCCTCGGTTATCTTCTTCCTCTTCTCTTTTTTATCGTTCTCCCCAGAGACAGAGAGATGAATTGTCGTGAAATGAAGAAGGTGACGGATCTGCTCGACGAACGGGCGAGGGCGAGGCTGTGCGGCACCGGAGATCGCCTGCTGGACGGGTATGGTAGCAGCGGCAACGAGCACCAGGCGGATTCGGTGTGGCTCGCCGCACTCATCCACGGATTTATGGAGGAAGACGACGGACTCAGAGAGGGGCCGACAGATGCTGGAGAGGGCAAAGAGGCGACGTCGGACGGAGAGCTCTCCGACGGAGATATAAGCGAGGCGCTGGAGGAGCTATCGAGGCCAGTAGATGATGACGACGATCGGGCGAGATTGGCGATCCTTCGCGTCATCTTGGCAGTGATAGATGGAGCCGAGGGGCCGAGATCAGAGGCCCTACGGTCGGTGATGATGCGGCTGAGGGAGGCTGGGTTCAATGCCGGAATCTGCAAGACCAAGTGGGAGACGTCCGGTGGGCCGAGGTCCGGGAGCTACGAATACATAGACGTCGTCGCGTTCGGGAGTGAGCGGAGGTACATCATCGACGTCGATTTCACCAGCGAGTTCGAGATCGCGCGGCCGACGATGAAGTACGCTAAGTTGCTGGCCGCAATGCCTTCCGTGCTTGTCTCCCTTCCGGACGAACTCCGGCGGGTGGTCCGAATCGCAGCGGAGGCAGCCAAGAGGTCGATGAAGGCACGGGGACTCCATTTGCCCCCATGGCGGAAGAATCGTTACATGCAGGCGAAGTGGTTCGGTCCCTACCGTCGCACAACCAACCCCGTCGTCACATCTTCGGAACACGGTGCTTATACTCGCCGTTTCGTCGTCGGATTTGACGCCGGAAAATGCCGCCCCAAGCCTGAATTCAAGACCGCTTTCGGTGCCCTCAGGATCGCCCCACTTTGATTCCCACACCGATCGATCAAATCAACGACCGAGAAGAATTCGTGTGGGGCCCTCTGTGCGGCGACGGTTTTCTAACCTTGGGATTATCCTCCCGAGCGGTTCTGACGTGGCTTATGGTCTTAGTTGACGTGGCAACATTGGTGATTACAAGAAGGGGTAATGGGGTACGGTTACGGTTTTGATGCGATATTGTAAAAAGGTATTAGTGGGGTTTAAACGGATCATTAAATAAGTGAGTTTATGTACTTATTATGTTTTCTCTTTTATGTATTTAACGTTGTTATAAGATTTTTTTATTTATTTATCTTTTGAATTTTGAATATATTGTAAGACAGCAGTGGTTAGCCTCACTTAGTCACGGGCAAGGCAAGGCGAGGTGGCCGCCTCGCCTGAAATCTAAAGAAAACCAAAAGATCTATTAGGTGTTTGAGTTTCTTGGGAATTTATATGGACTGCATCACCTGAATTTAACCAAGTAAATTTTTTTTCACCGTAGAAAATCTTTCTAGATATGTTGCCAGTGTAAAAGATCCAACAAAGTTTTATACTGGTATAATTTGAGATTTTCGAGTTTCTTCGTTAAATATATGGGATTATGGCTCCCTCCGGTGTCTATCCTGTGATGCCAATAATGAGCAGAGCCACACCAGAGCGTTGGGTCTGGAAAACATGGGAAGGCCATTAATACTTGATATATGCTTGCAATCAAGACCTAAACCAAGCATTTTTCTTGCTGTAAGTGGGATCGACTGCTCAAATTCTTGGTCATCATACTTGTATTTAAATCAAAAAGAGTAAGAGAACGTTCTACCATTTTCTTATTTCAACGCTTTTTAGGTCTTTTGAAGTCCGATATATGGATCAGGTTGACTGGGTTCATTGTGCGAAATATTGACCCCAGCGGTCGATGATCGCGAATAGAGCACTTGGTTTTTGAATTAGAAAGGCCAGGGGCGACTCTTTCTGGTTGTAGGAAGTATGACAATCATGTCAACGGGCACTCTTTTGAACGTGAGTGGTGACGCTGAAATTGATCTGCCACACCCAGAAAAAAACACAGAGTTGAGATTTGCTGTGTGGCGTCAATCTTTTTGTTTAGAAGTACATGATCGGTCCACCAACGCGTTAGCTCAATGACAGGGCGCTCTGGCAATGCTGTTGGTGTGAAGTTGGACTCTGAGAGGGTGCATGTGTGAGTGTGTGTTTGGCCTCCTCTTATAAAAATAAAAAAAGAATATTATTGGTATTTGGAAGCTCGAAGGACCCCAACTAATCCACGCTTAATACGGGGTAAAGCTCCCGAAGTGTTGGTTTGCTTCATTCACAAGATTAGAACTCAAGACCTTCCTTGAAGGGTACAATTATCTTGAACTAATCATGCATTGCTTTGGAGAACGTTAATGGCATTTGACTGTGGAATGGTCCGTTCCTTCATCAGTAAGTCCTGCTTTTTCTTTTTGTACAATGGGGATGATCCATGCCCTGAGTATCGATTCCATGTCCTTCGACTTGTGAGTCGACTCCCTAGCCAGTTGAGTTACTGCTTATCGTGCATTTGTATGTCATATATACATTTTTTTTATCTATTGGCGTGCTCGGGTTAGTCACGCAAACTTGGGTATTGAACTCCCGACCTTCAAGAGAGCGAAATGAGCAATGCATTAAGCTCCCTTGTTTAAGGTTATTACCATTGTCTGAGCTTACCGCTCCTTGGACTTACTAAAAGGTGTGCAAGACACCGGCGCACGTCACTGCTTATGGCATCTAATATTAATTTAATTTGTGTAGGACCCGAAAAAGGTGGTTATTTGCTGTTCGTGTTAGACTTGTTTCCTGCATCAGCTTGATCGTATTCATGCATTTACAAACAATTTATGCTCGAATATGCTTTTGAGTTGTTCGCTATTTTAGAGAAGTTATTTTTTCAAGGAAATTAACGTCAACGAGCATCCATTTAAACGTAAGTGCTGATGTTGAAAGTGATCGGTATCCTAAATAAAAAAAGAAATAGAGAAAACTGAAATTGCGATGCGGCGTCCATTTTTGGCCAAGACCGTTAATGGCATTCGATAATTGGACTGGTTCCTTTATGGGTACTTTTTTCTGTGTTACAACAGGGAGACCAAAGCTAGATATGCATAAACATGGCTGGTTTTCGATAAACCGGAACCAACGGTCTAATTTGTTTGGAATCAGGAACTGGAACCAAACTGGGATTGTAGTGGTTCTTGTTCTAGTAACCATTCGGAACAGAAAAATATTTAAAAATTTGAATTGTAATAAAAATTATGGAACCAGCGGTTCTGGTTCCGACGTGATTCCAGTTCCATAGAAGTTGGAACTGGAACCAAACTGGGTCCTCCCTGTTTCCAAATTCATGTCTGGTTCCAGTCAGTTCCCGACCCGGTTCAGTTCTGGTTGGAACCGGCCATGTCTAGGTATTCACACTTTGGGAATTGTACTCACACCCTCCATCTGGTGGAGTCAAGTGCCTTACCAGGTAGGTTGATGCACAGAGTGCATCATGGGTAGATCTTACTTTCTTAAAATCAACGCTTTTAATAGGTAAACTCGTGTTAGGCAAAACCCTTACCAAATGCACTCTCGAGTTTTGAACTCCACTTACTTTCTACAGTATTCGTCTCAACATCTATATTATTATGATACTTTGAACGACCAGCTTCATCATCATTATGATGATAATATGAAGAACAATTTACATCATCAATATGTGTATCTACGGGAATTTCTTCATCTTATACTCTTTGTCCAGAAGGACGATCAACATTGGCATGTCCTTGAACATGCAACTTCAAATACACAAATAAAAAGGGCCGAATCCGCGAATGCACACCTATGAAAAACACAAAATATCTCTTCAAATCAAGACCTCAAACATCCTCCTCTTCTTCCTTTTTTTCTTCTTATTTTTTTGTTGGAGGAGACAGCTCTAGCAGGATTTGATTATGCATCATCCGAGTGTGGGAGAAGGCGACAAAACTTAAGATCCAACAGGTTCGGTGTCAATGAGAGCAATCGAGAGAGAGGATTCCCAATAGAGGAGACAGAAGAACTACATTGAGTTTGATAGGAGCGTGAGAATTTTTTAAAATAGATACGTAATTTTTAAAATCACGGGAAAAAATGTACATAGTAACTTGTGGTGTGGCAATAACAATTATTTTTTATTTAATGAACTTTCTCTCTTTTTTTTGTCCTAAAGGAATCTAGCACACACGTATGCACCCCCCACACAATCAAAATCACCATCATAGCATGGGAGCTAGTGAGTCATGCATGTGTGGTGTTTTCGTTTGCCTTCTTGCTGGATTTTGGCTTCTGTCAACCTTTGGTTCTTCTCTGTCGACATCCGGTTTGTTGTTATCTTGCTTTTCAAGTACGCCTGTAGCGGAAAAACATAAAGGTATGTGGTCTTTGTTTGAGGTTTCCTCTCAGTGGGGTTTCCCTGGGAAGATCTGTGGGTTTCGGTATTCCGATGTATTCTGATGATCTTCTCTTCCCTCCGCTTCTCTCTATTTATAGAGCAGCGCGTACTCCATCCTTCCTCGGTTATCCCACTGGGCTTTCCTCTTCTGAAGCCCTTTTATCTAGCTATTATCATTTCATTTGGTAATCGTCCGGTGGTTTCGGACTATATGGCCATGACGGCCATCATTTCCGGAACCCGACCACAGATAATGGCTAGATATCCAGTCCAACCGTTTCTGTGCTGGGGTTGCTGAGAATGGCCACTGCCTTACATCTCTCACTTAGCCATTCGAGCCAAGTGAACTGACATACTAGTTTGCCTCCCACTTTTGTGGAGATTTCCTAGTAATGTTATTTCATTATTGCTACTGCAATCACTACCCGTTGTGTGCTTATTTACCTAAATAACTATCAAACATATCTCAAACCTATGTTCACAATATGTTTTCAGAAAAGTTTCTCTGTTATGCCTTTAGTCAAGGGGTCTGCCAACATATCATTGTATGAGATGGATATTTCCTTTCTCATAATCATATCATGAACATAGTTGTATTTAACCATTATATGCTTACACTTAGAGCTATTAGCTCCACTCTTCATAAGAGTAATTGTTGCGTTGTTGTCATAGTAAGTGACAACTGGCTCGTCGGCTTTTTCCAGCTTCAAATCTCGTATAAAGCTGCTTATCTAGACGACACTCATTGCAGCCATATAGCAAGCCACATACTAAGTTTCATCTGTATGCAATGCTACACATCTCTGTTTCTTGTAAACCCAAAAAATACCACCACCTCTAAATAATAATATTTGTCCTGAGGTAGATTTGTTGTCATCTTTGTTCCCAACAAAGTAAGTATTTGAGTATCCTATCACTTTCAGTTCCTTTGCTTGAAAATACAGTTTCAAGTCTCTTGTTCCTTTCATATATCTTAAAATACTTGATTACTTTAATATCTACTCACAATACCAACAACAAAGTTGATATAAGGTCTTGTATACAATATATCATACGTCAAGCTACCCACAGCTTGTGTATAAGGAATGTTAGGCTTATCGTCTCCTTCACCCGGACAATCAACCTTACTTAGTTTAAGCCCTTTTGCCACGGGTATAACAACAAACCTGCATTCACCCATTTTTAACTTCTTTAGGATATAGTCAATATATCCCTCCTAACTTAGGCATAAGAGTTTAAATTCTTTATTTTGAGAGATTTTTATACCTAGGATATAGGATGCTTCCCTCATATACTTCATTTTGAACCTTGAGTTTAACCATGATATGGTTTTGACAATCATCTCATTGTCATTTCCAGTCAACAATATGTCATCTACATATAATGATAAGATGACAAAGTGGCTCCCACTAATCCAAACATATACATAGTGATCAAGTTCATTAGCCATAAACCTAATTTCTATAATGGCATTTTGAAAAGTCAAATACCATTGCCAATGTGACTGTTTTAGGCCATATAGGGATTTTCTCAACCTATATACTTTATCTTCTTCAGATGTAAGTATATGATTTCATCTAAATCTTCATTTAGAAAAGTTGTCTTTACATCTAACTAATATAAGTCCAAATCATAATATGCATATATTATGATGATTGTTCTTATGGATGCAAATTTCGCAACTGGGGAATACGTCTCAACATAATCTTTGCCCTCTTTTTGCGAAAAACCCTTTACAACCAACCTCGCTCTAAACATTTTTATTTAACCATCGACCTTATATTTATTTTTAAGAACCCATTTACAGCCTATAACTTTCTTTCCTTTTGATAAATCAGCCAATTCCCAAACTTAGTTTTTCTCATTTGATTCAATTTTTTCATCCATGACTTTCCCCCAGTTTGTTGCTTTCGATGAGTTCATAGCTTTCTGATAAATCAAGTTATCAATCAACTCATCTAAATCTACCGAATTACGCACTTCTTTTCTAAGATAAGTGTAATAATTCTTTAAGTAGGATGGTGTGACCCTAAGCCTTTTATATCTACTTAAAGTTTTGATTGTTTTAGGAAGATATTTTATGAGTTCATATGATGTTTGATCTAGGTCTACTACATCGTCAATATATTCATCATTATTTTGTATAATATTATTCTTAGTATTTTATAAGAATTCAACATCTCTGCTTTTTATTAGTCTGTAGTCCTTATGATAAAACCGATATCCTTTTAAACTTTTAAGATATTCGATGAATATATACTTTAAGGACATACAATCTAGCTTATCTTTAGACTGATAAAGGATCTTCAAATATGCAATAGATCATGATCTCCTCACATTACCTTGGATTTTGTTCGAAACCACATGTCATATGGTGTAGTGAATACAACCTTACATGGTACTCTATTGAGTATGTATACCACTATACTTACTGCTTCTCCTCAAAATATCATTTATAGGGAGACATCAATTAATATTTACTTTGTCATATTTAATAAGGTTTTGTTATCTTTCAGCTACACCATTTTGTTGAGGTGTCATGGGTATTATATTTTGCTTTGCAATATCAAAGTCATTACAGAATTCTAGAAATTTTGGAGATGTATATTTACCACCTCTATATGATCTTAAGGCTTTGATTGAATGCCTAGTTGATTTTCAACTTCTTGCTTATATTCTTTAAAAGCTTAAGTGCCTCAAATTTATGTGTTAGGAGATATAAATACGTATATCTCGAGTAATCATCGATAAAAGTTATAAAATAAACTTTTTCACGATGTGATTTTACTTTAAATGGTTCACATAAATTCGTATGAATGACCTCCAACAGTATTGTTGCTATACATTCACATCAACATTAAAGCCACAATCAATATAAGTATAAGGATTTTCATTTTCATTATCATTTAGTTTGAACAATTCACGTTCTACATCAAATTCCCCAAAGAATAATATTCTCTCATGTTTCCCCACAGTTACTTTGCCAAGAATAAATCTGATCTCAAAACCTTTTCTTTACTAAGGTAGGAACTGAAACCATATTGCACCTTATAGATGATACAATTAATACAATCGGTGTGCTTTGTACAAAAATTCTAAATGACCCAATACCTAGAACATATGAGAAAGTATTATTTTCCATGTATACCTAATGTTCTCTTGGTTTATATTCCTTTAGATCTATTGCTCCTTCCTTCATCTTCGAGATATGTTTGGTAGCTCAATAGTCAATCCATCAACCAATCAACGGGCGGTTCATATAGAGACATTTTGATATCACACAAGTTATGTCATGCTTCTCTGATTATTCGCGTTATAAGTTGTTTCCTCCACCTTTCCTGTTGCGACAATCCATTTTCTAGTGTTCTATCTTTCTACAGCTGAAACACTTGATCCGAAAAGCAGATTCTTATATTTTCTTAAAAAATTGACCCCCTTTTTGTTATTTTTGTCAAAAATTTTGTTTAATTTATTTCTCTTTTAGTTAGGTTTAGAGGTAGACCCTATCTCATCCTGTACTACTAGCAATGCCTCCTTTTTATTTTTACTCATATGTTCTTGCTCTATTGCTAGTTTCAAAGTCAATTTAGAAAGGTTGATTTTTGGCCCTAGCCTGAGGGCAGTGGTGACCATGTTCCATGATTAGGGAGGACTGTTTAATATTGTTGATATCTATATCGATTTCGGGATGATTGATTTTACCACAGCTAGGTCTCTAACCATTACCAACATGGTTTACATGTTGTACTATGTTATCCTGTTTTTTCATTTTGAAGTAATTGTATTTATGTAGTAGTAGTCGAATATACAATTTGGTAGTTGTATCATATTTGACTTTTATAGAATCGAACAACTCTTTGGCTGTTTCGTATTGTTCGAAGACCTTGATGAAGTCATCCTCCATGTATGTCAACATTACAGTTATTGCTACTGTGTCATCCTTTATAAATTTTTATACATTTCTATCTATTGCTCAGTTGCGTCTGGTGGTGGCGAACACATAGTTTCTTTTAAAACATACTCAACAACTTGAAGTGTTAAAGCAAGCAAAATTCTTCTCTTTCATGTTTGGAAGTTATAACTGTTTAACTTTTTGGTTTTTGCCTGTTTCAACATACATATGATAGAGTTTATTTTTACTTGTTTAGCAATTATAACAATTAGACTGTTTAAAAGAGAAACATTTAATAAGCAACAAAACACAAATAACATGAATCTGGTTAAAACGATGCAGAATATCACAAAAATGAGCTAAAAATAACTCATTCTTAATATATAGAAGCAATTGGGATGAATTCATAATTTTTCCCCCAAAAAATTTGCCTTTATATTTTCCCAAAATATCAGGGGTAAAACAATAATTCTAAATGTTTGTCCACTTTTGTAATTTTCAGAAAAGGCTAAGGACAAAATAGTAAAATTAGTTTTTGATATTTTTGTAAAATTCATAATTAATTGAGGGTAAATATGTAATTTTACACCTACAAATCTGAAATGATAGGGAGAAATCTGTCTTTTGACATAATGACAGTATTGTAATAAACTTAACCAGGAAGGGCAATAATGTAAATTATTAATGTAATTTTTATAAACTGTCGAAGGCTAAAACCAACTTTTCGCCTAAGTAAGGGCAAAATAATCTTTTTACCTAAAAATATCTAGATATTTTCGTAATTTTGTCTAGTGGCAATCTGTAATATTTAAAAATCGGTTGGGACAAAATAAACTTTTTAGTCCGTTGCCTGTGGTGGTTTTCCAAAATCGAGGACGGTGTCAAAAAACTGTTGGATTTTCCCTACTGTTTTCTGAAACTGCTTGATGATTTTTTGGGCACTTTAAAGTGTGGAGGAGAGAGAGTGAGTGGGAAAAATTTTGTAGAGAGAGAGAGGGCGGTTTCCGCCACTCCGCCTCCTAGCCTGCAGTCGCCTACCATCATCTGGCCTCATGGATGAGGACTCCAACAGTCTCGACAGCCTTCTTCGATTGTCTGCTTGTCTTGGAGTCGACATATGGCCTATTAGCTAAGGTTCCGCTCGCTATTTTTCAGCCTGTTCTTGTTTACATCCGTCCTATAGCCTCTTGCCGAGGTTCTATGAAGGATTATAACTAGGGAAACAAAGTAACAAAGAACAAAGAATGTGAAGTAGACGATACATTGATGCTTGAGTTGATTGATTGATGCTTTTAATCTAAGCAACCATATAGTAGAGAGTGGATTGATTTGTAGATTATTCTTTACACTTCTCTAGATGACTCGTTGGCTTTTTCAATTCTTGGAATAGTGGTTTATAAATCCTAGTAATGGCCACGTAAAACTTTCTTGAAGGTTGTTATTATTTTCTACTTGGATAGTTTGTAATCCATTTTCTTTGCTTAGTTAATAAAATCTTTCCATTTCCTAATTCATTCATGCTCCTTCATGACTTTTTTACTTGGGCTACTATTCTTACGGATGCCCATAGCCCTAAGACTCGCCTCACCTTAGTCAATCTTCTTCATCGTGTTTGTTTCGGTATTCCGGATCAAAATTTAATTTATTGACGGAGCTTGTAAATGTGACTTCAGTATTTTGATTTCTGGTCTGATTTATATCTGTCGGTTTACAATCTAATTTTTTGACAGTCTGTATATGCAAGGTCGGTATTTCGATTCACAATCTGATCATCAAAAAAGCTTGTATATACAACAATTGTATTTCGATTCACAATGGTTTTGGTTATCCCAAAACATGGAACCATAACCAAACCAGTTCAAGAACGGTCAATTCTGAGCAGTTTTGGTTTGAGTCTGAAACCGTATTGAACCGATATTTTTTTTTAAATTATAGAAAAATTTAAAAGAAAACCAGCGGATCGGTATCATAGAAGGTGAAATCGGTACCGAAACGAGTTGTCTCCGATTTTAGGTCTGTTTTTGGTTCAATTTCACCGGTTCCAAGTTTAGTCGGTTCCTAATCCAGTTCGATTGAAACTGCCAGGCCAGTGAGGAACCAGCCATGTCTACATTACGGACAAATTTAATGTGGTACCTGTTGGAAGCATCAAACAGGTTGATTGAACCTGACTGGATCTCTTGTTCGAGCCCATTTTGAAGACTGGAACGCGCCCAGATCAAATACCATTATATGGAACTATATGTCTATATACAAAATTATGTACATACATACACATATATATAAATAATTGTACAAGGAAGTGAGATCTAAACACCGTATATATATATATATATAGGAGAGAGACACACATGTGTGTAAGTTTATATGTATATTGTACATAATATTATGTATATTATATATAAACATGCATTATCAATCTGGCAAGAGCCTACAATGGTTATAATTTTTATGTGTCAGCCTTTCTCGAATATAAATTATACACATATACACACATACATATTTGGGGTTGGGTGTGGGTAACCTTAATCCTGAATGATAGATCAGCTCAAGTGCCCAATAATTTTGTATCAGAGGTTGGGTTTGATCTCAGCAACTCAAGGGAAATGGTTCTCTCTTACCAAACATTTCTTGTACAAGACCCCTAATCTCCGATCATCCTTAGTGGCCTTCCTGATATAATTATAATGGATATACATGTCTTCAATGGATCAAGAATTTCATTTTACAATAAATATTGGCATTCCGCATAAAAAAAGATTGATGTAAGTCGTACGAACCATGTTATCTATTTACAGTTCACATCTAAAAGAGGCTTTTCTCATCCACTTTGTGGAAAATAATTAGATATAATACGTCAGATACATGTCACTCGATAGGTAAAATAGTGTTGGTCTAAAAAAATATCTTTTTCTTTATCGAGGCACAAAGAAAACGTCTTGTTGTAGATGAACGAAATACAAAGGAATTGTTCATATATATAAGATCATAATTATTTGAAAACATGTCTTTTCCGCATAAAAAGAGAACCTTTTATGGAATAGAAGCAAAAGTTATATGCATTATTCAAGAATCGAACAAGAGTTTAAACCGAAAGCTGCCCTGCCCTACCTTGATGGATTATGATAGAGTCTATTCATGAACTGCTCCAAAACCAGAACCATAACTCGTCCCAAAAGCAAAAGCATAGCTTCCATGCTTTAATTATTACATATATATATTAACTCATACGTAATATGTTCAAGGTTTTCATTATGTTTTGGCAACCATAATTGAAACCAAACACGATACAAAAATCTGAACTCAAGTTGGCTCTCGCATGAGATGGTAAGGAGCTATCTCCTCCCCATAACCAACTTGGTACTGGAACCAAATATGGAACCACCATGAAACTGGAACTGAAGCTCGATCTGAACCGGAGGAACGAATGCAGAACAACCATGAAACTGAACTGAAGCTGGATTGGAACCGGTGGGAACCAGAAACGGGTGGATCACATATTGGTTACGGTTCTTGGTTCCTCTTAAATCTCTGTTCGTGATTTAGCTGGAACCGGCCAGATCTATGATATGACACGGGAACTTGAAAATGTGAAAACAATTGATGTAGGTCACTGAAAACAACGATATTCAGCCCTTGACACGAAGGTAGTGAAGCGTACTTTTTATCTTATTTGACGTAGTCATTTTCAACTTGTTGATTCGGGCGTCTCGCAGGCAGAGGGTTCTTCTGGGGTTTAAGCGTTCTTCTTCACTCGATCGATTTGCTTTTGGCTGCAGGAGGGTGAAGTGGGACAGCATCGATGCGACCTTTGATTTCTTTATCAAGATCCTACTCTTCTCTTTGGCCGCCTTCCTTCTTCTTTGATCCTTAATCGACCTCATTCGTATATAAAATGTTGTTTCTCAACGTGAGAAGAACTTTGCGCCGGTTTCTCCTCCGACCCATTAATCTTTTTCGCACCCAATCAAGAAATTTCCCTAGTTCCGCCATTTTCAGCCCTCAACCTTGGTTACCCACTTCGCATTTCTCGAGTATTTTGGGTTTCAATGTTGGAGTTTGCCGATCTTTCTGCACCGATAACGCTGTTCGCGAACTCCTTGCGGAAGTTGAGAGGGAGAAGTTGAGGGAAATGGACGAGCGAAGACACCGAGGCGAGAAGGTGGACGACGACGAAGAGGAGGAGGACTACATGGGCGTCGGGCCTCTTATAGAGAAGCTCGAGAGGAAGAGCGCCAAGGATACGAAAGAATTCGATGGATTCGAAGAGTGGACGGAATCCGATAACAGCGACGATGATGATCGGTACTCGCCGGAGGAATGCAATAAACGCGCAGACGCGTTCGATAAGAAGTTCAAGAAGCATGAGGAGATGATTAAAAACCCTCGTTGAAGCAGGTTTGACTCAATTTGTTAATTGATTTAGCATTTCTTGGTGATTTACATCCAACATAGGCAACGCGGTTTTAATGCTAACTAATCGATTTCACAAGTTATAGCAACTTGTAACTGCATAGATTATGAATACGATTTTTTCTTTTGTGGGTTCTAATTGCAAGTCAACCATACAACATGATATTCCTCTTTTTGGGTTAAATTTGGGCATGAACCGAGCTAGATCGCTGTGGCTTCCAAGAATCCATGTGGCCCAAAATGAGAAAAAGCTTTGTTTTGGTCGTGGTTTGAAAGTATATCGTGGGTGGGAGAGAAAGAAGTCAATTGATAAGTAGCAGAGTTCTGAAGGGTCTTGTCTGCTCCTTGATGTCTGGTTTTAGTTGGCATACGAATCATTCTATGAATATAGCTCGTTTGGATAGGGAACGATCGATTACTTTTCATCTCCATAAGTTGATTACTAAAATCGAAGGCGTTATGTGGTTACATTTATTCGTGATTGCTGTTACTAATTCATTCGTGATTGGTACTTATTGTCATCTCTATCTTATTCTTATTTGTTCATCTTTTTTGCAGGGGCCTGTTTGTGAATATGAACACTCATGTTCTTGTTTTCTGGTTCTCCCCTCTATGTCTAGTACATATAATCATTGAAAAACATTTGCTTTCAGGAGTGTATATCATTGAGTAATCTGATTGCTTCTTTGCCATGAATGTTTCTCCTGCTTATTTCTAAGGCCATCTCTTTGAGTTCCTTCCGCTGTCACAGATAACTGTGTTTATTATTTGTGCTGTCATACACTTTCATGAAAGCACTGTTATGAACTTCTGTGAAGTGAAGCTTTTATTGAAATTTGTTTAAACTAATCTGTTAATGTTTTTATTTTTCACAGAATTTTGTTAATGCTCACCTGATAACATAAGATGCAATTGAGAAGCATAAAATCAAAATGGCCAGGAATTTGGAAAGCTATTGACTGCTGTTATTTCTTAGAATTTTCAACATTTTTCCTGTCACTTCTAATGCCACTGCCAACACAAACAGAAACTGAGATTGTTGATTTGGGCAGAAACTTTTGATGATGCCTTCAAATGGATGAATAGAATTGATAAATTTGAGGAGAAATATCTTGCACTACCGTTGGAGTACAGGGTCATTGGTGAGCTCATGAATCGCCTCAAAGAAGTGAAAAGGAGAAGCAAATCATACAAGGGAGATGATGCTGATAATGCTGATGATGATGCTGAAGAAGAGTTTGATGACATGAAAGAAAAAGACAACATACTACTTGCTAAACTTGATGCTATTGACAAGAAACTTGAGGAGAAGCTAGCGGAGCTTGAATATACGTTTGGGAAGAAGGGTAAGGTCCTAGAGGAAGAGATTAGAGATCTTGCAGAGGAGAGAAATGCTTTGACTGAGAAGAAAAGAAGGCTTTAAATTTTAGCAGGCAAGTGGAAAAGAGAAAAGAATGATATTATACTTAGTCTAGCTAGAAACTAAATTGATTGGAGTCATGTCTCTGCATGATTTGGATGTTTCCAGCCTTCCATCATGTCTGTGTCAAATAGGAAACCTCTCCTCTATCTTGCTTTAAATCACTCTCTTGTTAAGGGATATATCTGTTCTTCATCAGCTGCCTTGGTCAAATTCATCATAATCATTCTAGTGGCCTATTTTGCCTATATGTTAATTTTCTATGTTTAATTTCCACAATCTATGTTAACTGAAACTAACATGAGTCCTGGTGCAAAAAAACACACTGAAAAATGTCAGACACATCAAAGTTACACTGCACATACCTGCATTCAAGGGTGACCACAAGCACATGTGCGTGCTTGCACATGTGCACACTCGTACTTAGATACATGTGTGAGAGAGTGATATATAGTCATGTTTGGCATCACTGAAGCTCTATATCGCACAGACACATGTGCGGGTGCGGGATACAACAAATTTCAAAAATATTGGGTGCGGGGACACGTCTAAGGCATATAATATTATATATATAATATTCAAACTAGAGCAAGTGAGACATTAATTAACATAAGTATATAACAATAGTAATTACACAACTTTATATTAAAGCAAAACAAGTAAACAACTACTAATTTTATCATAATTGTAAACATAAGTCAAGATGAAAAGGAATTCTTAATGTTTGATAAATAAAATGAACCTATACCACAGAAATCATAAATCTTCACTATCAACTTAAGGGTCTTCACTATCAACTAAAGGGACTATAGGATCACTGATTTCCATATTAAGGGTATGCAAATCTTGATTGTCATCCAAATCATATTCCTCTGGATTTGTATCCTCATATTTTGATGCACCTTCATTGCAATATATTTAAATAAATAACAATAAAAGATGAAACTGAATTACCATGATTAATAGAAAAGAAAACAATTTTGAAAGCAATAAAATACTTAGTTACTTGTACTCGGCATTAGATCGTGAAACCAATCTCAGATTTGAATGGACATAAACCAGGTCTTCACCACGACTACTTAAGAGATTATTCCTTTTGATATTGTGAATTTAAGAATATGTACTCCGATTTCTTTCACAACAAGATGAAGTTGAAGGTTGAGATAACAATTTTGATGCATGGTGTTGAAGAAGAGGCATCTCAAATCCATAACATGCCCACCAATCTAGTGGATCTTGATAATCTCTTGCTTCTAGTGCTTCTAGTTAATAAAGTTTGTCATAAGAAAACTTTACATATTCAGAATTTACTTGCCTAATTAAGTACGACTCACGATAAATCCTTGTCAAACACATTTGCCTATTCTTTGATCTTTCAGGATCTTGATTAGGAGGAGTATGCCCACTTCTCTCATGCAACCATTTCTTTCCATAATATCTTGGATTTAAAGAATGTGCTAAACAATGCAAGAGAGTGTAGCTTTTGTCCCATCTTGAAACTAATATACAATGAATATGATCATAAAACGATGATGTCTTATATTGTTCTTTTCCTTCGTGCTTCAAAATGATTGACTCAACTTTTTCAATCATGGTATCCCACATTTCATAAACTTTATGAAGTATTTGTTCATCTTTATCAATTTCTCTCAACATATCCCAAATAGGCTCTATGAATTCAAGAAAATATGATACATTATTCCACCATAAATCATTAAGAATAATAGCCTTCACTGCTTGAGCTCTTGCTTGATCTTCAATCTTATTACCACGATATAAATCTCAACTCGGATCAATGACCATCTGAATCAATTATGTCTTGATTGTCTTAAATCTTTTTAGCATCACAATCAAAGAATCAAAACATGTCTCTGCAACCTTCAACAACTTTAAATAAGAATATCTATTGAATATAATTGTAATTAAATAGTGATTAATTATAAAATTCCTTATCTTTATATAATCTACTACCATATCTTCAATCGATGAACACAATTCATATGTAGAGGATTATCCTTATCTTATGATGGCTTACATATACAAGAAAGAACCAAATTTAAACTGTGAGCTACACAGGGTGTCCAAAAAATATGTGGATAATCACCTTTCAAACTTAATCCTATACTTTTACAATTAGGTGCATTATCAGTGATTATTTATACAACATTATCTGGTCTACGAGCAAATCTTTCAAATTGCCTACAGTTTTAATTTCTCCAAATGCATCAAAAGACTTCAAAAATATAAAACCACTAATTGAATATGCAGTAAAATTAATGAGTGGACTCCTTTGATTATCACTCCATCCACTAGAAACAATAGAAACATCATTCTCATGAAAACTTCTTATGTTCTAAAAGCCTTTCAATATTAGCTTTTTCTTTTATAAGAATCATTGTTCGTAATTTTTCAGAACTTAGAGGAACATAAGCATGTAAATTACAATTAGCCAATGAAGTGACAAGATCTTTCCAATGTGGATTTCTTGCTACATTAAAGGAAGTGAACTTAAGAAGAAAAATCTTCCAACCTTTCTATCCATTTCCTCCCTTCCAACAACATTAAATGATTTTTTAATTGCTTTTCCTTTAAAACTTCTAAACGCACTTTGCATTAGCTTTCTTTTCTTTTTTGCATCTTTGTATCTACAAAATAATGAAATATTTGCTCATTTTTCACTCCTTTCGTTCTTCTTTTCATTACTCATCTTGCTTTTTCATTAATTGTCTTCATAAATCCTCATCCACATTCGGAGATGCTCTTATACCATGTTTTGATAATTTCAAAAGATGAGCCTTCACTCTATTATATGATCTGTAAAACTCATGTTACAAAATTTACACACAAAATGTGTATTACTTTCACTACCTTCATATGATTCTCCCTTTTGCACATATATCCATATTGGTGCACCATCACGAGGTGTTGAAATTGAAGGTTTTGTTGTTGATCTTGACCTTGAAGGAACACTTCCACTAGAACTGCCAGTCCCAATTGATACTCCTTTTACTTTCCAATTGTCGGCTATTTTTAGGATCAACTCAATTCACAATTTTAGAATATGATTGAAAAATAAAAACACCATTAATAGTCAGAAACATATCGTGTCAAATTGTTAATAGGAGATGGGGTCAGTGATAACAATGATATAATTGCAAAGACAATAAGCACAAGACTATCGTGTTACACATAAGTGTTGATCTATACACAATGGCTGGACATAAATATGAATATAAATAGGTGGACATGAATATGAAAATAAATAGGCAGATAAATAGATAGATGATTTAAGTGCACCAAGCTTATCATAAAAAAATCCAACGCCTAACTGACTTGCTAATAGAGATCAATTCCAATCACCCGAAATGGAGTGATTTAATCAATTTAAATTTACACTACTTGAACAACCTAAATCAATTACTAACAATTTTGAAGTCCTACAGAATAAATGATGTTGTGTTAACATTAAGCATAGTGTACAGATGCTCATGAAATAAACACAGAGGAAGAAGCGGTATCCTTTAAAAGGCACCCTTTATGAGGCTCGAGTATGTCAAGAAAGAATTGAAGGGTTTTGATGAAGAGAGAAAGCAATTTGAACTAGAGGAGCATGATGAGATTAAGACAAAGAATTCTCCTACTTTGATTGCCAATGGGCACAAGACGATGACTGGCCAAGAAACTGACGATCAGGAGCCAATTAGTCCAACTGAACCTTTGGAATCAGGTAAGCAATAAGTGTTTAGTTGAACTCTCAGAAACTTCTAGTTCAATTTCAGGGTTGAACAGGATTGCTAGCTTCTACAAGTCAAGCATGCAAGTAAAAGGTAGTGTTTCTTACTGGGAAAGGGAATTACAACTCAAGTGCTGAAGAGGTGGTGTGAGAGGCCACCGAAGAGCATGGGAGGCGAAGAGGAAGGCCACGTGAAGAGGAACGGCTGGGCTGGGATCCTTTTATATCGGATGACCTAAAGAGTTTGGACACATATGGACTCCAACACGTTGACGGCACCTAGAATCAACTTCAACATATTGACCATGTCGGCATTTCACGACACTGTGTCAGTATCGCACCAGTGTCGGGGTTGACACTCCACCTCCTAGAGGTGTGTGTCTGACATAGCTGAAGCTTGTCTTGAAGTTAATGTTTAACTATTGGTCAATCATTTTTTTGTTAACTATTCTGAAGAGGTGCTGTTTAGAGTATGTGAAAGCTTCAAAATTCAAGTGATGGAGCATAACCTTGAAAATCATTATCAAGTACGGTCATATCAGGGTCAGATATGCATAGATTTTTTTCAATGTTTTGGTCATTTAGATGGATCTGTTTACAGTTTATTATTTCAAAAATCATGGTGCTACATTCATTATTAGTGTTTGTGGCCTTTGTTTTCAGGGATTCGATGTTAAGTTGATTGATGTTAACCGAACATGTAAAGTTACAAAGGTAAGGCATTTTTCACAAGTTTGTTGTTTTTGGTTATAACCTCGTCCCTAAAGTGCCTTTGTTTCCAGAGCTCTAATATTTCTGTTTTTAGGGAGGACAAATTATAAAGTATACTGCTATATTAGCTTGTGGTAATTACCATGGAGTTATTGGCTTTGCTAAAGCAAAAGGGCCTGCAGTTCCAATCGCTCTTCAGAAGGTATTAACTATTATTTCCTGGTTATAACGGTTTCATTGCCATTTGGCTTCTTGTACTGTTTGCAAAGCAAAATCCATGTAGATGTCTAAAGTGGAAAAACTTGGATACGATTTTGTGTGTAAACTTTAAAGCAAATGCCGCATGGTAGAATGAACATGGTATGCAATGTAGACTTGGACTTGTTGCAATCGTTTGATTAGATGATTTGGGGGAACATGTTGAAGAACATCTTTAATGGAGAGAATATAAAAAAAGATAATTTGATGCAAAAAATCAGATAATGGGGCTATGTAGCAGTTGGCAGACAGCTTAAAGAATTGAACGTTTCTAAGGAGAGATCACATCCAAAAATAAAAATGCTGTTGAAGTCTATCATTTCATGCCCTGTCATGCAAAACCGTGCAAAATCTTTTCATCATTATAAGTTATAACATTTATTCAAGTACCATTGGGGGGTAAAACCACGAAAGATCTGTTGCTGATGATGTTGGCATTTCTTTTAATTGAGGATCCTCTGGTTGGACAAGGAACTACAGGGCTTTCAACGAGAAGGTTGTACACTTGTACTCAAATTACAATTTCTAATTTTCTATTTCGATGTACACAAGATGAAGGCTTTGAGGCAGACTGAAAGTCGGATTTGAGTACATTCATTAAAAAATTCTTTTCTGGCCTGTGGAGTGAAAAGTCTTACCATTTGGCACCTTAAGCAGATGACATCCTCACTGTGGTCTCGCCTACTTATATCCTTGAGATGACAAAATTTTACAACATTCTTCTTGTGATTTGGGAGGAGTTAGATAAGGTAAGCGAAAAAATTCTACGAAGGGAGAAGACTTAAATGAAAATGTTGGTAAGGAGGGATCAAAATATCAAGGTATTCATGGAAACTATGATTTTGTGGATATGAATGAGGAGGGTAGGGAGATTTTAAATTTTGCTATGGCTTTTAATCTCTTTATAGCCAATACAACTTTTAAAAAGCGAGATGAACATTTAATTACTTATAAGAGTGCTTTGTCATAAATACAAATTGATTATTTTGTTTGTAGGAAAAAAGATACATCGTGAGGTAATTCCAAGATAAAATATCTACTCAACATTGACTTTTATTAATGGATTTATCGGTAAAAAGGTGGACAAAGAAGAATAGAGTGCATAGAGCTATTCATACTAGATGGTAGAACCTCAAAGGTGAGAAAGAAGATATATTTAAACAAAAAATTCTTCAAAGAGATGCTTAGTATACCTTTTAATATGTAAACCAATATGGTTATACATATGAGGGAAGTGAGGAAAGATGTGTTAGGCAAATCTAAAGGAGGCATATAGACACAAAAAGAAGCTTGGTGGTGGAGTCAAGTGGTGCAAGATAAAATCAAGGCAAAGTAGGCATGTTACAAATTGCATTATGCTAAGAAGACTAATGAAACTTAGGAGGCTTATAAGAAAGTAAATAAAGAAGCGAAAAATGTCGTTAGTGAAGCAAAAGCCAAAATTTTGGAGGATTTATATATAAAGCTTAACTACTCAACATTTAATTACTTAAGAGTAGCTTATTACAAACACAAATTTATTATTTCTTTTGTAGGAAAAAAATAGATCATGTTGTAAAGATTGTAAGGTAATTCAAAGAGAAAGCTTAACTACTCAACATCAACATTTAATAATGTTTTTGTACGTAAAAAAGTGGACAAAGAAAAATAGAGTGCATATAGGTATTTGGACTAGATGATGGAATCTCAAATATGAGAAAGCATATATATTTAAACAAAAAGTTCTTCAAGGAGATGCTTGAAATTATATAAGTACACCTTACATGTGGAACAATATGTCTATACATATTAGGAAAGTGATAAAAGATTTGGTAGGCGTATCTAAGGGAGGTGTACCGGCACAAAAGGAAGCTTGGTGGTGGAATGAAGTGGTGCAAGATAAAATCAAGGCAAAGAAGGCATGTTACAAATTATATTATGGTAAGAATACTAGTGAAACTTTGGAAGCTTATAAGAAAGCAAAGAAAGAAGCAAAAAAAGACCGTTAGTAAAACAAAAGGCAAAATTTGGGAGGATTTATATAAAAAGTTTAACTAAAAAGAAGGGGAAAGAGATATTTTAGGATAACTAAGGCTATAGATAACAAAACTAAGGATTTTATTTTTGTTAGATGCATGAAAGATGAGGATGAGAAGATTCTAGTGGCAAATGATGATATTAAAAATAGATGAAAAATTTATTTCTATAAGCTTTTTAATGAAAATACATATGTTAATATTAGCTTAGGAGAGAGCCAAATTAGAAAAATATATAAACCACAATTTTTATCGGCCTATTCAAAAGAATAAAGTCAAAGATGCTCTTAAATATATGAAGGCTGGTAAATCTATAGGTCCAGACAATATTCTTATAAAAGTATGAAAAATACTAGGAGAGACGGGCTCAATTGGCTCACAAGACTATTTAATGAAATATAGAGAATCAAAAAGATGCCCGAGGAATGGAGAGCGAGCACACTTAATTCATATATAAGAAGAAGGAAGACATTCAAAATTGTGCAAATTATCGAGGTATTAAGTTAATGAGCCATACTATGAAATTATGGAAAAGAATGATCTAACGTAGATTAGGACAAGTACAACAAAGAATCAATCTGGATTCATGCCCAGCAAATCTATTATTGAAGTGATTCTTCACCTATTGAGACATCTTATGTGACATTTTAGAGCAAAAAAGAATAACCTTCATATGATATTTATTGATCTATAAAAAACTTATGATAGGGTGCCAAGAGATTTTCTTTGGGGAATCTTGAAAAGGAGAGGTATCCCATTGACATACATAAATCTTATACGAGACATGTATGATGGTGCAAAAATATGTGTGAGGACTCATGAATGAATGACAGACTCCTTTAAAGTTAATATTGGGTTACATTAGGGATCAACTTTAAGTCCATATTTATTTATATTGGCTATTGATGATTTAACAAAACATATTAAAGATGAAGTACCTTGGTGAATGTTATTTGGTGGTGACGTTGTGTTAGTGGATGAATCTAAAGAAAAAGTTAATAGAAAATTAGAACTATGGAGAGAAATATTATAGAGTAAAGGTTTCCAATTTAGTTGAACAAAGACATAATATATGGAATGTAAGTTTCATCATTTGGGTACTTCAGAGGACATAAAAATTAAGATTGACACACATTGCATTCCTCTCAAGGAAATTTTTAAATATCTAGGATCAATTTTTCAGAGTGATGGAAAAATTAATGCAGACATTATACATAGAATTAATGCCAATTGGTTAAAATGGAGAGGGGCATCATGTATTCTATGTGATACAAAGATACTATTAAAGTTATAAGGTAAATATTATAGAGCAGCAATTAGACCTGCTATGTTTTATGGTTATTAGTGTTGAGCAATTAATCATCGACATGTACAAAAGATGTTCGTAACAGAAATGAAGATGTTGAGATGGATGAGTGATCACACAAGGAAAGACCGTATAGAGGATAAAATGAGGGGAAATCATTTAAGATGGTTTGGACATGTAAAATGAGGGAAAATCATTTAAGATAGTTTGAACATGTCGAAAGACGACCAAATGACGCTCCCGTAAGAAGATATGAAAAACTTGATTGTGAAAATGTTAAAAGAGAAAGGGGATGATCACAAAAGTGTTGGAAAGAAACAATAAAGAATGATCTAGTTTATATTGAGTTAACAACTAGCATGGCACATAATAGGGCTTACTGGAAACAAAGAATCCATGTACCATCTAGTATGGGAAAAGGCTTAGTTGTTGTTCTTGTGACTAGCGAGCATAAATCAGGTTAAAGGTTGGTCTTCGTTTTTTCCTAGTGTGCAGTCTCTTGGCATGGTTTTGAATGCACGGTCCAGTCAAAATAAATCACATCAAGAAGAATTTGTGACAATTATGTGTTGACTAATAAAAAGCAATAGTTGGACTGGATGCTTTGTAGATGAATTTACAATTTCATGATATTTGGGCATTTAGGAATTTCTTGGTGACATCTTGTGAGCGTTTCAGCTTTAACTCCTATTTTTCTCTTTCTTCAGGCATATGAAAAGTGCTTCCAAAATCTTCATTATGTGGAACGGTATGAAGACCACACTATTCCTCATGCAATACAGACAAAATACAAGAAAACTAAGGTTTATACAGTTCGCTTCTATCAGAGTCTGATCCCACAGATTTATTTTCTGGTATTACTCACCATGATGCTTTTGTTTTTGCCTCTTTTAGATCTACTTGTGGCCTGCTCCTACAACAACTGGCATGAAGGCAGATAGGACAGTTGAAACTATCTTGCATCTAGCAGGATATAAAAATGTCAAGTCAAAGGTAATGTTTAATAACATACATACACTTGCATGCATTGTGGGAACTTTCTAAGTGTAACATGTAGATATAAGCTAGGGTCCCAGTTTCAACTTTTAGATTTCTTATCTGTGATCTTCCTAGCAGGTTATTGGTTCGAGGAATCCTCATAACACTGTTAAAGCTGTGTTCAAGGCCCTCACGGCAGTAAGTTCAAGTTTTCTTTCATTGGAATGCTACCATTTCTTCCTTTTTATCCTTGTTATGAACGACATGTTGATTGCCAACGTCCGCTTGGTGCAGATTGAGACTCCAAAGGATGTCCAAGAGAAGTTTGGCCGAACAGTTGTTGAGAAATATTTGCTTTGGTAGGTGTTCCGGACCATGACAATGTCTGAAATTTGATCATCATTCTGTGTCCTTTTCTTGAATAGTTAAATATAACTGTTACTTGGGCTCGTATGTTTTTGGCCATCTTACTGATCAAGGTGATCGAGGAGTTGCTTATATTTATGATCAGAAATCATGTTGTCAATTATGTTGCATTACAGGGTCTTGGTGGGATGGAAAAAATTTATTGGATACAGGCCCCTTTTGTATTAAAAAGGTTTGCCACACAATAAGATCTGCAAAAGTAATGATTCTTGACCCTGCCACACTAATGGTGGGATGGACCATTAGGTGTCGGTATTATGAAGCTGAACCTACGTCAGTAAGAGCTGCCTGAAACTTTCACCCTGCCTCTTTCTGTCATGCAAGCCTCATATCCAACCATGCCATTTTGATTGTTGGTCCATTATTAAATGGGGTGAACTTGGGCCCTCGATTTTGCTTGTTCAGAAATCTAGGTGCTGTTATATAACCATCTTTACGATACTTGACCCCAAAAGTTGAGTTGAGGAACTGCAACCTCCATGCCATCCAAATATGGTCATACCTTTTGCGTGCAAATGATTCCTACGACACTGAGATCTTTCTACTTCAAGGAGCATGCTTCAACATAAGGACCATGATAACCGATTGCAATTGTCAGATATATGATTTCTACAATTTAGATATTGAGCCTACTTGCAGACAATTTAGTATGATTCTTCATGCAGTAAGCTTCAGTAGATGCCATGTCGAATTCAGTCTTTGTTTTTTTCGTCGTGATGCTTCTGTTCTCAGGAAAATATGTGGTTTTATTTCTTTGGTAACTTTGAAAGTTCTACCAAATTGATAAACTTCGTGAATAACATGGGTCACATATCGCACACTTTGACACTAGAGCCCTGTATTTCTCCATGTCAGACAGTTCGACCTATATTAAACAATTTTTGGTCTTAACTTAAAGATAATATAATGCTACATCACAGGGACACTTCATGAAACATTGATCGTTAGTTACTTTATTAATTATAATACTTACAAAAGTGAGTTTTTCATTTAATTTTATGTGCCATTATTATATATAATATTATATGTACAGATTAAGCTTATATATTGCCGTGTCCTCACACCACATCCATGATATTTTAGATTGCCATATCGACATAGTTTGAAAAGGTTGTATGTTCCTGCTCTGTACATCATAAAAAGGACTTCTTATGCTTTCTATATTATGTTCCTCGCTGACAAAACTGTATGCTAAAAATTAAATAATTTTTCTTGTTTATCAACAACAGCAACAATAACTAAGCCTTTTCCCATACTACATGGGGTAAATAATTTTTCTTTTTTATACTTGCAGAAAATTTGATTATTTCCTCTAGCAATGAGGAGTGAAGAAACTTACCAGTTTTTCTGGTGCCTCGTTGGCCCCGTCAACTTACAAGTGAATAAATCGTTCGGAGTGATGTAGGAGATTGATGGTAAATATATTTGGATGAGAATGTTCAGGGTTATCAGAGAACTTGGACATTGCTTTTGTTCCATCCACCAATTTTCTGTTTGTAGTTTTATTATTACCGACAACTAAGCTTGTCATCTATTCTATGGAAGCTTATGTAACTGTCATTATGCATTGGAAGTATAATTTAGGCTTTTCTTGGTTCTTAATTGGCGCATTGTACTACGATATTGCTTGTCTTTTTTAATTAAGGGTAGGATGTTAGCTCTCTCTCTAAGAAGGGTCATGTTACACCACCGGTTCCGGGGGTTCGATTAGCGTGCATTCTACCACGAACCAGCCTAGCTCCAGTCAGTTCAAGTGGAGGTATCCATGTTTACCTCTGGTTGGGTTTTAGGGAGGTTTAGTCCAGTCAAAGGAAGTTTCATTTTCTTGGTTGGGTTCTTGTAATAAGCGAGCTTAATGAGCACCGTATGAGTTAGACAGTTAGTGTATCCGGTATGGGGTCTTGTAGTCGGTTTACGTTCTTAGTGTGTATGGGATCCAAACCAGACTCGGATGGTGTTTCACTCGGGGTGTCTGTGTGTTGCCTGATAGTGTCATGTTCTGTCTCCCTTAAAAACTAGAATCATTTCGGAGTTCGACCATTTGATAGATTGGGAGAGTGTTTGAGAGGAGAGCTCAAGAGGTTCAAGGGAGAGGAGGAAGGGTGGAAATCCGGGACTCTTCTTGTTCGGTCAACCACCTCCATTTCCATAGCCGCACAAGTAAAGCCGGCCTCCGGTAAGGTCGTAGCACAGGGCTCCCTGATGGTGATGCGTGGACTCCCTGTGGCAGTCCACTGTATTCAGCCGAACCAGTGAATAACCCCTTTTCAGGGTTCAGAAAATTGAAATAAGCGCGCATTTGTGTGTGTGCATGAGTGAGCCAAATGAAAGAAGGAATCCGTTGGCTGTTGCCAGACATCGGCGCCATCACTCCGGTGACAGGTATGACCTACTCATTTTCCACAATATATGTGAGAGTAGTTATTATGTGCACTCAAGTGCAGCGGGCAGTATCAAAAGATTTGGCAAAAGTAAATATGAAAAATGTGATATCTAACATAGTAAAAGCAAAACCAAGCCTTCTCTCACAGCAAAATGCGGTCTGCCATATGGGTCCTTAGTTGCCATCATGATCTATTTTGTACTATATTAAAAATTAATTTCGTATTTTATTATAAATTAATTTCACAATTATGGTCTATTTTGTATCACGTTAGCATTTAATTTTAAAAGAGCAAGATCATGTCGCTATAATTTCTTTTCACTGCTTGATTCTTGAAGTTCAGTTTATAGACTTTTCTGTTGGCAACTTTTTTGTTTTTTTGGTACATTGAGCAGCCGAAGCCAGATGGACAACATGGGTATCAAACTCAAGACCTTCAGCTTGTGGGTTGACCCATTAGCCAGGTGAGCTGTTGCTCGTTTTGCATTATTGGCAGCTTTTAAGTGAAGCAGTTTAAATTATAATAATTTATAATTGGTAAGACTAAGTTTAGGATCACTGTGCAGTATGCTGGTATCTATCACACTGCAAAGGGACACCAAAGCAGGATACTAATATAGGCATTCTCTGTTTTAAGGGGATGCAATCACCAGAAAGAGGCTGGTGCATCTGATGTCTTCATATTGTCATACTCTATGACACATGATTTTGATGCTCACTATTTTTTTTTTTTCCTTCTTGAAGACTGTAAGCGGGCTTTTGGACAATAAGAAACGAGGTTACAAGGTTGTCGACAAGAAAAGTAGGGTGCCATGACGCTGCCAGTTAGAAACCAAAAAGAACGATAAAGAAAAAGCTCATCCCAAAGGAGGTTCTAAAGCGGGATCTTCTCTCTTTCCACTTAATTATTGTTACTAGCATTTCATTTTGAAAATATTAAAACAAAGTCCAGACAAAACAAAAAATAACAGAGGGAAAAGCCTGTTCTGGAGCCAGATCTGTTGCGAAAGTTGAGGTGGAAGAAGTAAACTTAGTGGATTGTTTGAAGCACATCCAAATCACTTTGCTGAAATTAATATTTCCGCCTTCCCTTTTTCTATATCTCTCTAAACTTAATCTCTACTGCTTTAGTGGATATAACAAGCCTTTGGATTTTTATTCCGAGATAATAACTTGAAAGGAGCACAAAGAATTTGTCAAAAATTATAAAAATAAATAAAGATAAAAGAAAATGCTCTTCTGTATATATTATTTTTCTGTCTTGCACATTCATATAAAATCTTAGTGGGCTTATCAATAAGCACAACTGCATTGGTATATTTGAAGGCTTTTCATTTCAATTAAACCAACCCAAAGAAATTGAACAGATAATGTCCTCATAGAAGACACGAGAGCAAAAGTATCCTTTAATAAGAAGTAACTATTGAAGCTGGGGATGACAATCTCTACCCAATCTCATTCTTAATTGGAATGATTTCTTAACGAAAAACCCACGCCTTATTGCGGGACAAGACAATGCAATGAAGACCCAAAAGCAGGACGAGTTAGGACAAGGTAGGGTTTACGGTTAACCTGTCCCTCCCCGTCCTGATATATAATATCTATATCTATCTATGTGTGTGTGCACATATGTTTGTTTTGTAAGAACTATTCATGCATCATGCATATATCTTTCTGTATATATACTAACTATACATTTTATATAAATATAAGTCATGTATATATGTAATCACTTTTAGTTTAATACTATAAAATATCATATCATATATTAATATTTTATGTAAAATATATGATATTAACTGTTTTTCCTTAAGAAAATTTACTTTTTGTAAGTAGAACTGGGATGCGGTTGAGCGAGCCGGTTGTACCTGAGTAACTGTAGAATTTGATCCCCGAAACCTGTCAGGCGAGGCGGGTGCGAGTGCAGGGAAAAACCCGCTCCACCCCGTTGCCATCCCCAGTTGCAGCTCCCCCAACATTGAACCCCTTGCTTCATTACGATGTTAATGGGAGTGCCATCTTCCCCAAGTGTGAGTTCACCTACTCACGATGATTATTAGATTTTGCGTAGCCCCCTCTTCCATTAAAAAGGAAGTCCTTAAGACGCAAAAGTATTAAAGAGGGAATGCCCGTTTCCAAGCATGCTGTGGAGCCGAATTCTCCCTCCTCTTGCTTAGTTACTTATCGCTACTATCGCTTTATTGAAAGCAACGGAGAAAAGCCCGTTTGGAAGCCGGATCCTCTTTCTCTTCCTGATCATCTCGTGGCTGGTTTTATTGTAAAACGGGTGAAAATCCGTATAACGTGAAACTATCGGAGACATAAAGCGTTTACCGCGATTCATCGGGCAATCCGACCAAACGGGCAACGGCGGAAGCGAATCCGGTTGCTTTGGGGGGTGAATCCGGGAAGCTAAAGCCGCAGAGAAACGCGAGATCCCAATAGATCAGTGAGAGGTAGAGGGAGGAGGTTTAGCGAGGGAGGTTCGCGAAGGAAGAGCGAGAGAGGGAAACCATGGCTTCTACTCGATCCCTTCTCCTCGTCGTGCATTGCTTTATCCTGTTTTTCAGACTCTCCCTGGCTGACGACGTTTGGAACGACGACGACGCTATCCCCAAAATCCCAGGATGCAGCAACAAGTTCCAATTGGTACGTCCCCGATCGTTTTTCTTTCTACTTCTCTTCTCATTCCTCTTTATCGAACGTGTGCCGTTCTGTTGGTGGTTGTTGATCTTGGGGAGAATTGAAACCTAGGGTTTGGTTTTGTTGGTTTTCTTTAATTTGTGTTCTCTTTATATAGTTTTTTGTGCTCTTGGTTGATGGGGAATATGTGGACCCTCATATTTGGGATTCAAACCTGAGAACCTATCGCTTATGATCGTGAATTGAAAGACGTTGGCCAACCGTCTCCATTGATGATACTGGCCGTTTACTCTTGTTGGTTATATACGTAAATATTGCCTATTCTGGTCTCAGAAAACGGTTAATCAATTCGACAATGGAATTCATGGCTTTCACGTGTACATTTTGGTTTTTTAGCTTTTGGAGAGCTGTGATTCACGTGTACAAACCAAACCCTCTCCATAACATTCCTAAATAGCTATCCTTATGCCAAAAAGGCAAAAGACTACTAAGTATCCAGAAGCGTCTTGAAAGGTTTATCCACTCATCAAAGGCCCTTCATTTCTTGCCTTTTTTGTGTGTGCAAGTTGTTTATCATGCACCATCTTTGACAACTGCCTGCAATTGGAATCTTGAACTGTTTTTTTCTTCTGAAAATGGCTTCCTTTTCTATTGGCACCTGATGGCTTCGATTGTTTTGAGTTTCTTTTGGAAATCTTGATGCTCAAGGATTGGCTAAGAGGGCTCATGTAGTCCACTTTTTGGATCAATAAATAAGCATATTTCATATGATTTTCGGGAAGCATGGTTAACACAATTTGAAGAGAATCTAGGCAATCTATTTTGACAGTTTCAGTTCTCTGGTGTACGTTTATCTGGTCTGGGGACATCAGATATTTTGCATTGAATGAATGCCTCCACTTAAACTGCTACTGATCAACTTTATGAAGCCTGGGACTTTCTGTCCCTATCTGTCATCTCTCAACACCTTGGTTCTTTCCTGTTAAGTCTTCATTAGTCAAGAAGCTTTTTTCTTCGGAAAACTTAACATTCAAACTGCTGCCAAAGTGTAGATTATATTTGTGAAAATTACTCGACATAAATGGAAATGTTTCTTTGATCATATCATGTAACTGTCTATCTTGTCTAAATTTTTGTACCGTTTTGAAGAGATATTGTGGATCCGGTATAGTTTCTGTATGCATTAAGGTATTCTCTTGTTTTTCTTTACCTTGTTGGATTGAATTATTATCTCTTAAAGAAACTAACTTTTCTTATTTCTGTTCTAGAATGAAATTGTTTTATTTCCTTGATCATCCTTTTTCGGAGTTATGTATCATTTTTGTATTTTGTGATTTCTGCTTTTTTTAGAAAAAAAAATTGGCTGGCATGAGCATCAAAGTTCTACTAAGTTCTTAACTCATGCATAATTACTTGGACCTAACTTGACTAGAGGATGCATCATGATGGTTTCTTTTAGGTTAAGGTGAAGAACTGGGCAAATGGTGAGGAGGGTACAAGCATGGTTGGGCTTAGCGCTAGATTTGGTTCTTCCTTACCAGCTCATCAGAATGAAGCTGCTAGGATGAATGCTGTTTTGGCAAATCCAGTAAATTGTTGTAACAATTCCTCCTCAAAGGTTGGTGTTACTTTCCTAAATGGTTTTTTTGTGTGGTGCTTTTAGCATTGTCAGTGGCATTCTTAATAGTGCTTATGTGTTTTTTTCTCTTGCAAAAAAGAAGAAGAAGAATTTCATTCTCAGTCAACCTAGGTCGACATTCTTTCTACTTTTTAGGACCATATTCTAGTTTTGTGGGGTCCCTGCTCATGACCTCTTTGCAAGGGTTTCTGCTCATGGAAACTAAGTAGGAAGATAAGTCCAAAGCAACCGAGGTCATCTATCTCATTATTCTTTTCATAAACGGAGAAATGACATTGTTAGTCTGCAGTTTTGCAGGGTTGTGCAACTCTACCTTTAGTCCAATCAATTGGGCTTCCATGAAACTTAATATCCTTTATAGTTCAAGAAATTGGTTTTCACCAAAAATGACAAAATTATAGCCTTTAGTACTTGTGAGTTTCAGACAAGGTGTAGGTTGTATAAGCAATTTTGAGTGAAAACATGATACAACATTTTAATGCTGAATACATATCCTTGTCTATTTGTTAGTGGTGCTTTAATTCTTGTATTTTAATATAAGATTGGGTTAATCTTTCATCTTGATGTGCTTATACCACATCTATGGTTCCTACTTGTATGCTTGCTTGTGCTTAAAGTGATGCTTTGGGCATTGTTGACTGCCTACGACTACCAAAATTGAGCTTTTTTTGCTTGTTGCATTTGTGTCCTTTTATTAGGTCTTTGGCTTTTCTCCTTTCTTTGCAGGTCTTCTCTCTAGTATGACTGTTAATTGTAATAGGACTGGCCCAGGCCACTAGGGCCTTGGGCCAGTCGGCCCATGTTTGTAACAAGACTGGGCCTGGGACCAGTCAACTAGCCGTTGGAGGCAGCTGGCCACCAACGGCTAGTTAGTAGCCGTTATGATACACTGTGCTGTGCACAACACAACAGCCAGCAACCCTTCTTCAAGAGCCTCTCATTTTATGCTATGTTCACTCCTTGTAAAGCCTATAAATACATGACTCTATCATCAATAAAAGTATGCTGTCATTGTACAACTTTTGATTTGTGTTTTGTGTGCTTTCGCTCTCTTGTTTGACATATTTGAAGTTCGGCATCCATGCTTGGATGACTTTGAAATCTTGGCGATTTGTTGGAGTTGAATCGTGAGCATCAACCTTTAATCATCGATACTTATTTACATAGTATCAGAGCCTTGGATTGAAGATATCAAGTGCATCGGGAAGCGTGCCATGGGTGCAAATTTTGAGGAAACATATCAAACTTGAGGTTAGTCCAAAGCTTTTGATTTTGCACAAAATGGAGAGCAAAAATGAGATGTTTAGATGTATCCTTGACCCAAAATGTTATCAAAGTTGGGCTAGGACCATGAAAAAATATTTTTTGTCAAAAAATTTTTGTGACTATATCGATGGAACCATAAAAGAATCAATTTTGAATATTGATGGTTTGAATGATGATGAAATTATTAAAGCTCATGAAAAATACAAGCAAGATTTGAAAGTATGGAAGAAAATGAATGTAAAAATTACATGAATTATTTGTCAAAATGTTGATGATAAGCTTAAAAATATAATTAGTGCTTTTGAAAATGTATTTGAAACTTAGGAATATTTAAAGAAACTTTATTCCCAAGATGATTTTGTTTTCCAAATTGATTTGATGGAAAGAATGATAATGCTTAAACAAGGAAACTTAAGCATTAGAGACTACCATAATGAGTTTTCGGAATTATGGATCCAATTATGAAGCTTTGATAAATTTGGAAATCTTCACAAACTAGATAAATTTTAAGAATTCTTGGACAACCAATATTTCTTCTTGTTTATGCGTGGGTTAAGAAATGAATTTGAAAACATTAGATCAAGCTTAATACATAGAAAACCTAGACCTAGAGGAGATTCCTTTTTGCCGACCTTGTTATTGAGGAAACAAGATTGAAAAATATGAATATCGCCAAAGAAGCCGTTCTTGCCGCATCCAAACCGGGAGCTAACTTGAAGACCTTTTTAAGCAAAATCTCTTTTTTAAACCTAGTAGGAGGAGATATCACACCAAAGGGAATACTTCTATGGTTTCAGGTCCTAAATGGGATCATGTTATGCAAGTGTTCATGCGTGGATATGCTCATGCAAGTCATGGATGAGACGCCAAGAATGACGACCTCCCAGAGACCAGATGGCATGGTCGAACCTTTGAGACTTACGAAGACCTGTTGCTCCAAGTGAGCGGGCCCTATGTTGCTCGATGTTCGTTTTTTCAAAGGCTATTTACAAAAGGAAAAAGCGCTTTAAGCCTCGATCCTAAGGATCTCGAGCTCTTCGTGTTTGCCTTTTGCTTGAGTCTTGACACTCGCTAATCTAGCGGAGGTTTTATAAGAAAATAAGCTATATTTCAAAATTCCCACGCCTTACTCGAAACGTCGAATTCTCAAACAAAATGAAATTCAAGTAAGTAAATCCTATTTTTACTTTAGGTTTCCTCGAAATGAACCATGTTTTACTTGGGATAAGCCAGGGAGGGGGAAGAGATACCACGGTCCCTTCTGAAGCGTCCCGTGGTTTGAGGCATAGAAGGCAGAAAACTGCTCTTTTTGAGCTTTTTGGTATTTTTTCCTTTTTTTCATAGAGGGTCTCCCTTTGGGAGTATTTTTTCTTTAATCCCTCTTTTCCATAAAAGCCCACATGCAAAGTATAATGAAGGCACGTCAATGAAGCTTATGGGACAGTGGCCTAACAAGGACACCATTTGCCACTATTGCAAGGAAAGTGGGCATATCAAAACCACTTGTCATCTTCATCTTCTCCGAAAAAAGATTGGAAACATGGGAGCCGTAGAAGAAAGAGGAGTCTTGCCCAACAACATCAAGGCATATATAGAAGAAATGTTCAAATAAAAGGCAAGCATCTCCGGGAATGCTTTATCCACTTCTCAAGGTATGTCTTGGTTTTTAGATTCCGGTGCATCTTTTCATATGACACATAGTGAAAATTCATTGATTGAATCTCGTGAAACCATTGAAAAACATGTGTTTACGGCCGACGGGACAAAACTTCAAATCAAGAAAATAAGAAATTTTGAAAAAGAAAATTTTAAAATTCAAAACGTAAGTTTTATACCTAAACTTAACTTAAACTTACTTTCGGTTGCTCAAATATGTGATAATAATTGTATAGTCACTTTCTCATCCAAACATTGTGTGGTGTAGGATCACTTGGTCAAGGCTATAGAGAAAGTGGACTATACAAAATGGATTATCTTGTTATGCCAAACTTTGAGTTTTGTAATGTAGCCCAAGATGCTACTCTTTGGCATAAAAGACTTGGACACTTGGACTCACAAAAATTATGTAACATTCGCTTGATGAAAAAAATTAGAGTGCAAAAGTTTGAATGTAAAGAATGTATTCTTAGGAAAATACATCATCTTCTTTTTGAAGAAAGAAACTATGTACCAAACAAAGCTTTTGATTTAATACATTCAGATGTTTGGGGCCCCGCGCCCTTTGTTTCTAAAGGAGGAGTTCAATACTATGTGATTTTTATTGATGACTTTACTCGTTTTACCTAGATATACCTCTTAAAATATAAATCCAAAGTGTTTGAAACATTTGTAGTCTTTTGCAATATGATCAAAAATCAATTTAGAGCCACCATTAAGATTCTTAGATCGGATTCAGGAGGAGAATACATGTCAAATGAATTTCAAAAATTTATTGAATCAAATGGAAATTTTTAACAAAAGTCATGCACTAAAACACCCTAACAAAATGGTCTAGCTGAAAGAAAACATAGACATATTATTGAAACATGTTGAACTATGTTAATTGCTAGTAGGGTTCCTAAATTTTTATGGGCCGAAACTACTCTTACTGCTATTTATCTTATAAATAGAATGCCTTCATCTAATCTTGATAACATTTCACCCTTTGAAAAATTATATAATATCTCTCCATATTATGAACGACTTAGAGTTTTTGAATGTATGTGTTTTGTGTATACATATAAAAATGATAAACTATCATCTAGGGCTATTGAATGTGTATTTCTTGGTTATGGCATAGACAAGGGTTATAGATTCTTTGATCCCATACAAAACAAATTATATGTTTCTAAAGATATAATTTTGTTTGAGAATGAAACTTATTATAAGTCTGAACCCTTAGAAAATCTTAAATCTTCCATATCTCAAGACTTTTTTGATCTAGAAGAAGACGATGATTGTGACTCAATAGATCATCATGACAACTCTCTTGAGAATAGTGATGCTTCACATACAACTGTTGATACCCAATCCATTGTTGAACCCTTTCTCTTATATTATACAAGACGCCCTAGAGAAGCTAATGATACCTATCTAGAACCTGATGATACATGTTTAGAACCTAGGATTTCAAAACCTCCCCAACGTTTTGTTTCCTGTAAATCCTTTGAACCCCAACGAAAAAACTTGATTGCTACTCTTCGTCAGGTTAAAGAACCCAGGTTCTATCATCAAGCTAATGGTATCCCAGAATGAGAAGATGCTATGAAGGATGAACTCAATGCTCTAGACAAAGCTCAGACATGGACAGTTGCACCTATACCAAAGGATAAGAAAGTTATTGGATATCGATGGGTCTACAAAATAAAAACCCATAGCAATGGTCACATTGAGAGATATAAAGCTAGACTGGTTGCAAAGGGTTATGCCCAAGAATATGGAATTGATTATGATGAAAAATTTGTCCCGATAGCCAGGATGATCACAATTAGAATTCTCATAACTCTTAACGCCATTAGGAAATGAAATATATACCAACTTGATGTTAAAAATGCTTTTTTGAATGGTTATCCGAATGAAGAAGTTTATATGAGTCTTCCTCCTGGTCTTAATATTCCTCATGGTCATGCTCTTAAATTACGAAAAGCCTTGTATGGTTTGAGACAGGCTTCTAAAGCTTGGTTTGATCGATTTGAAAAGTTCATACATTTGCATAATTTTACAACTTGCTATATTGACACTGCCTTGTTTGTACGTAAAACAGAATCATGTATTGTTATTTTACTTTTGTATGTGGATGATATGATCATCACAGGGAGTGATGAAGCAGGGATTACAGAAGTTAAACGTAATCTTCATCAAGAATTCAACATGAAAGACTTAGGCCTTCTAAATTACTTTTTAGGTATTGAAATTACTAAAAACAATTGTGGGTATTTTATGTCTCAGACAAAATTTACAAATGATATAATTGAAAGGTCTGGTCTCACAGATACCAAAATAGTAGACACACCAGAAGTTCTAGGTACCAAGTTAAGATCCAGTGATGATGAAAAATTAGTTGATCCCACCCCGTACAGACAACTCATAGCAGCTCTTACCTACCTCACTATTACCAGACCAGATATTTTTCATGCAGTTCATACAACAAGTCAATTTCAGCAGGCACCAACTTCTGTTCATATGAGTGTTGTTTTACGCATCATCCGATATGTTAGAAATACTTCTAACAAGGGGGTTCTCTTAACTTCATCTTCGTCTTTTAATTTATCTGTATATACGGATGTTGATTGGGGTGGAGATGTCAACAATACATACTCTACGACTGGTTTTTGTGTTTTTTTAGGTGAATCACTTATCTCTTGGAAGTGTAAGAAGCAACAGAAAGTATCGCTCTCATTCACTGAAGTTGAATATAGGAGATCTCTTGGATTACAATTATTCTAGGCGATATAGGAGTTACTTTGCAACATCCGGCCACTATGTATTATGACAACAAAAGCGTCATGTACATTGCCTCCAACAACACATTCCATGAAAGAACAAAGCACATTGGGATGGACTGCCATTTTGTTCGTGAAGAATGTTTGAACAAGAAAATAACACTGTGGCCAGCAACCCTTCTTCAAGAGCCTCTCTCTCTCATTTTATGCTATGTCCACTCCGTGTAAAGCCTATAAATACATGACTCTATCATCAATAAAAGTATGTTGTCATTGTATAGCTTTTGATTTGTGTTTTGTGTGCTTCCGCTCTCTTGTTTGACATATTTGAAGTTCGGCATCCATGCCTGGATGACTTTGGAATCTTGGCGATTTGTTGGAGTTGAATCGTGAGCATCAACCTTCAATCATCGACGCTTATTTACATTGACCATCCAAGGCATGTAGATCTGCTAACCTTTGTTACAAAAGAATTTGCTTGTGCCTAAAATATGTTGCCACTCACCTTTTTATTTGCTTCTGTGGTGATAATTTGCTAAACTTCAATCTTGATCGCCTAGCTGTATTTTTCCCATTGAATAGCTTTGAGTTTTCCCTTAAAGTGGGTTAGCTTGGTATATCACATCTTAGGGTATATATTTTCCTCCTCATAGTTAATTAGTAACCATTTAGTTACTCATGTTACATCCTGCTTAGATATCTGGCTCAGTTGCCTTGGCAAAACGTGGGGATTGTACCTTCACAACTAAAGCCAAAGTTGCATTGGCCGGAGGCGCTGCAGGGTTAATTGTGATGAATGACAAAGAAGGTATAGTTCTATTCTCTTTCCTGTTTAAGGCTGGTCTCAACCACTATTTTCTCATCTTCAGCTCTATACTTTTGGTTTTCTTGTTGCTATTCCTGATGCTCATCTTTGAACTTTTTCCCAATTTTTCATTATGATTGCTACTACTATTACTACATTATCATTATTTCTGCTGTTTTGTAGATCTTTATAAAATGGTATGCACTGAAAATGATACTTCTCTCAACATTACCATCCCTGTTGTAATGATCCCTAAATCAGCAGGGGATGTGATCCAACAGTCTTTGTCTGCTGGGAAGAAAGGTGAGTTTGTTTTTCATATTTCTAATTGAAGTGTCTAGGAGCGTCCATTCATTTCCCTGATCCTACTTAAAGTTTTCCCTACATATGTAGCTAAACTTCCTTACTTTTCATTGGCAATTAAGGTGATCCTAGGACAGCCTTCTTCCATACTAAGTGGAGTTGGCTTTACAGATTCTTAATTATTGTTGTTCTCATCTTGTGTCATGTTTGTATTTAATTCCTAGAAGCGAGATCATGTTTTATCATTTTCTTCCAACACTTTTGTGACTATCCTCAGTCTTGTTTGAAGTGTTCACCATCTAATTGCTCCTCCTCGAAGCTCCATCTAGAGTAGGGCCAGCAGTTTTGGAATAGGGTCGACAACCAGAAGCAGACCTGCTACGAAAAGACCGAGTTTGGATCAGGATAATAGCGTACTAGGGTAGGGACTAGAGGCTTGTTTCACAAGGCTACAGTAGATACCTTTCTGATGGACCTAAAGAAACCTGAGAAAATGTTGGATCAATTTTGGGTGGACCATAACCTGATCTAACGATATTAGTTTTGTTATTTTATAAGTTAAAAGCTTTAACGAATGTGGTGAAACTGAAATCCTAGTCCTAATTTGCAAACTCATAATCACAAAGCCTTCTGGACTCTCTCACCTCTTTCCTCTCTGGTATATTACCACCATTTCTGCCATCACTTCCATCTCTCTCTTGTACTCTATCTAAGCTTTCTACCATCCTGTTGCCACTGTTGAGAATGAAGGAACAAAATGGCTGCTCATAGAGAGGGGGTAAGGAGAGGGACAAAAGGAGAAGAGGTCAGACATGTATGAGCTCCCTTTCAGTTTTCCTACTTTCACTTGGCTACAATGATGACTTCTAGCAAAGTAGAAGGGCTGGCATAGCTGCAGGCCTTGTTGCCTTACAATTTTCACCTTTTCTATTTACCATCTAGGGTTTTGATAGAAGTTTAATTTATGATTTTGGGGATGCCGGAAAACCAGCCAAATGATCGTCCTTGCCGGTCTGAACCCCACCTAGCAAGGGAGAAGGCTTGGTTTTCATTTTGATAGGCATTTGACTATGAAGTATTGAGGCTAAACCCCACTCGATTATCAATGAACACCTCGGCAAGACCATTTTGCTTCAATGTTTTAGAACAAGCCTTATGATTAAGATTCCGTCTTTTTTCAGATAACAATGTTGAGCACTGTTGAATTCCATTTAGGGCATGCCATCGGCTCCCAAAACTGTCAGTCATCACCAAAACGGAGCCCTTTCACACACAGGGAGGTGTCGGCTACATGCTCATTGTCTTGCCCTTCCATCCATGTTGAAGCACTTGGGAGCATAAACTGTCTTACTGTGTTCCTGTTATGTGCAAGAGCAGTATGAGAGAGAGGAGAGAGAGAGAGAGAGAGAGAGAGAGAGAGAGAGAGAGAGAGAGAGAGAGAGAGAGAGTTATTCAAAAATTCAACCATGTGTGCAACTTCTTGCACATACAACTATGAATAGTATTGGATTCCTTCAACTGAAAGTTGTTTACATAGGAAATTTTAATGCCCAATGGCTTAACTTTTTCCTTCCCTGAATCACAGGATGAAAACTTGGTTTCTGAAGCAACAAAAGAAGTATTTCGAGTCTGGTCAAGTTGACCAGGTTGGGTCCAAGTAGTATAAAATGACTCAATTTGAAAACCAGGGTGAGTTAGGGTCTTCCTGTTTTTGACCTGACCCCGAAGTGGGCAAACCCTAATCCAACCCAATGACCTGATCTGCCACCCCTAATCTGCAACCCGCTACGAATGTCCAAACTATTGTATATTCTAGTGGTGCAACACGAGCTTTTTCTTTGATACTCATTGTGATCCAAACTCTCCTTATGTGCCCATATGTCCACTTCAAAAGCCTTGTTATTATTACATGTTTTCTATGTATTCTTGGTCTTGTTGGTGCTTTATAATATTTAACTGAGTGATTTCTTATTGTCACGTAGAACATCATGAACCTCTAGATTGTAGTCAACATACACTAATTGTATGTGTATCATCTTTGTTAATTCTCCTATTTTGTTAGAACATTGACTTTATGTATTTGTTGACCAACACAATGTCATATATGAAATTATTTTGTCCAAGTGTTTATGAAACCGGGTTGGCCAATGAACTCAGAAGGCACTGGTTCATTACGAAAGAGGTTTCACCAGGCCATACTGCGGCTGAACTGGTAACAATTAATTAATTAAAAATATTTATAATTTTATTATGTATTAACCAGATACCCTTCATTGGTGGCTCTATAAACCCTAATAGTTTATGGTTGAAAATGTGACCAATCTCAACCATGGCCTAAATAAGTAGTCTATGGATTTGTCTCTTCAAGGCCTTCACAATTGTATCCTCGATGCCATCGGTCGACCACTCCATCGCTGAAAAATTAAATAAAACTAAATAAAGAATAACTTACAAACTCCGCCCATGTAAGGGATCACCCTTGTATTGCCGATCCCAAGCTTGGATAAAGGAGGAGGGTTGTGTTAGGCTTCCGACAATCAGCGTAAAACTTCATCGGATTTTTATAACATGGATTACAAAAATTATGAGCTTTGCTTTGGGGCGTTCCCGCTAGCAGCCCGAATGGAGTGATAAGTAAGCAAGGGCCACTACATTTTCGCCCGAATGTAGTGAATCAATTGTAGATAAGGTTTCCACATCATGAACGGGTGTAGATAAAGAAGTTAGTACCGCTATATTGTCGCCCGAATGTAGTAAATAATTTTTAAAAAGGGTCTTCGCATTTTGAATATGAACGGATGCGGGGGTAAGGAAACTAGTCCTAGATAATAAGATTCGGTTCTTGGAATATTGGAACATTATCCGATAAGCTAATGGAGGTGGTAAATACTACGATTCGGAGAAAGATTCATATTCTATGTTTACAAGAGACAAAATGGGTTGGAGAAAAAGCAAAGGAGATAGAGGATACAAGTTTTAAATTATGGTACTCAGGTAAAGAAAATGCTCGAAACGGAGTTGGTATTATCATAAATAAAGATTTAAAGGATAGTGTAGTACACATACAACAATATGGTGACCGAATCATGACGTTGAAATTAGTGGTAGGAGCAGAGGTTTTAAATATAGTTTGTGCTTATGCACCCCAAGTAGGACTAGAAGATAGTATAAAGACAACTTTTTGGGAAGAGTTAGATAAGGTGATTCAAAAGATTCCACAAAGGGAGATGATTTGTTTAGGAGGAGACTTAAATGAACATTTCGGTAAAGAGGCATTAGGAAAGGTATTCATGAAAACTTTGGTTTTGGGGATATAAATGAGGAAGGTAGGGAGATTTTAAATTTTTCTATGGCATTTGCTCTTTATAGTCAATACAATCTTCAAAAAACGAGATGAACATTTAATTACTTATAAGAGCGGCATATCACAAACACAAATTGATTACTTTATTTGTAGAAAAAAAGATAGAGCGTGTTGTAAAGATTGTAAGGTAATTCTAGGAGAAAGCTTAACCACTCAACATCGACTTTTAGTTATGGATTTACAAATAAAAAAATGGACAAAGAAGAAAAGAGTGCATCGAGCTATTCAGACTAAATGGTGGAACCTCAAAAGCGAGAAAGAAGATATATTTAAAGAGAAAGTCCTTCAAGGAGATGTTTGGAATTATAGTGGTACACCCTGTGATATGTGGAACACTATGGCTGTACATATTAGGAAAGTGGCAAAAGATGTGTTAGGTGTGTCTAAGGGAGGTGTACCGGCACAAAAAGAAGCTTGGTGGTGGAGTGAAGTAGTGCAAAATAAAATCAAGACAAAGAGGGCATGTTACAAATTACATTATGCTAAGAAAACTAGTGAAACTTTAGAGGCTTATAAGAAAGCAAAGAAGGAAGCGAAAAAGACCGTGAGTGAAGCAAAAGCTAAAATTTGGGAGGATTTATATAAAAAACTCAACTCAAAAGAGGGTGAAAGAGATATTTTTAGGATAGCTAGGGCTAGAGATAAGAAAGTTAGAAAACTAAAGATCTTAATTATGTTAGATGCATAAAGGACGAGGATGAAAAAATTATAGTGGCAAATGATGATATAAGAAATAGATGGGAAAACTATTTTTATAAGTTTTTTAATGAAAATAAAGATGTTAGTATTAGCTTAGGAAAGTTTGCCAAGTCAGAAAAGTATATAAACCACAATTTGTACCGACGTATTCAAAAGAATGAAGTCAAAGAGGCTCTTAAACATATGAAGGGTGGTAAATCGGTAGGACCAGATAATATTCCTGTAAAAGTTTGGAAAATACTAGGAGAAATAGGAATCACTGGGCTCACAAGACTATTTAATGAAATATGGAAAAACCAAAAGATACCCGAGGAATGGAGAGCAAGTACACTTATACCCACCCATATATAAGAACAAGGGAGACATTCAAAATTGTGCGAATTATCGAGGTATCAAGTTAATGGGCCATACTATGAAATTGTGGGAAAGAATTATTGAACGTAGGTGAAGACAAGTATCAAGTACAATAGAGAACCAATTTAGATCAGTGTTGTCTGACGCGTATCGTATCGTGTATCGCTGGGCTCCACGATACGGGTGTATCGTATCGTATCGTACTTTAATATTAAAATAATGTAAAAATTAATTAAAAATCAATAAAAATTAGTAAAAAATTGAAAAAAGTCGAAAAAATTAGGACAAAATCAGGAAAAATATGATAATTGCTTTAAATTCATATAATGTAAGTTTAGTACAGATTAAGCATTCAACATTGAACAATTGCATCTAAATTTACATATTTTGAATCCAAAAAATAAAATACAGACATAGTTTACACTACAGTTACATATAATGTTACATTTTACAAATTGTAATAAGGATCATCAACTAAATAATCTTCATCTTCTCCTTGTTGCAGATCCTCATCATCATCATCAGTCACGCCCACACCTTCTTCAAAATCAAATTCTTCGTCTCCATAATGTTGTTGCGCTCCTTCCAAATTAATCCAGGCAACGTCTTCTTCTGTTGAGGGCATTTTCTTCAGTGTCTTCCATAACCCAATCTTCTAATATATCAAAATTATCCAAACTTATTGGATCGAACTGACTTTCTTCTCTATTTACTTTTTTTAATTGCCTACAACACAAACAAAGATAAACAATTAGTAAGTAATATTAACAATTGAAAACTGAAGTTAAACAATATTGAATTGAAAATTTGAAAGTAATACAATATTACCTTTCACGAAGGTGCATGTTACAACGAATATAAACCAAATCATTAAGCCTTTTGTGTTCCAACCTATTGCACTTTTTTGTATGGATGTGTTCAAAAACACTCCAATTTCTTTCACAACCTGTTGCACTACAAGTTTGGCTTAAGACTCTGACTGCAAAATCTCTAAGGTTTGGACAATCACTTCTAAACTTGTTTCATCAAACATCTGTAAAAAAATACAAACATTAGAGACATAATAATCCACAGTAATTTAAGATGCAACTTAAATATGAAAATAAACAATTTACATGGACGCATCGTAGTGCGGTTGCAAATTGCAACAAGCAAACCCATCAAGTGAAGAGCATTATCATATATCTCCATCTCTCGATGTATCGCATCTGCTATGCTCTCATCAGGGACTAATCTGTCGATACAATCAATGATTCGTCGATTAACCTCACCGTCCCTTTTGAAGGTTCCTGAGTACCTGAATGATGGGTTTAGATAATATGTTGCTGCATGAATAGGCTGATGCAATTGTTTATTCCATCTACTATCAATTATTTTCCACACGGGCACATAATCTCTCTTTTTTCTATTAAAATTATTTCTGATGGCTTCTTTTGTCCTGTCCATGACTTCATAAAGGTAGCCCATAGATGGTTTCTCCTTGCTATCAGCCAATCTCAAAACTTTCACTAAAGGACAAGTAATTTTCAATAATCTGACACATGCATTCCAAAATGAACTTCTAAAAACTGTTTCTGTAATCTCATTCAACTTTCTATTTCTTCTGTTTTGAGGCAACTCTGCAAATTGTTGCCACTCATCTGAGGAGAACATTTTCTTCAAAGCTTGCTTCTGTCTCACAATACTTTGTACAGATAAGAAGTTTGTTGCGAACCGAGTTACAGCTGTGCGAAAAAGCTCTGCACCTTCTGTATATCTCCTCATCATACACAAAACAAAAGCATGGTTGTAAATGAATTTTGTAATATCGTGGCAACACTCAGTTGCTGCCTTTATTTCATTCATCTCACCAATGTCCTCGAGGATGAGATCTAAACAATGGGCTGCATATGGTGTCCAGTAGAAAGTCACATAAATATCAGCTAACTCCTTCCCATCTGCTTTGTAGTTAGCTGCATTATCTTTAATCAATCGGACCATATTCTGTAGCCCAACCTCCTGTATAATCTTATCAAATTCTTCTCGTAGGATCTCTGCAGTGTGCCTCTCCTCTGACATGTGTAGAGATCTCAAAAACATGAGTCTTTTAGGACAATATACAAGAAAGTTTAGCAATGTCCTTCCTCGCCTATCGGTCCATCCATCTACCATAATAGTGCATCTTGTTTCCTTCCACGACTGTCTCAAAGTCGAATAGTATTGCTGCACTTCAATTACGGTCTGATCTAATATCTTCCCTCTCAACTTCTGATAAGAGGACATCTTATATCCTGGACCAATGTTTGCAATTGCATCTGCCATTGCTTGAAAATGAAAACTGTTTGCTGCATTAAATGGAATGCATGCATCATAAAACCATCTTCTCACTGCAAGGTCTGCCTGATCATGCAGTTGTTCTGAAGCCACAACAGCACGAATTCCTGGTTGAGCACCAGGTGTAGTGGAAGGAGGAAAGAACGAATGTATGCTAAAAGAAGAAGCTCTTCCTCTACTCCTTCCTGAACTTCCTCTTCTGCCACCTCCAAAGTCTTCAGCTGCAACCCTCTTTCGTCTAGTAGGTGCTCGTGAACTACTACTACCAATATCTGTCTAGCATCTGAGGGCAAACTATCAATGAATGCAAATCCAGTGGCAGTAGCATCATCAGCTTTTTCATACATCTGAAAATCATCCTTTTGTTGTCTCCGTTCTTGTTCTCAATCATCTGCAGACATTGCCATTTAATACCTTATGGCAAACTTCTAACTCTGCCTGTGCATAAAGCAACTTCTTTCCTGGTTCCTGTTAGGTAGTGTTTCAACCTTGAAATTCCACCACTAACCACCTTTTCACAAAATAAGCATATAATTTTTAACCTTGAACCCTCAACTGGTATACCCCACTGCCATGCCGGATCATCAGACTTTGAATGAGAGTCTCTACCACCCCTTCCTGCCATCTCAATGGAGTACTTTAATTCAAACAAAAACCTGAAAATAAAAGCACTTTGTAAATCTCTCAATCTTCAAATAACACTCAAATCGAGTGTCTCCCACTTCATGAATGCAATAAAAATCGTATACACACGAAATAACACAAAAAACAACAAATATAAAGGAAAAAAATAGAAAAAATATTAAAAATATACCAAAATCCGAGTTTGGAGGCTTACACGGACACCGTAGGGCACGATTTTGGAGCTTTGAACACTAAGGAGGCGAAAATCGGCTCTTAGGGAGCTTGAGGAACCCAAGAAGAGAGAGGAAACTCGCAAAAAATTGCGGGTTTCAGTCGGCCCGGGACCCTTTATAAGGGTCCCAGGGCGTATCGCCCGTATCGCACGATACGGTGCGATACTCTGGGTTTTACGATACATGCCCCCATATCATATCGTGGTGGCCCACGATACAATACGTATCGTACGTACGATACGGTGCGATACGGATAACACTGATTTAGATTCGTGCCAGGCAAGTCTAGTGTTGAAACAATTCACCTTTTGAGACGTCTTATGGAATATTTTAGAGCAAAAAAGAAAGACCTTGCATGATATTTATTGTTCTAGAAAAAGCTTATGATAGGGTACCGAGGGAGGTTCTTTGGAGAACTTTAGAAAAAAGAGGTATCCCATTGACATACATTAACCTTATAAGAGACATGTACGATGGTTCAAAAACGTGTGTGAGGACTCATGAAGGAATGACATACTTCTTTGAAGTTAATATTGGGTTACATCAAGGATTAACTTTAAGTCCATACTTATTTATAATGGTGATTGATGAGTTAACAAAACATATTCAAGATGAAGTACCTTGGTGTATGTTATTTGCAGATGACATTGTATTAGTGGAGGAGTCTAAGGAAAAAGTTAATAGAAAATTAGAACTATGGAGAGAAACATTAGAAAGCAAATGCCTCCGACTTAGTAGAACAAAGACAAAATATATGGAATGTAAGTTTGATCATTTGGTTACTTCATAGGACATAGAAATTAAAATTGGCACACATTGCATCCCCCAAAAGGAAAGTTTTAAATACCTAGGGTCAAATTTTTAGAGTGATGGAAGAATTGATGGAGATGTTACTCATAGAATTAATGCTGGTTGGTTAAAATGGAGAGGAGCATCAGGTATTGTTTGTGATAAGAAGATACCATTAAAGTTAAAAGGTAAATATTATAGAGCAACAATTAGGCCTGCTATGTTTTATGGTTCTGAGTGTTGGGCAGTTAATCATCAACATGTACAAAAGATGTCGGTGACAGAAATGAAGATGTTGAGATGGATGAGTGGTCGTACAAGAAAAGACCGTATACATAATGAGGTTATTAGAAACAAATTAGGAGTGACACCAATAGAGGATAAGATGAGAGAATATCGTTTAAGATGGTTTGAACATATAAAAAGAAGATCAAAAGAAGAATATGTAAGAAGGTATAAAAAACTAAACTTGGAAAGTATTAAAAGAGCTAGAGGACGACAACAAAAGTGTTGGAAAGAAACAATAAAGAATGATCTAGCTTATTGTGAGTTAACTGCTAACATGGCACACGATAGGGATCCGTGGAAACAAAGAATCCATGTAGCCGACCCCGTCTAGTATGAGAAAAGGCTTAGTTGTTGTTGTTGTTGTAAAGAATAACTTACAAGAAACGCCACCAATTTTGGTCGTTCTACCGCCACATCTCTCGAGCTTCTCTGTGCTTTGGGATTAATGAGGGATGAAAGCCTCTTCTTTGGCCTTTAACTAAGCCTTCTAGCTTCCATATTCGTGAAGGAATTTCCTTATCTGAAGTAAACCTGGTTTTTCTTTTCTCCTTCACATTTGGTTCTACTCTAGATCGGGGCTGGGTCCAAATCCGGTTCCAGGTATTACAGTTAGTGTTACACTTTGATAAGTTCAGACAGGAATTCAACTCAACAAATCATCAATGTGGGCCTTCTCATGCTGGGTTCTTCCAAAAGCTTGATCACTAGATGCTATCTGGTTCACAGTTTGGCGGCTCTTTCCTCACGCCTTTGATAACATTTCCACTTTTGTCCTATGTCCATGCTGCCATCACATTTACAGTACTTAGATTTCTGTATGGTTTAACCCACTTTAGAAGTCGACTTCCACTGGGTTTATCAAATTTGTTTCCGTATTTGGAACCGGTAGCAGATTGAGTGATTTGGCATGTTTATTTCCCATACTATCTAACATGGATCTTATGCTTGTTACTGCAGTGGAAGTTCTACTGTATTCTCCAAATCGACCAGTGGTTGACTTTTCAGAGATTTTCTTGTGGATGATGGCTGTCAGTACCATTGTCTGTGCTACTCTTTGGCCTGAATTTATTGCAGCTGAACAAACTGATGAACGATATAAACAACTCACAAAGAGGGTGGGCTTCAAATCGACACTGTTTTCGCTTTTATCTACAAAAATTTCTGAATTCTCAGTTCTCCTATATACTTTCTCTGATGCTTCTGTGCTTTGCAGTTCATTCTGGACATCTGTTTCCATTAACTTTATCGTTCTTAACATTCTTGATGGATAGAGCATGTGGCATCTATTATCGTTGATCTATTCTCTGCTGTAGCTGCTACCGCTTCGAAATGTCTGCCTTCTACCCAATGTTTTCTTTCATCAAGTGTATATCTGCTTAAAATGAATGTGGAAGTGCAAACTGCCTTCAATAACATGTACGGTACTATTGTGGAATTTCTCAAGACCTTGGGTATTGGGGTTACTCATATAATTTGAGATTTTCATCCTATTTTAAGTGATTCATGAGGCATTTCTAGTCCTTGATTCTAGTATAAATTCATCTAAATCGATCTTAAGCATCTAGGTGTCCTTCGAATCAAACTTGCCTAGAAGATCAGACTGTAAGTTAAGAGATAGACACACAGCACTGAGCCTTAGGCCCCAAATAACGTCCTCTGTTCTTTTGAGGGAATATGCTTTAGGTAATAAAACAAGAGGGCGACGACACACATCATGAGCAGTAACAAAACAGATACCGCCATATTAAAAGCTTTATCACTTTTAGGTTCATATGTTAATTTTTTTTTGCAATCAGTAGCATAGAATGACCTTCTTGGCTAATGCAGCATTTCTGGGTCCAATTTATGATTGGCCTTTGACTTGCTAGCACTCATTAGGCTTTTATTTGCTGATGAAAGAATTTGTTCTCTAACCTGTGAATTTTGCTCTTAATTCTCCATGAGGGTCAAATCTGATGTTAATTGAAGCTATGTGCCATTAAGTGGTCTTGTACACTTACTTAGATGGTTGTCTCATTAATTAGATGCTATGTTATCGATAGCGGTTGACCCTAATTTAGCGCTACACTCTCATTTACTATTACAAAATAATAATATAATGGATTGTCTAATTTCTAAAAAATATCAAGAAACACATGACCACCACATTCATTTATATGAATCAAACTAAATAAACAAATTCTAAGATGTGACATATGTATATTGAATTGTTAAATTTAAATTTAAAACAAAAACATAAACGTAATAAAGTTCTTCTAAATAACAACTATTTCCTGTTGATAATCACTTAAAGTGCAAATGCAAATCATTGGTTCAAGATTGAGTGATTGACAAGAAGAGCTGAAAAATAAAAGATTACATAAGAACGTGAATCCACTATAAAATTTGCTGCATTTAACTAGTTATGCTGCAAGTACAAATGCAAATCATTGCAAAACGAATCCACTAAGTTCAAACTACTTATGCTGCATTTAACATACTTGTGCGGCAACGGACAAGAAGAGCATGAAACCAACACTATACAATGTGCATAAAGCTGGATTCTCATCAATCAAAACATTTAACTAAATTACCAAATGAAAATGAAACAGTAACAACAAGGGTGAGTTGTGTGAAGTCTGAATTGAACCCAACAAGCCATTACTTATGCTGCACATAATGATGCTGTACATAATAAGAGTTTGTGCAGAATCTTAGATGGAAGTGCAATAGAAGCCAATAATGCCACCTAACAGAGGTTGTCAGTGGCCTATTCAGCACACATAGAAAGACGGAGTGACACAAACACATACATAGAGAGAGACATTCCATGACTCCTTTGCACAGCAGTAGGGGTCTCCAATGACATGGCAAGACGAGGGAAGTCACTGAAGAGAGAGAGAGAGAGAGAGAGAGAGAGAGAGAGAGAGAGAGAGAGAGAGAGAGAGAGAGAGAGAGAGAGAGAGAGAGAGAGATCGGGGATGGCGGTTGCCGGCGGTGGAATGGTGGAAGAGGAACATGTGAGAGAGAGGCGTTAAAAATTTCAGAAATACAAGTTAGCAAACCATTATAGTGGTCCACAATAGCACTCATAGCGGGTTATGGGGTCGGCGTTAAATTCCAAGTGTTATAACGGCCAAAGGGCTGCTAAAACGCTATAGCAGATGCTATAGCAGATGCTATAGCGCACTATTAAGTTATTAACTACTTAGATTAGATTAGATGCCCTGTATATTTCATGTTTAACAGGTTGCGCATGAGCAAAATGAAAATTTTAATGTAAATGAAGCATTGTCTGCCCAATTTTTCTTAGTTTCGTTAGCGTTAACATTTTTAAGGTCTCTGTGGATGTGGATACTATAGGTTTTGTTGGCATATCAAAAATAGGTAGACCTGGTGATTTACTCCTCACTCCTTGGCGTGTTTGCAATACCTATTGAAAGCATTCTAACATTGTTATGTTTTCCCTGATCCTATTTAGATTCTGCATCATTGTTCATGCGGTGTTTGTTTTCCTTGACGTGAAAAAGTTGAGTACTCTTGGGATGATGGTGCTTCTTTTCTTTTTCCCAGGAAGCTCATAATTCTGGAGCAGTTTTAAAAGATGATCCTGAAAAGGAGGTTCTTGATATCAACGTAAAGGGGGCTGTGGTTTTCATAATAATGGCATCTGCTTTTCTGTTGCTGTTATACTTTTTCATGTCTTCCTGGTTTATTTGGCTACTTATCGTTCTATTCTGCATTGGAGGAACTGAGGTGCGTATATCCTTGTCATTCTAAAAAGTATTTATGTCTGCTTCTGTTCCCTTATGTTTAATAAGGTATTCCTGTTGAGTTTATCTAAATTTCACTTGGATGCACGTATACCAATTAGCAATTTCTGCAGCTTATTTGTACACTTGCGAAGATATATCTCTATGTTGTCATTGCATCATTTGGTTGGTGCCAAAGTGCATGCCAGCTTGTGCACGTGTTATCTTGATTATCAATTATTGAATGCGTGAAAACAAATTTTCTCGACTTGATCTTTGAATAGCATAGCATATGACAATAACAAATCAGTACCTGGTGCAAGCAAATCAATAGTTGGGTGGAAGATGGATAAGGGATTAAGATTTAAGAACGTAAACGTTTTGTGTTCAGGCTCCATACAGCTTTTACTTAATCCTACTAATTGGGTATTGGTTAGCCAGATTGGGATACACATGCAGAACACCAAAACCTTCATCCACATAAGTGCTCTGGAATCTGGCTAGATCTGTAGGTTATTGTTAAAAATGTATAGTGCACACACTTGTACATGCTTACTTGTATTTACGTGTGTAAACACCCAAAATTTTAATGTTTTCAAAAACTCCTGAATTTCGAAAACCAATTTAAAGCCTTTATGAACCTTTAAATTCAAAAACCTCAAAATTTAAAAGTTTAAAGTTCTTTTGAGAATGTTTCAAAATAAAGGTTTTAATTCAAGTTAAAAGCCCATAGATTTCAAAACAGATCAAACGAATAGGTGAGACCCGATCCAAATCCAACTCGAGATCAAGTCAAAAAGTGAAGAGTGGGCCAAGCCTATATGGATAAAAGTGAGATTGAAGATTGAATCAAATTTTCATTTCAAGGCGAGTTCAATTTCAAATGCAAAATGGAATCGAGACCATGATGAAGCTATCAAGAATCAAGTGCCGTATGAGACTAAAATCAAGGACTGGGCTTATCAAAGATGGAATCAATATCCACTTCAGATATGGGATCAACTTCATCAAGTGCAAGCTCAAGATAGGGCCGAGTGGATCAAACCAAGCATTAAATAAGCAAGTCATAAAATCAAGCATTGGCCGGTTAAATGAACTTGATGGAACCTAGGCTAAGGCCGGGTTCACATGGAGACCAGCCCACATGGGGTTGGTCCATTCCATGCCACCACAAGAGGACCGCCCAACCTTGAATTGGGGTTGGACCTAGGATCCAAACTCGCCCCAATGACCCATCCCCTTGGCCTATAAATAGGGCCAAGGGGTGGGGCGGGTGGAGCAGGTTGGAGAAATTGGAGCAAGGCTTGGGAGGTTGGACAAAGAGGAAGAGAAGGGCTGGTCTTGGGCTTAGCAAGGAGGTGCTGCACCAAGTTGGTCATGGGCTGCAAGGGAGTGAAGTAAGAGAGGGAGAGTGGGGTAGTTCTAGGTAAGGGTTGCACATTGGGTTTGGATGAGAGTGAGGCATTCAAGGAAGAAGGAAGCCGAATTCTATACTTTGAATTTTCGGTATCTTGGGGAGAAAATATGTAAGTATCCCTAAACTTTGATTCTAAACCCTTCTTCTCCTTTAATTAAATTAAAAAGGGGTTGCTCCCCCCAAGTTGTAATAGTGATTAGATTGGATGCACTCATTTACATTTGCTGAATCTTCACCATTACACACACGCACTCTATGTGTTTGAGTTTATACTCCAATGAACACTATACTCTCTACCCCCTCTATGCTTAAGCTAACATGTATATTTCATTTCGTGTGAGTTTAATTCGATATGTAGAGTAACTGCAACTTCATTTCGTGTGAGTTTAATTCGGGATGTAGAGTGGCTACAACTTCATTTCGTGAGTTTAATTCGGGATGCAGAGTGGCTGCAATTTCATTTTGTGTGAGTTTAATTCAGATGTAGAGTGGCTGCAACTTCATTTCGCGTGAGTTTAATTCGGGATGTAGAGTGGCTGTAACTTCAATTCGGGTGAGTTTTCATCATTATATTCCTAAAAACCGAAAACAGGATTTCCAGTATCTTTGCATCTGCTTATTTCTGTAATTTTAATTTCTTGATGCTTGCTTCGATCAGATTGAAACTTGGCACACATATTCCACACACATTAGGCCACAGTAAATAAAATTTGCAAGAATTTTAGGGCCGTCAAACCCCGTGATAAAATTGGAAAAAGATCGAAGGACTTTCTGAACACTTCCAGCACAGTCGGATTTCCTGAAACAGAGGTTGGGTAAAAGTCTCATATCTCTGTCCATAGGAATCCAATTCACGTGATTTTTGGTGCATTAGAAAGCTGGCATCTATAGCTTTCCAACAACACCAAAATCATTAAATTCGAAATTCGGATCATAGAGATATAGCCACATCTTTAAGCCTCTATATTTCTGGGACTGAGTAATTCCGGTTCAGTGAGTCATTCTACTCAAATATTTAATTTTGATTCAATATGCCTTCAAATTCAGATCTGTAAAAAGCACAGGGTTCTCCACACTACCAGCTTCGTCTAGTAAAATTTTGAGAATTTTTGGAGACTTGTAGCATATTAAGATCGACTTTAGAAACAAGCCCTGAAAACAGAAAACTCTGTTTTTTAGGACTTTTCATTTCAAACATTGAATCAAAAGTGCACAAACCAAATTCTTTCAAAACACTGGTTGTTCACGTGGTTTGAAGTAAAACTTGTTTCAAATTGAAGTTTTCTAAGCACTTAAACCGACCCTTTAGCATCGGTTCAAGAGGGTTTAAGTGAAAAGAGTCCGCTTGCCTACGATCGCGAAAAAGTCAAAAAGTTATTTAAATCTTTGCTAGTTTGTGTAAACTAGCTGGCACGCTCGCGCAAGCGTAGATACAAAAAGGTTCACTTTGAGTTTTCTATAGCTTGGGAGTGAAAATTTTCATGCCTACAATGTGCATATTTGTATTTCTTTTTGTTGTTTTCTTTTTCAAGTAAGGGACAAAGCCCAACAAGCAAGGGGCCCGACAACTAGCTGTTGGGCACCTCCAACGGTTAGAAATCTGGCCGTTGGAGTCCCCTGCCTGCTGCTGCCTTTACCTATAAGACACTCTCTTGTATACTAAACACCAAGCCTTGGTGGTTGATTAATTGATTCAAAGAGTATTCAGTTGTAAGCTATTTTGCTGTGATTTACATTTCCTTTGAAACTGTTTGCAGTCATATTAGCAACTAATCTCTTGATAATCCAAGTGGTGGACTGTGGCAGTCTTTGGCAAAGCACTAGAAGTGCTGATTCTTTACATGGTATCAGAGCGGTAATTGCTCTTGGGCTGCATTGGGAAGCGGGCCACATAGAAGAAATTATGTGCAAAAGAAAAGAAGGAACTCAACTCTTTTGTGGACTGTTTTCCCACCGATTCAAATAAGAGTACTCTTTGTTTCAAGATACTTTCATCAGTCTAAAAGTTTGATTTAAGGTTTTTAATGAAAGAAAAGAGATTTAATTGTCGTTTGACTAGTTCAAATTATAAACATGGGCCCAATCAATAAAAATTATCTATATTTCAAAAAATTATGGGGTTATTTTGGTGAAACCAAAGTAGAGTTATCAACAAGTGCTACTTTGAAATAAAAAGAAGAATACGAAGGTGGTCATAGGACCATTTTATGGGTTCTTACAAAGAATATGAGTGACCATATACGTAATGTCTTGTCAAAATTTATGAATGCAAAAGAAGCATGAAGTGATTTGAAAAGAGTTCATATTCAAAGTGATGTGGCTCATCCTATAGATAAGGGGATAAATGAATAAATGAATATTATAGTGAATTTTTAAATATTTGGAACCAACTTTGTGGTTATAAAAGGAAGTGTAGACATTGTCTTAATAAGTTAATGCAAACAAAATGAATATTTCATCTATCAACTACTTATAAGTTTGAGAGAAGAGTTTGAAGGAATGTGGTCTTTCCTTATACATTCGAAGCCGTTCCCAACAAGACAAGAGGTACTTGAGGATCTTTGAATGATCGAAATACAATTTAATGGAGTTAGACTTTAAAAAGATTCTGCATTACCTGCATCTAGGCCGAGAGTTAATATAAGTACATACCGACCCCCGCAATTCAAACAAGAGGTGTGTCATGATAAAAAAAGAGGTGACATGTTTCTATTGGAAAGAAATAGGGCACATTGTGAAGAAATGTTTGAAATTGAAGAAAAGGGTGGCCGTTCTAGATGGAGAAGTAAATCAAAGTTCTATCCTCCTTGTAATTCAAGACAAGATAAAGCAACCTGAGATTCAATTAAAAGAAAAGACATCTATTGGTGCGGTATGCTCTATCACCTCCCACAAGCACAAGATATAAATCCACGGTTACTTGATTACAGGACCTCTTCTCACATGACGTGTGATGAAAAACTTTTAAGCACATGCACAAAAAAATCTTTTGACAAGTGTCTTTATCGTTGATGGGACAAAATTAAACAAACAACAACAAACAAGTAAGCCTTTTCCCACACTAGACGGGGTCCACTACATGGATTCTTTGTTTCCACAAAGCTCTATCATGTGCTATGTTAGCGGTTAATTCACAATAAGCTATATCATTCTTTATTGTTTCTTTCCAACACTTTTGTGGTCGTCCTCTACCTCTTTTAATACTTTCAAAATCTAGTTTTTCATACCTTCTTAAAGGTTATTCTTTTGATCTTCTTTCCATATGTCCAAACCATCTTAAACGATATTATCTCATTTTATCCTCTATTGGTGCAACTCCTAATTTGTTTCTAATAACCTCATTATGTATACAATCTTTTCTTGTATGACCACTCATCCATCTGAATATCTTCATTTCTGTCACAGATATCTTTTGTACATGTTGATGATTAACTACCCAACACTCATAACCATAAAACATGGCAGGCCTATTTGCTGCTCTGTAATATTTACCTTTTATCTTTAATGGTATCTTCTTATCACAAAGAATACTTGATGCTCCTCTCCATTTTAACCAACCAACATTAATTCTAAGCGTAACATCTCTATCAATTCTTCTATCACTCTGAAAAATTGACCCTAGGTATTTAAAACTTTCTTTTTGAGGGATGCAATATGTGCCAATTTTAATTTCTATGTCCTCTGAAGTAACCAAATGATCAAACTTACATTCCACATATTCTGTTTTTGTTCTACTAAGTCGGAGGCATTTGCTTTCTAATGTTTCTCTCCATAGTTCCAATTTTCTATTAACTTTTTCTTTAGACTCCTCCACTAACACAATGTTATTTGCAAATAACATACACCAAGGTACTTCATCTTGAATATGTTTTGTTAACTCATCAATCACCATTATAAATATGGACTTAAAGTTGATCCTTGATGTAACCCAATATTAACTTCAAAGAAGTCTGTCATTCCTTTATGAGTCATCACACATGTTTTTGAACCATCGTACATATCTCTTATAAGGTTAATGTCAATGGGATACCTTTTTTTTTCTAAGGTTCTCCAAAGAACCTCCCTCGGTACCCTATCATAAACTTTTTCTAGATCAATAAATATCATGTGAAGGTCTTTCTTTTTTTCTCTAAAATATTCCATAAGATGTCTCAAAAGGTGAATCACTTCAACATTAGATCTACCTGGCATGAATCCAAATTAGTTCTCTGTTATACTCGATACTTGTCTTAACTGATGTTTGATAATTCTTTCCCATAATTTCATAGTATGGCTCATTAACTTGATACCTCAATAATTCGTACAATTCTGAATGTCTCCCTTGTTCTTATATATGGGTATAAGTGTACTCGCTCTCCCCTCGAGCATCTTTTGGTTTTTCCATATTTCATTAAATAGTCTTGGGAGCCGTGATTCCTATTTCTCTTAGGATTTTCTAAATTTATATCGGACTAATGTCTAGTACTAACGGTTTACCACCCTTCATATGTTTAAGAGCCTCTTTCACTTCATTCTTTTGAATACGTTGGTAGAAATTGTGGTTTATATACTTTTCTTATTTGGCTAACTCTCCTAAGCTAATACTAACATCTTTAGTTTCATTAAAAAGCTTATAAAAATAGTTTTTTCACCTATTTCTTATATCATCATTTGCCACTAGAATTTTTCATCCTCGTGTTTGATGGATCTAACAAAATTAAGATCTTTAGTTTTCTTATATCTAGCCCTTGCTATCGTAAAAATATCTCTTTCACCCTCTTTTGAGTTGAATTTTTTATATAAATCCTCCCAAATTTTAGCTTTTGCTTCACTGACGGTTTTTTCGCTTCCTTCTTTGCTTTCTTATAATAAGCCTTTAAAGTTTCACTAGTGATAAGATGGAGCATCTTCAAAATAAAGATTTCTCCATTTCAAAAGTTAATTTGTTTTCAAAACTAAATTTAAACTTATTTTTTGTATCTTAAATTTCGGATAATAAGTGTGTTAGCTTCTAATCTAAGGGTTGTATCTGTAAGATTGCCTCTCGAAGAAGGTAATTAAATGTTACCATAAAGAAGGATGCCTTTATGTGATGAACCTTCTACACACTCAAAGTTTTGGATATTCCAATATTTTCACCAGTCGGCCACTGGTTCGGTCGTCAAAACTGGCAGTTTTGGTCAGTTCCTTCCCTTCAACTACTACCAATCAATTTGTTGCTCTCCTCGCCACCACCATCCACCACAACCAGCCTTTACCAATGTGATTCTCTCTCTCTCTCGCTCCCCCTCTCTTTGTGTTTGCATAACACAACCATCACATTCTTGCGGTGGCTTTTGTCTAAGCCACGGGGCCAAGACATGGCTCCTTGGCAGGTCTCGTGCAGGTTGGGTTGGGTTCGTCAAACCCGATCCAACACATATTTCACAATTAACTACTATTAGGGAACCTAAAACCTTTAAGGAAGCCCAAGTCTATCAAGTATGGATTAATGTTATGACTGAGGAATTAGATGCCTTAAACAAAGCCCAAACATGAAAAATAGTCAGTCGTCCTTATACTAAAATGCTTATAGGATATAGGTGAGTATAAAAGATTAAAAGAAAGAGTTATGGTATCTTAAAAAGATGTAAAGCTTGCATGGTTGTCAAAGGATACTCCAAGGAGTATAGAATTGACTATAAGAAAACCTTTACTGAAATAACTAGAATGACCACAACTAGGACCCTATTAGCTATTAGTATCATTAGAAATTAAAATATCTTTAACTATTTAAATACTTTCTTAAATAGATGGTTAAGAGATGAGGTCTACTTGGAACCTCTTCTTGGTCTTACTATTTAAAAAAGCATTTTTCATGTCTCAAAAAGGCTTTGTATTGACTCAATCAATCTCCTAAGACATGGTTTCACAAAATGAGTGAGTTTATGAATGATAATGGTTTTACTACATGTTACACTAATAAAGCATTATTTGTAAAAAAAAATTGCTGTAGGTATTGTAATCTTTTTATTACATGTAGATGATATGATTATCATAGGAAGTGATAATGCATGCATACAATACATTAAGAAGACCTTGGTAATGAATTTGAAATGAAATAACTTGGTTGTGTGAGATACTTTCTTGGCAATGAGGTAACTCGTATTAATTGAGGTTTTTCTTATCTCAAACTAAGTTTGCTAATGATATTATTACTAGATGAGGACTCATAGATGACAAGATAGTTGAGACACCTGGAGTACTCAATTTGAAGATGAAACTCACATATGGCGAGCCACTTAAAGATTCCACTTCATACTGACAAATAATTGGGGCTCATGCGAATAGTCCGATATGTCAGCTATACTATTGGCTATGTCACATGGGTGCGAGTGCGGGATACAACAAATTTCAAAAATATTGGGTGTGGGGAATACGACTAAGGTATATAATATTATATATATAATATTCAAACTAGAGCAAGTGAGACATCCATTAACATAATATATGTAAATAGTAATTACATAACTTATATTAAAATAAAACAAGTTAACAACTACTAATTTCATCATAATTGTAAACATAAGTCAAGATCAAAAGTAAATGTTAATGCTTTATAAATAAAATAAACCTTTACCTCATAAATCATAGATCTTTACTATCAATTGAAGGGACTACAGGATCAATGAGTTCCATATTAAGGGTATGCAAATCCTGACTGTCGTCTAAATCATATTCCTCCAGATTTGTATCCTTATATTTTGATGCTGCAATATATTCAATCAATCTTATCATCTCAATCATTTGACTTTTTAGATGAATGATTAAGGTGATAATTTTTTTTAATGTACATAATACTTATAATGGAGGTGTTACCCACATCATGGACGGGTGTGGGTAAAGAAGTTAGTCTCGCTACATTGCCGCCCGAATGTAGTGAAAATTTTTTAGAGAGAGTCTCCGAATTTTGATTATGGACGGATGCAGGGGGTAAGGAAGCTAGTCTTAGATAATTAGATTTGTATTGGTTCTTGGAATATCGGAACATTATCCGGTAAGCTAATGGAGGTGGTAGATACTATGATTCGGAGAAAGATTCATATTTTATGTTTACAAGAGACAAAATGGGCTGGAGAAAAAGCAAAGGAGATAGAGGATACAGGTTTTAAATTATGGTACTCAGGTAAAGAAAAGGCTCGAAACGGAGTTGGTATTATCATAAATAAAGATTTAAAGGATAATGTAGTAGACATACAACGATATGGTGACCGAATCATGACGTTGAAATTAGTGTTAGGAGCAGAGGTTTTGAATATAGTTTGTGCTTACGCACCCAAGTAGGACTAGAAGATAGTATAAAGACAGCTTTTTGGGAAGAGTTAGATATGGTGATTCAAAAGATTCCACAAAGGGAGATGATTTGTTTAGGAGGAGACTTAAATGGACATGTCGGTAAAGAGGCATTAGGATATCAAGGGATTCATGAAAACTTTGGTTTTGGGGATATAAATGAGAAAGGTAGGGAGATTTTAAATTTTGCTATGGCATTTGATCTCTTTATAGTCAATACAATCTTCAAAAAACGATATGAACATTTAATTACTTATAAGAGTGGCTTATCACAAACACAAATTGATTACTTTATTTGTAGAAAAAAAGATAGAGCGTGTTGGAAAGATTGTAAGGTAATTCTAGGAGAAAGCTTAACCACCCAACATCGACTTTTAGTTATGGATTTACAAATAAAAAAATAGACAAAGAAGAAAAGAGTGCATCGAGCTATTCAGACTAAATGGTGGAACCTCAAAAGGGAGAAAGAAGATATATTTAAAGAGAAAGTCCTTCAAGGAGATGTTTGGAATTATGTTGGTACACCCTGTGATATGTGGAACAATATGACTATACATATTAGGAAAGTGGCGAAAGATGTGTTAGGGGTATCTAAGGGAGGTGTACCGGCACAAAAGAAGCTTGGTGGTGGAGTGAAGTAGTGCAAAATAAAATCAAGGCAAAGAGTTACAAATTACATTGTGCCATGAAAACTAGTGAAACTTTAGAAGCTTATAAAAAAGCAAAGAAGGAAGCGAAAAAGGCCGCTAGTGAAGCAAAAGCTAAGATTTGGGAGGACTTATATAAAAAACTCAACTCAAAAGAGGGTGAAAGAGATATTTTTAAGATAGCTAGGGCTAGAGATAAGAAAGTTAGAAAACTAAAGATCTTAATTCTGTGAGATGCATAAAAGACGAGAATGAAAAAATTATAGTGGCAAATGATGATATAAGAAATAGATGGAAAAACTATTTTTATAATCTTTTTAATGAAAATAAAGATGTTAGTATTAGTTTAGGAGATTTAGCCAAGTCAGAAAAGTATATAAACCATAATTTGTACCGACGTATTCAAAAGAATGAAGTCAAAGAGGCTCTTAAACATATGAAGGGTGGTAAATCGGTAGGACCTGATAATATTCCTATAGAAGTTTGGAAAATACTAGGAGAAATAGGAATCACTTGGCTCACAAGACTATTTAATGAAATATGGAAAAACCAAAAGATGCCCGAGGAATGGAGAGCAAGTACACTTATACCCATATATAAGAACAAGGGAGACATTGAAAATTATGCGAATTATCGAGGTATCAAGTTAATGAGTCATACTATGAAATTATGAGAAAGAATTATCGAACGTAGGTTAAGACAAGTATCAAGTACAACAGAGAACCAATTTGGATTCATGCCAGGCATATCTACTAGTGAAGCAATTCACCTTTTGAGACATCTTATGGAACATTTTAGAGCAAAAAAGAAAGACCTTCACATGATATTTATTAATCTAGAAAAAGCTTATGATAGGGTATCGAGGGAGGTTCTTTGGAGAACTTTGGAAAAAAGAGGTATCCCATTGACATATATTAACCTTATAAGAGACATGTATGATGGTGCAAAAACATGTGTGAGGACTCATGAAGGAACGACAGACTTCTTTGAAATTAATATTGGGTTACATCAAGGATCAACTTTAAGTCCATACTTATTTATAATGGTGATGGACGAGTTAACAAAACATATTGAAGATGAAGTACCTTGATGTATGTTATTTGCAGATGACATTGTATTAGTGGAGTCTAAGGAAAAAGTTAATAGAAAATTGGAACTATGGAGAGAAACATTAGAAAGCAAAGGCCTCCAACTTAGTAGAACAAAGACAGAATATATGGAATGTAAGTTTGATCATTTGGTTACTTCAGAGGACATGGAAATTAAAATTGGCACACATTGCATTCCCCAAAAGAAAAGTTTTAAATACCTAGGGTTAAATTTTCAGAGTGATGGAAGAATTGATGGAGATGTTACGCATAGAATTAATGCTGGTTGGTTAAAATGGAGAGGGCACACATTGCATTCCCCAACGGTTGTGGCTAGGGCCACTTTGGCCCTGACCCTGTGCTTGGGACAGTTATGCACGGGCCCTAATGGCCCGTGCCCTATTACATTAACACCCCCCTCAAACTTACGGGGTATATACCGAAAATTTGTCAAGTAAAAATTGAAAACGAGTGGCCGAGAGAGATCTAGTGAAGAAATCTGCTAGCTGCATCTCAGATGTGACATAACACAGTGTAATCTTCTTGTTCAAACATTCTTCACGAACAAAATGACAATCCATCTCGATAGGCTTCGTCCTTTCATAAAAGGTGTTGTTGGAGGCAATGTACATGGTGCTTTTCTGGTCGCAATACATGATGGCAAGATGTTGCAGAGTAACTCCTATGTCCCCTAGAATAGCTGTAATCCAGGAAATCTCCATCGCAGTAGTAGCTATGGCTCGATATTCAGCTTTAGTGGACGAGAGTGACACTTTCTGTTGCTTTTTGCACTTCGAGGAGATAAGGGATTCACCTAGAAAAACACAAAAACCAGTCGTAGAGTGTCTATTGTTGACATATCTACTCCATTCAACATCCGTATATACAGATAAATCAAAAGACGAAAAGGAAGTTAAGAGAACCCCCTTGTTAGAAGTATTTCTAACATATTGAATGATACATAAAACAACACTCATATGAATAGAAGTTGATGCCTTGGTGCCTGCTGAAATTGACTCGTTGTATGAACTGCATGAGAAATATCTGGTATGGTAATAGTGAGATAAGTAAGAGCACCAATGAGTTGTCGGTACGGGGTGGGATCAACTAATTTTTCACTATCAGTGGATCTTAACTTGGTACCTAGAACTTCTGATGTGTCTACTATTTTGTTATTTGTGAGACCAGACCTTTAAATGATATCATTTGCAAATTTTGTATGAGACATAAAATACCCTCAATTGTTTTAGTAATTTCAATGTCCAAAAAATAATTAAGAAGGCCTAAGTCTTTCATGTCAAATTCTTGATGAAATTACGTTTAACCACTGTAATTCCTGTTTATTATCACTCCCAGTGATGATCATATCGTCAACATACAATAGTAGAATAATAATACCTGATTCTGTTTTACGCACAAACAAGGCAGTGTCAGTATAGTAAGTTGTAAAAGTATGCAAATGCATGAATTTTTTGAATTGATCAAACCAAGCCTTAGGAGCTTGTTTCAAACCATACAAGACTTTTTGCAATTTAAGAGCATGACCATGAGGAACATTAAAACTAGGAGGAGGAGTCATATAAACTTCTTCATTCAAATAACCATTCAGAAAAGCATTTTTAACATCAAGTTGTATTATTTCCCATTTCCTAATGGCACTAAGGGTTATGAGAATTCTAATTGTGGTCATCCTAGCAACCGGGGCAAATGTTTCATCATAATCAATTCCATATTCTTGGACATACAGTCTGGCTTTATATCTCTCAATGTGACCATTGCTATGGGTTTTGATTTTGTAGATCCATCAACATCCAATAACTTTCTCTCAATGTGACCATTGCTATGGGTATTGATTGTCCAAAAACTCTTGAAATTCATCTAATTTGTGAAGATTTCCAAATTTATCAAAACTTCTTAGTTGGGTCCATAATTCCGAAAACTCATTGTGATAGTCTCTAATGCTTAAATTTTCTTGTTTAAGCATTATCATTCTTTCCATCAAATCAATTTGAAAAACAAAATCATCTTCAGAATGAAATTTCTTTAAATATTCCAAAGTTTCAAAAGCATTTTCGAAAGCACTAATTCTATTTCTAAGCTTGTCATTTTGACAAATAATCCACATAATTTTTGCATTCATCTTTTCCCATACTTTTAAGTCTTGCTTATATTTTTCATGAGCTTTAATAATCTCATCATCGTTCAAACCATCAATATTCTAAATCGGTTCTTTTATGGTTCCATCAATGTAATCCAAAAAATCTTTTGACCAAAAATATTTTTTCATGGTCCTAACCCAACTTTGATAACATTTTGGGTGAAGGATACATCTAAACATCTCATTTTTGCTTTCCATTTTATGCAAAATCAAAAGATTTGGACTAACCTCAAGTTTTGTATGTTTTCTCAAAATTTGTACTCGTGGCATGCTTCCCGATGCACTCGATTTCTTTAATCCGAGGCTCTGATACCATGTAAATTAGTATTGATGATTGAAGATTGATGCTCACGATGCAACTTTGACAAATCGCCAAGATTCCCAAGTCATCCGAGAATGGGTGTCAAACTTCAAATGTAGCAATCAAGAGAGCGGAAGAAAATCAAACACAAACAAAAGATGTACGATGACAACATACTTTTATTGATAATAGAATAGGGTATTTATAGAGTTTACAAAGTGTACATAGTAAGCAAGAAAGAGTGAGAGAAAACATAAGGAGAGGGCTGCTGGCTGGACCCTTGGCCAGCCACTAGCCGTTGGGGCTCCAATGGCTACCATCCAATGGTTGTGGCCAGGGCCACTTTGGCCTTGGCCCTGTGCCTGGGACAGCCGTGGATGGGCCCTAATGGCCCGTGCCCTATTACATTAACAGGTGGCTGATTAATTGAATTGCATTCAAAGGGTATTCAGTTGTGAGCGATTTTGCTGTGATTTACATTTCCTTTGAATCTGTCAGTCACATTAGTGACTAATCTCTTGATAATTCAAGTAGTGGACTGTGGCAGTCCTTGGCAAAGCACTAGACGTGCCAATTCTTTAAAGTGGTGGACTGTGGTAGTTCTTGGCAAAGCACTAGACATGTTGATTCTTTATAGTTATATCTGAAACCTGGAACCATGTCTGATCTGACTGGTAATTCAATGTCTTTGGTTACCATGTTGGTAATTTTGGTCAGATATCCAAAGCCAATACCTGGTCCATTGGCACCTCTTTCAGCGATAGCCTATGGATGCTGATTGTAATGAAGTCTATGCTTCAATATAGTTGTGGAAGATCAATGAGTGGACAATACCACAAAGTAGCAATCACAAGCCCTTAGAAAAGGGAATAGCCGAGAGCAACAAGTGTATGCGAAAAGGAGAATAAACAAAGCACGAGCTTGAATAAATAATCGTTATTCATTAGCCATCAAAGGCTTGAAATTACAATGGTTTACAAGGAGTATTTATGGAGAAAAGAGAGTGAGGGAGAGTGAGAGGAAGTAGAGAGAAAGGCTTGAAATTACAATGGTTTACAAGGAGTATCCAGTGGGCCAGGGCCGCCAGGGCCGGGCCACTCTGGCTCAGTTCTTTAACACCCCCCCGCCCTGGCCACTCTGGCCCAGTTCTTTAACACCCCCCCTCAAACTGACAGCTCCATGACCTGAAGTTTGCCAATTAAAGATTGAAATCGAGGAGCAGGTAAGGACTTGGTGAACACATCTGCAAGTTGATATTCTGATTTTACAAACTGTAATGTCAAATTGCCTTGTAGATGCTCTTCACGAACATAGTGACAATCCATCTCTATGTGCTTTGTGCGCTCATGGAAGGTATGGTTGTTGGCTATATACATAGCACTTTTGTTGTCGCAGAACATTATTGGAGGAGCTTCCAGTTGTATGCTCAAGTCTTGAAGTAGTCGTCGCAGCCAAGTTAGTTCTGTAGTAGTGTTGGCCATAGCACGATACTCAGCTTCAGTGGACGAAAGAGACACCTTTTGTTATTTCTTGCATCTCCATGAAATAAGTGAGTGACCAAGGAATATGCAATATCCGGTAGTAGAGTGCCTGTCATTCACATCACCACCCCAATCAGCATCAGTATATGCAAGCAACTGAAATAACGAGGAGGAAGATAGAAATACTCCCTTAGTGGAGGTTTGTCGAATATAACGAACAATCCTCATAACAGCACTCATATGCACCGAGGTGGATGCATGCTGAAACTGACTTACAGTATGAACAACATGAGCAATATCAGGCCGTGTTATAGTGAGATATATGAGTGCTCCAACCATCTGTCTATAAGGTGTGGGATCACTTAGAAGTTCACCATCAACTAAGCGCATCTTCTGGTTGATTACCTCTAGTGTCTCAACGACTTTGTCATCTGTAATACCTGATCTAAGAATAACATCATTAGTAAACTTAGTTTGTGATAAAAAGAAACCTCTATCATCACGGGTTACCTCAATGCTAAGAAAATAGGAAAGTTGACTCAGATCCTTCATTTCAAACACATTACCAAGTTCTTGCTTGATTTGTTGGATACCTGTGTCATCACTACCTGTAATATTCATATCATCAACGTAGAGTAAAAGGATAACAATACCTGCTGATGATTTTCTTATAAACAGGGTTGTGTTAGTATAACAGATAGTAAAGCCATGCAATGTCATAAATTCAGTCATTCTATCAAACCAAGCCTTGGGAGCTTGTTTGAGACCATATAAGGCTCTTTTGAGCTTTAAGACCTGGTTTCTAGGAAGATTGAGACCCGGAGGAGGCTCCATATATACTTCTTCCTTCAACCAACCATTCAAAAAAGCATTTTTAACATCTAACTGATAAATATTCCAATGAAGAATGGCACATACAGCTATAAGTATTCTAATAGTTGTCATTCTAGCTACAGGAGCAAAGGTTTCTTCATAATCAATTCTATATTCTTGAGAATAACCCTTGGCAACCAATCTAGCTTTATAACGATCTAATAAGCCATTACCATTCGTCTTGATTTTATAAACCCACCTACATCCTATCGTCTTTTTGTTTGATGGTCTAGAGACTATATCCCAAGTTTGGGCTCTAAATAAAGCATCCAACTCTTCATTCATTGCATGAGTCCATTCTTGTGATAATTGAGCTTCTTTAAAGGTTCTAGGTTCCTTTATAGCTGAAATATTTGTTACTAAAGCTCTATGTCTTGGTAAAAAACTATCATATGAGACAAATCTTTGAGGAGGTCTAGAATCACGATTTGACCTTCTAGGAATAGGCATAGATCTCCTATTGTAATGTTGATCAAAGGGTGTAACAGAATGTCTGGTAATAATAGGTTCATCAAGCTCATTTTCTTGATGAATTACCTCTTTACCTAAAATATCATTCAAGGAGTAAGAGTCATTAATAGAACTATCATCATCCATGCTTTTAAAAATATATTCATTTTCAAAAAATCTAACATCTCGAGATACATAAAGCTTATCATTTTTACAATCATAACACCTATATCCCTTTTTGGTTATTCCATATCCTAGAAAAACACATTCGATGGCCCGAGAGGATAATTTATTATCTTTGTCAGTATAAACAAAGCATTTACATCCAAAAACACAAAATCTTGAATAGTTAGGAGAAACTTTAAAAAGTTTTTCTATAGGAGACATATTTTGTAAAACCGAAGAGGGCATCCGATTAATTAAATAGACTGCGGTCATAATAGCTTCTGCCCAAAAATTTTTGGGAACGCCACTTGACAAAAGCAAAGTTCTTGTGGTTTCCAAGATATGTCTATGCTTTCGTTCGAAAATACCATTTTGTTGAGGAGTCTTAGAACAAGAAGTTTGATGTATAATCCCAAACTTATTGAGGTGGTTTTTAAAATCCTTTGACATAAACTCTCCTCCTGAATCCGATTTAAAAATTTTGATTTCTGAATCAAATTGATTCTTTACAAGACTATGAAAAATAACAAAATTTTGAAAGACATCGGATTTTGCTTTTAAAAGATATACCCATGTATACCTAGTAAAGTCATCTACAAAAATAACATAATAGGAAATACCTCCTTTAGACAAAACAGGTGCCGGACCCCATACATCCGAATGAATTATTTCGAAGGGTCTTGTTGTAACATGTGTTTTGTTTGGAAATGAGAGATGTTGCATTTTACCAAGAACACAATCTTTGCAAGAAAAGGATTCCTTAAATTTCATTCCAAGAGGACATTGATACAATTTTTGAGCATTAAGATGTCCAAGTCTCTTGTGCCATAAAAGAGCATCATTTGTCAAAATATTAACATATCCTATACTATGCAAATAATCCATAATGTAAAGTCCGCCCTCTCTATGGCCACGCCCAATCACCTTCTTCGAGAGGCGGTCCTGTACAATACATCCGGTGGATGAAAAGGTTATAACACAATTTTAATCCGAAATTTGGGATACGAAAAGTAAGTTTAAATTTAGTTATGGAACAACACTAATTTTGGAAACTTCAAAATTCTTGTTTTGCAAGTCACCAATTTTATCAACGTTTAATTGTGTACCATCCGCCGTATAAACACATGATAAGAGTTTTTGAACACATGATTTTAAGATATGTTCATTACAAGTCATATGAAATGAAGCACCCGAGTCAAGAATCCAAGAGATCATACCTTGAGTTTCTTTTGTTGAGGATGAGCAAGCCACACCAACCGTTGCTTTTTCCTTCATTTGGGCTTCAAGTTGCTTTAATTTCTATTCAAGTTCAAGAATGGAAGAAGATGAAGCATGTTCTTCTACTATGGTCACCTTTTTTTTCAATTTTGGGCAATTTGGCCTTATATGTCCGGCTTCTCTACAATGATGGCAAATGATGTCTTTTCTTCCTTCTTCGCTTTTGAAATGAGGAGGTCGGTAAGTCTTCATATTTGCTTCGGGTTTTGATGCGGCCAAGGCGGTGTCTTTTTGAAGTCTTGCTTCATTCATTCTTGTTTCCGCCATTTGAAAATCGGTAAAAATCTCTTCTTTTGTAGGAAAAGGTTTTATATAAATGAGTGATGATCTTACCCTTTCAAATTCTTCCCGGAGACTTCTTAGAAATTGATATACAAAGTCCTCATTGTCTTCACATTGTCTCTCACTAAGACATTGTGGACATTTCTTTTTGTAACCATACAATTGATTCCAAACATTGGAAAATTTCCCAAAAAATTCGTTTACCCCTTTATCTCCTTGTTTAAGTGAGACCAATTTGTCTCTTAATGCCATCCTATGAGCCACATCGCTTTGAACATGGGATTTTTTTTAATATTCCCATGCTTCTTTAGCGTTAGTGAAATCGGCCAAAGTGTCCATAGTGTGCTCGTTTACATTATTCATGAGCACCCATAGGATTGTTTTATGACCTCCTTCATATTCCTCTTTTTGTTCGAGTGTGGCATTAATAGAGGGTTCTACCTTTGAAACACTTACATAGCCCCATAATTTTTTGAAATACAAATAGTTTTCCATAGATTGGGCCCATGTTTTATAGTTCGAAGGTGTTAGACGAAAATTAAAACCCCCTTTATCATCCATAGTTGAAGGAGAAAGAAACTAAAGAGGTAAACTTACAAAATATGATCGACACGCTTCTCGAGGCAATGAACAATACAAAATACGATTGGCACGCTTTTCGAGGCAACGAGCAATACTCCCACGATCGAAAAATGGCTCTGATACCATGTAATGAATTCTATGCTTCAATATAGTTGCGGAAGATCAACGAGTGGACAATACCACAAAGTAGCAATCACAAGCCCTTAGAAAAAGAAATAGCCGAGAGCAATAAGTGTATGCGAAAAGGAGAATAAGCAAAGCACGAGCTTGAATAAATAATCGTTATTCGTTAGCCATCAAAGGCTTGAAATTACAATGGTTTACAAGGAGTATTTATAGAGAAAAAAGAGTGAAAGAGAGTGTGAGGAAGTAGAGGGAAAAGAGGAGAAAGAGGGGGGCTGCAGCCAGCCCCCAACGGCTAGTTGCCCTGGGGGCCCTGGCACTTATGGCCCAGTGGGCGAGGGCCGGGCCACTCTGGCCCAGTTCTTTAACACTGATATCTGCTCCTGATTTAGTTTTTTGTTTGTCTTCCATGATCCGCTAAGACCTTCAAAGAAAACCTTACTAGCATCATCTTTTGTTTCATAATATGCAAGTGGTTTCTTGTTTGATATGGAAATGGTTGAAATAAAATGGTTCATGTAGAGCCTGGTTTAGTGTTATTTGTTTTAGCTGATTAAGGTTCATCGTTGTACATTTTAGTTTTTAACTGGGACCTGAGTTGTCTAATATTTTGTTTTCTTTCTCAGGGGATGTATGTATGCCTGGTCACAATAATTTCAAGGTTTGTTTATGTTTGTTCGAACAACTGGGTGCCTGTATGTGCATGTGCACATGTGCTTGTGCATGTAGTGTGTGTCTGTGTCTGCTTCTCTGACATGGCTGTTCTTTATTACTTCAACCAATCAGGATATTTGGAGGGTGTGGAGAGAAGACAGTTTATCTTCCTGTACTTGGTGAAGTTTCGATCCTATCTTGTGTTGTTTTTCCGTTCTGTGCAGCATTTGCCATATTCTGGGCTGCAAATCAGCATGCATCTTATGCCTGGATTGGACAAGACATTTTAGTAAGCGTTTCCTTTGTAATACCGTTTCCCTTTATTTTGTTCATTTCATTTCTGGATGTTGTGGAACCTGCTGTATCATTTTATTGAAATTAAGGGTGCATCTGAAGCAGTCAAGTTCCATTCAGCTAGATTACCGGAAATTGTAGTTCGGATCAACATTCACTAGCCGAAGCAAAATATCATTTCAATTTTTTTGAAAAAAATACAACATAGAGCATTAGTAAGAGGGAAGTCCATTGCTATGATAATATATTCACCTAATCCTGGTACATTATACTGACTAAGTAAAGCCTTTCAGGATGATTCTATCCTTTTTTGAATTTTATGTGGTACTGTCACTGATGTTAATTATAATGCTTTTTTGGTGCATCACTAAAATTACCTCATGGCAGGGCATTTCTCTCATGATAACTGTTCTACAAGTGGCGCGGTTGCCTAACATCAAGGTGAATTATTTCCTATGTTCTTTTATGCTTTTCCTTTTACTTTTTGTTGGCTTGGTGTTACGGTTTTTGGTTTTCACGGTTGTTTCTTTTTCAGGTTGCTTCAGTACTTTTGAGCTGTGCTTTCATTTATGATATTTTTTGGGTCTTCATATCACCTCTTCTGTTCCATGAAAGTGTAATGATTGTGGTAAGTGTCTCATTTTTGAACTGTTAGTCACTTCTTTTTTGGTTTTGGGCCATATTATGATTGATGAGTGGTTTACTCCTTTATCTGTCATCCACATAATTGTTAACCTAGTCAATATTTATAAAGTTTGAACTAGCAATCAATTTTGTAAATCCTGTATCAAAAGATACATCTTTTAATTCATACCTAACCAACCATAACCAAGCCTTCTCCCCCACTAAATGGGATCGGCTACATGGATTCTTAATAGCCATTCCACTGAATGTGATCTTGTGCCATATTTCAATTTAAGTTCAAAACATCTTTCTATGCATATGCTGACATAATAATTTAGTTATACTTCTCTGCTTAACTAATTTTGCATTTTGTGGTTGACTATCTGCTTCTGTTTCCATGATCCATGCACGTGTTCCTCATGTAAAATAAACAGTAAGGATCTTAATTCCTTTTATTGAATGAACAAATCTATATACAAAGCAGCCACTAAGAGCTTACTGTTATTGAATACATGAGGAGTTTATATATGGAGAAAGAATGAAAGCTAGTAGCTCTATTGCTTGCTGCTGAAGGCTAGCCATTGGACCCCTGGTCTCAGGTGGCTCTGGTGCCAGGTGGATGGCCTGGGTCCGTTGGGACTAAATTATAAACGTATACTTGTGGGTCCTATTGGCCCAATCCTATTACATTTTAATATCCCCTCAACCTTACGGTGTGTATATTAAAAGTTTGTTTAACAACAAAAACGTTAATATGAGAGGGCACAACTTTCTTCGAAACATCTCTCCACGATCAAAGTATCAATTTGTTTTTTTATCCTGCATGAAGACCAATGAAGTATCAATACATACATTCACTCAATTTGTAAAACCAACAATACAATTTATGATATCTAATACAGAAGCCAAACCAAACAACAACTAAGCCTTTTCCCATACTAGATGGGGTCGGTTACATAGATTCTTTATTTCCACAGATCCTTATCATGTGCCATGTTAGCAGTTAACTCCCAATAAGCTAGATCATTCTTTATTGTTTCTTTCCAACACTTTTGTTGTCGTCCTCTACCTCTTTTAATACTTTTCAAATTTAGTTTTTCTAACCTTCTTACAGGTTCTTCTTTTGATCTTCTTTCTATATGTCCAAACCATCTTAAACGATATTCTCTCATTTTATCCTCTATTGGTGCCACTCCTAATTTGTTTCTAATATCCTCATTATGTATACGGTCTTTTCTTGTATAACCACTCATCCATCTCAACATCTTCATTTCTGTCACAGACATCTTTTGTACATATTGATGATTAACTGCCCAACACTCATAACCATAAAACATGGCAGGCCTAATTGCTGCTCTATAATATTTACCTTTTAACTTTAATGGTATCTTCTTGTCACAAACAATACCTGATGCTCCTCTCCATTTTAACTAACCAGCATTAATTCTATACGTAACATCTCCATCAATTCTTCCATCACTATGAAAATTTGACCCTAGGAATTTAAAACTTTCCTTTTGAGGGATGCAATGTGTGCCAATTTTAATTTCTATGTCCTTTGAAGTAACCAAACGATCAAACTTACATTCTATATATTCTGTCTTTGTTCTATTAAGTCGGAGGCCTTTGCTTTCTAATGTTTCTCTCCATAGTTCCAATTTTTTATTAACTTTTTCCTTAGACTCCTCCACTAACACAATGTTATCTGCAAATAACATACACCAAGGTACTTCATCTTGAATATGTTTTGTTAACTCATCAATCACCATTATAAATAAGTATAGACTTAAAGTTGATCCTTGATGTAACCCAATATTAACTTCAAAGAAGTATGTCATTCCTTCATGAGTCCTCACACATGTTTTTGTACCGTCGTACATGTCTCTTATAAGGTTAATGTATGCCAATGGGATACCTCTTTTTTCCAAAGTTCTCCAGAGAACCTCCCTCGATACCCTATCGTAAACTTTTTCTAAATCAATAAATATCATGTGAAGGTCTTTCTTTTTTACTCTAAAATGTTCCATAAGATGTCTCAAAAGGTAAATCGGTTCAACAATAGATCTACCAAGCATGAATTCAAATTGGTTCTCTGTTGTACTCGACACTTGTCTTAACCTACGTTCGATAATTCTTTCCCATAATTTCATAGTATGACTCATTAACTTGATACCTCGATAATTCGTACAATTTTGAATGTCTCCCTTGTTCTTATATATGGGTATAAGTGTACTTGCTCTCCATTCCTCGGGCATCTTTTGGTTTTTCCATATTTCATTAAATAGTCTTGTGAGCCAAGTGATTCCTATTTCTCCTAGTATTTTTCAAACTTCTATAGGAATATTATCAGGTCCTACCGACTTTGACTTCATTCTTTTGAATACGTCGGTACAAATTGTGGTTTATATACTTTTCTGACTTTGCTAAATCTCCTAAACTAATACTAACATCTTTATTTTTATTAAAAAGATTATAAAAATAGTTTTTCCATCTATTTCTTATATCATCATTTGCCACTAGAATTTTTTCATCCTCGTCCTTTATGCATCTAACATAATTAAGATCTTTAATTTTCTTATCTCTAGCCCTTGTTATCCTAAAAACATCTCTTTCACCCTCTTTTGAGTTGAGTTTTATATATAAATCCTCCCAAATTTTAGTATTTGCTTCACTCACGGCTTTTTTCGCTTCCTTCTTTGCTTTCTTATAAGCCTCTAAAGTTTCACTAGTTTTCTTAGTATAATGTAATTTGTAACATGCCTTCTTTGCCTTGATTTTATTTTGCACTACTTTACTCTACGACCAAGCTTCTTTTTGTGCCGGTACACCTTCCTTAGACACACCTAACACTTCTTTTGCCACTTTCCTAATATGTATAGCCATATTGTTCCACATATCACAGGGTGTACCAATATAATTTCAAGCATCTCCTTGAATGACTTTCTCTTTAAATATATATTCGTTCTCGCTTTTGAGGTTTCACCATTTAGTCCGAATAGCTCGATGCACTCTTTCTTCTTTGTTCATCTCTAGGGCTGTTTGTTAGGCGGATATATTGTGTTCCCTTTTGTGTCTTCATCTTTTTCCTTCTCTTGTATTTGTAGGTTTTGATTGTTAAAGGACATACGAACTATGATGCCTGCCTCTTTCTCTTTCCTCGCTAAATATATAAAATTGGTCAAATATTCCTTTATATATATATATATATATATATATATATATATATATATATATATATATATATATATATATATATATATATATACAGTAACGTTTGTCCTATTTTATCTTAATTTTCTTGTCGCTTGCTCACGTAATGCTTCTCTTATCTCATAATATGAGAAAACCATTTGATAGAAAGCATTAATATCATCCAAATAAGATTGTCTATTATAACAAATAAGTTCATAAATCACTACAAAACTTTTGATATTATAAGAAAACCTTGTATATCAAACAAGCTTTTTAAGGCAAAACTTAAAACCTTAAAGTCAAACAAGTTTTTTAAGATTAAGGTCAAAACTTACCAAGTCAAACAAGCTTTAAGGCTAAGCTCAAACCCAAGTATTAATAACAAACTCAAACTCAAACCCAAACCCAAACAAGCTTTTTAAGGTAAAGCTCAAAACTCAAGGTTTGTCTCACAATTTTTTATTTCAAATACAAGCTAATAAGGTAATTATAAATGTTTTTCAATATTGATTACTCTCCGATCAAAAGGCCAACAACCCTCTTAATTACAAAGATCTCGAACAAAAGACCAACAAACAGAGATCATAATCTCATAAAAAAGCAACCTTAAAGTTATCAAGATTACAAATCCTCAAATAACAATAAGTTCATTTTCAAATATCAATTAATTTCCAACAAAAGGCCACAAACATGAAACACCTTATTCATAAAGGTCTTCAACAAAAGGCCAACAACATGGATCTTAGTCATACAAGTGATGCAACTTATTATCAACCAATTTTTTTCCATGTATTTTCAAGCATTAATTGATTTCCAACAAAGGGCCAACAACATGAAACACCTTAATCACAATGGTCTTGAAGAAAAGGTCAATAACATTGATCTCAATTATATAGGAAGATACAACTTATTATTTTCCAACAAATACCTTTTTGATCTAATTAATAGCCAAGCTTGAAATCATTCAAATGTTAAACACATTTTCCCTCTAAACATGCCGATATCAATATTAAAAACAAAAAAATTAGAAAGAGCACACTTGAATGGACTCAAATTTGAATGCCAAGCAAGATCAAATCGGATCCAAACATAATTCTGGATTTAGATCCAAGACTAGCATAGTCCTGATTATGAAAAGATAACGAGCATAAAACAAGTATGGATCTTATCCAATAAAAAATCTCATTTTTGATACATAATGGGTCTTGATCCATGACTCGAGTGTATATAAACGGGTCTCCTGTACTGAAACGGAAAAACTGCGTTTCTCTCCCCCTTTCTGTTTCCTCTCACGCCATCTGTTTGAGTTTTTCCAAAGCCTCCATCGGCAAAGGGAGAGCGAGAAGGGAGCGACTAAGAGAGATGGATGACGTCGATGTCGACGCTCGGTATCCTCCTAACCCTTCTCACTCAATCGGCCTTCACAACCGCTCCTCTTCCTCCCAGGACCCCAAGCTTCCTGTCTGAAACCCCTCAGGGTTTGCCGGAAACCCCGACGGAGATTACCAAGATGCCGACTTCGATGATGCTGGAGAAGATGATGTCGAGTCGCACCGGGGACAAAAACCTCACCATGACCGCTGGATCTCACGATGGAGCAAAGGGAGGGACACTTGGGTTTTTCTATTTGCTGAAATGTTCGCTCGACGTTGAAGCCATGAATGAGGGGGAGCTTCGATGAGGTTCTCACCATTCCGGCTACCTAGGCGAGGATTCACCCATGCCGGTGGTTCCATCGGAGCGTGCCTCCACTGATGCCATGGTCGCTCAACAACCTCCAATAAGCCATCTTCAACAACGTTCTTCTTTCACAAATTCAAGTTGATTTGATGTCAGTCCCCCCTTTCTTTACCAATCGTAGGTCCTCCCACACTCTCTTTAAACCCGGCAGCACCACCCTACTACCCAGGGCACCATCGACCCTCCTCTCCGTTCCTCTTTGAGTGCTAGCGATTGTAGCAAGAAACCACCAACACGCAACCATCCTCCACATGATAATGCCATCGAGATCAACCCTCGTTGCCGCTCGTCATCACATGGTGTGGTTTGGTCGGTTATGCTCAAACAACTAACAAACCATCACCACAACCTCTATCCACTGCGACCCAAGCAAACCGCACCCTCAACCCCAATGTAGTTGCAAAATCACCGCCATCCCAAACCATCATGTCCACCTTTCTTAACCACCAGATCCACGACTGCCAAGATTGCCACTTTGCAATCATCGATCGGGCCTTTATCACCGTCGGCATCTCGCGTCATCCAGCCACCGACAAGTCACAACCAACTACCATGATTGTTGTCGTTTCCCTTTATCCTCAGTGAGAGCCGATCACCGTCGCACTGCCGATTAGGCTATGATACTATGTAAAATACAGGTAAGGATCTTAATTCATTTTATTGAATGAACAAATCTATATTACAAAGCAACCACTAAGGGCTTACTATTATTGAATACATGAGGAGTTTATATAGAGAGAACAATGAAAGTCAACAGTTGTGATGCTGGATGTTGAAGGCCCAACGACTATTTTATTAGCTGTTGGACCCTTGGTGGCCCTGGCATGGATGGCCTGAGTCCGTTGGTACCTGATTACAAATACATGCTGATGGACTCTATTGACCCAATCCTATTACATTTTAACACCCTAAGGTCTTCATTCCTTGATCATTTTTGCTTTGATTGTTTTTATGTCAGTCGAGTCGTTATAGGAATAAAAAAGCTTATTATATTTTAATTGAATTTGAAGAAATGAAAAGAGATTGTCTGATTCAGGCTGTGAGCTGTTGCTAGGTTATCAAACCTTGAATTATACTACAATCTGCATTCTCTATCTTATTTCATTTTATATTGTTTAGAATTTGGCGAATTTAATAGCTAAAAATCTTATGAAATGAGCATTCTTTATGGTTGGACATAGGTAGGTGCTTGACTAGGGAAATTTTTGTTATAATCCAGTTCTCTTGGTTTTCCTCTTTGTCATTGAGGGCAATGCATGATGTGTTGGTGATAAAAAAATCAGGCGATGCTTGTTTTGGTATAGGGACACTCTTCTATCCTTTTAGGTTTATTGTCTGGAGTTATAGTTCATGCTTAAGTATCTTATAAGGAAATACGCCTTGGAAAGCTTCACACTGAAGTGCCTTTAACACTTCTACAAATCACAGAGTTGCAAATCACACCACAACATACTTTGAACCAAGAACTCTTTATTGAATAACAAAGGCCTTAAAGGCTTGAATTTACAAGGGAGTTGCCAGTCCCAACAACTATAAATTCTAGCTGTTGGGACCTAGTGGGTCCTGGCTGGCCCAGGCCGACTTCTTTCTTACACCCCCCTTAAACTGACATGGTCACAATTGGCAGTTTGATAGGCAGAGCTTGAAACCAAGGTGTTGGGAGTGATTTGGTTTTGTGGAAACAAATTGTAGACCCAAATATCCTTGTAGATATTCTTCATGAAAATAGTGATAGTCAATCTCGATATGCTTTGTATACTCATGAAAGCTGTTGTTGTGTGCAATATACATTACACTTTTGTTATCACAGTACATCTTTGGCATAGATTCAATCTGGACATGTAGATCCTTCAAGAGTTGTGTAAGCCATGTCAATTCTATAGCAGTAGTAGCCATTGCCGGTAGTCAGTTTCTGTGAAAGAAAGTGACACTTTTTGTTTTTCTTACACTTCCAAAACACAAGTGAGTCGCCTAGAAAAATGCAAAAACCTTTGGTAGAGTGTTTGTCATTGACATCTCCTCAATCAACATCACTAAAAGCAATTAGATTGAAGGATAAAAAGGTGGATAGAAATACTCCCTTATCAGCTGTGGCCTTTACATATCTTATAATTCTCATCACAACCCTCATATGAGCTATTGTGGGTGCATGCTGAAACTAATTTACTGAATGAATTGCATATTAATTGAAGGATGAAGATGTGGATAGAAATACTCCCTTGTCAGCTGTGGCCTTCACATATCTCATAATTCTCATCACAACCACATATGAGCTATTGTGGGTGCATGCTGAAACTGACTTACTGAATGAATTGCATGTGAGACATAAGGTCATGTGATTGTTAGATATGTCAATGCTCTAATTATTTGTCCATATGGAATGAGATTTGCTACTACTTCACCATCTATTATGAGAGTCCATTTATGGTTCATCATTTCTGGTGTTTCTATAATCCTGTCATCTGTTATTCCTCACCTGGAGACGATGTCAGTAGCAAACTTAGTTTGTGACAAGAATGTACCTTTGTTGTTTCGAGCGACCTCTATTACCATGTAGCGTAGCTTTCCAAGGTCTTGCATTTCAAATTCTTTTCCAAGAGTTGTCTTTATATATCAGATGCCTTTATCGTCATCTCCAGTGATGAACATATAGTCTACATACAAAATCAGTATCATAATACCTGCAACAAATTTTCTTACAAACAGTACAATATCGGTGTAGCAAGCAATGAATCCGTGGTTAGTCACAAACTCATTCATTTTATGAAACTTAGCCTTAGGGGCCTGTTTGAGTCCATAAATAGCTTTTCTTAGATGTAAAACTTGTTGTTCGACACGTTGAATCCATGAGGAGGTTCCATGTAAATTTCTTCTTTAAACCAACCATTCAAAAAGGTATTTTAGCATCCATGTGAGTGATATCACAATTTCTAATTGTGCTAAGGCAATGAGCAACCATACGATTGTTATCTTGGTTATAAGGGCAAAGGTTTCTTCGTAATCTATTTCATATTCTTTACAATATCCTTTTGCCACAAGATGAATCTTGTATCTTTCTAGAGTACATCACTCTTAGTTTTGATTTTGTAAACCCAACTACATCTTATGGGCTTTGGATGACTAATTATTTTTCATGTTTGAGCTTTATTTAGGGCATCTAGTTCAGTGTTCATAGCATCAATCCATTCTTGAGATTTTTGAGCTTTAACATAAATTTTGGGTTCTTTCACAACTATCAAATTGGTCACGAGAGCTCTATGAAATGAGGAGATTGTTTCATAGTTTACAAATCTTTCTAGAGGTCTAGATTCTCTAGTGGACCTTCTTAAGGGAGGTTCTATAGTTTCAAGATTTCTCTTAGTATAATATTGATCATAAGGTTGAATAATATATCTAGATTGAGGTAACTCATTAGTAGTTTCTTGTCTTTCTTCTTGAGTGTAGTTCATATCATCATTTAGAATATCAATTACAAGGGAGTATTCCTTGTTGGAGGAATCATTCTTAAAGTAATACTTGTTTTCAAGGAATTGCATATCTTTGGACACATGATTTATCATTTTTTTTATCATAACACCTATATCCTTTTTTGTTACACCATATCCTATAAATACACACATTCTATAGCATGAGGAGAAAGTTTGTCATCTTTGTTGGTGAGTACAAAACATTTGCATCCAAAAACTCTTAGATACGAGTAACAACGAGTTTTACCAAACAATTTTTTCTGTGGGTGATATATTTTGTAAGACAACAGTAGGCATTCTATTTATCAAGTACACTGATGTCGTAACAACTTTAGCCCATAGATTCTTTGGATGTGCCGATGTTTCCTTTCGGCCACACCATTATGTTGCAGAGTCTTGGTACAAGAAGTCTGATGAATGATTCCATTATCTTCTAGGTAACTCTCAAATTCTTTTTAAATAAAATCTCCGCCAGAGTCAAATCTAAAAACTTTGATTTTAGAGTTAAATTGTGTTTTGATCATATTGTGAAATATCATAAAATTCTTTAAAACTTCAGATTTTATTCTTAATAAATATAAGTATATCTGGTGAAATCGTCAATCAAAACTACATAGTAAGATACTCCATCTTTTGAAATGCATGGTGCATGTCGTAAAACCTCTGAATGAACTAACTCAAAAGGTTTATTTGTGTTCGTTATTCTTGTTGGAAAGGGGATAAGTTTCATTTTTTCAAAAATGACAAGTCATTGCAAAAGAATTCATCAACTTTCTTAATTTCAATTGAAGGATAGTTATACATTTGTTGAACATTTAGATGGCCTACTCTTTTATGTCATAGAAATACATCATTTGAAAGAGCGTTACATTACCAAAAGTTTGCATGTGAAGCCCTTAGATGAAATTGTGATTACATAGTTGTTATCAGATATTTGAGAGACCAAAAAAAGATTAAGATTTAGTTTTGGACTAAGTCACACAGACACTTCTAAGGGGTGGAGTGTCGACCCCGACAGTGGTGCGACACCGACATCGACACCATGTCGATGCGGCATGTCCAAAAAAAAAAATTTTGTAATTTTTTTTCTTTTTTTTTTGTAACTCATGGATAAATGGGTCTGGATAATGAAGATTGATTTGTGTATTATGATGAAATTAGTAGTTTTTTACCATTTATATGTTTTGCTTTAATATAAAGTTGTGTACTTACTATTATAGCTTTATACAATATAAAGGTGCTTGAATGATTTTGGGTGCGAACAATTGGACTCCATACTGTATGCCTTTGCACGGAATAATCTCTGTCATCAAACATATTTAAAGACCAGGAACATTGCCAGATCAATAGAACAGAAGAGTATGACATCACTAGTGGATCCTAGCACAAATAATAGTATATGTTATATCCTACAAAAGATCTTGAAACTCTTTGAATCTATAACTTGGATATTTTACAGCTTGTAAAATCACTGTAAGTTTCAGATCATTATGAGGGAACTTGCTAATTGATACCTAAGTGCACCCAAAATTAGCAAATACTAGTTGTATTATGATTGATTTATGTAGCTTGAATATTATATATAATATATAATATTATATACCCTAGCCGTGTCGCCGCACCCAAAATTTTTGAAATTTGCCGTATCCCGCACTCGCACCCATGTGACATAGGTTTTGGAAGCTAACTAACTTTTGAGACAAAAAAATCTTTATTTCGAAGATCTCCAATTGCCGCAAAGCAAATGTAATAGATACCCTTACTTGATTTGAGGAAGGAAGGATCCACTTAGATTGATTCTTCGTTAGCACGCTTTTTGAGGCAGTCTCGCACGATCAACACCCTTTATTCGGTGGGTCCCGGCTGGCTGGCCCTGCCCAACTGATCTTCTTGGCCCTGGCCGACTTCTTTCTTACATATCTGTCATATGTTGTATCTTTCTAAATATTTGCTCAATTGTATCTATCGACTTCACTAGCTTTATCTATAACGTTGTCTCCCAAAGTCAAATCGTTTTAGTTTTGGTTTGTAAATTTTCATGAAATCACTTGATTCCATTGTATCCCAGTCATATGTCTCTTGTGGCATTAATTTCTGAACGTTACCAAGAGTTTCATTGTTATGGAAGCTTTGTTTGTTATACAGGTTGCTCGAGGTGATAACAGTGGTGGTGAAAGTCTTCCTATGCTATTGAGAATTCCTCGATTTTTTGATCCTTGGGGTGGTTATGATATGATTGGATTTGGGGATATTCTCTTTCCTGGACTTCTTGTTTCATTTGCTTTCAGGTATTACTTCGTACTTTTGGAATCACATAGAATAAATCTTTTTCCCGTGCATGCCCCCTCGATTTTTATACCCATTCCTATCAACTACGGACTATTTGATTGGTCAGTTGAGATCCAGGCTGCCAATTAAGCAGGAGTGGTAGGAGGAGCAGGAAGTTGAGGCATTTTGAAAAGTATGAAATATAACGTGAGTTCCATAAAGCAAGCAACAATAAGTCAAACCGGGTGTGGCTCAATAGTCGAAAAGCGAGCTATGTAAAAAGAGATGGGAAGCTAATGGAAGCAATGTAAGAAACGATAAGGAAGTGAGATTCAACTAGAGGCAAGCTTCTTTTTCAGAGAAAGCAAGCCTCCTTAAAGGGAGTGAGCTTCATTTTGGAAGTGTCCTTCCCAGAGCGCCTTAGAATCATGACATTTCTTGCTTCCGGAGCGTGAATTCCAGAAGCAGGCTTCCAGAACGCTTGTTCAGATTACACACTTTATTTTTATCATACCACAGATACTACTTTCTAATATGATGCTATAATAGATGTGAAATCCTCGGTAACATGGTTCTAATTGCCACCTTTGCGCTACATCATGCTTCATTTACTGGAACGTGCATATGTGTATTCTTATTTGAGAAGGATGCTGACATGATCCTGTTTGATTCCAACAACCTGTATTTTATGCTTTTCTGTCCTGACACACTGTGGCAGTCCGTTGTATGCTTTATCTTTTGGGAATTTTGCTGCTTTGCTTCTCAAATGAAAGTTTCAACCATGATATACGTTTAAGACTGGAGTTTATTTTTTCATATTATCTTTCTATCTATATCTTTGATATGTCCACCATTTTGCAGGTATGATAGAATGAACAAGAAAACCATCTTAAACGGATATTTTCTATGGTTAACCATTGGCTATGGAATTGGTGAGTGTTCATTTTGTTTTTCCACAAATGTTTCTTGCACGGCCTTCTTTTAGACTTATGCATAGGTGTCTTTGTTGCTCTTTTATTCATCAACTGAACAATATAAGTTGCTGAGTGATTTGAAGAAATCAACTTTTAGATGGTTTCATATGTCAGATTTAGCATTGCATAAACATTCAACAACATTCTGGGAAGAAGTATGATATTAGTATCTGATAGGAAAATTCCCTGTGTTGGATTCCATTTGTTACGTCATGTCCACCTGCTGATCAGTCATTTCTCTTTCATAGTTTCAGTGTTTTCCTTGATTTTATGATGGACCATGATGCGACATAGGAGTTGTTACCAGCCTTTCTAGTTGATTTAAGTTCAATTTGCATTCTTGAACTTGCCTTGCAACACACAGATGCTTCTACCAGGGTATCACACCCATCTCGGACTCTTATCGCTACTTCTCCCATGTCCAACTCAGTACTATTTTAAATATTTTATAACTAAATATTCTAACTTAGATATAGATTGATGCTATGTGATAGGGAGACCTTATAAAATTTTCACCGGTTATTTCTTTATTGGTGAATAATAACTTATGAAAACTGAATTTTTCTTTTAGTTTTAGTAATAACTATCAATTATGAAAAATACTTTGTAATTTATATTTTATATATCTATGATCTCCCGGATTCATGATTTTAAAATTATTGGTCCTGCACTTGGATGGCATCCGCGTGTGTGGCACCTGCACCTGCACCCCCATCTGACATTGCTTCCAAAGCTTGATCCTGGCGACATGTGGTTGGTATTACTGAATCTTGAAGGAACTCAAGTAGGCAAAATAATCAACACCCGTAAACCAGCTCATTTTGAATGCTCCAAAGGTTTGATTGGTCCTAATCAAAGGATTTAGTAGCGCTCAATTTGATCAAATAACTTACAACAATGAGAACCTTGGCTAAAATGAGGAAACATGAGCAGGGTCCAAGCTTCTGTCAAGATGCTTAGCTTGTTATGCAGTGGTAGGTACATTTGACACACTACACGTGCACACAATACACACACTGTCAAGGGTGCGGTGCGGACATGGGTGCCGGTGCAAGATACGACAACAACAACAACAACAACTAAGCCTTTTCCCATACTAGACGGGGTCGCGGTGCAAGATACGATAAATTTCAAAAATTTTGGGTGCGGTGACACCAGTGTTTTTGACACGTATCATATCGTATATCGTTTTGCTCCACGATATGAGCGTATCGTATCGTATCATACTTTAATATTAAAAAAATAAAAAAAATCAGGAAAAATTAGTAAAAATCTAAAAAAATCAGAAAAAATAAGAAAAATCTGATAATTGCAAATAATCCATATAATGCAAAGTTTAGTACATATTGATCATTCACCATTGAACAATTAAAAAAAATTTACATATTTTGAAGAAAAAATGAAATACATTTACATTTATATATTGTAAATTTGTAATCAGGATCATTAACTAATTGATCTTATCTTCTCCTTGATGAAGATTCAAAGTTTCTCACCACCTAATGCTTCAAAATCAAAATCTTCATCTCCTTGATGATGTTGTTGCGCTCCTTCTACATTAATCCATGCAATGTCTTCTTCGGTTAGGAGTGCATTTTCTTCGTTATCTTCCATAATCCACTCATCTAATATATCAAAATTAACAAATTGCTATCTTTGTACATATAGTTGGCACATTTGCTAATTTTCATATGTGAGCAAAACGATGAGCTTCATTTATTTGATTATTGAGTCTATGACACCCCAGTTGTTAAAGATTATTTATGTAGTCCTGCAAATGTCATTTTTGGGTCTTTAGATTAGGCTATGTTCTCTTAGTAATAGTTAATTAGTATTAGGGGTAATTTAGTCATTCAAGTTAGATAAAATATATATATTTAGATTAGGGTTAATCTTCTGTTAGTAGTGAAGTAGGGGCTGGACGGCTGCCCAAGATGAGTTACGTCTGATTTTGAGACAGATTGGAGGGCTGTCTCCAATCTGTCCAAGTTTGTAAGTTTATTCTTTTCATCTAATGATAAATTTTATCACTGTATCAGAGCCTATAAGGCCCGGAAATCTGCGTTCTTTTGTTTCAAAGATTGTGTTTGTTGTTGGTGAAGAAATCTGAAGGTATCGCCTATTGAAGAGTGGATTTTCTGCACAAATCGAGGGACGATTTGTGGACAGATTCTTTTTTTTTGTGTGACTGCACACACTGGATTGCGTACAAGTTCTGTTTGATTGTGCCATAGAGTCGACAACTGCGTGGACAACAAGTTGCAGGGGGCAGTGTGGCAGACGTGGACAGATTCTGTGGCAGCCTGGTATTCCTATTTGAAGTGGATAATGTGAAGTTGATATCAAGGGGCGTGGTTGGAGATGATAACGTGAAGCCTAATCAAAGGACAGATTTTGTGGCAGCCTGGTATTCCTATTTGAAGTTGATAACGTGTAGTTGAACAATTATTTTTAGATGTGATATACTGGTATTCCTAGTTGCGTGAGGCGGGGAATTCTCATGATTATTTTTTTTGGTTCACACCAAATGAAAATAGTGTTGTAGACAGATTCTGTGTCTTGTTAGTTGAATTAGATTAAAGAGGATATTTCTACTTGAAGTTGAATACCTATGGCAAGTAAAGGCAAGGCCATTGAATCACCACTCATGATATCTGAGCAAGCCATGAATGAAAAGGCAGAAAATTTTTAGAATACAACAACGAAGTTTGACGAAAGAAATTATCTAGAGTAGTCTAGATCTATGGAACTGGCTGTTATAGCTAGGGGGAGATGGGCCCATCTCATGGGTCATACACCTAATCCAGAAATTCACGACACTCATTACCCTGTTTGGCGAAGGGAAGATGCCCTAATATAGTCCTGGCTACTTCAATCTATGGTTCCCTCAATTGCAAAACCTTCATGTTCCTTGAATCAGCTCATGAAATTTGGTGAGCAGTCTCTGAAGCCTAATCTAGAAAAAAGAATGTGGTTAAAGAATATGAAATTATGGAAAAGATCAGAAAATATAAACAAGGAACTCGGTTTATAAACAAATATTATGCAGATCTTCGAGGCCTCTGGGATAAACTTCTCTATTATACAAACATAAAGTGTTCTGCTTGTTACAATGAAAGAAATGCTGAGAGTGAAAAGAAAAAAGTATTTGACCTACTGTGGGGTGTAAATCCTGAATTTGAGTAAGTAAAACTGAATATCTTAGGCAGAGAAGAGCTTCCATCACTGGGCACAACATACTCTCTGTTAATCAGAGAAGAAGATTGTAGAAATCTAGAGAAAGATAACATTCTTACTACTGATCTACATGCAGAGGAGACTACTCACACTTTCGTGGATGAGGCGGACACCAGAATCGTAGTCGTGGACGTGGTAGATTTCATTCAGATGAAAAAGAAAAATTTGTTTGTTCACATTGTGGCAAACCACGACATACTAGAGAATATTGTTGGGAATTACATGGTAAACTGGATTATTATAGAAATCGGAATCACTCAGTTCAAACTGCAGAAAATTCAGCTTCAAGTACTGATGGAATTCAAGAGATTATTAAAAGGATAGAGGGTCTCAAACATAAAATATCCGAACAATCCCCATCTTCTTCGTCTCGGGCTACAGTAGCACATGCTACATATACTGTGAAGGATAACCACTTTTCTCATTCTCAATCAAAAACTTGAATAATTGATTCAGGTGCTACAGACCACATGGTAGGAGAATTATCATATTTTTCAGAATACATAACTCTTCAAAAACAGGAACCGATTAAGCTGGCAGATGGTTCTTATTCCTATATGATTGGACAGGGAAGTGTACCTACATGTTTTACAGATTTAAAATCAGTATATCATGTTCCTAGTTTTCTGATAAATCTTCTCTTAATTAGCTCTCTAACTTGTACTATAGATTATTGTGTAACCTTTCATCCTACTGGCTGTGTATTTCAGGATCTGAAGACGGGGAAAATCTTTGGTCATGGTAAACTATAAAAAGGATTATACATTCTGGAAAACTACTCTCAGCCTACAACTTCTTCCAGCAGTGCTTCAGCAACAACATTTCAGAATGCAGAACTTAGCCTTTGGCATTGTCGTCTTGGCCATCTACTTGTGTCGAAACTTCAATATGTTATACCTCATCTTAGAGTCAAGTCCAATAAATCTCAGTTTGAATGTGAAGTCTGTCAGCTTGAGAAACACCAAAGAGCTCCTTATCCTTTAAGTGACTCTAGGCGATCTCAGCCTTTTGAACTTATTCATTCTGATATATGGGGTCCTAGTCTTGTTACTTCATTGTTTGGTCATAAGTACTTTGTCTCCTTTATTGATGATTGTACTCGTCTTACAATTGTTTATTTAATAAAAACAAAGTCTGAAGTTTCTTCTATCTTTTCAATTGTGCATAAATTTATTCTTAATCAATTCAATGCTACCGTGAAAATTCTTCGGTCAGACAATGAGGAGAATACATTAGTAGTCAGTTACAAGAGTATCTCCAATCACTGGGTATTATTCATCAGACCTCCTGTGCTTATACCCCTCAGCAAAATGGATTGCTGAAAGAAAAAATCGTTATATCCTCGAGGTAGCTAGAACTTTATTAATCCAACATAATGTTCCTAAATTCTACTGGGGAGAAGCTGTCCTTACTGCTGTACATCTAATCAATCGAATGCCAAGTTATACCATCCAGGGTGCAAGTCCTATCCAATGTCTTGACAAAGATTCGAATCCCTTTCATATAGTGCCTTGTATCATCGGTTGTACCTGTTTTCTACATATCCATCTACCAAATCGTGATAAACTTGATACAAAGTCAGTAAAGTGTATTTTTCTCAGTTATTCAAACTCTAAAAAAGGCTACAAGTGCTATGACCCCCTTCTTAAAAAATTATGTCTTCATGGATGTCACATTCTCATAATTTACTTCCTACTATTCTTCCCAAAGGGAGTCAAATGCACCTCAACATACTAGTCCCTCTGTCCTTCCACTAGTTCCTAACGAGGGAGAGTATGATGCAGTGGATTCTCAATTGCAAACGGGGCATGAATCACAAGAGATTCTTATGTACAAGAAAGGACCAAGAAAGATTGTTTACTCTCAAGAAGAACCATGTATTAAAGAGATTTTCCCTAACTCAGATCCTCAATTGAAAGTGGAAGAAGACCTGGATATTCCTATTGCCATTAGCAAAGGTAAACGAACATGTGCACGATATCCTATTTGAGATTGTGTGTCATATGAAAATACTTTTTAGAATTATCGATATTTTGTTATGAATGTTGAGAAACATAAAGTTCCTATTACATTTGAAAAGGCAGATAAATATCCTTTATGGAAAGCAACGATAGAGGGGGAACTCAGGGTTCTTGTAAGAAACGATACTTGGACTATCACAAAACTACCTCCTGACAAGAATATTGTAGGATGTAAATGGGTATTCACGATCAAATACAAGGCAGATGGAACCATAGAAAGGTATAAAGCAAGATTGTTTGCTAAAGGGTATAGTTAGTCATATGGCATTGACTACACTAAAACATTTGCTCCTGTAGCTAAACTCACTTTCATACGAATACTTCTGAGTTTGGCAGCAAACTTGAAGTGGGATATATGGTAGCTGGATGTTAAAATTGCTTTCCTACAAGGTGACTTGAATGAAGAAGTATACATGGAACTACCTCCAGGAATGAATTTTAAAACCTCTGAAAACAAAGTGTTTAAGCTAAATAAAGCTATTTATGGATTAAAACAGTCACCTAGAGCTTGGTTTGAGAAGTTTAGTAAAGCTGTATGCAATCTTGGATATAGAAGAAGTCTTAATGATCATACAATCTTCTTTAGACAAGGTACAAAACTAACTATTCTTGTTGTATATGTGGATGATATTATTGTTACTGGAGATGATCTTGAAGAAATATCTGAATTGAAAAGAAATCTTCACAAACTGTTTGATCTGAAGGATTTGGGTCAACTTCACTACTTCCTGGGTATAGAAATGCTGCATTCCACCCAAGGTCTTTTCTTGACTAAGAGAAAATATATCATGGATCTACTTCAAGAAACAAACATGACAAATTGTAAACCAAGTGACATTCCTATGGAAGTTAATAAAAAATTGTTCATTGGTGACAGTGAGGAGTTCAGAGACATTCGTAAATATCAAACTTTGGTGGGCAAACTTATATATCTGACAATTACTCGTCTGAACATTACTTATGCAGTTGGTATAGTGAGCAGATATATGCATTCTCCTACCAAAAACCATATGAATGCAGTGTATAGAATTCTTTGATATCTCAAATCAACGTTTGGCCTGGGTTTACTCTATACTAGATCCTCTAATATTTGTATTGAACTCTATTCTGATTCAGACTGGGCAAGATCCCATGATGATCGAAACTCAACCACATGTTATATTACACTACTTGATTGAAATATTATATCGTGGAAAAGTAAAAAAACAGACAGTTGTTGCCAGATCTACAGCTGAAGCCGAATACAGAGCAATTGCTCAAGCCATGTGTGAAGGAAAATAAGTATATTCATTAATATGTGAACTTGGAATTACTTCCAACCAACCAATTCCATTATATTGTGACAACATTACAACAATTCAGATGACATCAATCCTTTATACCACGAAAAAACCAAACATATAGAAATTGATTGCCACTTTCTCAGAGAGAAAATTTCCAATCAAGAATTCAAGTTGGAGTATGTTCAATCATCAAAACAGAGGACTTATTTCTTGACTAAAGCTACTACAAGCAGACAATTTAGAGACACATTGTTCAAGTTGGGTGTTCTAAATATCTTTCACCCAACTTGAGGGGGAGTGTTAAAGATTATTTATGTAGTCCCGTAAATGTCGTTTTTGGGTCTTTAGATTAGGCTATGTTTTCTTAGTAATAGATAATTAGTATTAGGGATAATTTAGTCATTCAAGTTAGATAAAGTATATATATTTAGATTAGGGTTAATCTTCTGTTAGTAGTGAAGACGACTGCCCAAGATGTGTTACGTCTGATTTTGAGACAGATTGGAGGGTTTGTAAGTTTTATTCTTTTTATCTAATGATAAATTTTATCACCAGTGATGTGATATTGCTACTTGATGATATCCTCTTTTTCTCTTACTGGAGACTAGCTTTTTAACTAATGCTTGAAGTGGTTTGAAACCGAAGGATGATAGATGGATGTTGTGGGTTAAAATCTGGTCATTTGATTACTTCTAATCTCACTTCATAGACTGAGTTAAGCCTCACACACAATGATCATGTTCAACTCAATAGAAGTCATGTAAGGTGAACCCTAAAATAGTGAAGTTGTGAAATGCCCACTCAATGAACGGAGACTACCAAATTGTTCTTCATTGTTTGTAATTTCATGAAATTAGAAACTGGTAGCAGAAATATACCTTAAAAGTTGGCAATAGAAAGGGAAATGATTTTGTCACAATTTTTATTTGTTCATAAATTATTCTTATTCAATAAATTTCTTGTAAACTAACCCGAATTTAAATGTTATATATACGGCTTGCAATCCCAAACAAGCATATCGAAGGATGCCTTGAGGAGAACTAAAGAGAGGCCACAAACCTAAAAAAAAAAGATTTTTTTTTGGATAGTATCGTCGCTTCCCACGATACGTATCGTATCGTACTGATACGGTGCGATACGGATAACACTGGGTGACACGACTACACTATACCCAAAATTTTTGAAATTTATCGTTCTCGCACCCGCACCCGCACCCACACCCATGTTCCACTAAGGTATATAATATTATATATATAATATTCAAACTATAGCAAGTGAGACATCAATTAACATAAGAATATGACAATAGTAAGTACACAACTTTATATTAAAGAAAACACGTAAACAACTACTAATTTCATCATAATACAAAAATCAATCAAAAGGAAATGTTAATGTTTGTTAAATGAAATGAACCAGTGTTGTTCGACGCTTATCGTATCATGTATAGTTTTGGTCCACGATACGGGTGTATCGTATCGTACTTTAATATTAAAAAATTAGTAAAATTTAAAAAAATCAGAAAAAATCCAAAAAAAAATCAGAAAAAATCAGAAAAAACCTGCTAATTGCAAAGAATTCATATAATGCAAAGTTTAGTTCATATTGATCATTCACCATTGAACAATTGAAAAAAAGTTATATATTTTGAAGCAAAAAATGAAATACATTTACATTTACATATTGTAATCAGGATCATAAACTAAATAATCTTCATCTTCTCCTTGCTGAAGATCCTCACCACCTTCTGTTTTAAAATCAAAATTTTCATCTCCTTGATGATGTTGTTGTGCTCCTTCCAAATTAATCCATGCAATGTCTTCTAAGCTTAGGAGTGTATTTTCTTCGTTATCTTCCATAATCCACTCCTCTAATATATCAAAATTAACAAATTGCTATCTTTGTACATGTAGTTGGCACATTTGCTCATTTTCATATGTGAGCAAAATGATGAGCATCATTTTTTTGATTATTGAGTCTATGACACCCCAATGATGTGATATTGTTACTTGATGATATCTTCTTTTTCTGTTATTGGAGACTAGCTTTTTAACTATTGCTTGAAGTGGTTTGAAACAGAAGGATGATGGATGAATGTTTTGGGTCAAAATCAGTTCATCTGATTACTTCGGAGTTGCTTGATCGAAATACGAATTTTCGATGTGTAACTATGATGACATGTTCACTTCAGAGGTTGAGCTAAGCCTCACAAACGCTGACCATGTTCAACTTAATAGAAGTCGTGTAAGGTGAACCCTAAAATAGTGAAGCTGTGAAATGCCCACTCAATGAACTGAGGCAACCAAATTGTTCTTCATTGTTTGCGATTTCATAAAATTAGAAACTGGTAGCAGAAATATACCTAAAAGTTGGCAACAAAAGGGGAAATGATTTTGTCACAATGGTTATTTGTTCATAAATTATTCTTATTCAATAAAATTCTTATAAACTAACCCAAGTTTACATGTTAAATACATGCAACTTGCAACTCCAAACGAGCATACCGGATGATGCCTTTGGGAGAAGTGAAGAGTGGCGAAACAAAGGCCATAAACCCGAAAAAAAATTTCGAAAAAAAAAATTGCAATTTTTTTTTGGTTGTAGTGCACAATACGACACAATATTTTTGGTTGGGCAATACAGAGGCCTGTATCGTATCGTGGTGTTCCACGATACGACACGTATCTCACCGTATCGTACAGATAACACTGAAATGAACTTATACCTGATAAATCATAGATATTCACTATCAACAACATTATCAATTGAAGGGACTACCAGATCAGTGAGTTCCATATTAAGGATATGCAAATCTTGGCTGTCATCTAAATCATATTCCTCCGAATTTGTATCCCAATATTTTGATGCTCATTCACTACAATATATTAAAATAAATAACAATGAAAGATTAAATATAATCACCATGACTAATAGAAAATAAAATAATTTTGAAAGATTAGTAATTAGTTACTTGTACTCAGTATGAGATCATGAAACCAATTTTAGATTTGAATGAACATAAACCAAGTCTTCACCATGACTACTAGAGATGAAATACATTCATACAAAGCATACAAGCATGTTGCATAAAGAAACAGCGGCAGTCCTAGAAAATTTTATGGGGTTAGCTGAACTTCAATTGGGTGAGATTTAGGTGAGGGAGTGTATAACCTTTTTGAAAAATCTGGGCTCTTGTGTAGACCGTTTTGGATTTTTTGGATTTCGGAATGAGGTGGCTGCCTCAACTCGCCCATGAATAGGTCTACCACTGATGAAGAAAGCTGCTGGAAACATGTAAAATCATGAACACGCATCCATGCGAGTGCTAAGATACCTGAATGCAAACCTCTGCTACATCAGCTCTAGGAGAACTTCTTGTTTCAATTTCATCATCTTTACCCACTAGCAACTGGCGCTGCCCACCTTATTTGTCCAGCAACCCGCCAGCTCTGGAATGCAAACAAGAAGTAACTGTAAGAACGATAACCAAAAATGACCCTTTTTCTCACACACTGTGGCGTCAGCTACATGGCTCCTCAATTGCTACTGTGATATGTCTGGATTCATAACCATAATCACATTTAACACCAAAAGAGCATGATCGTTTTTTTGGTTAACACAAAGAATGAAGATGTGAAGAAAACTGAGGGAATCTCCAAGCAAGATTATAAAACCTTAGGGAAATCCACAATGTGAAAACTAAGAATTGAAGAACTCTCTGGTGATATTTTATATAGTTTGACAAATAATATTTCTGCAAGTTGCATCAGCCAAATGCACGAAGGACAAGGTGTGCTTATCATTTACTGCAACTCACTGCCGAAGAGGTGGCGTGGGAGGCCGCCGAAGAGCATGGGAGGCGAAGAGAAACGGTGGCTGGCTGGCATGGGAGGCCGAACAGTGTGGGAGGCCTCTGAAGAGTGTGGGAGGCTGCCAAAGAGGAAGGGTAGCTGGCTGGCGTGAGAGGCTGCCGAAGAGCGTGGTATGCGAAGAGGAACGGCTGCCGGATTGCTGTACTTGTACGCGAAGAGGCTGGACGGATCCTTTTATATCAGACGACCTAAAGAATTTGGACACATATGGACTTCGACACGGTGACCGTGTCGGCATTTCATGACATTGTGTTGGTGCTTCAGCGACACAATGTCGATGTCGGTATCGCACTAGTGTGGAGGCCGACACTCCACCTCCTAGAGGTGTCTGTGTGACACAGCACACACACTGAGTTGTGCATCTGCACAGTAATTCTGCAGCACAAACTTTTGCATATGTACCTTTTTGTATTATATGCTAATAACTAACTCCTTCAACAAGCTGTTGCTGAAACTTCGTAGCTTATGTCCAATATTAATGCAGGCCTCTTCGTCACTTATCTTGCCTTATATTTAATGGATGGACATGGCCAACCTGCTCTCCTTTACCTTGTTCCATGTACACTAGGTATCTGTTTTTCCTATGCTCAATTTGCATTTGCAAAATATTAGTTGTTGATCAGGTCTTACGAACTATCTTCTCCATTCATTCCCTTCTGGTACCGGTCAGGTGTCATGGTTGTATTGGGCTGGCTGCGGAAAGAACTCCAAGATTTGTGGAACTATGGCACAACCGCATCAGTTGATGCCATCCAAGAGGCTTGAGGCCTCGTCGAGCGAAAGGGGAATAACGAAGGTTAGGAATCAGAAAACCGATGCAGTTACCCTGATCACTCAAGTGTAGATATCCTCCTCCAGATTCCAGCAAGTTTGGTGACAGCTGATGCTATTCAGCTTTCGCACACTGGGTGCTTGTACTTCAGATGGTAAGCTAAATGCTGTTCAGCTTTCTGATACTGGGTGCTTGTACTTTAGATGGTAAGATTGTGGAAAGAAATCACAGCTTGAAGCCGCATGATTGCTTCTTTAGGTCTACATCTCTATTTATCTAGTAAAATCTGTTGTTATATTATGTATTGGCTTTTCCTGACCTCACGAGATTCCTTTCAGTATTCCCGTCATAAACTATTAAATGTATAATTGACGAGTATGATTTACAACTATTGAAATTCTTGATGCAGTCAAGCTTTTACATAGCAGTTTGCAGAGTAGGAGTATTTTGCAGATTTGGAACTTGACCGCTATCTACATATAGGAAGGCATTTTTCTTTTTTGCATCCGTTCCTACCATTTACTGTTATTTCTTTTTTGGTATAAATTATGTACTGCTTTATTTGTTGTTGCCATATTGAATAAAAATGATAAGTTTCTGGCTCTTTTTTCTTTTTGATAGGCAACCTGAGGTTAGGCAGACCCCTACCAGATGCACACTCGGGTATCTAACTCCTGACCTACTGTGAAAGAGCTAATCCCTTTCCCAATGAGCCATACGCCTTCGGCTCTGATGAGTCAAGCCTCCTAGAGTGACCTCCGCCAGAATGATTGTGAAATTTTTAGTTTAATTTTTAAATCCGGATATTTTATTTTATTTTGACAAGACAATTGATCCAGTGAACCTGATTCGGTCGGATCACTTTGTGCCTGTGTCTTCAAGTTCCCAAAATTCTTCAATCTACAAAAGAAATGTTTCGAGTTGCAAATTGTTGTTTCAGTTAAATTCAGGTTGCTTCTGTGGTTTTTTTTTTTTTGAAAACAATCCAATTGAGAAAGCTGCTGTTACAACGTTGGCTTTGTATTATAGAGTATTATGATCTTAGTGGCGGATCTACTTTCTCGCAAGGTGGGATGTAAGCCACACCCAGAAATGCACAACTCACAAACTCAGCTTAAAGAAATTTTCCAACCTAAAGTTTACAAAATTAGAACAAGTACAGCCTGCGGGGCGAATGCATAGATTATAATACAGAGCCCAGGGTAAAACCATTGAGCTGTTTGCCCCACCTTAAATTTTTTTATATCCATCAGTTCTGTTTGATGTCAGAAGATGAGCATTCAGGTGTTCAGTGGCAGAAGTCAACTTCAATTGATTTAATTTCAGGTGAGGCAGTCAATATAATCTTTTGAGATGTATACATACATACATATATACATACATACATACATACATATATATACATACATACATATACATACATATATATATATATATATACATATATATATATATATATATATATATATATATATATATATATATATATATATATATATATATATATATATATATATATATATATATATATATAAAATGTATAGTACATGATATATGCTACCAACATTAGCATGCTAGCGTCTCTAAACATATCCTGACCACCTAATTTGAGAAATGGATAATTGAGATTTGAACTCAAATGGCAAAAAATTGTTTTTTTGAGTTAGATACAACTAAGAGTATAAGTGTATCTAATGTTTTTAAAATTCAAATACAACAACAACAACTAAGCCTTTTCCCATACTAGATGGGTCAGCTACATGGATTCTTTGTTTTCACATAACCCTATCATGTGTCATGTTAGCATTTAACTCAACATAAGCTAGATTATTTTTTATTATTTCTTTTCAACACTTTTGTGGTCATTCTCTATCTCTTTTAATACTTTCAAAATCTACCTTTTCATACCTTCTTACGTGCGTTTCTTTTGATCTTCTTTCTATATGTCCAAATCATCTTAAACGATATTCTCTCATTTTATCCTCTATTGATGTCACTCCTAATTTATTTCTAATAACCTCATTATGTATAAAGTCTTTTCTTGAATGATCACTCATCAATCTCAACATCTTCGTTTTTATCACAAACATCTTTTGTACATGTTGATGATTAATTGCCCAACACTTAGAACCATAAAACATGTCTAATTGATGCTTTATAATATTTACCTTTTACATTTAATGGTATGTTCTTGTCACAAAGAATACTTGATGCTCCTCTCCATTTTAACCACATTGTATTAATTCTATTTGTAACATCTTCATTAATTCTTTCATCACTCTGAAAATTTGATCCTATGTATTTAAAACTTTTCTTTTGGGGAACGCAATGGTGCTAATTTTAATTTTTATGTCCTCTAAAGTAACCAAACGATAAAACTTATGTTCCATATATTCTGTCTTTGTTCTACTAAGTCGGAAACTTTTACTTTCTAATATTTCTCTTCATAGTTCTAATTTTCTATTAACTTTTTCTTAGAATCTTCCACTAACACAATGTCATCTGCAAATAACATACACCAAGGTACTTCATCTTGATTATGTCTTATTAACTCATCAATCACCATTATAAATAAGTATGGACTTAAAGTTGATCCTTGATGTAACCCAATATTAACTTCAAAGAAGTCCGTCATTCTTTCATGAGTCCTCACACGTGTTTTTGTACCATCGTATATATCTCTTATAAGGTTAATGTATGTCAATGGGATACCTCTTCTTTCTAAGGTTCTCCAAAGAACATCCCTTGGTACTTTATTGTAAGTTATTTCTAGATCAATAAATATCATATGAAGGTCTTTCTTTTTTCTCAAAAATGTTTCATAAGATGTCTCAAAGGTGAATCATTTCAATAGTAGATCTACCTAGCATGAATCCAAATTGATTCTTTGATGTACTCGATACTTGTCTTAACCTACATTTGATAATTCTTTCCCATAATTTTATAGTATGACTCGTTAACATGACACCCCAACAATTCACACAACTCTTAATATCTTCCTTGTTCTTATATATGAGTATAAGGGTACTCGGTTTTCATTCCTTGCACATCTTTTGTTTTTTTCATATTTTATTAAATAGTCTTGTAAATCGAGTGATTCTTGTTTCTTATAGGATTTTTCAAACTTCTATAAAAATATTGTCTGGCCTTACATATTTACCACCCTTCATATGTGTAAGAGCCTCTTTGACTTCATTCTTTTGAATACGTCGATAGAAATTGTGATTTATATACTTTTCTGATTTGGCTAACTCTCATAAGTTAATACTAACATATTTATTTTCATTAAAAAGCTTATAAAAATATTTTTTTATATATTTTAATATCATTATTTGTCACTAGTATTTTTTCATCTTCATCTTTAATGCATCTAACAAAATTAAGATCCTTAATTTTCTTATCTCTAGCTCTAACTATCGTAAAAATATCTTTTACCCTCTTTTGAGTTAAGTTTTTTTATATAAAATCTTTCAAATTTTAGCTTTTGCTTTACTAACAGCCGTTTTCGCTTTTTTCTTTGCTTTCTTAAATGCTTTTAAAGTAACATGTCCTTTTGCCTTATTTTATCTTGCACTACTTCACTCTACCACCAAACTTCTTTTTGTGCCAGTACGCCTCTCTTATATTCACCTAACACATTTTTCACTACTTTCCTGATATGTATAGTTATATTGTTGCACATATCAAAAGATATACCAACATAATTCCAAGCATCTTCTTAGAGGACTTTCTGTTTAAATATAGCTTCTTTCTCACTTTTGAGGTTTAACAGTTTAGTCTGAATAACTCGAGGCACTCTTTTCTTCTGTCTTTTTTTTTACGAGTAAATACATAACTAAAAGTCGATGTTGGGTGGTTAAGCTCTCTTTTTTACCACTATCTTTTTTTCTATAAATAAAGTAATCAATTTGTGTTTGTGATAAGCCACTTTTATAAGTAATTAAATGTTCATCTCGTTTTCTAAAGATTGTATTGATTATAAAAGAGATCAAATGCCATAGCAAAATTTAAAATCTCCCTACCTTTCTTATTTATATCCCAAAACCAAAGTTTTCATGAATACTTTGATATCCTAATATGCCTCTTTACCAACATGTTCATTTAAGTTTCCTGTTAAACAAATCATCTTCCTTTATGAAATCCTTTGAATCACCTTATCTAACTCCTCCTAAAAAACCGTTTTTATACTATCTTCTAGTCCTACTTAGGGTGTGGAAGCACAAACTATATTCAAAACCTCTAGTCTTATCATAAATTTCAATGTCATGATTTGGTCACCATATCGTTGTATGTCTAGTACACTATCCTTTAAATCTTTATTTATAATAATACCAACTCCGTTTCAAGCCTTTTCCTTTAATGAGTACCATAATTTAAAACTTACATTTTCTCCAACTTACTTTGTCTCTTGTAAACATAGGATATGAATCTTTCTCCAAATAATAGTATCTGCCACCTCTATTAGCTTATTGGATAATGTTTCGATATTGTAATAACTAATACGAATCTTATTATCTAGGATTACCTTTCTTATCCTTCCCATCCGTTCATACTGAAAATGCAGAGACTTTCTCCGCAATTTATTCACTACATTCGGGCAGCGACGGCAATGTAGCGGGATTAACTTCTTTACCCACACCCATCAATGATATTGGAACCCTCTCTGCAATTGATTCACTGCGTCCGGATGAAAATGTAGAGGCCTTTGGTTACTTTTCACTGTATTTGGACTCTACAGTGCGTCGCTAAGAGGGGACGCCCCGATTGAATGCTCATAATTTGTATAATCTATGGTATAAAAATCTAACAAAGTTTTACGTTGGTTGTCGGAAGCCTAACACAACCCTCCTCCTTTATCCGGGTTTGGAACTGGCCATGCAAATATATATATATATATATATATATATATATATATATATATATATATATATATATGTATATATATATATATACATATATATATATATATATATATATATATGTATATATATATATATATATATATATATATATATATATATACATATATATATATATATATATATATAACTCTGCGGCTTAAGATATTGTGGCTCTTAACTAAAGACACAAAGATAGGAATTTCTTGGCAATGCGCATTTTTGAAGAACTTTTCTTCTGGTGGGGTTTTCCATGCACATGCCTCAGGTTCAACTTCAATAACACAGAATAGGGAGAAGGACCGAATATAAGATTCTCCACTCTATTTGGTAACGGTTTTTTGGGAATAACACTGGCCACATACATAATAAGAGGTAACAGTCCAGGATTTGTGGATCTTGTTGAAAACCTCTCTTGAATTATGTAATTAGGTTCTCTCATGAAACAACTTAGGGTTATGTATCACCAAACATGACATGACGGATCACTAATTCATGTATATTGGAACCGAATCGACTGTGGCTATTCTTGAGTTGAACCACCAGGTTCGCCAATTATGGCTAAGGGGCTTGAACAAAGTAGATACTTTCTTGTTTTGCGTCGAGTAGTTTGTCGTTAACCAAATGCCTCTCGAAAATAATATATATGAGCATCAAAGTGATATACCCTCTGCAAAAGCTGCAGTGTTCCAAAAATGCCAAAGAATGAAAATTAAATAGCAATTTTTTTTAGTAAAATAGATTTTCATAAGAAACTCTTAAAATGAACCAAAGTTCTTTTTAAAAAATTAATTAAAAATCCATGAATCACCAAATTATCTTTTAAAACGCAACCAGGTTTCTCGCTTTTTTGACAAAAGATGAGACATGTCATACTGCATAACCTTATGATTCTCATGAGTGATCCTTTATGGCTATAAAGTATGGCATGAGTTAAAGGCATTTGATACCCTTCACTATGCGCTTCTACAAGATCCAGAAATTTGATCTCTCAACTAGTTGAACTCAATGATGCTTTCATATACTAAAACTAACTGTTAGGTATCCAAAAACATGTACTTTCATGTCCTTATAGTATTCAACGGGCTGCAATTGTTACAGAAATGATGATTCTTAGTGTGACTTGAATTTACGAGGCACACGAATCGTGATCTGACCAGAGAAGCTCGTGTTGTGGCTCGAATTGAACACGAAATTATATGCCTGTGTTCATCACGGAGAAAGGGTTGGATAATGGGGAAACCACTTTTGTAATTTCTCTTGCCAATATTCAGGGGTAGTTAGGGTTGAAAGAGGTTGAATTAGAGATATTGTATGGTCTGCCTCTCTTTGGTATGGTAGAAAAATCTTCTTCCTGTGTTACCTGTGGAGTAGACATCTCTAGTCAAACAACGTAAATCGTGTTCTTCGTTCTCCTCCTTTCTCTCGAGTTTGCCTCTTTTGCAAACCGATTTGATTGTGTGTATGCTTTCGAAACAAATATGCTCAACAATGACTGTTGTAAAGGTGGCGATGAAGAATGTGGATCCAAAGGTGATGATTGGACCCATTGCCATCCTTCCATGAAATTGATTTTCAAAGGAACAGAATAACTAAATATTGACAGCCTGCACCCAGAGCGTTAGCTCAATGGCAGGGTGTTCTAGAGTCGTTGCTGCTGGTGGGGAGTTTGACTCCCAGAGGGTAAATGTGTGGGTGTGTGAGGCTTCGGCCTCGTCTTGTAACAAAAAAAGAAGAAGAATATTGACAGCCTAGGGTTTATAACTTTATATGGCAAAACCATTTATAATTTCAACATATGGAAGTATAAAAGGAATGGGCTGTCACGAAAGTGAAATTCAATACATTTTATTCACTCTTATTAGTATTTAGACCATGACAGCCTTTGTTTGTTTACATCTCTTTGCTTTCAAGCAGATGATCGACACTAACACAAGAAACTTCGTTTTGATTTTTACAAATAAATGGACAATTTGATCAGAGGAGAACAACAAAACCAAAACAGAAATGAAAAATTGGTGACCAACTCTACAATCTACTAATTTAGAAAACATGTGTCATGATTATTCTATCCTAAGTTCCTAACAGCAGGAGAACCCATTTGAGATATGCTGAGATTGAGACTTTGATGTATCACTCCCATAGTTGATGAGCCCGAGAAGGCTCACCCCTCTGTTTACGGGTAGGTCTACTTTGTAAGAGTTAGAACAGAGGATTTTCCGGCCGACACTGCTGTAGATTTCCCGGATAACGATCTCGAAAGCCGTCTTCACGTTCGTCGATTCCAAGGCAGATGTCTCCATGAAAAACATCCCTTCTGATTCAGCAAGGCTCTTGCCTTCCTCAACATTCACGTCTCTGATATTGGCCAAGTCTGACTTGTTTCCGACCAGCATCCTCACCACAGGTGTATCCGTATAAACTGTCATATTTTTGTATAGCAGTTTTAATTATCAGAAAAATTAGTGCTATTACAAATGAGTAGTTACAATTTCAAGCAAAATAATCATGTCAAACCAGGGGGGAGAGAGAGAGAGAGAGAGAGAGAGAGAGAGAGATGGAGATGAAATCCTATTAATTCAAGATATATGTACTTACTTTTAAGCTCATCCAGCCATCGGTTGACTCCTTCAAACGTTCCTCGCCTGCTAATATCGTAAACAACAAGCGCACCAACTGCTCCTCTATAATATGCAGATGTGAGAGCCCTGAACCTCTCCTGCCCAGCAGTGTCCCATATCTGTGCTTTCACTTCTTTGCCATCAATCTCTAAGCTCTGCGTCTGAAACTCAACACCGATCGTTGCTTTCGAATTGGAATCAAATGCATTCCTGACATACCTCGACATCAAGTTTGATTTCCCAACAGCCGAGTCTCCGATTATCACTATCTTGAAGAGGTACTCTTCGCTGTCTTTACGTCCCATTTCGAAAGGTTGGTAGCTTCAAAAACTCTTGTTTTTTCTTCACAGGACCAACCAAAAGGCTACCACCAACTTGAAATCTAGAGACCTACAAAAGTTGGTTTTAATCACATGAAGATCTCAGCTACAGGACAACAGGGATCTTCAAAATTCAATGTAAAATGAAATAAGAAAATCTTCTTTTTCCTTAAAAAGAACGAACCAGAAGATGTCACCAACTTCAAATCTAAGGAGATAGACGAAGATGGTCTTCTTTGATGAGAAAATCCGACTGTCTCAGCAGATTTCAAGGAAAATTAAGCAGAAACCAAGAAAAATGATGCGATCATATAATGATGCAAACAGCAACTCCCTCTCTCTCTCTCATTGAAGGGAGGAGGAAGCCAGGGAGACGAGGAGAAGCAAACTAAGGAAAGAGACGGAAGATTAATGGCTGGCACACTACGTGCAGGGGTGAGAGGTGGACGAGTCAATGCTAGTTAAATTCTTCACAGGGGAAACTTGAATCCCTGCTTCATCTTATTCATGAGAGAGAGAGAGGGGCCACAAGGTTTCAATTATTATAGGCTACCGAGAGGACTTTTGGGACCAAATGACATAAGAGCCACTGTACTATGTCCAATAAGACAGAAGGAAGAAAGCAGAGTGGGGGTCTTTTTGAGCTCAGCCTGTGGGCATCTATGAATGAATGTTTTTCACGTTAGAAGTTATCAACTTATCATAAGCTAGTGCAGTAGTAAGAAGGTAAGGTTGGACGCACGCAATTGGACACAAATAATGGCCAGGCTCGCCAAAGCGGAGGGTTAGTAATGAGTTAGCCGTTGTGGGTGCGCGGGGTGTCAAATGGGGGAAATATATTAATTATGATCACCTAGACATCCATTACCGGTTCCTAAACCGAAACTGGTGGTATGTTTCCCTGGAATCAGAACCGGGACTCGGCCCGTTCCACTTGAGCCCTAAACCATTTGAAACCATTAAAAGTCATTAAAAAGATTAAAATGAAAAAAACTAAGAAAGTATGAAACCACCAGTTTCAGTTTTATAGAAGGTGAGATCAGAACCGAACTAGGTGATCTTGGTTCTGGATCCGAATCCAATTAATTCTTTCCCCTATTTGGTTTCGGTTGGAACCGTGGAGCCGATTCCAAACCGGTCATGTTTAACTAGACAAGAAGGTGGAAATAGAAATAAAAGATGATTTTATTGACCACTGCTCTAAACTTTTAACAGACTTCAAATGCAAAATTGTCAGGGGTAGGGCCATTACATGTAGGGTGTTTGTGGTCCGTTTTGGCTTGGTTCTAGGTTCAGCCTCTAAGATTCTTAGCTTTTAGAGAACCAAACCAAACCAAACCATCGGTTTTAGTTTGTTTTGGTCTTAAACTGCCTTTTCATCAATTACGTTTTAATCTATTAATGCTTATTAGTAGAATAAATAATCAATCCAGTGACCATTTTTTTCCAACCTTATAAATTTGTACGTCTTCCTTCGAACCGTGAGCCGAACACGATTCGGCTCATAAAGCTATATATACTTGCTGAACATGAATGTTGCATGATAGGCTTGGCTCACCAAGCTTGCCAGACTTTTCTGTGAATTCTCGTCGTGAACTCTCTCATCGTGAACTCTCTCATCGTGAACTCATGTAAACCTTTCTGCACTGATTGATTCTTCAAAGGTTGCAGTAGATCAGTTAATGGTGAAATGTAAACATACCTCTAGTATATTGGTGAAGTAAAAATATGTATATATGTATGTATGTACATATATTTCGGGTTTGTTTGGCTTGTTCACCAGCCCCAACATGAACCCATTGATGAAGAACTGTTCAGCAACTGAACCCTTTAACGGGAAGGTGGAGTTTGTCCCTTAGAAAGGTGTACTCGTTATACTGCATATGGTGAAACAAGGAGAGATTCTGATAAGGTCTCTCAATAATAAGGTCTTAATAGTGCCATATGCAGATACTATTCTTCGAAAAGGAAAAGATATGAAGATACAATGTGCATGACCAAAGGTAATATTGTCATAATCTTTAAGAAGAAAAAGGCAAGCTGGAGTTGGGCAGACCCTTCCGGATGTGCAGACCTGGGTATCGAACTCTTGACCCTCAACTTGAAGGTTCTTTCAATATTTTTCCGCTAGACCTGCAGTAAAAAGGTAGAGGACAATCAAACCACGGAAAACAAATAACCAAGTCCCAAAAATTGAGACAATCTAATTAACCCTCTTTGTTAGAAAAACAAAAAATTGCTGAAAAGTCACCAAGCACGAAGCTGTGCGAACAAGCCTACAAGATAAAACTTACTCAATCAAGTTTACATTAAGGGCTCTTAACCTAGCTACATGAACATGGACATAATGTTATGTGAATCCGAAGCTAAATAACCAAACAAGATTGCTTATTATTAAGTGAAAATCAAGCTTTTATATATAAATCACTCACACAAGCTTTGTTCATCACTAAAAACTAAGATTTCTTATACAAGTGTCATCATGAAATACAAGTTCAGCCCTCAAGTACAAGATCAAACATCCAAACAGCTTGATTAATATTTTCTTTTAAGTGTAAGGTAGGATATAAACCCCGTTAAATGAATTATATGAGACAATAAGCACCTAGCCCAGTGCATATACCTATATTGAGTGGAGCTTGCAGTGAGCCAGACCACAAGCCTCGCTCATTTGCTAGCCCAAGTTACATTTTTACGTATACTGGTTGCAGACGAGATTTTGGAAAACTCTCTGAATCTATTTCGTTGTCTCCATCATGTCCAAACTGATCAAAGTTTCTTGCCAATTGCCATCTAATGGTCCTTGTCAATGCAACTCGAACCATGTTCTGCTATAGATGCATGAGTTAAATAGCTAGAAAACTGAGGCCTCAACAATTTGACAATCAACCATGGTCTACCCACTCCTCCAAATTACAAGATATTGAATGCAACACAAACACACAGGATATCATTTGGCCACAAACACAACACTTCGACAATCAACCATGATCTACTCATTCAGCCACAAAATGCTCAAACCAAACTTCTCTTATTCTTACATTCCTACTAACTAAAGCTAAGAAATCATATCAACCCAAGATGCACTTCCTTTGGGTTATCAATTTCAACAAATCAAATGTGACCAAGTTGATTTTAAACCAACATAGAATAGAAAGTAGCCCAGAATGCAAACAAGACATTTACACTAAACCACTAAAGAAAATCAAACAAAACCGAACAATATCATCTTGCACTTGAAACCTATGGTGATAACCATGGATCAAGTGATTGAATATATCATGATCTGACCAGTGTTATCAGTATCGTATCACCACGATACGATACACCTAAGAGTATCGTAAAACAAAACTTATCGCTCCGTATCGTGCGATACGGGTGAAACACCCAATTTTTTTTCGAAGTTTTTTTTTGCAGGTTTCTGGCCTCTCTTTGCCTCTCTTCACTTTTCTCCAAGGCATCCTCCGATATGCTTGTTTGAGATTGCAAGTTGTGTATGTAACATATAAATTCGGGTTTATAATTTCATTTATTGAATAAGAATAGTTTATGAACAAATAAAAATTATGACAAAATCATTTCCCTTTCTGTTGACAACTTTTAGGTATATTTCTGCTACCAGTTTCTAATTTCATGAAATCGCAAACAATGAAGAACAATTTGGTGGTCTCGGTTCATTGAGTGGGCATTTCACAACTTCACTATTTTAGGGTTCACCTTACATGACTTCCATTGAGTTGAACATGATCAACGTGTGTGAGGCTTAACTCAGTCTGTGAAGTGAGAAATGAAGCTCAAGCATTAGTTAAAAAGCTAGTCTCTAATAAGAGAAAATGGGGATATCATCAAGTAACAATATCACATCACTGAGGTGTCATAGACTCAATAATCAAAGAAATGGAGCTCATCGTTTTGCTCACATATGAAAATTAACAAATATGACAACTGCATGTACAAAGATAACAGTTTGTTAATTTTGATATATTAGATGAGTGAATTATGGAAGATAACAAAGAAAATGCACTCCTAACCAAAGAAGACATTGCATGGATTAATTTGAAAGGAGTGCAACATCATGAAGGAGATGAAGATTTTGATTTTGATGCACAAGGTGATGAGAAACTTTGAATCTTCATCAAAGAGAAGATGAAGATTATTTAGTTAATGATCATGATACAAATTTACAATATGTAAAATGTAAATGTATTTCATTTTTTGCTTCAAAATATGTAAATTTGGATGCAATTGTTGAATGTTGAATGCTCAATATGTACTAAACTTTGCATTATATGAATTCAAAGCAATTACCAGATTTTTCCTAATTTTTCCTGATTTTTTTCTGATTTTTACTAATTTTTTCTGATTTTTTAAATAATTTTCTATTTTTTAATATTAAAGTACGATACGCTACGATACGATATGCCTGTATCGTGGAGCCCAACAATACGCGATACGATATGCGTCAGACAACATTGGATCTGACAACAAAATACAAGGCATTCAAGCCATTTCAATGACATCTAACTGCCAATATGGCAAGATGACAAAGGACATGCATTTAGGTCATAGATCATGGCACAACCTCTCCGATAACCACCTTGATAAAGGGTAGCTTTATTTATAATTTTCTCGTTCAAATCTGGCAGTTACTATCTACAAAGACATGGAAGCACGAGGTAAGCAACAAGCTAAATTAACACTGCAAATTACTGCGGTAAACTAAATACATTAGACGATCATATGAACTGCCAATTCTATAAAAGTGCAGTTTACCAGTTTATAAGGATATGAATCACAGAATTAAAGTGAATAATCATCCCCGGATCAGCTAACTGAGGGGTTTGGGTTAGAATTGACCGGCTTTTAGTTCAATAAGCCAAGATCCGTCCCACTCAGGACTGAACCAGCAGATATTGGGAGGTTTCATTAAAAAATACTTTTTAAATTTTAGATTGCTGATCCGATTGCATTAGATTAGTCCGCTTCTGATTCTTTTTGAAGAACGGTTTGATTCAAATACCAGTTCTGACAACACTGACAAAAAACGAAGCTTAAACTCGCTAAGGAGAAACCGCCCAATCTTGAGGAACAATTAGCTTCACTAGAAATTTTCCATGTTGTCCTCCGCAAATCACAACTAAGACTAACAATATGAATACTGTATCGAAACAATTGGATCTTGGTCACACCATATCAACTAATGAAACAACCAAAAGAACTATATCGATTTATCTTAGATGAATTGCGGGTGTTGAACTGCATCAGAAGCACCCCCCAACCCCCAAACCCCCCCCCCCCCCCCACAACAGAGTGTTCTGTCCAAACCAGGAATTCAGAACCGAACTGATACGAAAAACATCCTACCGAGGCACCTAGATGCTGAAATCATCAATAGAAGCAAGGATACGGAAGGTCGTCAATGGATCGGGTTTTCATACGAAAACCATCTCGATTAGCAAAACTCATCTAGATGTTGAAATCACACATATAAACAAGGAACTTTTAAGAGCAATAGTGGTTTGGTTTTGGCAAAGCATCCTACCGGGTCATCTAGGTGTTGGAATCACGTTAACCAACAAGTAATCCTGAAGATCCGTCACAGATCTGACTCCCATAAAAACTCACCTAACTAGATCCGACAATGATGTTGTTAATCGGGATGAAGATCAGCTTGACGAAGAAGCCGACGAAACCCATGACGACGAAACCGATTGCCGTCCTGAACGCTACCTTCGTGAATTCTGAATCAAACAGGAAAAAACAAGAATCAGAAAATTCGAAGAGAGAAACGGATCGGAACTAATACTACTCATCTGCGCCGGAAAACACCAAAGAACGGAGATTGGGGAAAATGATTCCGACCTTTCCGATCAGGCTTGTGGCATCGCTTAACGAGACGAAAGCTGTCCTTGGCAAACTCCCTCAGGGGCTCAACGACTGATTCAACGGCATCCATTTCCGTGAGCAAAAGAGTGAACCCTAACCCGAGAGAGAGAGAGAGAGAGAGATTTGCACAAAAATGATTTTTTACCAGACAAATATAACGTAGTAGAGAATAGCCGACCCTATCAAATTCAAATTCGGGCACATAAATAATATATATAACCATATATTCACACATTACTTTATTTATATATATAATCATATATTCACAGGTTACTTTTGGATGGTATCAGTATAATTTCAAAATTAACACTCGTACCATTGAGTTTGTCAATATGGGTGATTTAATATATATATATATATATAATAACACATATGTTTGCTCTGTCGAGTAAAAGAAAACCCGAACCCGAATATGTCTCCAATCTATTAAAATTCGAGTTGGGTCTGCGTATAAGTATACCCATCCCCAACCCGTTCAGTTGCCACCCCTAGACCGAGATACCTTTCAACTGAATTGAATCCGGTGCTGGATTTGAAAGGGGTACGGTGTGCATATGTTTGGGTCATGTTTTTGCCTAAAACGGTAAACCCGAACTAAACCCAACCCCTTCTGTGTTGCTATGGGTGGAAGAGAACACCGTCTTCCTTACTCCTCTCTTCTCTTTTCCAACAGAGTGTTATGTCCAAACGAGGAATTCAGAACCGAACTGATAATAAAACATCCTACCGAGGCACCTAGATGCTGAAATCATCAATAGAAGCAAGCATACGGAAGCTAGTTAATACAACCGTTTGGGGAGACCTTATTCCCAAACTGTCCTCTTCTCTCTCACTTGTTGTAAATATTGCTCAATAAATAGAACCTCACTCCATCAAGAAATCAAATTGTTTTTGGACAACACATTGATTTGTGTTGTTGGCTTGTTCTTGACTGGTAACACTCATTCTTAGGTGTGTTTTGTATTTGATTTGTTTGTTTGACATTTGATGGTATGATCGGGCGACTTTCAAATACAAATATCGACTATTTCTACACCATGATGTCTCACGAGAAGAACTTTAGTGAAGTGAGAAATTGTCAGAGAGCTATATAAGTTGATTTTATCACTCACGTTGCTATGAGTTGAAAAATCGAGCCTTCTTGAAAGCATTGCATATCCATGACATGATCACTGTGTTCATTTTCTCAGTGGCTGCTTATTTTGATACAATTAAAGGTTCTGCTACTGAGTCATCAATGCAGTCTAAGTCACGTACCTTATCATGGAAATAAAAGTCAAAGCTGAAGTTTATATTCATATTTGAAAGAAATGCAACTGACATCATGGTGATCATGTTCCCGAAATTTTTAATAGATTGATTGTCTTTCTTGTAGAAAGAAAAGAAATTTCATAGGCCTTATGATTATGATGTAAGCAGTTCAACTCGTTTTTATTTTGCTTATCATTTTGTGGAATGCCTTTTGGACTTGTATATGGAGAGAAAAGTCGAGGATAAATTTATCCATCAAGCAGCTAGAGGACGACCCCCTTCTAGTCATCCTGGATAAAGTGATAAGTAAGGTGGGTATGTTGATGTATCCTTCATATTCCTGATATGTAGTTGATTCTCTTCAGTTAAGTAGAAGTTAGAATCATCTGTAAGGTGTGTATGTTTATCTGCAATTTCGCATTCCCAGGAAGATACATCTAGCCCTGAAACCTTGAACAAGGAGCCACTTCTGTGTTACAGATAGGGTGGCCATTCTCGGCAACCTTATCTAGTAACGGTTGGACTGGCCCTCCAGTTCGTTACCAGAGGGAGTTACCGGATAGAGGCCATCAGTAACAGTTGGACGGTTACCGGATTTTACGGTAACCGTCCGAATTCAAACTGCTCAGAAAAAGAAACTCAGCAGGCAAGCCAAGAGATCAGGAGAAGCCAGAGGAATACAACAACAACAACAACAACAACAACTAAGCCTTTTCCCATACTAGACGGGGTCGGCTACATGGATTCTTTGTTTCCACAGATCCCTATCATGTGCCATGTTAGCAGTTAACTCCCAATAAGCTAGATCATTCTTTATTGTTTCTTTCTAACACTTTTGTGGTCGTCCTCTACCTCTTTTAATACTTTCCAAATTTAGTTTTTCTAACCTTCTTACAGGTTCTTCTTTTGATCTTCTTTCTATATGTCCAAGCCATCTTAAACGATGTTCTCTCATTTTATCCTTTATTGGTGCCACTCCTAATTTGTTTCTAATAACCTCATTATGTATACGGTCTTTTCTTGTATGACCACTCATCCATCTCAACATCTTCATTTCTGTCACAAACATCTTTTGTACATGTTGATGATTAACTGCCCAACACTCAGAACCATAAAACATGGCAGGCCTAATTGCTGCTCTATAATATTTACCTTTTAATTTTAACAGTATCTTCTTATCACAAAGAATACCTGATGCTCCTCTTCATTTTAACCAACCAACATTAATTCTATGTGTAACATCTCCATCAATTCTTCCATCACTCAGAAAAATTGACCCTAGGTATTTAAACTTTCCTTTTGGGGAATGCAATGTGTGCCAATTTTAATTTCTATGTCCTCTCAAGTAGCCAAATGATCAAACTTACATTTCATATATTCTATCTTTGTTCTACTAAGTCGGAGGCCTTTGTTTTCTAATGTCTCTCTCCATAGTTCCAATTTTCTATTAACTTTTTCCTTAGACTCCTCCACTAACACAATGTTATTTGCAAATAACATACACCAAGGTACTTCATCTTGAATATGTTTTGTTAACTCACCCATCACCATTATAAATAAGTATGGACTTAAAGTTGATCCTTGATGTAACCCAATATTAACTTCAAAGAAGTTTGTCGTTCCTTCATGAGTCCTCACACATGTTTTTACACCATCATACATGTCTCTTATAAGGTTAATATATGTCAATGGGATACCTCTTTTTTCCAAAGTTCTCCAAAGAACCTCCCTCGATACCCTATCATAAGCTTTTTCTAGATCAATAAATATCATGTGAAGGTCTTTCTTTTTTGCTCTAAAATGTTCCATAAGACGTCTCAAAAGGTGAATCGCTTCAATAGTAGATCTACCTGGCATAAATCCAAATTGGTTCTCTGTTGTACTTGATACTTGTCTTAACCTACGTTCGATAATTCTTTCCCATAATTTCATAGTATGACTCATTAACTTGATACCTCGATAATTCGCACAATTTTGAATGTCTCCCTTGTTCTTATATACGGGTATAAGTGTACTTGTTCTCCATTCCTCGGGCATCTTTTGGTTTTTCCATATTTCATTAAATAGTCTTACGAGCCAAGTGATTCCTATTTCTCCTAGTATTTTCCAAACTTATATAGGAATATTATCTGGTCCTACCAATTTACCACTCTTCATATGTTTAAGAGCCTCTTTGACTTCATTCTTTTGAATACGTTGGTAGAAATTGTGGTTTATATACTTTTCTGACTTGGCTAAATCTCCTAAACTAATACTAACATCTTTATTTTCATTAAAAAGATTATAAAAATAGTTTTTCCATCTATTTCTTATATCATCATTTGCCACTAAAATTTTTTCATCCTCGTCTTTAATGTATCTAATATAATTAAGATCTTTAGTTTTCTTATCTTTAGCCCTAGCTATCCTAAAAATATCTCTTTCACCCTCTTTTGAGTTGAGTTTTTTATATAAGTCCTCCCAAATTTTAGCTTTTGCTTCACTAACGGCCTTTTTTGCTTTCTTCTTTGCTTTCTTATAAGCTTATAAAGTTTCACTAGTTTTCTTAGCATAATGTAATTTGTAACATGCCCTCTTTGTCTTGATTTTATTTTGTACTACTTCACTCCACCACCAAGCTTCTTTTTGTGCCGGTACACCTCCCTTAGATACCCCTAACATATATTTCGCCACTTTCCTAATATGTATAGCCATATTGTTCCACATATCAGAGGGTGTGCCAACATAATTCCAAACATCTCCTTGAAGGACTTTCTGTTTAAATATATCTTTTTCTTGCTTTTGAGGTTCCACTATTTAGTCCGAATAGCTCGATGTACTCTTTTCTTCTTTGTCCACTAAAAGTCGATGTTGGGTGGTTAAGCTTTCTCCTGGAATTACCTTACAATCTTTACAACACGCTCTATCTTTTTTTCTACAAATAAAGTAATCAATTTGTGTTTGCGATAAGCCACTCTTATAAGTAATTAAATGTTCATCTCGTTTTTTGAAGATTGTATTGACTATAAAGAGATCAAATGACATAGCAAAATTTAAAATCTCCCTACCTTCCTCGTTTATATCCCCACAACCAAAGTTTCCATAAATCCCTTAATATCCTAATGCCTCTTTACCGACATGTCCATTTAAATCTCCTCCTAAACAAATCATCTCCCTGTGTAGAATCTTTTGAAACACCTTATCTAACTCTTCCCAAAAAATTGTCTTTATACTATCTTCTAGTCCTACTTGGGGTGCGTAAGCACAAACTATATTCAAAACCTCTACTCCTAACACTAATTTTAATATCATGATTCGGTCACCATATCATTGTATGTCTACTACACTCTCCTTTAAATCTTTATTTATGATAATACCAACTCCGTTTCGGGCCTTTTCTTTACCTGAGTACCATAATTTAAAACCTGTATCCTCTATCTCCTTTGCTTTTTCTCCAACCCATTTTGTCTCTTGTAAACATAGAATATGAATCTTTCTCCGAATCATAGTATCTACTACCTCTATTAGCTTACCCGATAATATTCCGATATTCCAAGAATCAATACGAATCTTATTATCTAGGACTAGCTTCCTTACCCCCCGCATCCGTCCATAATCAAAATGTGAAGACCCTCTCTGAAAAATTTTCACTACATTCGGGCGACAATGTAGCGGGACTAACTTCTTTACCCATATCGTCCATGATGTGGGAACCCTCTCTGCAATTGATTCACTACATTCGGGCGAAAATGTAGTGGCCCTTGCTTACTTCTTACTGCATTCGGGCTCTGCAGTATGTCGCTAGGCGGGGACGCCCCAAAGCAATGCTCATAATTTTTGTAATCCATGTTGTAGAAATCCAACGAAGTTTTACGCTGGCTGTCGGAAGCCTAATACAACCCTCCTCCTTTATCCGGACTTGGGACCAGCAATGCATGGGTGATCCCTTGAGAAATGACACATCCGCTGTGAGGAATGACACAAAAAAAATACATGAAAAATACATAGAGAAATTCGCAAAGAAACAACCGATCTCCTTGAGAAGCCCTTGTGAGGAAACCTTCTACAACTCCAACACCATTCCACGCATCCGCTGCTGAAACCAAGAGACGACCATCTGATTCACCGTCAACACAGAAACAGAGTCTTTTAGTGGAGGTCAGCGGCTAGTTTCATCACTGGTATCAGGGCCAGCGGTTTCCAGAAAACCGCCCCGAGCAACAAACTAAAAGGTCCATTTTGTCCCGGCCAATTTTAGCTATTTACGATTTTACCATCCAGCAAAATTACAAAAATATCCAGATATTTTTGAGTAAAAAGACTATTTTGCCCTTATTGAGCAAAAAGTTCGTTTTACCCTTTAACTATTTGTGAAAATTATGAAATACCGAGCTGTCACTTTACCTTTCTGCCCTTTCTAGTTTTTTCTGTTATCTGGTTAAAAGACAGATTTACCCCTATACTTTTGAAAAAATTACAGATTCGGCCTGAGGGTTAAAATTATGATTTTAACCCTAATCCGTTATGAATTTTACAGAAATACCAAAGAGTAATTTTACGAGTTTGTCTTTGAGTTTTTTACAAAATTAAAAGAAGGGGACAAATAGATAAAATTACATATTTGCCCTTGATATTATTTAAGGGGTACAAAGGCAGAAACTCTTCGGAAAAAATTTGAATTTGTCCCAAAGAGCTTATGAAATTATCATTAGCATACTTGTTTGATATTATGCATCATACTAACATGATTCCTGCTATGTATGCTCTTTGTTTTGTGTTTGTTTCCTTTTTAGACCGATTAATTGTTACTATTGACAAACACATAAAAATGAGTTTTAGGATATGTGTGTTTGAGTTGACAAAAACTGAAAAGTTAAACAGTCTCAACTTCCAAACATGGAAGAGAAGAATCCCTCTATCTCTAACACTTGAAGGTGTTGAGTACGTATTAAAGGAAACTATGCATCCACCACTCCCAGACGCGAATGAGCAACAATTAGAAATGTATAAAATATTTCTGAAAGATGATACCACAACAAGGACAATCATGTTGACTTATTTGGATGATGACTTGATCAATGTCTTTGAAAAATATGAGACCGCTAAAGAGTTGTTTGACTCAATAACAGCTAAGTATGATACAACTACAAAATTGGATGTGCAGTTGTTACTACAAAAGTATAACTCCTTCAAAATGAAGGAAGAAGACAATGTAGTTGAGCATGTAAACCACATATTGGTAATGACTAGAGACTTAGCCGTAACAAAATCAGTCATCCCTAAACCAATATAGATATCAATAATATTGAATAGTTTATCCCTGTCTTGGAACATGGTCACCACTGTCCTAAGATTAGGGCCTGAGATTAACCTTTCGGAGTTATCCTAAAACTAGCAATACAGCAAGAATACATGCTCAAAAACAAGAAAAAAAAATTGCTAGTAATATAGGATAAGATAGCGTCTATCTCCAAAAACAACCATAAGAAAAAATCAAATAAGAAGTTTGGCAAAAATAATAAGAAATGCGGTCAAAATTTTAAGAAATCGTAGGAAATCGCTTCTTGGGTTAAGTGTTTCAACTATGGAAAGATGAGACACTACAAAAGGGACTACCGAAATAAGAAAGGTGGAGGAAACAACCCACAACGAGGACAGTAAAAGAAGCAGGACATAATCCGCATGATTTCAGAATGCTTATATTTGGATCGCCTAGTAACATGTTGGTAGATAGACTTAAGAGCTACACGGCATATCTTGAAGACCAAAGAAGGAGCAATGGATCTGAAGGAATAAAAACTTGAGAAACATCGAGTTTATATAGAAAATAGTACTTTCTCGGATGTTCTGGGTATTGGGTCCTTCAGGATATATGTACAAGGCAAACCAATTGTATAAACTAATGTGTTAATTGTGCCATCTATAAGGAGCAATCTGGTCCCGGTCCTTACCTTAGTAAAGAAATGTTTTAATGTTAGGTTTATTCCTAACAAGGTGATTGTGGGAAAGCATTGGAGAATTTTATTCTCTGAGGAATTTGATGTAGAACAAGGACCGTTCAAACTTTGTGACAATGAAAATAGTACATCTTCTACTTATATTGAGAATGCCTTTACTATTGATGTGAATATGTGGTATAAACACCTAGGGCATATAAGTTTGGAAAAGTTGAGGAAATTATCCAACTTTGACTTATTGCCTGAATTTGAGGAAAATACTTTCAACAAGTGTGAAGCTTGTATACAAAGAAAAATGACGAGGAAAGTTTTTCCCAAGGAAACAACAAGGGTAACAACCTTGTTGAAGGTTATTCACACAGATTTATGTGGACCTTTTAGAGTAAAGACACGTCGGGGAAAGGGTTATTTTATAACCTTTATCGATGATTACTCTAGATATATGTATCTATATCTTTTGGCACATAAATCTGAGGCACTTGATGCTTTTAAAGAATATAAGCAAGAAGTGAAAAATCAATTAGGGCATTCAATCAAAGTTTTAAGACAAAATTCTTAAAATTTTGCAAAGACTTTGGTATTGAAAAACAGAATACAATGCCTAGAACACCTCATCAAAATGGTGTAGCTGAAAGATATAATAGAACCTTGTTGAATATGACAAGGTCAATGTTAATCGATGCCTCTCTTCCAAGGGTATTTTGGGGAGAAGCAATAAGTACAACAGTTTACATATTCAATAGAGTAGCATGTAAGGCTGTATTAACTACACCATATGAGATGTGGTTTGAAAGAAAATCCAACCTAAGTCATCTCAGGAGGTGGTGATCTGTTGCATATGTAAAGATCCTTGATCAGTCTAGAGATAAGCTAGACAGTAGGTCCTTGAGATGTATATTCATTGGATATCCAAAAGGTTCAAAAGGATATCAATTTTATCACAAGGACCATGGACTCATTGAAAGCAGAGATATTGAATTCTTAGAAGATACTAAGAATGACATCCTGAAAAACAATGAGGAATGTGTTGATGATTTGGTAGACTTAAACCAATCATCTTTTGAGCCCATAGAATATCTTCCTGAAACTACCGATACCTTAAGTAGACATAAGAGGCCAAAAGCCACTCCATCCTACTTAAAGGACTATCACGCTTATCTTGCAGATGAAATGTGTAATTCAGTATATTTAGATGAGTTGATTGATAACTTGACTTATCAACAAGCAATGAACTCATTAGAAGCAACAAATTGAGAGAAACCATGGATGAGGAAATTGAATCCATTGAGAAAAACCAAGTCTGAGAATTTGCTGATTTGCCAAAAGGAAGGAAAGTTATAGGCTGTAAATGTGTTCTGAAAAAGAAATACAAGGTTGATGGTACGATCGACAAGTTTAAAGCGAGGTTGGCTGCAAAGGGTTTTTCGCACAAAGAGAGAATAGATTATGTTGAGACATATTTCCCAGTTGCAAAATTTGCATCCATACGTATAATCGTGACAATATCTGCATACTATGATTTAGATTTACATTAGTTAGATGTAAAGACAGCTTTTCTAAACGGGGATTTAGAATAAATCATATACATATAGCAGCCTGAAGAATTTGTGGTTGAAGGCCAAGAAGATAAAGTATATAGGTTGAAAAAATCCCTATATGGCCTGAAACAGTGACCTCACCAATGGTATTTGACTTTTCAAAATGGCATTATAGAACTTGGGTTTGTGGCTAACAACTTGATCACTGTGTATATGTCTAGAACAGTGGGAGCCACTTTGTCATCTTGTCATTATATGTAGATGACATATTGTTGACTAGAAACGACAACGAGATGATTGTTAAAACCAAGTCATGGTTGAATTCCAAGTTCGAAATGAAGGATATGGGGAAAGCATCCTATATCCTGAGAATAAAGATCTCTCGAGATAGAGAATCTAGACTCTTATGCCTGAGTTAGGAGATATATATTGACTATATCCTCAAGAAGTTTTAAATGGGTGAATGCAAGTCTGCAGATACACCTATTGCAAAAGGGGTTAAATTGAGTAAGGTTGATTGTTCCGGTGAAGGAGACGATAAGCCTAATGTTCCTTATGCACAAACTGTTAGTAGCTTGATGTATGTTATGTTGTGTACAAGACCTGATATAAGCTTTGCTGTTAGTCTTGTAAGTAGATATCAAAGTAATCCTGGTGGGCAGCACTGTGTAGTTGTGAAAAAGATTTTAAGATATCTGAAAGTAACAAAAGACTTGAAACTGTGTTTTCAAGCAGATGAACTGAAAGTCGTAGGATACTCAGACGCTGACTTTGCTGGGAGCAAAGATGACAGCAAATCAATCCTAGGATAAATATTCTTATTTGGAGGTGGTGTTGTTTCTTGGGCATGTAAGAAACAGGGTTGTGTAGCATTGAATACACAAGAAACTAAGTATGTAGCTTACTATATGGCTGCAACGAGTGCTGTCTGGATAAGTCGTTTCATATGAGAATTGAAGTTAGAAATAATAAATGAGCCAGTAGTTATCTATTGTGATAACAATGTAGCAATTACTCTTATCAAGAATGGAGCTGATTGCTCCAAAAGCAAGCATATAATGGTAAAATACCACTATGTTCATGATATGGTTATGAGAAAGGAAATATCCATCTTATACATGCCAATAGAAGATATGTTGGCATACCCCTTAACAAAAGGCATAACAGAGGAACTTTTCTCCACACATGTTACTAACATGGGTTTGAGATATGTTTGATTGTTGTGTAAGGTAATAACCACACAACGGATGACTGATGTTGTATAGGTAAACAACCATACGACAGATAAAATGTTGTGTTGGGAAATAACCAAACAATAGGTTCTGATTTCAATTGTAATAAGGAAACGACATAACTAGGAAAAACCCTAGAAAAGTGGGAGGAAAACTAGTATATCGATATACTTGACTCGAATGACCAAGTGGGAGATGTTACAAATAGGGTGGCCATTCTTGGCAACCTTATTTGATAACGACTGGACTGGCCATCCAGTCCGTTGCTAGAGGGGGTTATCGGATTTCATGGTAACTGTCCGGTCTGGACACAGGAATCATGTGTGCAAAACACCCTCCCACACCCCACACACACACAAAAAAAGGTGGCAACTTAGAAAGATCAAAGGTCAACAAAGAAGCTGTGCTTATTTATATACCTACAAATTTTGGTCATTCCAATTCCGTGTCATTCAATCGATAACTAATTATCTGATTTGCTTAGTACAGGTTCAGGAGGTGCACTTAAAAATCTCACTTGATCTGGAAGGGATAAAGAAAGCTGTGCAGAGAGTCTGTGGAAGAGTTCCATAAACAGTGTCAACTAAGAATCAGATTCAATTGTTTTTACCTTCATGAAGCAGACACTGCAAAATCATCTTGAATTGATGTCACTTGTATATTATGATCATAATCATTAAATAATTAAGTGCAAAGAGCAGTATCTCACGTGGCTAAGGGGTCATCTCACAAGTAGGTGGTCATGAGTTCGAAACCTCGGGGTTTGCATCTGGCTTCGGCCTCCCCATTGTACCATTAAAAGAAAAACTCAAGTGCAACGATCATGAATGCGAATCTGGCATTACATATAGAAAACAATGAACAGATATAAACTGCTAATACTTTTTGTTTTTGGGTACAAAGGGAGGGCTATTGCCCTGATAAGGGAAGTCACTTAGCACCGTGACAAGTAACGCCCATCTGATCCCCAAGAACCAATTGAGCTGTTGCCGCTGGAGTTGTCTCCCACAATTCTGCTTCCATATTCTGATTGATTACCATGTGTCTTTACTAAATAATCCATCGTGTTCTGCCATAATATGCAAAACTTTGTTCAACGACACGCCATGTATCAATAGGTATGGTAAACTTTAACAAAGGAACCATTACAAAACAGGTAGGACATGCCTATGATGCTCTTCTTGTATCTTATAATACACTGTGATACATCTTTGTATCTTAAGATGTGAAACTCTGTTTGTGATATAGTGTGGTATTGTGTCTCAAAAGGCGATTAATATGAATGATAATACTAGGACTGGCAATTTTGTACACAACACAATAGGTTGTGTTTGTGTCTACCTGAAAACTACAGAAATTTTATTTTTTCTGTTTTTTCCCCATTCCAGATGATCTGGGCCTCAAACGAGAACCGAAACTGGAGGTGTTCCTGATTAACCGGAACCGGCGGTGTGACCCGAAAATCGGTCATGTCTAGTTGTGGCTGTTGTATTTTTTTTCTGAACGGCCCGAAAATAAATTAAGATGGATTTGTCGGTCCATTGAGAAGTGAAAAGGAAGTGTTTCTTTTTCTTTTTCTACATCTGCTGGCTTTTAGGGTTTTATGTTGAGAAACCAGAGCACAGTTGGTAACCCTAATGTTTTTCTACTTGAACTGGCCAAGAAAACCTGGACTTGCATCTTAAGAGTTCAGGCTTTCGTTCGAGTACTTCAGTCTGCAACAATTTTTTCAGATTTTAAATTTTACAGGTGCAGTGAATCAATGCTTCTTCTTGATTCTTGGGACTTACTGTGTAGTCACCATATTATCAGTGCCGTAAAAGGCCTTTCAAAAGTGAGCAAACACTGGCTTGTCACTTGTCCACATTATTGTGGATGATCTTGAAGCTAATGTCACATGGGTACGGGTACTGTGTGCTTGCCATTATGAATTAAAATATATATAAGGTATGATACCACAATTTCAACAAAGCAAAGTGTTCAATGCGAAGAATGCTTAATCCTGCACCCTCCTCGTACGAGGAGGAGGAAGTTGTCTCCCTGTTGTGGTTAAGTCCAAGACTTCAACTTTGTTCTTCTCAAGTAATGGAGTCTAGGGGGTGTTTGATTGCAGCTCGCGGAACTGGAACTCACTTTATCAGGGTATTAACTTTTGTTTGGGACACCGGGGCTCAATGTTCACACTTTGTCTTAGCACTAATTATTTTGAGTATTTGTTAACTAAATTTTTTAACTTAAAGATAGATTAGTGTCATGTCACGCACACTTCATGGTAATGACTGTTATTATTTGATCATCAACTTAGAAACACTTGAGGTTTTTTAGTTTGATGAGATATTATCAATTATATAAGATAACACATTGTATTATTGTCCTCCTATTCATGAATTTCGAAATTACCCGTGTCCTCCATTTGTTTTCTCATCGACACCATATATATATATATATATATAAAGAGAGACTCTTATCATGATGTAAGGAGTTGCTGTGCATCAGAGCTTTCCTGCCAAATGGAATGCAGTTGCATTTAATAATTTAGCATCTGGACGGTTAGGATCTCATGTTGTCTAATGGAGCTAGGATCTATGCAACTGTCCTCCTCCTGACAGAGTTTGACTGTCAAAATGTCCTATTCGCTTCAAAGATGCTAAATTAGCGTGTTTCATGTTGCTGGCAAACGGCCTACCAAAACTTTCACCTACCCTTTATATCTATCTATCACCTTCCTCGTTGCTTCATCGTTTCTCTTCTCCACATCTCCATCAATGGCTTCAAATGCGACTTACAACTTCTTTCTCGACTTCCTCTTCCTCTCTCTCCTGTTTGCCGTTTCCTTCTCACCTCCTGCTGTCTCAGGTGCATCTCTCTCTCTCTCTCTCTCTCTCTCTCTCTCTCTCTATATATATATATATATATATATATATATATATATATATATATATATATATATATATATAAGCTGCAATAATACCAGCAACAATGTCTAGGTCCTTTGGTTTGGATCCTCTTCCAAGGGTGTTTGTTCGGTGGTCCTTTATTTGAACAACGTACTTTTATTAACAGTGCAATACCGTGAACTGACATAATTGCAGGGCAAACAAGGGAAGGAAGCGGAGTCCTACCAAATCATGTGAATATACAGGTGAGTATCTTATGTGGAGAAACACTCTTTGTTTACAAGAAGAAAATCAAGCCTTTTCCTGCACTATAGGTTTGGTAAATTGATTCTTAGGCGCCGTATAAACCTAAACTTATTCCACACTAAGTGGTATTTACATGGATTCTTGGTCGTCAATTCTTCGTGCCATGTTATGCTTAACTTTAAAATGTTGAGATCATGCTTTGTCATTTCTCTTTAGCACTTTTAAGTCTCCTCTGTCTGTTAAGTATTGACTATCTTTTCTCTTAACTTTTAATCGGACCTCCTTTTGCTGACTCTCTAATTGTTCAAACTACTTGTGAATCTTGTTAGACTACATATCCATCTCAATATTTTTTTTTGCTACTAACATGCTTTGGCATGTAATGGTTCACTCCGCACTCCGCACACGACATTGTTACTGGTATTATTGCTGCTTTGTAATATATATATATATATATATATATATATATATATATATATATATATATATATATATAGAGAGAGAGAGAGAGAGAGAGAGAGAGAGAGAGAGTGATAAATGCATAATTTCTATCGATCTTTCCTATCAACGGCAGAAATTTGAATTATTTTACGTTTAATACACATGGTATAAGATTATGCAGTTACTATTCCACATATATATATTGTTTCCATGTAAGGGAGGCCAAATCCCATAATACACATGCATGTACCCAACTAGGAATCAAACTTGCCACAATAGAGTAGGAATGAGAGAGGCCTGCCAGTTTACACTCTGGAAGCTCAGCTTTGTAAGTTTACCTTTCAACAGTATCTTCTAGTCATAAAGATTATATTATTGGTCAACCGATATTAATTCTTTGTGACGTCTCCATTGATTCTCATATTGGAACTGAATCTCATGTGTTAGATGCAGTTTTAAAAAATAGCAAGATCATGTTTTATATTCTCTTCCAATGTTTTTTCTTGGTACAATGGGGAGGCTGAAGCCAAATGTGTGTTCTCTAGTATCAAACTCATGACCTTTAACTTTAAAATTGATCTCCTAGCCGGTTGAGCGGTTGCTCGTCGTGCATCTCTTCCAACGCTTTTTCAGGCCATATTTGGTCTCTTAGTGTGTAGAACTCGTATTCATTTTGTTTATTAATACCTGACAATTAGTATTTTTATGCATTTGCTAATCTAACTTAATACACTCATTAACATATAGTCTTGGTGGGGTTTCAGGAACTTAATGGTGGAGAGAGAAATGCAAGGCGAATGTTGATTGGTTCTGCAGCTCCAGTATGCACTTACAATGAATGCAGAGGCTGTAAGAGCAGATGCAGAGCAGAGGAAGTCCCTGTGGATGCTAATGATCCCATCAATAGTGCCTATCACTATAGGTGTGTATGTCAAAGGCAATAAAAAACAAAGTGGAAAGAGAAAACAGAGTTTACTCTTAGAACGAACAGCTAGTATTTACTGTGGCTTTTTTACCAAGGAATTCTTGTCCATTTACCAATCTCACAAGGTCAGAAAATGAAGGATATTGGAAATAATGTGATGGAATTCATAGTTTATTAGGAAGTAGGAAAGGTTTTAGTCTCATAAATAGTTTTAATGCATAGTTGCAAGAATGCTGCATTCCCTTTTGGTAACTTGCTTTTCCTGCTTCAGTTATGGCTCCTTGTATTTAATAGATGTCCCACAAACTATTATAGTACATACTTCTATCTAGCAGTAGCTTGTCTTTTGTGTTTTGCCTCTGGTAGTTATGGTTTTAACAGTAAGCCTTGGTGTTTAGTATTGGCCCTAGAACAGAAGCGGCTCAACACATGTTGAGGCCTACGGCAAGAATCGGATACTGCTTGTAACTTGAAAATTTGGGGCCTTACAGGACCTGCAAAACTGATACTGAAAGGAGTTTAAATTTCGGGGATCCTGACCTCAGAGTTGTACCCTCAGTAAATCGTTTGTTTTTATTGGATAATGGCTTAGATGGAGCTCCCTCAAGTATAAGGTAAAAGGAGAGTCATAAGTGTTATGGAGAAAACAATAAAGCACATCTTACATTTTCTTTATAAATTATGTTAATATTGTAGAAGATTGAGCAAAATGATAACTAATAATTCTATGTAGCTGACTCCATTTAGTGTATAAAAAAACTCAGTTTTTGGTTTTGGTTAGTCCCAAGCCGCAGGGCCCTACCAGATACGCGCACTTGGTTATTGTAACTATTGACCTTCATCTTAAAGGTTCTTTTAACACAATTATCTAGCTCCTTTTTATATATATAGAGAGAGATTGAATCTTACCCATTATTGACGGTGAGTACTAATGTTTAACCATTACAATAATATTATCCTTCATTTTCTTCAAAGTCTCTTAAAATTTTTAAATTATATTCATGTCATAAAAAAAAGTAATAAATAAGCATATCATAAGTAGAGAGGAGAGAGTTCTCTCTCTCTCTCTCTCTCATATATACGAGAGAGAGAGAGAGTGCGCAGCCTCAGGCAGTATGGAGGAACTAACTAAAAAGGATGTAAAGGGATATTGTTTGTTTGTAGAAAGTTGAGCGAGCTTTAAACTAAAAACAGCGTGGTGTTGTGTGATTAAACTAAAGGCAAAACCTTTAAAGAACCAAAAGGCATCCTACAAAAGGCACGCACACACACACACACACCTAATGCTCTTACCTTTTCTCTGTGTAGAACCAACTACACCTCTTCTTTCTCTTGGCCCCAATTTCCTAAACATACTTTTTGATATTAATTTTTTTACTTTGAAGTCTCTAAAGTAGATGATCCACAAGCCAGGTGAGCTCTTGCTCTTTGTGCTACTTTGAACAAGTTTGGCAGACCATAAAACATGAACATGTCAATTCAAGCATGCCACAACTAAAGGAATCCATCTACTTTCAAGTGGACCGAGTGATCGGAAAGTAGATGATCCACAAGTTGTGCTGATCACGTAAGCAACTCTGGTAGGTTGACAAGCTTTGGAAGGTTTAAGTGCTGACCAAGTGATCGGAAAGTAGAAGCCCACTATGTGCTTCGGATGGCGACCTACATATGAAGCATCAACTTCAGTTTGTTCTCACCATCCATATCATTCAACAAATTTCAGTGAGAATACGAACCAATCATCCCGATCGCTTTTTCCTCATCTCAATGTAGCACGCTTCAAAGAAACACCTTCAATGATCTTGCAACGCGGGGTTTGTTGGAGAACATTGACCTCTGTCTTGAGGAGATTTTTACGGGGCTCAAGCAATTGTGGGCTCCTAAGAATACTCCACCAAGTTTCCTAGTTATTTCCTCGAGATACCTTAAAAACGATGGCGTGAATGAGGTAGAGGGATGCGGTCCTCACTCAAGATTCAAGAAATGAGATATTATAGAAAGATGAAGAGAAATAAATTGGTCTTATTGAGAAAGATCTATTAGAAGAAATTACAAACAAAAAGGGAAAACCCTAAGCTACAGTAAGAAAACTACTGTTAGAATTAAGAAAGATCAGAACTAGAATTGATATGCTGATTATGTGTGTCTCGATGCTCCTTTGACCTTGGTTAAAGCGGTTTCAAAAGAACTGTTTTGTCTTCTGCTAGCATTTCTCTGCTTTTGCTTTCTTCGCTTGCCTTCCTGCTCAAGTAGAGAGGAATTTATTAAGGCTTGGAACCTAATTCCAATAAAGTATTTGGTGGACTTGTAATAAGTTCTTCAACACTTCGCATAATTCGGGTAAGCCCTTTCTTTCTCCAAGTTGGTGATTGAAATAATTGGTGGTGAATTGGGTTCTATTCTGGTTGTGGGACATCACCATTCAGTATATTTTCCAAAGATTTATATCAATATTACTTTTAAGCTTCCAATTCAAGAAGAGATGAATGGAAGATCTCGAGAAGTGATGGCAAAAGATGCATTGGGTGGTTTTGTCTGTAAGATTGATCCATTTGGGGAGCACGGTGTGTAATTTTATAGTGCTCTTAATGTGAAAAATATATTTTGAGATTCATGTTGAATTAAAGATCGATATAGATTATTTCCTTATTTGTTACATTTCCTTTTTTGGTGTGTGACTACAGTGACCAAGTGAAAGCCAGATGCACGCCCTTGATATCGAACTCCTGACCTCCAACTTGTGAGTTAACCCTCTAGCCAGGTGATCTATTGCTCCTTGTGTGACCATTTGATCATTTTTCTGTTCCATTCTATCAAGTTGTGTGTGCATGTGCGCACCTAATGGGGGAATCTAAGCACCAACACATAAGATGTACTTCATACTCACAGTTTAGATCTAGTAATCTGTTTTACAGAGCTAAATATTGTGGCTAGTAGAAACAACCAACAAAGCCAAGAAAATAGCAAGGTTCCAGCATGAGCTTTTTTGATAGGAAGGCTGAACCGGGTGCTCTCTGGTTGCGGGCCTGGTTCTAGTTCCAAGTTCAGCCAGTTTCTGACACGGTTTAGTTTCAGTTGGAACTGCTGAGCCGGTTAAGACCGGCCTTGTCTACCCTCCAGTATTAAACTTGAGTCCTTTAAGTTGAAGGCTCTTTCCAGTTGACTTTTAGCTGAGAGAGCAGTAGCTAGCTCCTCTTGACTTAGAGGCAGCTAGCTTCTAGCTGGGTGATAAGAATCCTGCAAGAGAGTCTACCCATTTCACCATGGTGCTAGTTGCTGAAATCTAACCATATAGACAGATTCATCAAGACCAATTTGATAGAAAATAAACATTTGCATGGCATGAACTGAATTTAAATGGAAGATATTTTTTCTGACCCGTTCTGGAACCATTAGATTTTGGCGTCTTAAAAGTGGGTTTTCACTAACTTAAGCATGTCTGCATGGCTGGATTATATCAAATCTACCCACAAATTGGGGTAAACACAATTAATATAAAACAGATTAACCAAATTGAACTGGCCAAAATTTTCATTTGGGTTCGGTCTTTTCGTTCAGTTCAATTTTGGTTTTGAAAATTAAAAAGATTAGTTAATTCAGTTTGGTTCTGTTTTTGAAGTTCAAAACCTAAAGAGATAATGAACTGGCCAAATTTCTATATACATACACACACACACACATATACATACATATATATATATATATATATATATATATATATATATATATATATATATATATATATATATATATATATATATATATATATATCAGTTTGGATGCTCTCATGAAAAATGATTAATTTTTCTTTATTACCAAAATTTACGTTGTTAGACTGTTTATATATATTTACTGGTGTTTGCAATTTGTGTGTCCAAACATGGAATTCAGCATGGAGCTCAAATCAAATAACCGAACTGAAATGACCAAAATAATTTGGTTTGATTTAGTTTAGCATAAAAATTTGATTAGGTTTCAATTTTCAAATCCAGGGATAACTCTTTTCTTGGTTAATTTGGTTTAGTTTGATTATTGAACTTAACCGATTGATACTCACCCCTACCACATGGTGAATAAGAAAGGTCTCTTCCTGCAGGGTCCCATGATAAGGCATATCATATCCCTGATGGTTTGTAACCTCTCCTTTTTCATAAGCCTGGCGAAGGAGGCGTCTCACTTAAAACTTAACATTTTTTTGAGTTGTTATTTTATATAGAAAGATAAGTGTTTTGAGGGCGTGAAATTAAAAGATATTTAATTAAAAAAAATTCTTGAGTTCCCCACCGCTCAAAGGTTTTATTCGGTTTCATATATAGGACACATGTTCAATCACATCACTGAGGAAGCCATCGTATACGAGCGATGACTTAGCTCGGGTCATGCTGGGTTTAGATCTCTCCTCGGGCACTTGACTCGGGTGGGTTCGAACTACACACCGTAGAAGGATTTCCCCATCTACGTAAAACCTTTGAATTTTTTTTTTATATACCAAAAACAATGAAAACTTTATTCACAAAAAAAAGAACGAAGAAAACTTTCAAACGCTTTTTGCGCGTACGTTTATGTTTATAATGTGCCTTTTGCAGCAAGCTTTGACATTCTCTCTCTAAAATTAATAGCCATTCTACCTTTTTTGCTATTTTTCCACTAAAACAGGCCCTCATGAACAACCTTTCCTGAAAACTGCAGACAGACGAGGACACACACGCAGAGAGAGAGAGAGAGGGAGAGAGAATGAGCATTTAAATCTCATTGACTGTTCAATTCTGCAACTCAAGAGAGAGAGAGCTCTAGATCCCATTGACTCGTCACATCTGCAACTCAAAAGAGAGAGAGAGCTAGCTTTAGATCCATTTGACTCGTCACCTCTGCAACTCAAAAGGCTTATTCATTACATCTCAACACGCCAATCAAAAGGTGTTCATGCAATCAGCTCACCGAACGAAACACCCACATAAAGGACACCCCTACCCCTCACTAACCACAGAGAAAGAGATGCCAAAAAATGAAAAGCGAGCTGGCATGAATCAAACTCCGAAAATGTGAAGATGACAATTCATAAGTTGAATCTCAAAAAGAGAAGTGGGACTTTTAGATTTCCACGGATATTAGAACTTTTGTGTCCTAAGTTGCGCAACAAAGAGTGGAAAGGCCGAAGAAACTCACAACAAGAACATAAGAAGGAAGGAGAGAAATAGTTACACAGTTACCCTAAGTATTTCAAGAGAAGCTCTTGTTTCCTTTTCTGTTGTCTCTATCATTTTCAATGAATCCACTACTATATTTATAATGAAAAAACTTCCATTAAAAACCAACTTCGTCTTTCTTGTTTTTCTCAGTCTGAGTTTCTGTTACAAGCCATTATTCTTATCTGTAAGAACTATAACATATACGCTTTAACGATTTTTCCTTTAAAGTAGATAATGCATCCATGAAATCTAAGAAGATGACTTGTCTTCTTGTATTCTATGGAATTATTGCCAAGAATGGCCAAAACTGGCGTTACGTCTTTCGCTTGGCCATTTGAGTTAAACTTTATAACACACTAGTTTTTACCTCTTACTTTTTGTAGGTTTTTCCAACTTGTGTCTGCTATGATTGTAAGTGTAATTGGAATCAACACACAGTGTGTGGTTTTTCATATACAACACATTCTTTTCTACACAATAATTATTAGCATGTAATTTAATATACTTTAAATAAATGTCAAACCCATGTTTGCAATATGCTTCGAGAAAAGATCCTATGCCTTTGGTTAAGGGGTGAGCCAACATATCATTAGTTGGTATATATGATATAGATATATCATTTATCTTAACCATATAATAAATATTGTGGTACTTAACCATTATATGCTTGTTTCGGGAGCTATCAACTCCACTCTTAATTAGAGTAATTGTTGCATTCTTGTCACAATAAATGACAACTGATTCGTTTCATATATCCAACTTCAAATCACGTATGAAACAACTTATCCAAAGACATTCGTTGTAGTCATACAAAAAGCAACATACTCATCTTCTTGTGTATAATGTTACACAACCTTTTTCTACCTCCAAATAAAAATATTTGTCTAGAGGTTGATTTGTTGTCATCTTTACTCCCAGTAAAGTCACCATCTTAGTATCCTGCCACTTTTAGTTTATCTACTTGAAAACATATTTTCAAGTCTTTTATTCCTTTAAAATATCTTATAATCATTTTCATAGCTCCAATACTGTCAACAAGGATTACTTTGATATCTACTTATAAGACAAATAACGAAATTGATACCAAATCAAGCTACCAACAACTTATGCATAAGGAACATTAGGCTTATTATCAACCTCACTAGTACAATCAGTCTTCCTTAATTTGACTCATTTCATAATGGGTGTATGTGTAGACTTGCATTCACACATTTTAATTTTTTTAAGGATATAATCTATATCTCTCTCTTGATTTAGACATAAGAGTTTAAATTCCTTATCTCGAGAAATCTTTATTCCTAGAATATAGGATGTCTCTCATATATCCTTCATTTTGGACCTTGAGTTTAACCATGATTTAGTTTTGACAATCATCTCATTGTCATTCTCAATCAATAATATATCATCTACATATAATGATACAATGACAAAGTAACTCTCATTGTTCCAAACATACATAGTAGTAAAGTTCATTAGCCACAAACACAAGTTCAATAATGGCATTTTGAAAAGTCAAATATTATTCACGAGGTGATTGTTTAAGGTCACATAAATATTTTTTCAACCTATATACTTTATTCTCTTAACCTTTAACAATGTATCCTTCTAGTTGTTGTATATATATGATTTCATCTAAATCTCTATTTAGAAAAGTAGTTTTTACATCTAATTGATATAAATTCAAATTATAATATCTTGAAATTACCAAAATTATCCTTATAAATGTAAATTTTGCAACAGAAGAATTTGTCTCAACATAATCTATCTCTTTCTTTTATGAGAATCCCTTTACAACCAACCTCACCTTAAACTTATCGATTGATCCATCGACTTTATATTTCTTTTTAAAAACTTATTTACAAAGTATGACTTTTCTTTCTTTTGGTAAATCAATCAATTCTCATACTTGATTTTTATCAATGTATTCAATTTCTTTATCCATGACTTTTTCTAAGTATATCAATTGAGATTAGTCAATAGCCTACTAATATGTCAAGTTATCAGTCAACTTATCTAAATCCACCGAATTGCATACTTTCTTTACAATATAAATTTGATAATCCTTTAAATAGGACGGTGTGACCCTAAGTCTTTTATATTCACTTAAAGTTTTGATTTATTCAAAAAAATAATTATGTAAAGGTTCAAATGATGATAGATCTAGATATACTCGATCATCAACACATTCATCATCAATCTTAAAGATGTCATTCTTAGTCTCCTCTAAGAATTCAATATCCATGTTTTCTATTAATCCATTATCCTTGTGATAAAACCAATATCTTTTAGAATCTTTATGACATTAAGTGAAAATACATCTTAAAAACCTATTGTCTAACTTATCCCTAAAATAGTAAAGGATCTTTACATATGCGATAGATCCCACCTCCTAAGATAACCTCGATTTGGTTTTCTTCCAAACCACATTTTATATGAGATAGAGAATACAACCTTACAAAGTACTCTAGTATATAAACAGTTGTACTTACCACTTCTCCCCAAAATACTCTTGGTAGAGAAGCATCTATTAACATAGACCTTATCATATTCAATAAGATTCTGTTATATCTTTCTACTATATTATTTTGTTGAGTTGTCCTAAATATTGTATTTTATTTTAAAATACAAAAGTTTTTACAGTATTTTAAATTTTTTATAGAGATATACTATTCACCTCTATCAAATCTTAAGACTTTGATTGTATGTCCTATTTATTTCTCAACTTACTGCTTATAATCTTTTTATACCTCAAGTATCTCAAATTTATGAGATGTATATGTATATCTCGAGTAATAATCAATAAAGGTTATGAAGAAAACCTTACCTCGATGTGATCTAACTCTAAATGGTTTACATAAATTAATGTAAATAATCTTTAATAGGGTTGTTGCCCTAGTTATTTCTTTCAAAAATATTTTTCTTGTCGTTTTTTCTTGTATTCAGGATTCACACTTACTAAAAGTGTTTTCCTAAAATCCAAACAACATGTCAAACTTAGATAATTTTCTTAATTTTTTTAGACCTATATGTTGTAGGCGTTTATGCAATACATTCACATCAACATTGAAGGTAAAATCTATATAAGCAAAAGAACTATAATTTTCATTGATGTTTAGTTTGAACAATCCATGTTAAACAGTAAATGGTTTAGAAGAAGCTATCATTACATGCTTCCCCACACTTACCTTTTAAGGGACAAACCTTACTTCAAAACCTTTGTTAACTAATACATGGACCAAAACTAAATTATACCTTATAAAAAATATAATTAATATATCAATTAATACAATCGGTGTGTCTTGTGCATGTATCCTGAAGGACTCAACCCCAATGACATATGAGAAGATAGTGTTTCCCATATATACACGATGTTCTCCTAGTTTGTATTTTTTTAGGTTCATATCTCCTTCCTTACTCTTTGAGATATGTTTTGTTGCTTCTAAATCAATCCACCAATAAGTTATTGGGCGGTTCATCTGAAAGCATTCTAAAACCATGCATACTACATCCTTTTTTGTTTAGTTGCATTGTTGAGTGTTTACATTGTCAATATTATTGTTGAGACAATCTTTCTTGTAGTGCCACTTTTTTTACACAGTTGAAACACTTAATTCGATAAGCTATTTTCTATGATTTCTTAAAAGATTGTCTGTCTTTCTTGTTATTTTTATAAAAGTTTTTGTTTGGTTTATTCTTTCTCTTGTTGGATTTGGAGTTGGACCCTATCTCATCTTAAGCTACTAGTACGTTTTCTTTCTTGTTTTTGTTCAATTGCTAGTTTCAGAGGTAATTCAGAAAGATTTGTTTCAACACCTAATCTAAGGACGGTGACAACTATATTCCATGATGGGGAGACTGTTTAGGATAGTGGATATTTGCATGGCTTCGAGGATAACCGATTTCGTTACAGCTAAGTCTTTAGCCATTACCAATATCTAGTTCACATGTTCTATTATATTATCTCCCTCTTTCATTTTGTAAGAGTTATATTTATGTAGTAATACTTGGATATATAACTTGATTATAGTGTTATATTTAGTTGTAATTGAGTCAAATAACTCTTTAACGGTCTTGTATCCCTCAATGACCCTAATTAGGTCATCCTCCATGTATGTCAACATTATGGTTTTGGATATTATATCATCTTTAAGAAATATTTTATATATTTCTTTTACCTTTTCTATTGTATTCAAAGTGGGGGCAGAATTGTTTTCCACAATCTACACTCTCTAGTATAATAGCCAACGGGATATGTCTTTTACATATTTAAAAATTTAGACCGTTTAATTTCTTAGTTTTTGTAAATTCAGATATAATTATTCTAAAATTTATTTTTAATTGTTTGGCAAAAATAACAGTAAGACCGTGTAAAAGAGAAACATTCAACATGCAATATTTAATAAATAAGTCGAATAATAGTCAACCATCAAAATGTAATTTGCAAAATATCCAAGTAGTGAACTTGAAATAACTCTGGGTACCCAAAAACAATTTCAAACAGTGCTTAATTACCATTTTGAAATAAACCTTATTTTGATTTTGTTATTTCAGAAACAATTTAGGTACAAATATATAACTTTCTCCTTATTACTATCACTATAATTACCCTAAAATTGGAAGGGTAAACTAATAATTTTTTTTGTATGTTTGGTTTGGTAATTATCAAAAAAGTTTAGGGACAGAAAAGTAAAATTATGCCTGATTTTTCATAGGTTTTCAAGACCGATCAGGGACAAAATAATGATTCTACCACTTAGTTCGAATTTGTAATTCTAACTAAAAATAGTGGGTAAAATTGTCTTTTCGCTCAGTGACATACTTGTGAATATCCAACATGTTTAAGGATAACTGCATAATTCAACAGGTTACTTCTTGGTATTTTTCACAAAGTGCCAGATGATATAATTGTTCTTTTTCCCGTTTAAGGACAAAACATTTTTTTGGCTTTAAAATATGTGGATTTTTTTAAAATTTTGTCTTGTGACAGTTCGTTATTTTTTAGAATAACCAAGGGCAAAAAAAACTTTTTAATTCTCTACTCGTGGTTTTTGCCATTAGTTTTCGAGAAAACTGTGATTTTAAACTGCGATTTTGGGTTTACTCAAGAAAACCGAGAGAAGAACAGGCAAAGAGAGAGACTAGAGAGAGGGGTCGGAGAGACGATGGCATATGTCCTTTGATCCTCTTCTCCGAGTGTTTTGCCAATTTCTTTACTGGATCCCCCTTTCCTTTTTTGACAGTCTCAAGGTCACGCATAGTAGTGGCTTTCAATTGTATGTTGGCCCCTTTTTCTGACGATTCAAGGTAGTATCTTCTCTTTTTTTCTTCTTGTTTTTAATCCCTTCTTTGTTAACTATGAACAGAGGACATTTGAGTATATTTTTGTCCTCTGTTGCTTTTGGTTTTTCGTTAAGGAAAAATCCTTATGCCCAAAAAAAATTCGGCATTCATTCTTTTTTATTTCTCAGACACTAATTGCGTACCTATTTTGAAGATTTCTGTTAACTTCACCCTTATAAAGTTTTGTACCTCGTGCAAGATCCTCACTAGAGTCCTCATTTATGTAGAAGAGAGTGGAAGAGCTGAAGGAAGACACATATAATAAGAACAAAAGAAGGAAAGTGAGAGAGATGGGTTACACATTTACACTTAGAAAGATTTCCATGAAAGCTCTTATTTTGTTTTTTGTTTGTCTCTATCGGTTTCATTATATTCACTATTGTATTTATAATAGAAAAACTTCCATAGATTCTGGATTTTCCGTTACAAGCTGTTATTCTTATTCATGAGAAAGGTAACGTATACGTTTAATGGTTTTTCATCTGAAAAGATAATGTGTTCTCATAGATTTGTTGCTGAGAATGGCCAAATCTGGCGTTATACCATCTTCTTGGAGAGAGTGTAAACCAAAATGTGAAAGTTGTTGTACAAATATGTGTGTATGCCGCTTGTGTGAGAGAGAGAGTGAGTGCCTATCCTCCAGTATGGCCAAATCCAGTGTTATACTATCTTCTTGAAGAGAGTCTAGACCAAAATATGAAAGTTGTATATATATATACATGCCGCTTGTGTGAGAGAGAGTGAGGTGCCCATCCTCCAGTATGGAGGAATCAAACTAGCAAACTAGAAAGCATCCACAGGCAGTTTGGGGGGACTTAAATTGAAAAGGATGCAAAGGAATATTGCTTGTAGAAAGTGCCCTCTCATTGACGAACCCCACCTAAAAGTGAGTGCCACAGTGAGCGATCAGACTAAAGGCAAAACCTTTTAAAAACAAGCAAGGGGGCATCCCACTTCAGGCTGCCCTAAAGCCAGAAGCAACACTACCTTTTTCTTTGCTCGGCCCCAATCTCCTAAACATACATTTTTGAGCCTGGTTAGGCAAGGCCTCTAGCAGTGGCAGAACCAGAAACTTGTTTCGGGTGGGGCGGATTTCAGATTCAGATGGAGCGAGCTTTAAAAGTTTTCAATTTATTTTGAAATTTCAATACAGAAATATAAATTTTCAAGGTTGTCCCACTCCGCCACAATGTGGATCTGCCGCTGCCCTCTACCACATATGTATAACTGAGTATCTATCTCAGGACCTTCACAACTCGAACGTCTTTTGAGTGGACCCTCTAGCCGGGCGAGCTCTAGCTCTTTGTGCTACCTTTTAAAACTGGGAAGACCATAAAACGTGAATATGCGATCACTGTCAATTCAAGCATACCTCAACTAAAGGAATCCAGTTATCCATCAACTTTCAAGTGTACTTTCTACTGTGCTCACATAAACAACTCCGGCAATGAAGAGGTGTAAAAGGTATAAATGTTGGCCAAGTGATTGAAGCACAGAAGCCCACAAAGGACTTTGGACTGCAACCTACTGCAGACGACGAATCAGCTTTGTTAGTGATCCCACTAACAATTTTCAATAAGATTATGAATCAATCTCTCCGATTGTGCTTTCATCGAAGCTGGGGTTAGTCCTATGCTATGTCATCTAATACCCAAGATGGTTTTAGGGCAAGATTAGATCCAATCTTATATGAAAGATCTCCTTATCCTTGTGGCTTATAGGACCACCTTCCAACCCGTAAGCCAAGGTTCATCATCTTCCTCATCTCAGTCACACAGAAAATGGGCAAAAGAAACTTGGTCCCATAGCAAACACAGGTTCAATCGACGACGAAGCCATTGCATCCGGTAGAACTCTCTCTCTCTCTCTCATGAGTGTATCGCTTACTCAAGCACTTAGACAGACCATGCCAGCTTTGGATCTCTCCTTGTACACTTAGCGTATGGTGGGTTCAAGCAACACATCGCGGAAGGATTCCCCTACCCACATAACACCTTTGAGTAGACATGGCCGGTTCCTAACCAGGCCCGTTCGTTTACGGTTCTAGGTTCCAGGCTAACCGGAACTGGAGATGCTTACCTTTGAGTTATTTCTCTATACCAAAAATAAAAAAACTTTGGGAAGTCTAGTGTCTTTCTTTTGTACAAAGGGAGGCTGAAGCCTAACACACATTTACACGTGGGACTCGAACTCCCTCCCAGGAGGGAGGGCGTCAAAGCGCCCTAACCCCGCCATTGAGCTAATGCTCTGGGGGTGAAACTTGTGCTTAAAGACACACAAGGTGGTTAATGGTGAGGAATTGAGGAACGTCGATTGGGGTAGACGGGTTAGCCGGACATTGTCCATTGTGAACGTCATGCTCCGGTGATTCATCTTCGATTTTCTTTCCTGAACAATATTCATCTTCTAATTTCCCAGTTAATTACCTTCTGTTGTCTTACAAAGCTATAAAAATTTATTAGAACACGTTTCACTTGACACAAGAATCAAACGTACCAGGAGCGACTGCTCTTCTGGTTTGGCTTGGCCCCAGCATGAGTATGGGTAAGCTTGACCTGAAACTGTTGAGCTCAAACTTCAACGTTCAAGTTTGAACTGATCAAAAAGACCAAAGACTTGTGTATTTGTTTGTTTGTGCATTTATATATGTGTGTGTGTGTCCTGGCGCGCGCCCTTTTTGCAACACATTTTCATGTTCTCTTCACCATTTGGCTTCTCACCATTTAGTCTTCTATAATTCTTCCTTTTCAATTTATTTAGTCTTTTATAATTTTCCTTTTTTCAATTTTCTTCTTCCTTATCTCCTCTTTTCTGAAAAGCTAGCAACAACAGCTAAGCTCTTTTCCAATAAGCATATTATTTCTGAAAATGTAAGCCTTTTTTTCATATTATTTGTAAGCGAAAAAATCTTTTCCCATATTAGATGAGATCGGTTCCATGGATGTAAGCCTTTTTTTCATATTAAATGATGTCTTTCGTCTCATTTCCTTTTGGTTGTTTTTTTCTTCTTTAGCGTTTGCACGCTCTCCTCTTAAAATTAATAGGCATTCAAGAAGGTAAGACATTTTCTTCTTTCCCTCCATAGCCCTACCAACCCACCTACTTGTTTTTGGCGAGCACCCATACCCTCCCTAACGTTTTCTATTTTAGTGAGATTGCACTCTAAGACGTCTCTCGCACACCACCTTTCCAACCCTGAAAACTGCAGAGAAAGACACACGCAGGAGAGAGACAGACAGACTCCATTGACTCGTCACATCTGCAACCCAAAAGGTTTAATCATCACATCTCAAACATGCCACCCAAATGGTGTTCGTGCAATCAGCACGCCCTACGAAACACCCACATAAAGAACCCTCCCCCACAACAGCAAATATCTAGAAAGAGAGAGATGGTAAAGAAAAGAACACTCGCATGAATCAAGCTCCAAAACTGTGAAGATGGCACCATCTTTAATCTGAATCAGAGAGAGGTGATTGTGTCCATGAAATCCACAGACATCCACATAAAGAAGACTCTACTCTCAAATGAAAGGGAGTATAGACACACATGAAGTAAACTGCAAAGCTGTAGACAACCATCAAAAGGCTGAATCAAACACACACACACACACACACACACACACAGAGCGGCGTTGTGTGTGTTCATTGTTCGCTGTTATAACGGGCGCGTTTGGCAGAGGACCCTTTGCACTGCTTGACCGGATATTTCAAGGCATTGAGCTCAAACTTTCGAAGAGCAGCGCGGCCAAGGTCGACGCCGCACATGTCGGAGAGCCTCACCAGATACAGCAAAACATCAGATAGCTCCTCACCCAAGTGCTGTTTCTCTTCTTTCTTCCAATCTGGTAGCCCCTTTGGCACCTCACCCTTCCACTGGAATATCTCTGATAACTCCCCCACCTCCGCCACCTATCATTATTCCCCAAAACCAACTTTTAATCATGCAAAGAAGACAGAAAACAAAACTCTCCAATGTTTTTGTGGTGCTTTGCAATGAGACGATGTGAAACTTCTATTTACTTTGAGCAATGATACAAAATAAATGGTCACCAAGAAGAGAACTCCCCAAAATTGTACAAGGGTAATAACCATAGCTTCATATATGATATGAGAAGCTGTGTGTAACAAGTCCACATATGTAATGGGTTTAGAAGATGAACATTGATACAAAGGAGGCCAGGTTAATATGATGAAAAAGAGATAGGATTCGGTTCATTATTAGGCAAAAGATGTCCCAAGAACAAGATCTAGAACCACCGAAGAGGTTCCTGCTTATATAATCGTATAAGGAAGCAAACAAAACCACAGAAAAAGGATGTAGAAAGAGACCACTTTCTCTCTGTGTTTAAGCAAGAGAAACCCAAGAAAGAGAAAGATTGGAAAACAATGAAGATAACCAATTAACCAGGTAACTTTAGATGGTATATTCTACTGTAGAGCGAGAGAGAGAGTCACCATGGCGAGGAGAAGGTTTCGGGGGCTATGGAATTGTTCCCAATCTCTTTCTTTGGCGAAGTCGGCCATCCTCTTCTTGAGTTCTTCGAGCGTTACGCTCTTGCAGGACTCCCCGTTTGCCTGGTGGTCGTTTTCCATCTCTACACCGTTCATTTCTCTCTCTCTCAAATGAGGCAGACGTTGGAGGGAGTTGTCACAAGGGAATGGGGGGACGTTTTTATGTGGGAAACAAGGGCGTCCCACCGTCCTGCTACCGGCAACTACCGGTTTGCAGAACCCGTCTAAAGCCAAACGAGAATGGAAAAGGTCGCTTGTTTGTGTAGAAAAAGAGCGTAGGTGCACAAAGGGCAAGAACTTACCTGGTTAGGGGGTCGACTCACAAGTTGAACGCCACCACCCACCTCCTTTTCCCAAGACAAGAAGAGGCGTTTCCTCACGGCTCTTCGTGGTTCGACTTGATTTGGGTTTTGATGATGTCATTCGTGTTGATCTCTACGAATCGAATACATGACAGCTTCTAAGGCTTTGTGAGATCAACTTGGACAATATTGTGTTCGGTTCAGCTTAGCTTAGCTTGTATAAGCTCTTCTTGTACTATATGATGTTTAATTCGTTTTGACTCATATAAGCTTGTCATATAAATACATAAAATTCAACTATATATACAATTAATTCATATTATTCGACCTTAACTATATATAAGCAAAGAATCAATTCTTTCATTTTTAAAGATTCGACCTTTGTTAAAGTTTTCCAAAGTTACAGTTCAACTTCAATGGGCATCGCGTATCCAGCTCGTTTACTTGGTTCGTGTTCAGCTACAACGAAACGAGATCACGAAGAAACCAGTCTAACCTTCAAATTTACAGGCTATCTCCGGTTTCGGGGTCACTTTGCCCCCAAAGCCTTGTGTGTGAGAGGAATTTTTGTGCTCTCTCTCTCTCTCTCTCTCTCTCTCTCCACAAATATGTGGTAGATTCCATGGTCAGTGCCTTGTGGGTATTAATGGCTTAATGGATTCAGATTCTCAATTATCTGAAATTTCTTTGTCTGGATTTGGGTTTGAAATTGGTTGGTAGTGTTAGAGAGAGAGAGAGAGAGAGAGAGAGAGAGAGAGAGAGAGATGGGAGAGTCCTATGAGAGTACCTCGCTCTCAAGATGACCATTGGATGTTGCTCTTTGCCATATGGGAGAGAAGGACAGGTCCTTGTTCGCACTATCCCAAATGTTCTCACTCCTACCACTTTAACAGTAGGTATTATTGGATTATGCTAGTATATATATTTATATACAGATAATAGTCTATGTGCACATTGAACTATGTTCAAATTTCTTAAAAAATCTTAATTGTTTGATTTTAAAATAATAGTAGAGATGTTTACTTAAAATTAGGCACCAAAACACATTATATATTTAATACTAACTGTCTCGCTCAATCTCTCTCTCTTTATATAACCTATCTCTCATGCTCTCACTTATGTGTACCAATTACTTTTTATCAATTTAATAAGATTATACTTTATAATTTTTCAAATATCTTTAAACTTTCTAACGTACACTCATGCTCATGAAAAGTAAAGGTGGATAAGATCTGATGTTTCACATGCACAAATATGATTGCCCATTTATTGTCAGTTATATACCTTTTATATCCTTTAAATTTTCAATTCACCTTAATATATGATGTTTGAGTTCAAAAGTAAAAAAACAGAAAACTACATGTATGCATGTTTTAGGTGTACTTGATTTTTATATATACTTTTTTGTTTTTATTAAAAGACAGTTGAGATTTTCAAGAATGAATATGTATAAGCATATTAGAGTCACCGAGTGTTGATGAGTCTAAATATGCTTACCATGTTAGATGTTTGTCACAACCACTAAATCAATGAGACAGTTATTGAGATTAAAAAGTAAAAGCCAAAAAATATACATGTATTTTTATAATTTTATTTATTTATATAGGTATTTTTTGTTATTTTTTATTTTAACTATTGATCCCTTCGATCAAACCATTGAGAATTATAAAAGTAGACAACCATATAATATAGCAAGCATATATACACAAATTGTAACTTTGTTAAACCTTTACAACAAGCAGACCTGACAAACAAGGCAAACTGAGAGACTAAATTTTGTTGATGGAACGGCCGGATCCAGCTGTCTCGATTTCCTCATTCTATTCACAACGAAGATCCGAAAGGGATGCGCATTACCAGATTTTGCTGGGTTTGGATTTGGAAAAACCGAACATCTTTGACGGGGCGTTGGATTAATAAAAAGACTCCTACTGTAAAAGATGGCATATGCTAAGTGGTGTTAGCATATGCAAAAAAAAAATAGATAGTTGATATTTTAATTGGAAAAGAAATATATACAAGTATACCTACAAAAAGTATAAAATATATTTTTTTAATTCAAATCTCAATATTCATCTTCCAAGATAGATAGTAGAGATTTCTTTAGATATGCAAGCATATATGAAGACCTTAAAATTGTTGGACTTAAAAACAAAAATTACCTATGTGAATGAAATATATCTATGTTTACTTTTTAACTTTTTACCTTGGAACTCGACTATTCATCTTAAGTCAAAAAGATGACAAAAATATAACATGATAAGCATATTAAATTAATATATATAAGACCGGATTAGATTAATTCATGAGTGATGCATAAATGCACCAATCCGTATGATCAAGATCAATCATCATTTAAATTTAAAAGCAAAAAGTACTAACTTATATTTAAATTTGAAAGAGTAATTTGGCTATATTATTATGCTATGCAATGCACTAAATCTCGATATATATATAAGAAAAATATGTGTCCGATGCACTAAATCTCGATATATATATATATATATATATATATATATATATATATAAGAAAAATATGTGTCCGATGCACTAAATCCGATATGTGATCAGATTTTATCAACACCTCTGGACTCGCGACTACAAACAAGTCTTCGGTAATCAAATTTATGACCTACCATCGAATAGTATACTATTGGTTGATAATTGATCCAAGGACTCTCTCGTAAGAAGATATGAAAAACTATACGAAAAACTAGATTGTGAAAATGTTAAAAGAGAGAGAGGACGACTACAAAAGTATTAAAAAGAAACAATAAAAAATGATCTAGTTTATATTGAGTTAACTGTTAGCAATGTATATAATAGGGCTTTGTGGAAACAAAAAATTCATGTAGTCAACCCCATGGAGTACAGGAAAAGACTTAGTTGTTGTTGTTGTGGTTGTGTTCGTGTTAGAGTTGCGCCATCTTCATGTTCAATTTCTTTTGGGGGAGGACCCTGATGGTGTTTCTTTGCTAAGTTTCTGTGTCGAGCGGTGATTGCCACGGGTTTCAGGTTTTGGTTTGTACTTGCTCATGTCAAAAACAGGTCAACTCATAAACCGACTCCTTTCTTTCTGGTGCTACTTCAAGTCGACAAGAACAGGGACTTGTCGTGCCATGTTCATGTTGGGTTTTCGTGTTGTACAGTGTATTGCTTGCTCTAGGGTGGGTTGGTTTTACACTACCATGGGGTCAGCTAGAGAAAAACTCAAAACTCTACTCGGTCTTTTCGAGCTTAAGCTTGTTAGTAGTTGGCTTGAGCAGATCGTAAGCGTAATCGAGCTTTATAATATACATATAAATTTATTTGTATGCTAAAAGATTTATGTACTTGTGTCCATCCATATTTGTTTGAGTTAACTCAGAAGTGAATTCATAAGCTGAGTTGAGCTCGATCTGATTCAAGCTAACAGAGCTCAACCCTGTTTTGGAGTTAATCGAGTCAATCTTTTTTGCATCTAGCTCAAATGAATTGACTTGTTCGAGCATAACTCGAGCTCAAGCCAAACATTTTCTTAATGAGCCGTGTCAAGTATGCTTGTACTCGAGCTCGACTCAAATCGACTGCACCCTTGTTATCACATTATACATGAATTGAAGCCCGTGAGACCGTTCTACCATATGAACCGAGTCACTCTTGATGAGAAGAGTAATATTTATAAAGTAGGTGTGTATGTGTGTCCAGGGAAGGGCGGGTAGACTGGTTTCAAAGATCACAGCCCCTACCCGACTAGAACCTGCCCTCCACAAGCCATAGAAAAATAAAATTTTCATAAAATTCAATTAAATATTAATGGATATGTCAAATAACACAAAAAATTATTAAATTATGATTAAAATGTTTTGGGAGGTAAACTTTTCCTTTCATAAACATAAGAGGTATGTGCATAACAAAATATAGATATACAAGATGAGCTTTGGGAGGGGTATATACACAAATCATCTTCTAACAGGATATACATTCGGAATAACTCTTTATTTATTTATTTCCCAAATCCAGTTCCGTGTAGCCTCCGACCAGGCCTATTTTTCGAGCATCAGATCCGGATCACTGGCTGATTTGGATCCCAATGGATTTGGACCTGTATATATATATATATATATATATATATATATATATATATATATATATATATATATATATATATATATATATAGAGAGAGAGAGAGAGAGAGAGAGAGAGAGAAACGTATTTGGAAGTTTTGCATTATATTAGTTTATGTTCGGTGAATACTTTCTTTCTTTCTTTTTTTTTGTTACAATGGGAGGCATAAGCCTAATGCACACATGTATATATATATATATATATATAGAGAGAGAGAGAGAGAGAGAGAGAAACGTATTTGGAAGTTTTGCATTATATTAGTTTATGTTGGGTGAATACTTTCTTTCTTTCTTTTTTTTTGTTACAATGGGAGGCATAAGCCTAATGCACACATGTACCTGTACCTAGACATGCCCAGTTCCGGTTAGTCAGTAACCTGGAATCGTAACTAAACCAGCTTGGGACACGATTCCAGTTATGGTTTTGGAACCATCTATTTTTGGGTAATTCTGGTTTGAGTATGGAACTGCTCAAAACTGGTAATTTTATTAAAAATTCAAATATTTTAAAAAATATTAAAACATATCAGAACCGGCGGTCCTGGTTCGGTGCCTGTTCCAGGTTGGAACCACCAGGCCGGTTAGGAGCAGGCCATGTCTACATTCACCTCCTTAGGAATCAGACTCATCACCTGCAAGTGAGCATCAACAGCTAACATTCTGAGTGAAACATTTTTTTCCCGGTACAGTGCAACTGTAATTCTGTTATTTTATTTTGATCAACAGCTAACAGCTTTATTTATTTGCTATTTTATTTTCATCCCCTTCTCTCTCTCTCTCTGTTTTTGTTAAGAAGAGGCCAAATCCTAACACCCACCCACACATGCACCCTCTGAGAGTCGAACTCCCCACCACCACCAGCAGTTCTAGAGCACCCGGCCGTTGAGCTAACGCTGTGGGTGCTAATTTCACCCCCTTTTAAGAAAGAAAAAGGAATACCCATTCTACATAGCAAATTATGCTATTCACATAGCTAACTTCTAGATGCAGCACATAAAATTTGTAGATGCATTTGTGCTTGTGATTACCATAAAGAGTGCCGTATTCGTTCATCCCGTCATAATCTTGCTTCACATATTCAAATGAAAATTGTGCGAACTAGACCACCATTGGTCCGGTTTGGTTCAATTCTAGCCTCAAACTTGAACCGGCCAGCTATAGTCGGTTCTGAATTTCTTGAGAACCAAACCGAACCGAGCCATGGTCCTATTGGTAGTAAGAAAACCAAACATCATCAATGCAATCGAAAGGCCAAACAGTGAGAGCTGATCATCCTCCCTCACTTCGTCCACAATTCAGGAGAAGGAATAAACACCACCAGTGCAATCTAACCTCACGGTCTCATAAGGCGAAAAGAAAGAAACCGTAGCTACCTTTTCAAGAACAATGAAAACCCATCTTTTTAAAAATGAGATTATTCATCAAAATTCACTGTTGTTATTCATCAAATATAAGGCCAAGATTTTCCATATATGTACACACAAAGAGGTTATAAACTTGTATATACACATAATTGAATACATTGATACATATATTTTCCATATATGTATATACACAGAGGTTATAAACTTGTATATACACATAATTGAATTCATTGATATGTATACATAATATAAAATCAATTCATATATAGTCCTTGAATCTTAAACCGAGCTCAGAAAGAATTTTTGAACCATAACCAAACCAAACCAAACATGGAGATTGTGGAACCGAACCAAAACGAAACAGCAGTTTGGTTCGGTTTAATCGGTTCCTTGAACACCCGTATCACTGACCCAATCCCCACAACCTTAACTCATTTTCAATATCCTAAACATAAGGCTTCCAAATGAAACAAGCTGCTCATTATTTGGTTAAGCTAGGTAATCGAACAAGCCAAACCGATCACCAAGCTCATCTTCTATAAAAGAGGGAGTAGAGAGAGGTTTTAGAGCTATTTTTAGATTGACAATCTATTATTGTTCTTTATATGAGTATAGGGTTGGAGAGTGGTAAGATGCTGAAAGGATGAACACATGCTAACATACACACTCAATGCGCACTGGTTAACAGCTTTATCACTAAATCACCACTTGACATTACTTGACCACCTTCACCTGGTTTGCACCCATTTTGTAACAACAAAGTCTGCCACCATCACCACGCTTATATTCGTATCGAAGCTGCTCACAACTCCAATCAAAACTTTATTGGTATCGAAAACCAATGGACACCGCAGAGTGTCGAACTCGGGACATCCAATTAGTCAAGCTCAAGCTCCACCCAATTTAAGGGTCATTCACATGATCAAACAAGCTCTATTTGATCGTGTACTTCATCTCATACGTAACACACCACGCTCAACTTGGTGAAACATAGCTCAAGCAGAACTTGAACAGGATGATTAATTAAAAAAACTCTAATCAAAGACGAGCACGAACTTCAATTTAGCATTTCTTGAACGAAACCAGACAAGATTTCCTATACTCAGCGACTCGGCTCGATTACCTGTCAACCAACCTTCTTTAGAAAACAGGTTACGTACGAATAATAATAAAGATATGGAAAATTATCGGCGAGCTTTCACGTGACCGACGGCGATGTATGTTCAGTCTCCATGGGAGGTGTCAAGAGAAACAAAAAGGAAAGAAGGCTGCAAGCACACGCCATTGACAGGCTAACCGTCAACTCGCTAGCTCATCACAGAGACACGAATCGATCCTTCCACAATGGCAAAACAAACCGCCGAAGTTACTACTGAAATGCAAGACCGCAGAAACTGGTTTTGGAAGGTAGAAGATCGACGGTCAGCAACTGATACACGCGTCCACCTCCTGTATGATCCCACCTAGAACATGACAAAACCAGCAACCACAACCGCCACCGGTTTATAGGTGGCCGACGAACTTCGAAGAAGAAACGGTACATATCAAAGTAAATTCATTCAGTAAAAGTTCTGAATAACCTATAGTGGTTTTCATCTAAAGCTACATAGAGAGAGACCGCTAATGGGAGTTGCCAAAACAAAAGAAAACCCGAGGCCTAAGCGTCGACATCGACTGTAGTGACCTTGGATGGAGAGCCGAAAGCCCAAACGAAGCCGAAGGGGTCCTTCACAGTGGTCCAGCAACCGCCGCCGCAGCAGAGGCCGTCGCCAGCGGCCTCCTCCACTACCGCTCCCTCCTTCACGGCCCTCGCAACCGCTCCCTGAACATCTTCCGTCTCCACGCACAGCACGAACGGCGTCCCCCCAAGCGTCTCCACGGATTTCACCCTAGTTTTGTTCACAACCACGAAAACGAAACCAGTAAAAAGGGTGCACCCCGGTGAAAAAGCTCCATAATGGACTTAACGCCATTTGTTAAAACGACCGCGTGAAGGTTTTAACATTAAACTAGAGACTGGACCATGCTTCCAACGAACTTAAACTGCATGTATTACGAAGTAACCAAAATATCAAACAAAAAGACAAACGAGGCTTCGAAGCTTATTAGATTTTTTGCAATTGCAAGTGAACGAAGATAAAAACCCTTCTCGTACAGCGTGAAAATTCCATTGATCAGACAAAGGAGTTGATTGCGTTATTACGTTAAACTAACAGAACGATCATCATTATTGAAAATAGCGACTAATAAATGGTTTCATTACTTAAACCAGAAGTACAGTGGAATAAAAAACTGTCGAAGCAAGAGCAAATATGCCGGAAAACGCTCCAGGCGAAAAAGATGAAGCAACAAAATAAGAAATACATGTCTAAGAGATCCCGATGAAACACTTGAGCTTTAGGCAAATCAAGCTCATAAAAGAAAAAAGAAGAAAACGCGACAGATTTGCTACAAGCTTCCAGCCTGTCGAAGATGAGCATCTTAACTTCAACAAACAATCACCAGTGGTAAATGATTAAAGGACACCCTTAGATGGAAAGAAAACTTCGTCTGTACAAGCCGGAAAACTTCTTAGATCCTAAAACTACCTTCTCGAAGTATCCGGATACAGGAAAAAAGCACTTCCGACAAGAAAAGAAAAAGAGACAGAAACGTATATAAAACAAAATAAACTGACAAAGTAACCACAGATAAAGAAAAAAAAAGCAAGAGAGAGAGAAGAGAAGAGACGAACCCAGTGCCGGACTCATCAGTTTCGTCGGAGACGAGGAGCTCGACATCGCCGAAGCGGAGGCGAGTGTAAAGAATGAGAGGGAGATCGTGATCGGCCTTCCTCTTCGGATGGATAGACCGCTCGACCTCCTCAGCGCCGAACGCAGCTTTGTAGAATGCGACCGCGTCGGCCGCGCGGGGCGCCTGAACGACGATCTTCGGCCGGATCGCCAAAATCTTCGCTCCATCGGCGTTCCTATTCTCCACGCCGCTCCCATTCTGGCACTCTTCCGCCATCTCCACCACCAAAACCGTAACAAGAGACGAAGAAACGACGACGAAGGAAGAAGAATAAACGAAAATGGCGACGACGACGTCGTACCCGAACAAGTTCAGCCCTTATAAAAAAGAGTGGCAGATAGATCGGACGGTCCACAGAATTCTGTAATAATTTATTCCCAAGCCCCTCATTTTTAAATCCGCAAATTGCCCTTGCAAGAGATATCCAGCTTAGGGTTAGGGTTTACTATTTTCTGCTTTCTGACTTATATATCCTTGTTAAAGATTCATATGACGGATAGGGAACCAAGGATACCATCGTAAGAATTCTATTTTGTGAGGGTATATTTGGAGTATGAAGTGAATGATCTTCTCTCGTCCAAGTTCCAGTCTCGTCCTTATCCATATACCAAAGGGTAACCTGCGTCTTATAATATCCAGTCCTGGATTCGTAATTATTTCGGAGTGAGTGTCTTATTTATGGAGTCTTTTCAGACGGGGAAATGGGGGACCGATGTTCCTGTGGGTACAGTGGGCCCCGCCTAAGAACCTAAGCTAGGCACGTGCTGACTCATACGTGGCGGCATGACGGTGTGCTTGGAGGGCACGGCTGTGAAGGGACCGCCTTATAATAAGATGGACGTTTTATTAATGAAAAAAAAGTAGCGATCTGAGAATGACGATAGTACCCTTTGACTTATTCAACTATTGGTCGTCAGGAGGTCAGCCAGCCTATATTCAACAAGTCGGGACTGGTTTTGGCGAAGCCTTCTTCGTCAAGTGGGGTACATTAGGACTCGTGAATAAGCCCACAAAAAGAATAGCGTCAGAGCACTTGTAATATGTATATATATATATATATATACATACTTAGTTACGATGGCCAAACCAATCAAAAAATAAAAAATATACATGTAAATAAATTACATATAAAAAGGTATATATTTATTTGTTTTTTTATTTCAATTTAAACAACTCATCAAACCAAGGTGAATTATTAAGATTTGTTTGAATGTGATATTTTAGGTAATATATACATATAAACGCAAATCAAGTCACCTTAATCGTCATCATTCGATTGATCGTACAAGTGATGATCGTCTAACATAAGAGGTTCTCATTATAACTCCCATATATGAGAAATTAGTACCGGGTGCATTCATTATACATACATAATAAAAGACTTCACATCTAAACGCGTTAAAAGAAGGCACCCATGAACAACTTACTAGCTGCAAGGGTACCATGGTATGAGAACAATTCATGTACATCAAGGCATAATGTTTAAATTTGGATGAATTTGAACAAAAAAAATGTTCTTAGATTGTAAACCAAATAGTTCAGCTTGTCATCACCGTGGGTGAAATTCCAACCGAAAAGTTCTCCACATTTTCATAAACAAGAAATGCAATCCATGCATATTTATATGAATTGAGCAACTTGTGATTTTCTTACTTAACGCATAACACAACATCAATCACGTCGTAGTTACTAGGTCGCCCTCAATCAAAAGTGGATACACTCTTATGCAATATATATATATATATATATATATATATATATATATATATATATTATATATATATATATATATATTTATATATTTATTTATTTATTTATTTATTTACGCTGGCTTTTGCCATGTCTGACAGTAAAATCGTTTTTCATTACTTTTTAAATACCATTAACAACTTTAAAATTACATTCATGTCTCTAAAATGCAATTACCGAGCATGGATACATAAAGTCAATAATAGACAAAATCTGGTTTTTAAAATATTTATTTAATAATAGCTTACCTGGTGAGGGGACTACGCTCACAAATTGCAGGTTTTGAGTTAGGTACCCAGTCCATACCTGTCTTAGGCGTCCCAAATTGGAAAATAAAGAAAAATAAAAAATCAGAATAAAAATCAAAATGTTATTCAACACAACACGATACACACCCATATATATAAGTGACACAGTACATATATCCATCCAGGTATAGTTTTTACAACATCATTAGTAATATAAGTGACGAAAAACATGTAAATCGGCATGATTTCTCAAGCTTCAACTGTATTACAAGTCACAAGTCCTCTCTCTCTCTCTTTTCCTTTTCGGTCTCATAGGGAAATATAAAAAGAGTGCCGTAAAACCAAGGAAAATAATGGATATAGTTATAGAGAAGAGAATTTCTTTCTTTATGGTAAATGCTCAAAACTGTATGGAAAGCAAGCATGTCAATGGATCTCGCCTACTTAATTACATATGAAAGATTATGAAAGAACATGAATAAAAAAAGAGGATTTTACTTTGGGAAAAAGAAAGATATTTGACGCTTAAGCAGACCAAGTTTAATCCAGAATTACTATATGATAAATTGTGAAAGAGTTTGTGATGATTTTCCCACCTGCACGCCCCCAAGCCAAGCCTTTTTTGGTCGGCTATACAGATCTTCTGTGGCCATTCAACTTGATTTCATTTAAAATGATTATTTAGCTTGAAAAGCAAGATTATGCTATATATTGTCAGAAAACTTCATTTGTTTACGCTATGGGTTGCAAAATGTTTATTTCAGTAATATGTGATTTTTATACCTTTAGTTTGTATTGTTATAACACTTTACAATCCGTAAAGTCATATGTTTTCTTACACATGGCATGACTCAACAATATGTTAATGTCATTTAACGGTTTTGAGCTGACATGGTATGCATACAATAACATGCAAATGTCAATGATGTGTCAATAATGTAAACATGCTATATTATAAAAAATTAATTATATTTAACTAAGTTTCATGATGGTACAAACCATAGGTTATTAAGGTATCATACAAAAAACTACAAGGTATTGGAATGATAATTTCCCAAACATAAGCACATAAATAAATATAAATACTTAAATGTCAAATAAAACAAAAAAGTATGTGGATAATAAATTATGCTTAAGACGTAAAATACAACAACAACAAAGCCTTTTCCCATACTATATGGGGTGGGCTAAATGGATTCTTTGTTTCCACATACTCCTATCATGTGACATGCTCAATATAAACTAGATCATTCTTATTGTTTCTTTCTAACACTTTTGTGGTCGTCCTCTTTCTCTTTTAACATTTTTACAATCTAATTTTTCGTATCATTTTACGGGACTATCTTTGGGTCGTCTTTCTACGTGTCCAAACCATCTTAAATGATTTTTTCTCATTTTATCCTCTATTGGTGTTATTATCAATTTGTTTCTAAAATCCTCATTATATATATAGTCTTTCCTTGTGTTACCGCTCATCCATCTCAACATCTTCCTTTATGCTATATACATCTTTTTCATATGTTGATGATTAAATGCCCAACACTTATAACTATAAAACATAGCAATTCTAATTGTTGCTTTATAATATTTACCTTTCAACTTTAATGGTATGTTCTTACGCATAGAATTTATGATGCCTCTCTCTATTTTAACCAACTAACATTAATTCTATATATAACATCTCCATCAATTTTTCCATTACTTTGAAAAATTGACCCTAGGTATTTAAAACTTTGCTTGTGATGGATAAAATGTGTGTCAATCTTAATTTTTATGTCCTATGAAGTACCAAATGATCAAACTTATATTCCATATATTATGTCTTTGTTATACTAAGTCGGAAGCTTTTACTTTCTAACGTTTCTCTCCATAGTTCCAATTTCCTATTAAATTTTTTCTTACACTTATCCACTAACACAATGTCAATTGCAAATAACATATGCCAAGGTACTTCATTTTGAATATATTTTGTTAACTCATCAATGACCAATATAAATAATTATGGACTTAAAGTTGATCCTTGATGTAACCCAATCTTAATTTCAAAGGAATTTGTCATTCCTTCATGGGTCCTCATGCATGTTTTTGTAGTATCGTAAATGTCTTTTATAAGATTCACATATGTCAATAGGATACCTCTCTTTTCTAAGATTCTCCAAAATACATCTCTTAGCACCCTATCATAAGCTTTTTCTAGATTAATAAATAACATGTAAAGATTCTTTTTTTTTTCCTGTAAAATATTTCATAAGACATCTTAATAGGTGAATTGCTTCAATAGTAGATATACCGAGAATGAATCTGAATTGGTCCTCTGTTGTACTCGATACTTGTCTTAACTTACATTCGATAGTTTTTTATGATAATTTCATAGTATGACTCATTAACTTAATACCTCGATAATTCACACAATTCTAAATGTCTTCCTTGTTCTTATATATGGGTTTAAGTGTACTAATTTTTTATTCCTCGGGCATCTTTTGGGTTCTTCATATTCATTAAATAGTCTTTTGAGGTAAGTGAGCTCATCTCTTCTATAATTTTTCATACTATTGTGTGGTCCTATATATTTACCAATCTTTAGAAAAGTATGAGACACTTATAACTGGAAATAAAAAAGTGGGAAGGATTTTACCTTGGGCAATGCAAGAGATTCCCAACGCAGGTCGTTTACAGACCCTGCCCCAACGGCCTCCTTTCCCTCTTGAAGGCCCCTCATTCACCCTTGCTTCCATTGGTCATCCGCCACGTCAGCGGTCAGCTTTGACCAACGTTCCTCTAGGAGGGTGGACGTTCTGATAAGCGAGGGGCTAAGGTGACGCCACGTCATACCCTAGCGGACGGCTCGTCTAGGGCACAAAGTTTCAAGAAAACGGAGAGAGAGAGAGAGATTATAGGCAACGGTATTAGCTGTGGGCCAAAAGACGACTTGGGAACGCAAAAAGGACGACCCCAAAGTCCTTGACCGTGTCACTGACAAAGTCATGTTTGTGTCCACCCAAACTTGCAAAAAACAAAATCCAAATCGGGTCCGGTTCGTGTCCACCCTATCATAAATACGAGAAAATCGAAGAGTCTGCATTGGGCCTGCAAATGCTCTCACATTATACTGGAGGTTGGTTCCCCAGGTCACCCAACATGGACATAAGTCACATGACACAAATGATAAAGTCATGTTTGATATACATTGCTAACTTTGATTTTACATAAAATATACATAGGCGCATGCATGCATGCACCCACAGACACACGTACACACACACACACACACACACACACACACACACACACATATATATATATATATATATATATTATAATGAAAAATGACGGGCCCTCTTAATTACTAGCCCTAAGCTAAGTTTCAAAGGGATTTGAGGCAAACATGACACAACATTTTGTTCCTAATTATCCCAGTAAAAAGAAAAAAACGTTTCGTTTATGAATATTCATTAAAATAGACACACTATTCTCCTCCAATATCAAGAGAGAAAAATTACATAAAGCCCTCATCTCGTTGTGATAGCACGTCAACAATATATAATGGAAAGGTGCTATGCTTGTGTATGAAGCATAAACCATCAAAATGACTCGTATGATTCTAACATTTGCATTGAAAACTCATTAGAATTTGGTGCTGCCTTCCTTCTCATCTCCTGCTGGTAGCCATTAATGAAACGTCGAAATGCAAGTATCAGCTCAGCTGAGTTGTCTTGGGCGGAGCAAGATAGGCAGCCGAATCTTGTGGGATCGGTGGGTGAGTTTCTTCACGGCAACAGGCCCTCATCCGCTGCTGCAGAAAAGTAGCCGGTTCAACGTCGACGGAAGGTCGCTGATCATATCTTATTCCGATCGGTGCATGAGTCTCGCCCACTTGAGATGAAAAGGCGTTAATTGTCTTTGCAGCCGATGGCAGAATCGGTTCGAGGATGGAACGTCGCTGATCAAATCTTGTTGGCAATGGCGGGTGCATTATTTCTTTCACAACAACATTCCTTCATCCTCCTCGCTGGAAATGTTGCCATGTTTTCCTCACGGTTGATGAGATGCCAGAATTTATCAGATCTTGTTATCATCGGTTGGACTTAATGAATAATCAATGATGGTGAGGTTAATTAAATTCAGGAGACATTAATTGTATTTAGTTCATATTAAGTATCTTAAATACTTCTTTGATTAAAGTGAAAGTCTAAAAGTGTAAAAGTCATATGAGTGAGGAACTTATGCATATGAATACTCTACTCGGTGTGGTTAATAGAAGCCCTTCACGCACTCTTTTTTTCTCAATCTTCTCTTGCATTGCATTTTTTTTATGACTGTTCATGCTCTCCGATCGGTTAGGTAAATGAAGCATCGTCAAAGGCAGGTAGAGTCTAGGTACGTACTTTTCTACGACCTGAGAGAATGGCATTCATACGAGACAGGGCAACAAGATAAAAGAGAAGAAGGTGCTTGCATTTTTGTGCCAAGCCCATGGGTCTAGTTCTTGCAACCCACCTCTCTTTTGGTGCCAAAATTCTATAGTTTCATACTAGGGATGAGTTCTACGTCTGATGCACAACTAAACTTAAAAATATAAGGACCAAAAATCAAGACTCAATTTACCTATGACCTTATACCATATGCACCTTTAGGGCATGCTTGATTCACTGTACCATGTGGGTCCATCCCTCTCAACATTTGACATTGTTCTCACCCTGCTCTCTTTTGCCCGGTACCATTGTCTTAAACTTCACGACGCTTTCTTCCTCTCGGTGCCACTCTCACCCCACTCTCCCTGACCATTCGATGTTGCCATCTTGTCTTGGTTTCTTTTCATTTTTCATCATGTCTCTGAGCTAAGAAATCGTGATTTATACCTTCGTATGGAAAGTGCATTTCTCTTTGTTGTTTATTGATTTTACTTTTTCTTCTTAATCGATTTAGAAAAGAGAAGGTTTAGTAACAAATTTCTGCAATGGATTTGTTATCTGTCTAAGGAAAGGAGTAATGGATTCATATATGTTGTTCCTTTCTCATTTCCTTAATTGTAATCTTTATTTTTTTGTCTCCAACACTGAAGTTTTCTCCTGTTTACTATAAGCATATTGTGTTTTACTGTTTCTTATTAACTTTCTCCTTGTAGTTTTGAGTTTCATTTCATATATGGATCACTCGAGTTTCACTTTCTTTTTTGGATGTTTTCTAGTTGAGTTGGTGAGACTAATTTATTGATCCATTTCGAGATTGTTTTGTTCATATCTCTTTCGATTTATTGTATGGTTCTTTGTGTTTCTTGAAGTATTTACTTGAACTTTAGAATGGGGTTTTTATGAATGTAACGCAAACATGAAGAATACATGGTTCTGTAGTTAAGAACGTGTTTCTACATCTCAATCATGGCGGAAAGGTTGATGTTGAGGATTATCGAGAATGTCTTTTTTAGGAATAACATCACAGTAACACCAATTGCTTTATTTGTTATGTTAATTAATGAGCTATGTTATTGGTTTTTTATTGGTTGTAATTGTTATGAGAATATGTTGCACTTTATATGTAGTATCACAACCCTTCACCTTTATACTATATGTATACCTCTGATATGATATCTTCTTATATGTATATAAATATTTGTGTTTTAGAAGCTATGGATATTAGCATAAAGGATGTTGAAAAATCACAAGGATGTTTGAAATGGAGTGATGAATAATTTAAATATCTATTAGAATGTTGAAGCCCAAGGCAATGAGTGAAGTAGAAAAAAATATATGCGAGAAGTATGGTCTACAGTTTACTAAGGACAATATAAGAAACAAATTGAAAAAGTAAGTGTTTACTTTCCAAGAGTGGTTTTAGTTTTGATTATGATAATAAGTGTTTGTTTGTTGATCATGATGTTTTTCAACCATTCTATATATAAAAGGAATGTTTTTGTAAATGTGCAAAGAGATAGCTCAACAGCCAACAAGGCAGGTTTCTCGGGCAATGGGGCAGGCCAATGGCCAAATATTATATGCTATCATATTTTAAATATTTTGTATGTTTGATATGAAAAAGCATAGTAATATACAACCTCTATTTCTTGGTAAAATGGAGAGTCCAAAAGCCAAATGCATGCACACCCTAGGTATCGAACTCATGACCTTCACGTTCTAAGTTGACCCACTAGTTAGTTGAGTTGTTATCACATTCTGCTATACATTATCATATTTTAGGTGTCTTATATGAAAATGCATATTATTTATGTAATCTATTTGCATTAAAATGAAAATTTTATCTTTTAAATATTTAACATTAATATATAATGTATATGTCATATTAAATAATACACACACTACTATTTCATGTAAACTATTGGGAGCTATTAGAATGGGATATACTTTTTGGGGAACATCTTTCGATGCAATTATAAGGATATTTCCAGTGGAGCATCTTGTATAATTCTAAATTTTACTATCCACGTCCTTCGCATCTTCTCTCGATCGAGTGATAGGTAAAGTAGGTCAAATAAATGAACCAAGTCGCTTGCAGTTAGGCTCGGTTTTGGTCTCATCCCTAACCCATTTATATTTGGTTCATTAAACAGCATGAGCTGAATATGAACATGGTGTTAGGGTCTGTGTCACTAACAAAAGCTCCTATTTTAGATTTTCACCAAAACTATGTGCCCAAGGTAGTCGTATATAAATGTGTGTGTGTGTGTAATATATATATATATGTGTGTGTGTGTGTGTGTGTGTGTGAAAGATATACTAGATTGCATCTTTCATGGTTTTGATTATGGTTTCAAACGGTCAGTTCTGGTATGAAAAAAACATAAAAAAGAAAATAAAAAGAATTAGATGAAACTGAATACGGATCAGGTGTTTCATGGAAGGATGAACCAAGTTATAGTTTTCTTTCTTTTTGTTATAATGGGTGGCTGAAGCCTAACACACATGCGTGCACCACTTCCCTTTTTTTTTTTACTTACAGTGAGATGCCAATAAAACTTTTGTGGGTCTTAAGGGGTGTGACATTTCGAGCATGGATGCACTTGATTCCATCCAAACTTTGAAGCTAAGCATACTTGGACAAGAACAATACTAGGGTGGGTAATCTCCTACAAAGTTTTTGTGTTGCACATACTCGAGTCGACTCCATTTAGTGTGGGAAAAGGCTTAGAAATAATAATAATAGTAACGGGAGGCCGATGCTTAACACACACATGCATGCATCCCTAGGATGTGGTTAAGCAGTTCTGGTTAGGAACGATTTGCAGGCTGTTGTTTCGGTCAGAACCAGCCATGCTAGTTCGGGAATCATTTAAACTCGACCTCTGAGACCACCCTCTTTATTGTTGGCCCTGCCTGGTGCAGGGTTTGCCGAACTCCAGTTTGCCTTTAAAAAAATCAAGTTCTTCAATGCAGACCAAGCAACATATCGACAATCCATAGCTCGATTGAACTAAGTATGGCTAGTTTGTATGCACGCTCACACACACACTTTGAAGAGTAATAGCTCACCTGGCAAGGTGGGATGACTCATACTTTGAAGGTCATGAACACAATACCCAGGGCATGCATGTGGCCTTGACCTCCCCGTCATACAAGAAAGAACTTTGTAGACACACAAAATTGGTATTAAAAGGAAACCCATTTTTTTGAATGAAATTTATATAATGAAACTAGTTTTTTATTTTAACAAACAAATCATATTCAGTTATTGCTCATTTCAAGTTTGAATTGGAGCTAACAAGCTGGACATGAGAAGAATTTTGAGTTGCCTAAAGAAGTTCATGTTTGGTTGGTTCAGCTAATTTACTTGCCATACGTATGTTTGTTGCATATACATGGCAAATATGACTAACCTTGGTTCTTGAGATAACGGGGTTTCTTCACCAGATTAAGATCATGGCAGTCTAGTGCGAGGAAGCCATTTGTTGATCTTTCAGGAGAATAACTCATAGACTGACAACTAATGAGAGATAAGTCTTTCTTTATGGAGTTCCACAGAATATTGATTTTTTCAGCCCAAATCATATAATGTTCTGTCGAGGATGACCATTGAGATTGCTCATAAGATACAACCAAGATGAGGATGATGGAGAAGAGTGTGATTAATCAAATTTTATACTAGACTGGGATCCAACTCAAGCTTCAATTACCACGAAAATTATTCAAAAAACTTGCTTACTATATTGAGGAACGTTCAGTCCATATTAGAGTTCGATAACCTAAGCTTTTAATGCTACCAACTTGAAATTGGAGGTTCTTTTCTTTCATCAAGCATGGGCATATCTTAATTCAAATGGTAGTACTTTCCCGTTCGTAAAACTTGCCTTCATGGCTTAGCAAATTTGGTGCTGGTATGACGTGTTCGGGCACACAATCAACCAAACCTCTGACATATTTGTCAAAAAGAACTCTATTTGATGTTTAAAGTGCAGCTAATACATATTGATGACAAATAGACAAAAAATTAAATGTCAATAATGCCGCCAATATCTTTGCAGAATTAATTGAAGGCAAAGGTTGTTTCATCTACTTGAAACATCATTTCTGATGCAAAATAGCAGATGGTGGATCAAAACGCCAATAATGATGCAAATATCTTTGCAGAACCGAAGGGCAAGACTGTTTCATCTGATTGAAACATAATATTTGATGCAAAATAGCAGATGGTGGATCAGAAGCCATCAATTTGAATGATACATGCGTTTTTTATGATCTCCATTGATATCCGATTGTGAACCGTCCCAGGAGAAACTTGTATCTGGTGCACGACAACTGAAGCTGACCGTTTTCACATTCACAGACTTCTAAAACTGCAAAGTTGATGAATTAATCGATGCATATATGGAGCTTGACGGCTCATCTGTGCTGAATCTTGAGCCATGGTTGCCTGAGGCCAGGCCCAAGCTAAGAAAACTATCATAGTTATTGTACTGTTAGTATCAATTAATTAAATCAAGGACATTTGAAATTTAATGAACATGGCTCGATTTTGACTTGACTATGCCTAGACCTCATTGAACCAAGTTCCATACTCCTAAGTCAATCAAACTAAACCAAATCCTAGTCGATCCCATAAACAAATTTAAGTTAACCTTCCCTAGCCTAAGTCAAACCCAACCCGTGATCCATAGCTAGACTCAACCTTATTGAACCCATGTGAACCTAACCTACCCTGGTCTTGGTTTGATCTACTTAAGGTTGGTGTAAGGCAAAACAGGTTGGGTGTGCCCCACCTTAGTGCATCCAAACAAGTCACAAGGGAGCCACCATGTCATATTTGAGCCATGGAGCCATAGGGAAAGTCATTGAGTCACGTGTGAGCCTTCATGCCATCAAGCCACATTAAGCCAAATGGAAGCTTTATTTTCAAAGGAGGCTTTATTTTGACTTTATTTTCCTACCTTTAAAATATTTTCCCTTTAGAGTTGTAATACATCCTATAAATAGGGCTCTTCAACCCTCTTGTAAATCATCTTTAAAAAATAGCAAGGATATCTCCCAAATCTCCAAGTCCTCAAAGCGATAAAGGTGTTGATTTTCTTCTTCATGTGCTTCCTTTGGAGCATGCAAATTGTGAGAGATCAAATAAAAGTGTTGACCAGTTTCTCTTGAGAAATTTTTTAACTTGATTAACCAAGTAGATTGTAGCACAAAGGTTGACCCTTAGTCAACTGAGTAAGAAGAACACTTACGAAAAGAATCATAAGGGGCCCACAACTCAAAAAGAAAATAATTAAAGGTGAGCTTTTTTACTTAAATTTAGTTTAATTAAAGGTGAGCTTTTATTATGTACCTTGTATTCTCCTCTTCCATCTCACCCACCCTCATCTCATCCTATGTTTCTTCATCACTTTTATAGGAGCCAATCTACTTTCCAAATAGCCTGATGGCCATCGATGAAGGCATAAGAACTAATGTGGGCTTGAGGTTAGGTTTGATTAATACAACAGTGAACTCAAAGCTGGTGTTGCCACGGAAGAATCAAACCACATGCCCAACTTTGAGGTTATTATCAGCTTCGAAGTTGTGTCATCCTTTTATTACGTTCATCTTTTCTTCCTTCCGAACATTAAACTCAAAAACCCAGGCACTCATAAGAGGAACCACTACCCAAACCATGGGTCTAGTGCTTGGGAAGAAGGATATTACAGTTCCAGGTTTGATGAGCCTCTGGTGGTGCCGAGACACATCTGTTTTTGTCATAACCTTCTCATATAGGAAGCCATGGTCCTCATCAACAAGGTCGTACGAGTATCTACCAACAGTGACCGACATGTCATTCTTCTTGGCTACGCTTTCCAAGCTTGCACCCACAATCATGAGATTCACATCAACATCTACCAACAGAAGCTCCATGACTTTACCTCTTCGAAGGATGCCAAGTTATTCTTCAAATATTGAATCAAAGCCCAAACTATCTCCCTTTAATTATTTTCGATGTATGAATGTATATAAATGCTGGTGGTCTCCAACTAGGACTCCTAACATGCATATCTATGATGTGCTTAATGATAAGTATTACTTGTTTTTCAATAATAATGAACTTTACAATGGTCAATCATAGTGAAAAGGGTATTGTAGATGAGTGATTGGGATTTTATGTAACCAACAAGTGGTGTCAAGTGTTTAGTTGGAAAAGGAAAACAAAGGAGGAGGTAAAAATTCAGGTTGTGTAACCGTCGACTGAAATCTTGGTAACTCTTGGTCGAAATATGGTTTTTATGGGTAATTTGGGCATTCAAAATGGATTTTTTACTTCTTGTAAATATGTACAGAAACAACTGGCCAACTTGCCTGTTCTTGATATTTTTTTCAAGATCAAACAACTTTTTTATATGTATGTATGGATGTATGTATGGAGAGGGACAGTCAATTGAGCAAGGTGCTCAAACCCTTGTTTCACATGATTCAACCAATTCCACCGTAGTGCTCAAACCCTCACTTCGTATGCCCAAAACCACATTTCTTTGTTAAAAACTGTGGCTATCACCACCAAAACAAATTTAAAAAATAAAATATTTATATAGATAGGTTGGTTTACAGATTTTTGGGTCATCTTGGTAATGGAGATGGTGGTTTTGATTCTTAGAAGGTGGTTTTATGGAGTAGAGGAGTAGTAGAATGTGAGGAAATGCAATAGTTGGTAGTAGAAGTAGTGTAACTATGTGAAAGACAGAATCAAGCTCCATGCTCAATTGACCATGGGCCACTCCTCTATATATGTCTAACCTCTCATAATGCATACTCGTGTATTCTTTTTTCTTTCTCGGGGTATAAAAATTATTTAGAAAGATATAAAACTGTTGGAAAACTATATAAAAGATGACCTTATTACATTGATGTACCTAAAAAGCAAAGGGAACATTGTGAGAGATACATAAGATAGAATCCCTCTATCTCTCTCTATATATAGTGTGTATATGATAGTTTTTCTATACTACACTTACATATATATAAAAGTAGGCTCATTTTATACATTTAAAAGTTATTTTAAAAATAAGTATGCATATACGTGTATATATAGAGAGAAGACTATGCATACTGTGGCAACTGCATTCATATGCCAATAGATTGATTTTTGAATCTATTCCACTGACACTACAAATTCACGAACACCTTTATATTTTCTCAAACACCTTATAAATTTTTAATGATACTTATGCTCTCAAAAATAAACGGAGGGGTATAAGTATGAAGTTGTGAGAGTGTGCAAGATACTCTCTCTTTGCATATATATACTTTGTGTGTATGTATATATACTCTTTTAAAGTTTAAATAACATTTTAAAGTTGCAAAATGACACTTTTATTCCCACTTTTCATGGTTATGTAAGTATTGAATAGAAAACCATCATATATATATATATGTATATTATGAGTCTTACCTTTCATTGAAAATCTTAACCATCCAATTAAGAAAATAGACAATTGATACAAAAATGCTGAAAGCAAAAAAGTAGACTATTAATTAAGTATAACTTGTAAATGTCCATCGTTTGGATATATATATCAATAGAGAGAGATGGATGTAATGGTAAATGCTCAAAACCCATCTCTATTCAAATCTATTCAAACATCACCACCATTAGATTACCATGATTAATATTAAAGATTTGAGTTGAAAGTGATGTTGTACTTTTATACTTTACATTTAATGCACCATGTGAATTAAATTCATTTTTCTCTATCACCTTATCCATTCATCTCAAAGGTCAAACTGTTAAGATGATAAAGTAGAATTGAGCATTAAAAGGGTTTGAACATTTACCCTATCCTCATATAGAGAAACTATATTTTGGACTATTATCATGCACGAGAGAAAGTATCTTTGTGACTATTCATAGGCTTTAAAATGCCATATGTAAAATATGACTATTGATTGATGAATTTTCTTTGTGGATGTAGAATTTCAATTTGCATGATAACGTTTGATGTCCATACTTGCTTATTTCATTGCTTAAGAAAGGTATTTGTCAAGTTGATTTGAATATGATCAAGACTTAACTATAATTTGTTGTTAATTGTGGTAAATTTGATGGCAAGATGGGCAGAAGTGAATTGTGTATTCACTATGATAAGAAAAAAACTAGGTTCCCTATATCAACCACACCCATGAGGGTGTGCTTGATGCGTGGTGTTAGGGCCTTGGTACTAGAATTATAAGTTGAAACCCAGATAAGCTTGTAACCATAATTTTAAAGAATAATAGTTTTATGTTTGATTCATGAATAGTATTGATGCTTCGGATTTTATTTGAGGCTAGGTAGAGGAGGTATTTTTGATTTTCATAGAAAGTCGCTTGGCCCTTGGCCCACCTCTCTTATGGTGCCAAAGTTTTTTACTCATACTCGACCTATGGAACCATAACTTTACACCAACTCATGGGTTCTCCATTAAAATGAAGGTCCAATTCCCCTTGAAACCTTGTGTCAAACACAATATTTAATGACAAGTTTATTTGGCACACATTTTTCTTTGATAACAGTATTATTTGGTCCATCTCACCAGCTTTTTCGTCTTGGAAAATCTCTTCCTTTTCATTCCATATTCTCTCTTTTTGTATGTTGGTGATTGATAAATGCACTGAAAACATCAAGTATGGTATGATCCATGATAGGGATTTAAATTAAAAAATCAAAAGTATCATTATACTTTTGTGCTTTACATTTAATGCACTGCATTAAAAAAAATTGTTTTATCATCTCAAAGATAAAATGGTGGGGATGTTTACAAAAGATTATTCACCGAAAGACATCATGCATTTGCCACTGCCTATATATATTATGAGTCTTACCTATAATCACAAGTTTTAACCATCCAATTAAGAAAAAAAATAGTTGAGATAATAGTGGACAAAGCAAAAAGTTAGATTGTTAATCAATTACAACTTGCACAAAAATGTATTTGTGTTTTTTGCCTCTTACTTTTCAATTTCGTGCATCTTTGCCTCCTATAAGAAAGTGACAAGCATATTATATATATAATATAGAGATAGTAGTCTATGCTTAATCCAATCCATGCTTAAATCTACTCAACATCTCCGTCATTTGATAGGCATGATCAACGGTAGAGTTTTCATATGAAGCAAAGCGATAGGTTTTGTATGAAGCAAAAGGGACAACAACACAAAAGGGAAGGAGACGCTTGTGTTTTCGTATGAAGCTCTTGGGTTCAATTATTGCAACTCACCTCCTCTTTGATACCAAAGTTCTGTAGTTTCATACTAGCAATGGGTTTTGTATTTAATGCATATCGAAACTTAAAACTGTAAACACCAAAAATCAAGGTCCAATTTCACTACAACCTTGTACCCTGTGCACCCTTTGGAACCTCTTTATTTGGCACTGGCTTTTTTTAGGTGATGTAATATTATTTAGTTCATTTCAATGCTTTTTTGTCTTTGAAAATCCCTTCCTTTTTCATGCTACTTTCTCTCTCTCAGCCGACGTGCCAATTCAACATATTCAGTAGAGTTCTAACTGCAAGTGTTTGAATTTATGTTATGTGCAGTGGCGGACTCCTGACCAAATTTTTTTTTTGGGTGAAACACACTTATATCTCTGGTCCACAAAGCAGTTGTATTTCCCTATATACAACAAGCCCAGGAAATTTTCAGATTTCGGCTGAGGCACATGCCGCACCTCGCCCTAAAGTGGGTGTACCACTGGTTATATGTTTGTTTTAGCTCATGTTCTAAATGATATCCCAGTAATGTTGAGAGGAATTTGTACATAGACCAATATGAAAAACTTCACCTTAAACACCTTGTGGTTAAATCGTTTTCCTTAAACTGTTTTCATCCATTAGACATCACTCTTAACCTATATGAATTGATAGCTCATCTTCTAAACAATATCCTTGTGTCTGTATTAGGATTCAGCCTCCCATTATAATCGGGAAAAAAGAAAAAAGAAAAGAAAAGAAAAGAAAAGGATAGGATAACTTAACGTCAAATAAGACCAAAACGAAATCCATATGACAGCACCGTGATTATCATCATCAATGGTTTGATGTCATCTTGGGCAGGACTCCCATTGTTTGATATGGGACTAAAGCTTTATCCAATGTAATAACAGAATGGCTCTTTTATTTAATGGTGCGAGTTCAATGGTGGATCCACATTGTGGAGGGGTGAGACGACCCTCTCACCCGAAATTCTAAAAATTTTGTATATGTGTATTGAAATTTTTTAAAAATGGAAATCTTTAAAAACCGTTTAACCCCAACTTGAAGTTCACCCCACCCAAAACAAGCTGAATCTGCCACTGAGTGAGTTCACCAGTTTACGAGCAGCCATCTTTCTTGGCGAGCTTCACGAGAAATGAGTCAAGCAAAAGTCAATGTTGATGTTCCCTTGGTGTTCAATTCCAAACGAAGATGGATCTAGTTCAATTTGTTAACACCCTATTGTGTCCACACATGCGTGCATGCACACGGACGAGAGAAATAGTTTGACACAACAACTTTAAGGTAAAAAATTGTGTTCATAGCTTAATTAAAATTATGTTTTTAGTAAATGTTATATACTCTCTCTCTTATCAGCAAACCTTTAGTATCATTCACTAATCAAACACATAATCAATGATTTCAAAACTACTACTACAACTACAACTAAGTTTTTTCCTATACTAGATGTTGTGAGCTACATGGATTCTTTGTTTCTACAAAGCCCTATCATAATTTGTAGAATTTATGATAGATAAGTTCGATAAAGTTTTACGTTGGCTCTCGAAAGCCTAACGCAACCCTCCTCATTTATCCGGACTTAAGACCGACCATACAAGGATGTCCCTTACATGAACGGAGTTAGAATCATGATTTCAAAAAACAATAATTATTAACTCATTCAATAGGTCTATGACTACCGTTCTAGTACCAAGGTCCTTGACACCACGAATCAAGCAGGAACCAGATTAGTTGGCATCCTTGTGGGCTTTCCGATACCATTAGTTTAGAAGAAAAGAAAAAGAGATCTGCTATGACCCATCCGGGGATTACTACGACCTGAATAGACTGAGACATGGACTTGGTACTTAGGGTTGTCAGACGGCTCGGGTTGGACCCGAACCAGACTTATCAAACCCAACAGGTTAGAAACAAATCTATTTTTTTGGGTAACACGTATAAGATTCAATTAATACATAAACATTATTCTGTTCCTATTTACACCGAACTTAATTAGGTCGAACTTTCTTATGATTATGCCTTCTATTCAATAATCCAAGGAATTACCTTTCGAAGGAATTTTATTAAAAATAAAACAAAACCAAGTACATCTAACTCTAAGAGTGACCAACTATGGAGCTTTCAGTATTGGACCCGCCCACATTTTACGTGAGTCAAGAAAATGCTGTCCCAACCTGAGCTGGGCCAGCACATATGGCAAAATAAAGAGTTTGTGATATATATAATATTATGGTAGACATATGGACCTTCCAATGCAAAGCATGACATACATATATATCATATATTATGGTAGACATACGGACCTTCCAAGGCATGATATACATCTATATATATAGGGGTGAGCGTGAATAACTTATCTTATAATTAAAAAAATAAAACATGGGACTGGGAAAAGTTTTAATATATATATACATACATAAATATGTACATGTATAGGTAGTTTTATATGCATAATCATGCACAATTCCTCATTTGACATGATTCAACAGTTTTAACCACTGCATGTGGTCCTCCACCACCTTTCACTTCTTCTCTACTTTTTCGAACAATCTTCTACCCATCAAAACTGTTGTTTTTGCAGTTACTGTCAAAACCACTATGAAACCTAAATAAACCATAAAACCCCTTATATATATATAGGTTGCAGGTGTTTCGGCAATTGAGGTAGCAGTTTTAAGTGTTGAAAGGTAGTTTTAAAAAAGAAATAGTGGAATGTGATAGAAGACGGTGGCTGGGTTAATTCTTTAGATACATATCAAATAGGGGATTATGCACGATTATACATTGTACATCATTATGTATATAAAATTACTTACATATATATGTGTTTGTGTACATATATAACACAAAGTACATACATAATATATATACATATATGTCTCTCTCTCACATATATATATATATATATATATATATATATATATATATATATATATATATAAGAATAATTGCATTCTATAGATATTAAGGACCCATGCAAGTCATATCCCAAAAAGCAAAAGAAAGCACTTACTGACAGTTTGTGAGATCAAGTTTTCTATATACATGCATATACATAGGAAAACTGGATCCTCAACATATTGACACATACCCACTCACTCGTGTTCACCCACCGCTTTTAGGAGGTATGAGTAAAATTTCAAAACTTCTAAGGGGTTGTGAAATAATATAAAGTTATTTTTATTATACTTATGCCACTCAAAAGCAAGGGTGAATAGGTGTCAAGATATGGTCACTATATATATATATATATATATATGTGTGTGTGTGTGTATGTGTGTGAGTGACTGATTGGATCATGTTACTCATGTACAACCATTACTACACTCATATCACCTAAAAGCAATGGATGAGCACGTGTAAGTATGAGTAGAATCCCGTTTATATATATGTCTTCATTTTTACCGTCTTGAGACAACCCATTGCTATGTGTGTGTATATTTTTACCTTCTGAGCCAACTTATTTCTGCCCGCATGCAGGCTAGGCTGGAAAGCTCTTTTCATAATATAGGCCCAAAAATCCTCTAACTTCGCACCTATATTTCCAGGATCAGGAAGTGCGGGCCTTTATAAGTTTGACATTCACATATAACTTCGAATAAAATATTTGATTTCTTGACTAAAAATTTAGTAAAACCTTTACTTTTCAGATGTTTTTATTGTACGATTTCAACGTCTGATCAGTCCTCCAATTCATTGACTAACATTGTTTTATAGCATAAATGCATTCAATATTAGACCCAAGAATTCTTTTGGGGTAAGACACTTATATTTCGGTGTTGGATCAAGAAGATGCGTGATACACATGCTAAGTCGGAGGGACCTATATTTGATCTCGTTGGATTGTTATTTATATTTTATTTCCACAAACGCACTTGTATTTTCATATATATATATATATATATATATATATATATATATATATATATATATATATATATATATATATATATATATATATATATATATATATATATATCCAATGATGAACTCAGGCCCATGTCTCATCTCGCCCTAAAACAGTCCACCACTACATGCATTAAAGTACTCTACACCTAACGAGTTGATAATATAAGTTGAGCCAAAACGAAAATGTGTTGTTAATGTTCAGCTTATTTAGCTTTATAAGCCAAATAAAGCTTAGTTAGTTTTGATAGTCAAACCAAACCGACACGAGACACTCACGTGTTAAATTCATCTCATTTCATCTTTTGTTGGTGTTGACAATCATGTCGTGTTTACTTATGTGTTAAACCCAGCATTAAGCACTAAAACTAGAACATCAATGTATTGTGGCAACAAGCGATAGCTCACTTTAATATAGGGGTCAACTCACACGTTGAAGGTCACCTGGCACATGTGCATGACTCTGCACTGCCATTGTACCAAAAAGAAAAAGAAGATCAATTATTGCATATTCTAAATGAAAAATTAAGATGGAGGTTTATAAACTATATATATAAACATAGTGATTGGATCTTAACTATCAACTCATGTTTCATTATTGTTTTTCATGAATATGGGTGTAATAAAATTGTCTTTTTTTTAAAGACTTGATTTTTTTTAAGTTATGTCACTTAAAAGTAATCCGATATTAGCCTATATATAAGGTTATATATGTGTTGGCTTTTGATGGTCTAAATCACTAGGATCCTTTGTCTTTATTATAAAACCTTGACCTAACAGTTTTGATAGGTCCACTAACCCGTTCCTGTTTGACCCGGGCTCGAATCTATGAGAGACTTTTGATAGGACCAAGTTCCTTTGCGCTATTATTTTCAGGTATACACTTGAAGATGTCCTTTAAAGGGGAGAGGAATCATTCTCCAAACCACGTGCAACCCCAACCCTCTCCTTGATGAAAGCCATCCTTTCCTGCATCTCAAAAACGACCCTTTGCTTTTCCCTTCTCTCTCTTCCTCAAAATCACTAATTGCAGCAACTTTCTCGCTTTCCAAAACCTCAATCCGAACCCTTCATTCCCTTTCTGACAAGGACATCACATAGACTTCGAACTCGATTCTCAAAAAGCAAAAGCAAAAGCCAACACTGACGCTTACTAAAACAGGAGAAACAGAAAAAATGGAGATCAGAACGATGAGGGCTTCACAGAAAACCACTAATGGGCCTATCTTGGTTTACCGTATACAGTCCCACCATGTGTGTGTGTGAGAGAGAGAGAGAGAGAGAGAGAAACTTGATGTATAAACACCCTGATAAGATAAGATTGTACGTGTACATCATACGTAGACAAAGATTGTAATGTTTGTAAACACCATGATAGGGTTGTACGCGTACGTCATACGTAGACCAAGATGTATTTTCAGTAACATATGCGCCGGCGTCGAAACATTGAGGAGAAGAAGCTGAGGATCTTGAGCTGCAAATGAAAAATTACCAACATCGTTATCACCATACATGAATGCATCTAGCAGAAAACTGGAAGCTCGTACATATTAATAATAAAGCCACAGAAAGACAGACACAGAGAGAGAGAGACAGGGAGGGAGAGAGTGTACCCGCCGGCGACGATTTCTTCGAAGAAGCTCCGGGGTTATCTTATAGAGGTCTTGGTCGACTGCCTTCGGAGGCCTTGTCTTCTCTGGAGACTCCAACACTTCACAAACCTTATATCCCTGCTTCCAATTATAAGTGTCCTTCACAGGCTGCACCTTCTTTGCCACTGTCGTGCCATCCCTCTTTATCAAAAGCAAACGTATTCCAATCACCTTAAAAATGTTTTGACTAATTCACACCTTTTTGATCGTGCGCATTTGAGAGCAATTTAAGCTTTAAGCTTAAGAATTCTTTTCGTTTCATAATTTTTTTCTTTCGAAAAGCTAATCATATATATATACCATTTCAGTGTATTTGAAATTATGACAAGGACCTGGAAACTTTTAATATATTTATAAGTAAAAAAAACTAAGACCATAAAAGGTTAAACTGTTTGAAGATCTCACTTAGAAGAAACTTGCACAAAGAGCAACAGCTCCCCTGGCTAAGGGGTCAAGTCACAAGGTTGCAGGCCATGAATTCGATCCCTGGGGTGTGCATCTGGCTTTGGCCTATCCACTCTACCAAAAGATCAACATAAGAAAACTGGAAAAATAATCCGATCTCAAGTTTACTCGCAATGGAGACCATACGTATACAGTAATAAAATAACTATTTATACATCCATGCCTAGTCTGGTAATGAACCAGACATAGGAATCCTTGTGTGAGCCAAGCTGAACCATGTTGAGACATTTAAATCCCTATACAAAGGCTCTTCATTTACCTAATATCTCCTTGCCTTGTGAAAAGTTAAAATTAAGAAAAAATGACAATTTATTTACCTTAAATACATTGATATAATCACCTACGAAGTATGGTTCCAGTAAAAAATTAAAAAATCAGCTCCAGCGAGCACAGCTGATTTTGCACTTGGTTCATTTACCAAAGGACGCTTGTGGCTCCATCAACACAGACAAACACAGATACACGTTAAGAGGAGAGGTCTCGAGTTCTGAATCTAATTATGTTAAGACTTTCTGGTTCTAAAAGATGAAGATTAATTAGATGTCTTTGTGAAGGTTTGTACCTTAATGTGGAAGACAGCAGCGGGGGTGTACAAGTCCCAGCTGGGCTCATCGGCCGGCAGCCTCTGGTGGAACCCGGCATGCCGTGCCGACTCTAAGTATTGCGTGATTGACACATCCCAACTCCCGAACGCCGGAAACTGATGCACATAACCCTCCTGCAACACAGATAAACACATCGGGCATGTTCTACATATCACAGATAGAAAGACATACACGCACACACAGAGAGAGCATTACCTCCATGAGAGAGAACAAGGAGTTTGACTAATGTTTGTTGGTAGGGAATAAAAATAGAGGGAGGGATTCTTATAGAAAGAGAAGGGAGAGAAAGAGAAGGGGAGAGAGTCTCAGTGAATAAAGTAAAGAAAGACTTCCTTTTTTCCCTCGTTTTCTCCTTGGGCCTCGTGTGTAGCTGGGGGTTGGACATAAATCTCTCAAAAGCAAGCATCTGTAGAGATGACGATGGGGCCGGGTGAGGCGAGGACTCCACACGGAGTTTGACTGTTTGGGACTTGTAAAAATTGATCCAACTCTGCCCTGACCTACGTGTTCTCCATAAACAAACTAATTTAATATCGTATAACCATATAAATGGTGTATTAGATATTAGCAATACATATATGTATGGAGAAAAGAAATGGTAAAAGGAACATGTTCCAGTGATGCTCTAAGTTGAGACCTCTCACAAAAACAGAGTTGAACAGACGGCATTAATGACTTGTTTAGGCATATGACTCTCATTTTATAACGTAAGCTAATGCTTGATAGTTGAACAAACGGCATTGTGGAACTCGACAAGCACTGCAGATATAGCCATTCCTGATCATGTTTTGATTAAGTGTTAACTCTACCAGTTTGTATGATATAATTTAAAGTAACATGTATAAATATAATAGGGTGTATCGCATGTTTGATAGTTGCATTCAACAAACGACAATATATCTTAACATTTGTTTCTGTTTTTCCGATTCATGACTGTATAATGATACATGTTATTAATATTTCATTTAATATATAATAAAAGTTTTTATTGATTAATTATTACAAAATATTGAATATTCTTATTTTTATGATTTTTCAATGCTTGGGACTTTTTTGTAACAACCTATATACAATATATTTAAGGGAGTTCGTGGTCTGATTTGGATCAGTTTTATCAACTGTTGGAGAACCAATTCAAACTATTAAAAGTCATAAACTAGACCAAATAAATTGTCAATCAGCTGGTTAGACCATTCTACAAACGTTGGTAGTAAATATTAAGTTATTATCACAATGACACTCTTCTTCTATTCCTTATACTATTCGTCATTGTAATAGTAAGGGGTGACCTTTAACTTTTCTTAGATGGAGTCATGGTCTGATTTTCCTTTTCTAAACCACGAGTATCCGAAAGTCTACAAGGACACCGACTAATCTGGTTGGAGCTGATTTCTCTGCTGACAAAACTCGAATGGAGACCTTTCTTAAGAATTGGTAGTAAATATTAACCATATGTTGATAAGTCAATCACCTTGAACTTTATTGTCTATGAAAATAATTCCAACCCATAACCCATAATGTTAAAATTTGTCACATCCCATCGATTTCTTCTCGCGATCTCCTCCGCTTTCCTTCTTTTCCGGCATGGATTTCTTCCAAATATACTCAAATTGATTCGGGATTCTATTCCGATTCCGCTTGATATCAATTAAAAGATTCTTGTCAAATGCCACGTCTCTGCAAGATAGAGTTCTTATCCATGCAGGATTGTTTATGAATTCCTGGAGTAGGATAACAGCAATTTCTTTTCCATGTTTATCTTTTCTCTGATTCTTTAGGAAGTAGCACCTATAAGATAAGGCAGACCACAAAGAGTTGAGCAGAAATCTCCAAAGAGTCGAAGCGCTAACGAGAGTAGTCCGTTTTGCGAGGTAAAGAAGTCCCGTGAATGCTTTTCAGGTCGCCGGTGTTGAAGACTATGGAGACGACGGCAAAAGAGAAACAGCATCATTCGCATAGAGCAACCAACTGCTTAGATCTTGTGAATCAAGTGAGGGCGGTTTCCTTGTCTCAGAATAACCCAACGTTGCCATTTGGCAAGATGGGTCTTTTAGGGTGTGTTTGATTCCTGGTTTTAACATGCTCATATGAACCTGTAATCATGACTTCAGGAAACCATAGATTTACGTATATAACTGATAATTGGGATTGAGAGTATCTTTCTTATTCTTGTCTTTGTAGAAATTTACTCCAACAAACCTTAAAAGAATAATGAGAAAAAATATATATATTACAAATAAGAAAGAAGAAGAGAGAAATAAAAAGTAAATAGAAGAAAAGAAAGAGAGCGAGAAGAACGAAAAAAAAGAAAGGCGATGAGGAAGGAAAGAAACATTGAGGCATTCGTGTAGTATAAAAAAAACAACTTGAAAGGCAATCAAAGAGAAAAAAGAGACATCAAAAGTTTCGAGGGAAGAATGATAGCTTAGAAGAAGAGTGAGAAATCAGGAGTTTTTTTTATAGTAGAAGTAAGAACTCTATATTGAAAAGGTATGGATCACAGAGGGAGGGATTGATAGAAGAACTACACCTTAGATCCAAATAGTACGAAGAGAGAGAGGGGGGATCGAGAGAAGAACAAATAACCTCCTGACATAGGCTATACTTTTGGCTAAAAATCAGTTTACTTGTTAACAGTTCTACGTTTGAGCTTGACACTGCCGTACTGAAAATTGGAGTTCCAGCCCCCCTAGAATCTTGTATTAAGTGCCACCTGCACTGGTTGCTGCAAAAGCCGGCCAGATCATCCGCGGTGATGCAGGCCGTCCAACTGGTACCTCAAAGGCTGCTTTCTCGCAACAAACCCAGTAGGAGGTGCAGTCCAGCCGAGTTGAAGGCCGGAAAGAGGGGTGCAAGGTCGAGCTTGCCTGCTAGGCAACATTCCTCCTCCGTCACCAAGGACCCAGACTTGATGCAAGCCGGTGAAGTTGTGGAAAGGGGAGGGAACTCCTGGTGCAGAAGCTTTAGATTGTGGCCTGACGTGGGCTCTGCTATCTGGTTACAGGTTCCCTTTTGTTTCGAGTTCCTCCTGAGGGTTGTGCCTCTCATCAGGAATTAGCTTGCATACTTAGTTTTCTACGTCATGCCATAGAGAATCTTTACTCGTTGCCATCAAGTGATGGATTTTTTTTTCCAAGGCAAACAGGGGTCAGGTGAACACCTATCACACCGCCTGCATTCGAAACCCTGACCTATCAGAAGGCCCAAAACCTACCCACAGCTCTATGCCCTTTATTGGAAGCTGACGCAATACTTACCTCAAAGGGACACTCTTAGTCTCCGCAGTTTCATACCTTCAAAGACCTCTCTCTCTCTCTCTCTCTCTCTCTCTCTCTCTCTGCGTGTGAGTCTGCAGGCACATGGAAACCAGAAAACCGAGATCTGTATCGATTGAATTCATAGGCACATGGCAAAGGTCTCATCTTGCAAGACTCCTTAAATCTACACAAGCTCGAATTTTCGTTCTGGTCCTCCTTATCGTTGATTTGTCTTATCCTTTGTCTTAAATCTACACAAACTGTGAAAAACGTTTCATGTCGACGCGCATCCAAGAAGGATAAGATTTTATACTGGGCAGGAGTTGCCATATTAAGTATACTCATTTTGAAAGACATGGTTCTGATGGTGGCCCTAGGCTTAAGCTTCTTCAGGCATGCAGGAGGCATTGCGGAGGTCGCAGCAACAGCTGCTGCTGCTCTGTCTAGAGATCATTCTCAAGGCTGAGAGCTCTGGGCTCGTGGTTGTGGTCAATTCATGGCCGGTGGTGAGAGTGATACAAAGCATTTTAGAAATAAGCAACAAAGAAATCGAGGAACAGATCAATAGCATTCACTCACAGTTCGATGCTCTCAGGTTTCAAAACAGGCAGCTAGAAGAGGAAATAATTGACAGAGATAAGAGGATTGCTGAGTTAGACAACTGCATAAACAGTATAAACATGTAAAGCTATGCCTTAAGAGTACTGGTGTTGCAGGTGCCAGTGCCGGTCCTAGATACAGCAATTTAAAAGATCATGGGTGTCGAATACATATCCAAATATTGTATTAGACATTACATTGACATTGTCTCATAAATCCAGAAGAAACGATCGGTTTCCCTGAACTAGCAACATAATAATAGCACTATGGTGTCTGTAAGCTAGAAGCTTTAATCACAACCAGGAACCAAGCCTTATGAAACACTAGATAAGGTCGGCTATATAGATTATTTTCCGACATAGAATATTCAAAAGGTTAGCATATGTAAAACCAATCTTGGGTGCCGGGTTGTCTAATATGGGTGTGACTTCCTATTATAAGTGTTTGTGTGGTGTAAAGAAAGCCGTACGACAATGAAAACCAAGAAAGTCTCAAAGTGGGCCCCGTTATCATCTTGCTCATGTCAAAAGTATGATCTTACTAGATCTCTACGACCATGTCCGGCAGCCTCACCTCAAAATTGTACTGGTAAATATCCGGGCAAGGGAAAAAACATGAAACTTGAGTCCAATCAAGAAGGTGGATAAAGCAATGTCAACAACTTCAGCTAATCCTTTTCTCATATTAGATGGGGTTGACTACGTGGATTCTTTATTTCTATAGAGCATGATAACAGTTAACATAAGCTAGATCATTTTTTATTACTTCTAATATTTTTTTGATATTCCTCTTCCTCTTTTATCATTTTCACTAGTTTATCATGCCTTCTTTTCAGAGCTTCCTTTCATCATTTTTCTATGTATGTAAATGATTTTTCTCATTTTATCATTTATTGGTGTCACTCCTAATTTGTTTCTAGTAACCTCATTATGTATACGATCTATCCTTGTATATTATTTATCCATCTCATCGTCTTCATTTCTGTCACGGCCACCTTTTGTTCATGTTGATAATTATCTGTCCAACACTCTTAACTATAAAACATAGTGTGTTTAATTGTTGTTCTATAATATTTACCCATCAACTTTAATGGTATCTTCTTTTCGCATAGAATATCTAATTCACCTCTCCATTTTAACCAACTTGAATTAATTTCATATATAACATCTCCATCAATTTCTTTATCGCTCTTAAAAATTGACCTTAGGTATTTAAAACTTTTCTTAGAAGGGATGTGTCAATCTTAATTTCTGTCATTTGAAGTAACCAAATGATCAAACTTACATTTCATATATTAAGTCTTTATTCTAGTAAGTTGAAAGCCTTTTCTTTCTAATATTTCTCTCCATAGTTCCAACTTTGAATCACATAAACTAAAGTACTCTATCTTAAATATGTTTTGTTAACTCATAACGATCAATATAAATAAATATAGACTTAAAGTGATACTTGACGTAATCCAATATTACCTTCAAAGAAAGTTGTTGTTCCTTCATGAGTGCTCACACATATTTATGCACAATCATACCGCTTATAAGATTGATGTACGTCAATAAGATACCTATCTTTTCCAAAGTTCTTCAAAAAGAAATATCTTTTTGCATCCTATCGTAAGCTTTTTTTAGATCAATAAATACCATATGAAAGTTCTTTTTTTCTCTAAAATGCTTTTAAGACGTCCCAACAGTAAATCTCTTTTTTATGAATCCAAATTGGTTATCTATTGTACCTGATACATGTCTCAACCTACGTTCAATAATTCCTTCTTACAATTTCATAACATGATTCACCAACTTAATACCTTAATAATTTGCATAATTCTATAAAAGTCTCTCACTCCCTTCTTCTTGTATATGGGTATAAATGTACTTGTCCTCCATTCCTCACGTATCTTTTGGTTTCTCCATAGTATAGGATAAAACATGTAACACATTTTTAAAGACCTTCCAAATGGAGAGGTATACTTCTCAAACAATTAATCCTTAGGGATAACCATCTCCTTTTCTACTATAAACTCTCAAAGTAGCTTTGAGGAGCTCTGCCTGCTCCACCTCAAAGCACGTATCAACCGCCTTCTGCTCATATCAAGCATCAATACTAACCTCTCAAACATTTAGCTTTCTGCTACACTAACACACCTCTCACAAAACCAAAATTCATGTATTTTAATCAGTGTTGTCTGACACATATCGTATCGCGTATCGTTAGGCTCCACGATACGGGCGTATCGTACTTTAATATTAAAATAATACAAAATTTATTTAAAAAATCAAGAAAATTAGTAAAAATTCGAAAAAAAATTGAAAAAATCTGATAATTGCTTTAAATTCATATAATGCAAAGTTTAGCACAGATTGAACCAGTGTTGTCTGACGCGTATCGTATCGTGTATCACTGGGCTCCACGATACGGGCGTATCATATCGTACTTTAATATTAAAATAATGTAAAAATTAATTAAAAATCAATAAAAAATAATAAAAAAACGAAAAAATTGATAAAAAAAATAAAAAAAAAAATCAGAAAAAATCTGATAATTGCTTTAAATTCATATAATGTAAGTTTAGTACAGATTGAGCATTCAATATTGAACAATTACATCCAAATTTACATATTTTGAATCCAAAAAATAAAATACAGACACAATTTACACTACAGTTACATACAATGTTACATTTTACAAATTGTAGTCAGGATCATCAACTAAATAATCTTCATCTTCTCCTTGTTGCAGATCCTCATCATCATCATCAGTCACGCCCACACCTTCTTCTTCAAAATCAAATTCTTCATCTCCATAATGTTATTGCGCTACTTCCAAATTAATCCAGGCAACGTCTTCTTCTGTTAGGAGGGCATTTTCTTCTGTGTCTTTCATAACCCAATCTTCTAATATATCAAAATTATCCAAACTTATTGGATCAAACTGACTTTCTTCTCTATTTACTTTTTTTAATTGCCTATGACACAAACAAAGATAAACAATTAGTAAGTAATATTAACAATTGAAAACTAAAGTTAAACAATATTGAATTGAAAATTTGAAAGTAATAGTAATACACCATTACCTTTCACAAAGGCGCATGTTACAACGAATATAAACCAAATCATTAAGCCTTTTGTGTTCCAACCTATTGCGCTTTTTTGTATGGATGTGTTCAAAAACACTCCAATTTCTTTCACAACCTGTTGCACTATAGGTTTGGCTTAAGACTCTGACTGCAAAATCTCTAAGGTTTGGACAATCACTTCCAAACCTGTTCCACCAAACATCTATAAAAAAATACAAACATTAGAGACATAATAATCCACAGTAATGTAAGATGCAACTTAAATATAAAAATAAACAATTTACTTGGACGCATCGTAGTGCGGTTGCGAATTGCAACAGGCAAACCCATCAAGTGAAAAGCATTATCATATATCTCCATCTCTCGATGTATCGTATCTGTTATGCTCTCATCAGGGACTAATCTGTCGATACAATCAATGATTCCTCGATTAACCTCACCGTCCCTTTTGAAGGTTCCTGAGTACCTGAATGGTGGGTTTAGATAATATGTTGCTGCATGAATAGGCTGATGCAATTGTTTATTCCATCTACTATCAATTATTTTCCACACGAGCACATAATCTCTCTTTTTTCCATTAAAATTATTTCTGATGGTTTCTTTTGCCCTGTCCATGGCTTCATAAAGGTAATTTGACACATGCATTCCAAAATGAACTTCTAAAAACTGTTTCTGCAATTTCATTCAACTTTTTATTTCTTCTGTTTTGAGATAACTCTGCAAATTGTTGCCACTCATCTTAGGAGAACATTCTCTTCAAAGCTTGCTTCAGTCTCACAATACTCTGTACAGATAAGAAGCTTATTGCGAACCGAGTTACAGTTGTGCGAAGAAGCTCTGCACCTTCTGTATATCTCCTCATCATACACAAAACAAAAGCATGGTTGTAAATGAATTTTGTAATATCTTGACAACACTCAGTTGCTGCCTTTATTTCATCCATCTCACCAATGTTCTCGAGGATGAGATCTAAACAATGGGCTGCACATGGTGTCCAGTAGAAAGTCCCATAAATATCAGCTAACTCCTTCCCAGCTGCTTTGTAGTTAGCTGCATTATCTGTAATCAATTAGACCACATTTTGTAGCCCAACCTCCTGTATAATCTTATCAAATTCTTCTCGTAGGATCTCTGCAGTGTGCCTCTCCTCTAACATGTCTAGAGATCTCAAAAATATGAGTCCTTTAAGACAATATAAAAGAAAGTTTAGCAATGTCCTTCCTCGCCTATCAGTTCATTCATCTGCCATAATAGTGCATCCTGTTTCCTTCCACGACTGTCTCAAAGTTGAACAGTATTGCTGCACTTCAATGACGGTCTGATCTAATATCTTCCCTCTCAACTTCTGATAAGAGGGCATCTTGTATCCTGGACCAATGTTTGCAATTGCATCTATCATTGCTTGAAAATGAAAACTGTTTGCTGCATTAAATGGAATGCATGCATCATAAAACCATCTAACCACTGCAAGGTTTGCCTGATCATGCAGTTGTTTTGAAGCCATAACAGCACGAATTCCTGGTTGAGCACTAGGTGTAGTGGAAGGAGGAAATGACGAATGTATGTTAGAAGAATAAACTCTTCCTCTACTCCTTCCTCAACTTTCTCTTCTGCCACCTCCAAACTACCAATCTCTGTTCTAGCATCTGAAGGCAAACTATCAGTGAATCCAAATCCAATAGTAGTAGCATCATCAACTTCTTCATACATCTGAAAATCATCCTTTTGTTTTCTCCGTTCTTGTATGTTCTCAATCATCTGTAGGCATTGCCATTTAATACCTTCTGGCAAACTTCTAACTCTGCCTGTACATGGAGCAACTTCTTTCCTGGTTCCGGCTAGGTGGTGTTTCAACCTTGAAATTCCACCACTAACCACCTTTTCACAAAATAAGCATCTGATTTTTAACCTTGAACCCTCAACTGGTATACCCCACTGCCATGTCGGATCATTAGACTTTGAATGAGAGTCTCTACACCCCTTCCTACCATCTCAATGGAGTACTTTAATTCAAACAAAAACCTGAAAATAAAAGTACTTCGTAAATCCCCCAATCTTCAAATAACACTCAAGTCGAGTGTCTTCCACTTCATGAATGCAATAAAAATCATATACACACTTAATAACTTCATATTTTGTCATTCAAAAAAAAAAAATACAAAAATCGATTAAACAAGCAAAATAGACTAGATAAACACTAAAAATATACCAAAATAAAATCTAATTGACCTATACAATGATTTTTTAAAGAATTATGGGACTTGTACAACATGAAAACTACACAAAAATGAAACTAAAAAATACAATAAAAAATATTAAAAAATTGAAAAACTAGTCTAAGCGATGGATTTTGGGAAAACCAGGGGTGACCTCACAAAAAATATGTGAGTCTTGCAACATTAGGCCATTTTCCTTCAACTGACCAGGAGTTTGATTGCATTCTAGGCACATTTCTAAACTCATTACAAAATTACGCCAAAGTGACAAAAGTAATCACTAGTTTTCTCCTAAAATTCACCAAAACACAGCAACACAAAGGTTAGTGAGGGGATTAGAAATTATATATGCTCTTAATAAAAGTGGGGCAAATCGAGAATGACTCCGTAGCTTGACACCAAAAATTTGGCAATTTGTCGGGAATTACTAGAATTTAAATCAATTTATAAACGGGTTACCAAAATTACTTGTAGCATGGGTAACACTAGGTCGAGCCCATAAGATCATTCTACTTATGAAGTCGATTAAGAGGTTAATAAACGACTAGGTCGGGCCATAGATCATTCTAATTATGAAGTCAGATTAAAGAGGTTAATAAACGAGGGGAAAAGGGTTTGTAAGATAAACAACAAAAGTAATTAAGGAAGGTAAGCCAAATTAAGGAAAACAACCAATCCAAGAGAAATTAATGGAAATCTTGATTTTAATCCATCATTGATCTTTATAGATCTATTCAACTATCAACCAAATCCTTGGTCTTAGATCACATCGAGAAGCCTCTCAATGATCCATGGATATTTTGCTAAGTAACAAATTAGAATTCAGTGTGGGGTTGAAAAAATTAAGCATCCATCCAAAACCCAAATCAACTTAAAACCCAAGATCCACCAAGCTAAATATTTCAACAAACACCTTTGATGCATTGATTTAACCTCACGAATTCATCTCTTGTCACATGATAATTACATAAATTAACATACCTTTCTGATCCCCGATCAAACTAAGCATTCATCGAGAATTTAAACAAGAAAGACAAGAAAGAGAAACTTGATTAATAGATGAATGTATAACTTAATTAAAATAAGATCTCAGATTAATCATCAGCAAGTTAAAATAAGATCTCAAGATTAATCATCAAAATGTCAATCTCTTGGATTGATTAAAGAAGTTTAATAGCTCTCCACCAGCCATCACCATTGGAGAACCTTGAAGAGCAGTATAAAAAATAAAAATAACTTGAAGAGAGGAGAGAAGAGAGAAGAAAGAGAAGTCTCAAAATCAAGAAACTAAAACTACAATAATCACACCCTCCTACGTTAGAAGCTCTCATTTATTTTATCCCACAAATCTGATTGCTCTCCTCTTAATCTGTCCACTAAGAGTCAAAAAGTGGTTCACCCACTTTTGTTAATTATTCATCTATTATCAAAGTGTGTCTCCCACCTTCAGCTGATTCTTCCACTTTTTCACATTTTGATCTTTTGGATTTCTGTCATAATCTCTAATTCAAATCAAGTCCATCAGATAGCCTTTGAAGTAAAGCTTTCCTGAGGTGCTCACATGCTTAATTTGGGCTTGAGGCAAGTGAGATAATGCCCCGAAAATAGTAAAGGTGTGTCAGAATTCATTGACAGAATTAAATGACAGTACCACTAGTCCAACTTCAGAGACTATATTTGATTCACTTAAACATCCGAATCTTCCAATTTGACATTTCACACAAAACCTGTAGATATTTTTCTCATCTTTCTTTAGCATATAAAGAACATCAAAATCAGAGATCTGACAACTCAAGTTATGATCCAAATACTGAACCAATGTCTATATGTATTAAAATCCGAAAATTTTGCTTTAAAGCTCAATTCAACCCAATGATCTAAATGAGTGCTAAGATCACTTAATTATAATCACGGACATCATTAATAAGGTAATTGTGTGGATATTAATATGTTAAAAATCATAATTATCAAGCATCGAAAAGAAAAGTTGGAGAGTTGTTCTTAAACGAGCTAATATGCAATAGAAATCATGAAGCAAACTGCACATGTAAATATGAAGTTGACGGCAAAAAGATTAAACACAGAGCACCATTATTAATGAAAACACTCATCAGAATCAAGTTAGCAGTTAGCACATCAGGAAGCAACCTCTTCGTGATGCCAAGTTCAAGGTGCGGTACCTCTGTTACTTGGAGTTATTTATGCATATTTACATGTTTAAGAACAACCGACCAACACTGGTATTGTTTTGGTGGATAGTCTGCTTAACGAACCTTTATACATTTTAGCTTGAACAGGGAGACATTTCAACATGTTGCATGATACTTAACGTTGCTGATCTTTGCCATATAACAAGGGAAGGGACTGTACAGCATCCCATCTCTTGATTTTATACAAAGTTTGTTTCCTTATGTGCCTTCCCTTTTCAAATTATCTCCTCATTCAAGGCTACTGAGTAGAGCCAATAGGCAACACCAAGAGCAGACAGCAACAATATGAATCCTTTCAGAAAATAATAAGCTTCTGAAAAAGATGCACCATAAAAGATTTAACTGCAATTACACAAGGTAGATGAGAAATTTCTCTCGTTTGATCTATAGCATACCATCAACCGGAACGCTGTACAAGGAAAAAATATTCAAATTAAACAACCTCAGCGTCACATTGAGTAGATGAGCAACAAGAACCGATCACATTATTCCAAAAATTCCATTAATATCAAATTGATCAAAATTTATACAACCCATCAACAAAGCCAACACATACGTTCAACTTAACATTCTTCTACAAACCATAACCCACTAAAGCCATTAAAAACCCCTACTACTATTCAAGATCGAACCAAGCGTACCCAAAACCGCGAAAGCGAGCAGCGGGCTAACATCCAGAGTATCGAAAACGGGTGGAATGATGTTCCTGAAGAGATTCAAGTAAGGATCGCAGAGATCTCTGATGGCCGAAAGCGGCTGCCGATCCCACGGGATATTCGGAAACCAACTGAGCAAAACCCTAACCATCAAAACCCCACTGTAGATATCCAACCACCTCGCCAATCCCGATGCGACCACCGTCAACGGCGTATTGAGGTATCCGGTGGGCCGGTCACGGACAGCGGCGAAGAAGAGCGGCCCAACCGTGCAAATGAGGTTGTCCTGGAGGAGCCGGAGCGCGAAGAGCTCATCAGTGGACGGAGTCGAGATAGTGTCCTTGAGCCTAGCGATGGAATTCTTCACAGCGGAGACGACGCAACGGGAGAGAGTGAATGCGGCCACAAGGACGAACGAGACGGTGCGGGCAGAGTCAGAGAGACGACCAGGGTTCGTAATTTGGGGAGAAGAGGAAGCTATGGCACGAAACTGGTCGGGGCAACGGATAGGGAAGTAAAGGTGTTTCGGAGGAAGAGCTGAGAGACGTACTGGGCTGTGGCGGAGGAACGCCGGATAAGACGCCGGGAATACAGCCGGCGATCGGAGGAACGCCGTGGAAACTGCCGCCATTCTGGTGCTTCAAGCTCTCCGAGTGTATGCTTCGAGAGCGAAGGAAAACGAAAGGAGAGGCAAGACAGGGAAGTAGGGTTCTGAAGGGATTAGGCTTCAGGGACAAGGGTGTCATTTCGCGCTTTGACGGTAGGAGCAAAGAGCCGTTAATGTTCAGACCCGGTTCGGATCTGAAGTGCATTTAGTAACGGTAGTACTGGACCCAGACCCGAGTCTTATTGAATTTTCAGGGATAAACGCTATTGTATTTTTTCTTATGTTGAAACATCAAAAGAAAAGAGTAAGCCAAGCCCTATCAAATGCTTCTACAATAAAAAGAGCCACCGAGTGCGCTAGGGATGTTGATGGGAGTAGAAACATGAATGGAATCGGGAGAAAAAAGAAATCCCTTACGGGGATCGAGACGGGGATGAGAATGGGAGGTTCTGGTCCCTCGAACCCAGTTCTAACCCTTCTTTTAATTGATTCTAGAAAGTTAAGTTCATTGAAAAATAAATAAATTATAAACACAAAACTAAAAGAAAGTGTTATTTTTTTTAAATTCATGAACTCATCATCATTCCCTCATATTTCATCCATAATAATATATTATAATTTAAATACATTTTACATAAATTAGGTTTATATAAAAGTGAACTCAAACTTTTGTTTGAGCGTTCTTCATTTCCTAGATGAATCCCCGCGAGACATGGGATGAGGATGGAACAGTTTTTGGTCTCTGTCACGAGGATGGAGATGAGAACAAGGTTATGAAATAGGGATGGAGATGAAAGCTTTGATCCTGGCCCCGGCCTGGCCCATGAAAATCCCTAGAGTGCATAACAAGCAAGACAAGCTAGGGGGTCCATATAGATGACAACATTGACCCAATCCGTTCAACCCGAACCTGACTGACCCAAAGAGAACAGAGAATACCCGAAGCCGAAACTGATCGGGCTAGTATGGGTATAAGATGCCCTGATCTGTACCCAACCCAATATTTGCCTTGACCTGTAGCCAACTATTATTTGTGTGTGTGTGTGTATATATATATAAAGAGAGAGAGAGAGAGGGAAGATTTAAAGAACCCACTGAAACATGAAACCACAAGTATTATGTGCAATTTTATCACTTCAACCATTCATTTCAAAGATCAAGCATTTGTGATAAGTTCCTTCTTGTTCTATGTTTTTCTGGGTTCCTTAAATCTAAACTCTCTCACGTATAAAGTATAGATATATAATTGATTCATACTGCACTGTACCCGTTACAGAAAAGAGAATACAAATCATCCGCACTGTTAAGATTCCGATCAGGTCGGGTATAGCTATGCCCACCCAAGCCTGAGCCATTGCCATCCTTAAGGGTCGAATCACAAGTTGAAGGTCATGACTTCAATGTTCAGGAGGTGCATATGGCTAAGGTCTCCTCTTTGTAACAAAATAGAAAAAGGAAAGAGCCATGGGATCACACTAGCCAAAGGTGCCCCCTTATGAGCTCAGGCTAAAATTTCAATCAATTCCGGCCAACACCACACGATGAAATTAAGAACATTATGCCAAACAAGATGCTGAAATGAAAACATATATGGGATACAGCTAGATTGTGAGTTTGGACTATCGTGGAAGAAAGGTGCCAAACCCGCACATAAGCAACCCCACCGAAGGTTCAAGGTGAACCAGGGGCTGCTCATGTTTAACACTAAATCTCAAATTGATTAAGCTCAATAGACACATTCATAAATCAAACTTAAGCTAAGAGCTTAGGTAATTTTGGATCAAGTCATTGTGAATGGACAACTTGAAGCCTTATTCTCCAACAGTTTACTGAATTTGTTCAATATAAAGCGCTTTCTTCCCAATACACACTCACACCTGACCTACCGGTACCCAACCCGCCCCATTCTGGTAGAAGCAAGTTTTATTTTATCTGCAGCAAGAGGCGGCAAGATTGGGTTTCCGGTAAACCCACCTCAAGGTACTTGTGAAGTTCAATATTTCATGTGTTTCTAAGTGATCCTTCAAAAGATTTCACATTTGCAGCAGATGAAATCTATAACATGAAAGTTTGTGATTGGACATTGCTTGAAATTAAAGTTCATAGGCTTGTTGCTAAGCGGATGTTGTTAACATAATAGGTTTGTACACTGTCAGGGGGAAAAAACATGACAGGTTTGTACCACTTGGGTTCTCGAACTGTAGGTCTGGTCGGCAAACCCTGAGACCCGTGGGATGGATTCTGTACATTTTTCCTAAATGTGGGGCGGGTTCGGGTGGGGTGCCAATCCACCCCATTGCCATGCCTAAAGCACAAGCATTCTACAGAAAACATGCCTCCAAAACTGCAGCACATGATAGGGCTCTGTGGAAACAAAGAATGAAACAAAGAATCCATGTAGCCGACCCCGTCTAGTATGGGAAAAGGCTTAGTTGTAGTTGTAGTAGTAGTATCAACCTCTGCCTCCTGTGCATTCAGCAGAACAAATTCACAGACGCTTTGGATTGTGTACGTCACAGTAAAAAGACTTCAAGAGCATGCCTAAAATGTCTTGCATGCTTACGATACAAACCATAAAGATGAAATGCCCGCAAAGGATAAAATGAGAAATAGAACTTACAAAGTGGTGATTACTGTGCTAAGGAAGAAATGCCCATAAAGGATACAATGAGAAAATAGAACTTGCAAAGTGGTGATCACTGTGCTTCCTGTTCTTGTTCCAATGTGTCTTCATTGGCAGGGTTATTTGCAAGAGGTGGCAAGAGCTCGACGACCATTTGCACAAACTCATTCACCTGGTCCTCATCCATTCTATTTTCAAGTTGTTCCATGATCTGCAACCACATGTCCATGAGGGACAAGATCGGCTCAAGGTATGTCACAACAGGTTACAAAGTTGAAGTTTGTCTGTTTCGTGATAAATTAGAGCGTAATGAACCCCACTTTTCACTGAGTTCATTGATTTTCAGTATTTTTATGTGTGTGTATTTCAGGTACTATAGTTCTGTGAGTTCAAAGCAAATGTATACAAATGGAAATTTTCTAGGCCTGACACAGCATGCAGTTTCTTGTAGTATTACTCAGAAGGAAGAGAATTGTCACATTCTGACTTCTGAGACGATCAAACTATTAGAGCACTAAAAGGATATTTGTCACATCAGATAACCTAAGATAGCAAAGACCAACATGATGAATCCAAAAAATGTAGAATCTTAACGAGCAAGGAGTTCATATTAGCACAAAAACCCATACAAGGTGGATAAGACAGCACTCGTCCCTGTTTGTTCATACGAACTATGCCAAAGTAACTTATTCTTTCCCACTGAAAAAGACTAATTTTTCATTAAACAAATCCTCCACCAATTCTGTAATGCAGTTCTCTTGCACCTTTATCAATATAAGATGAACTATGGCAGCTTTCAGGTAGCAGGAACTAACATTTGCAATACAAAATCATGAATACTATTCAATCCAAGCAGAAAAATTGTTCTAAAAGGTGGATGTGAGATTACCACAAAAAGCTCAACTGGTCTAGCAGGGCTTAGATTGACAATCTGAACCTTCTCAGCACTCGTAAGTTTGTACTTCTCCGATCTCTTGAGGAATTCATTAATGTTTTCTCTTGTCTGATTTGCTGCAGATGTTTGAACAAGATAATCGAATACCTGGAAGAATGTTTAAAAAGTGTGAATTCAGTTCCCTATGGAATACAATAGAACGTAGAGGATATTAAGGGCAACTAGTAGCACAGACAACAGGGGGGGAAACTGAATAGGCTTCAGTTACCAAAACATTACAATCATACCTTGCATTCTGACTGAGTTGCAGTATTCAAAGAGCCAAAACGATCTTGTTTTGCCCCTCTAGATTGTAAATGCTGCAGTACTTCAAAGTTTGTAAGTATCCCAGATTTGCTTTCCTTGCTACACACATCAAAATGGCACGCTTGATTCAATTATCGGGAGACAACTTCAGGATAATTCCTCTATGTTCAACGCTAGAAATTTTGTTCCAACAAGTATCAGATATCTCGGCATTCTCACAACCATGCAGCCTTTTTCATTAGCTAGTACTACAGTAGATAACTATATATGCCTTTGTCTAAAAGAATACTCACGCACTAGAAGACATTTCACAGGAAAACTCATGTAATACCAGCACAACCTAATAGCAAGTGGAAACTCTATATTGGAAAACGAGAGAACAAAAATAGGGCATCAGCAGAAAAGTGAATTGCGAGTAAGTGATTACATTTTCATTGTCAAAGAATGGAGACCCAAGAGCAAATAAGATGATCTTCAGATCTTCAAAAAGCACACCTGCAGAGAAACTGTTCAAATGAAAGACCTCTAAACCAGTTGAATGATAGTCATATCGTTTTCCTCTGCACATAAAAACAAGTCATTAAAAGAGAACCACCAAGCCACAACATAATGATAAACAACAATCGAATTTTGTCTCAAATCTCTTTTCTACACATAATGAAAAGTGAAGTACAAAATTGAAATTATAATTTGAAACGTTTCAAATAAAAAGCAATACCAATTTGATAAGGAAAGAACCCAATTAGCATTGATATAAACAACAATTAAACTTATATAGAAAACCTTTTTTGCCTCAACCAATCCAACAACTACAATTAATATTCCTGCAACTTGGAGTTTACTAGAATTCTCAGGTTACTCTCATTTAATATAGCTTCCCATCATGCTTGTCAATAAAGCCACAACTCTTTCAGCCATTTCAACATACACTTGTCTTACATGTAACCTTTTCTGCATATAAGCGCAATCTGCACATTAGGGTGCCCTCTAGAAACTATTCTGACAAGACCACACGGAAATCTAACGGTCCATGGTACCCAAGATCGCTGTCAACACGTAAATATCTATGATTTTGGATCCTTCGGTCAAGTTCAGAAGGAGAAAGGGAGTGACAGCAATGACAATAGAAGCATCTATTGCAACAACAGACAAAAAAAATAAAACAGTGAGGGGGGGAGAGAGAGAGAGAGGCATTACCGAAACTCCAAGCTGAACAGTTTCAGGAAGTTGCTCTCCACGGTGAAAACAACACGCCAAACGAGAGAGAGAGAAAGAGAGGTTAAGCGACTGCCTCACTAGTGGTCATGGTGCTGAGATAGGCGGCAACACGTGAGGAGACGGAAGTCCAGACAAAAAGAATCGGAGACTAAGCACTACTTGGTAACTCTTTTCGCACTGTGGCTCGTGGTAGACGCGTAGGGGTGACCTGGTGAGCGCTGTGTCGTGCCGTAAAAAGCGAAAAACCAAATTTCACCAAGCAACTGAAGTTTTAATTTCTAGCTATTTTCTTTTTCAAAAATCATGAAAAATACGTTGATTCGGTTCCGTTTTGCTTTTGAGACCCAAATCAAACCAACTAAATGGTAAGGAGATCCACAATGTTAATGCCATGTTAGCGACATTAATGATCCTAATCATTCTTTCAGTTGCAAAGTTGGAATTCCTTAGGCGAATTATATTATCCGAGGTACAATACAGCTATAATTGATCAATATATATAGAGAAAGAGTGTGTAATTGGATCCTGCAACCTTTGTCACATGTACACTCATACACACCCATACTTATGCCGATCCTTTTAAGGGTGAGTATTAGGGGTGAGCAAAGTTTGGTTAAAACCAAAATATCAAGCCGAATCGAATCAAAATTCATGATTCAGTTTGGTAACCGCAAAATTCGTTTCGGCTTCCGTTTAGGAAATTGTATAAAATCGGTATTTGGTTGGTTTCCGTTGTTTTCAATGATCGAATAACCGAAATTCATTTTTTAATTAATATTCAAATGAAAACTGACCCTAGGTATGAAAACCATCATCACTTAACATTCTTATTCTAAACCATCGAATGCAGCCTAATCGTTGTCTGCCCATCTAGAAAATTGCAAAGCATAAAAACCAATAATGAGCAACATGGTTCCCATACACTCCCAATGAAAAAGAAAACTTACCAGCAACATGGTCAAGGGCAACGATACAATACACGGACATGCATGCTTGTATATAACTTGATCAAATAGATATTTAAAACTTTTCTTTTGGGGATGCAATATGTGACAATTTTAATTTCTATCTTATGAAGTAACCAAATGATCAAACTTACATTCCATATATTCTTTCTTTGTTCTACTAAGATGAAAGCCTTTACTTTCTAATGTTTCTCTCTATAGTTCCAATTTTCTATTAACTTTTTTCTTACACAATATAGTCTGTAAATAACATACACCAAGATACTTCATCTTGAATATATTTTGTTAACTCATCAATCACCATTATAAATAAGTATGTACTTAAAGTTGATCCTTGATGTAACCCAATATTAACTTCAAAGAAGTCTGTCATTTCTTCATGAGTCCTCACACATGTTTTTGCACCATTGTACATGTCTCTTATAAGGTTTATGTATGTCAATGGGATACCTCTTTTTTTCAAGGTTCTCTAAAGAACCTTCCTCGGTACTCTATCATAAACTTTTTCTAGATTAATAAATATCATATGAAGGTCTTTTTTTTTGCTCTAAAATGTTTCATAAGACGTCTCAAAAGGTGAATCGCTTCAACATTAGATCTGCTTAACATGAATCCAAATTAGTTATATATTGTATTTGATCTTTGTCTTAACCTACGTTCGATAATTTTTTTTCATAATTTCATAGTATGACTCATCAACTTGATACTCCGATAATTCGTACAATTTTGAATGTCTCCCTTGTTCTTATATATGGGTATAAGTGTACTCGCTCTCTATTCTTTGGACATCTTTTGGTTTCTCCATATTTCATTAAATAGTCTTTTGAGCCAAATGATTCATGTTTCTCATAGTATTTTTCAAACTTCTATAGGAATATTGTTTGGTCCTACTGATTTACCACCCTTCATATGTTTAAGAGCCTATTTGACTTCATTCTTTTGAATACATCGATAGAAATTGTGGTTTATATACTTTTTGATTTGGCTAACTCTCATAAGCTAATACTAACATCCTTATTTTCATTAAAAAGCTTATAAAAATAGTTTTTCCATTTGTTTTTTATATCATCATTTGCCACTAGAATTTTTTCATCCTCATCTTTGATGCATCTAACAAAATTAACATCCTTAGTTTTCTTATCTCTAACCCTGGCTATCCTAAAAATATCTCTTTCACCCTCTTTTGAGTTGAGTTTTTTATATAAATCCTTTCAAATTTTAGCTTTTGCTTCACTGACAGCTTTTTTCGCTTCTTTCTTTACTTTCTTATAAGCCTCTAAAATTTCACTAGTTTTCTTAGCATAATGTAATTTGTAACATGCCCTCTTTGACTTGATTTTATTTTGCACTACTTCACTCCACCACCAAGCTTCTTTCTGTGTTGGTACACCTCCCTTAGATTCACCTACCACATCTTTCGCCACTTTTCTAATATATATAGCCATATTATCTCCCATATCACAAGGTGTACCAACATAATTTCAAGCATCTCCTTAAAAGACTTTATGTTTAAATATACATTCTTTCTCGATTTTGAGGTTCCACCATTTAGTCTAAATAGCTCGATGCACTCTTTTCTTTTTTGTCCACCTTTTTACCTGTAAATCCAGGTGGTTAAGCTTTCTCCTAAAATTACCTTGTAATCTTTACAACACGCTCTATCTTTTTTTTACAAATAAAATAATCAATTTGTTTTTGTGATAAACCACTCTTATAAGTAATTAAATGTTCATCTTGTTTTTTGAAGATTGTATAAAGAGATCAAATGCCATAGCAAAATTTAAAATCTCCCTACCTTCCTCATTTATATCTGCAAAATCAAGTTTTCATGAATACCTTGATATCCTAATGCCTCTTTACCGACATGTCCATTTAAGTCTCCTCCTAAACAAATCATCTCCCTTTGTGAAATTCTTTAAATCACCTTATCTAACTCCTCCCCAAAATCCATCTTTATACTATCTTTTAGTCCTACTTGGGATGCGTAAGCACAAACTATATTCAAAACCTCTACTCCTAACACTAATTTCAATGTCATGATTCGGTCATCATATCGTTGTATGTCTACTATACTATCCTTTAAATCTTTATTTATGATAATACCAACTACGTTTCAACCATTTTTCTTACTTGAGTATCATAATTTAAAGCATGTATCCTCAAACTCCTTTGCTTTTTCTCCAATTCACTTTGTCTCTTGTAAACATAGGATATCAATCTTTCTCTGAATCATAGTATCTACCACCTCAATTAGCTTACCGAACAATGTTATGATATTCCAAGAACCAAAAAGAATCTTATTATCTAGGACTAGCTTCCTTATCCCCGCATCTGTCCATATTGAAAATGCGAAGACCCTCTCTGTAATTTATTCACTACATTCGGGCAACAATATAGTGAGACTAACTTCTTTACCCACACCCATCAATGATATGGGAATCCTTTCTACAAGTGATTCACTACATTCGAGTGAAAATGTAGTGGCCCTTGCTTACTTTTCACTGCATTCGGGCTCTATAGTGTGTCGCTAAGAGGTTTTGCGCTTGCTGTTGAAAGCCTAACACAACCCTCCTCCTTTATCCGGGCATGAGACCGTTATGCATGGGTGGAGTTTATGGACATCTTTTATATATATATTAACGATTAACTACCCAACACATAGAACCATATAACACAATAGGTTTAATTGTTATTCTGTAATATTTACCTTTCAACTTTAAATGTATCTTCATGTCACCTAGAGTATACTAGCATGCATTAATTATATGTAATCTCTATTAATTTTTCATCACTCTAAAAAACTGGTATTGGGTACTCAAAACTTTCCTTATGGGAGATGCAATATATACTAATCTTAATTTTCATGTTACATGAAGTATTCATATAATCAAACTTATATTCCACATATTTTGTTCTTGTTCTACTAAGTTAGAAACCTTTGTTTTCTAATATCTTTCTCTATAGTTTCAATTTTCTCTTAATTTTTTCCTTCGACTCGTTCACTAACCCAATGTCGTTCATGAATAACATACACTAAGGTATTTCATTTTGAATATACTTTGTTAACTTATCAATAATAATAAATAAATAAATACAAACTTAAAGTTGATCCTCGTTCATGAATAACATACACTAAGGTATTTCATTTTGAATATACTTTATTAACTTATCAATAATCAAAATAAATAAATACAAACTTAAAGTTGATCCTTGATGTAATTCAATATTAACTTCAAAAAAATTTATCATTTTCTCACGAGTCCTTACTCCTTACACATATATTTGTACGCCATCATACACATCTCTAAGGCTGATGTATGTCGATAGAATTTACCCCTATCTCAGTATTCCAATAAAAGTTAAAAGTGGCTACATTAATTTCATGGCTTTTTTGAATCCTTGAAAGGATTTAATTCTTCAACAAATCAGTCATTGATTCTTTTAAAGCTTCTGGTGAGGTTATTAGGTCTCGTTCTTTAAGGACTTTCGGTATCCTTTTAGCACGTAAAAGAATGTGGTTCTGTTTTTGTCCACCTTGCCTTAGGTGAGTTGTGACATAAGGGTGAAACTGCACTTCTGCTTTTCTGATAGACAAGCTTGCGAAGGAACCCCGTCAAATTTGAACTTGAGATCTCTCGGTTATGATACACTACAACCGAAGCATCCTGCCACCCCATTCAACTGCAAATTGGTTTGGTTTCCCTTTTTATGACATGAGAGGCGTCATCCACCGCTGTAAAATCTTTTGGCTTTCCCTCGCTGCCAGAGAGACTTCTGGTTTAGCTTATCCCTGATGGATTTTGTCCATGAGAAACAAAAAAATCACCACTTGCAGTATTTATGGTCTTGTGGAGGAGCTTCCTAAGCGCATGCAGAAAAGCCGGATGTATAGAGTTGGCTAAGCATGCAGCTGAATTCACTATATCAATTGATCCGGAGGATAGTGGATCACGCATTCTGCTGTCAAACATGTTTGCATCGGCTGGAATGTGGGGTGGGTGAGAAAAGGAATGAACCACAGTGGCATTGTAAAGGAAACAGGATATAGTTGGATAGAAGTAAATAATGAGGTTAATGCATTTGTAGCGAGAGATAAGACCAATAAGAAAGGTGATTTAATCTATTCAGTATTAGGAGGATTGATTCTAAACATGAAGAGCATCGGGTATTCTCCCAACACCGAATTTCTGTACCAAGATTTAGATGATTGAACATGTAGTGCCCGATAGACAGATATTCATTTAAGGGCCCAATGATCTAAGATGTCTCTCTGATTTTAAAGTATTCTGATTTAATAGCCAGGTTAACTTTGCTAAGGCTTTTAACAAGATGGACAGTTTGTGCCGTAGGATGTGAAATGCATAAAACAGCAGGTATCTTGAAAATAAATGCGTCGAAGGACAGGAGTGCCGTTCATTCATTGAAATCTTTGAATGATGATATATTTACCTATGTTTGAGAAAGGCTATGAGATGCTCTGGGAATAGAATGCAGTTCTAGCCAAGGGAACGCTAACATGCTTGACGGATCTCAATAGAGGCTAAGAATCTATGCAGCTGACCCACTGAGTGCACGAAAAACCTTGATATTGGTTTCACTTGGAAAGTGGAGTCACCGTTTTAACTCCGGTCAAGAAACCTTTGCTTTAGAATTTGGGCCAATTTGCAGAGAACTTGCAACTTGAGGACACTTTCTTTTTCTCTCTTCTTTGGAGTCAAAGATAGGAAGTTATTTGTGAACACATAGGATGATTTTACAGGCAAAATGTGCAGAGAGAATTCAAAGTTGCATAAGTTATGCCTGAAAAGCAAAACATCGTTCCTTGTTGATTGAATTAATGTGATTGTTACGAGTGTTGTAAGTTAATCATGCAATTGTAAAAAGGAAGTTTTCAAAAATATTGACTTGATGTCTTTTACTTCCACTAGGAATAAGATGTAGTCAAAACTTGTATCTTATGATCATGTCTGATTTTCATGCAAGGCATTGTTTCTATGTTTTATACTTGTGACAGCTATTTACTTTATATGCATATGTAGCATCTCTTAAATGATGCCTGCCGAGTCTTTGGGGCTAGATCGGCAAAGAGTATGATCCTTCAAGTACAAATGAATTATTCTCCGAATCAGGGCAATCGGGGGTTGTGCTGTGCCACACTGTTACAACAGATGAAAGATGCATGCCATGAGACGTGATTTATAGCTCGATTTGTGTTTATGCTAATTCGAATTGGGAAACGATTTCCTAGTTAGAGTGTTGAGCTTCAGAAGCAAGTCGGTCGAGCACACACAAATAGTTTCTTGCAATAGTGAAAAAGAAATGCAAAAGGCTTGGTTGTTGTTGTAATAGTGAAAAAGAAATGCAAAATGAGTCTTTTCTGCAAACAATAGCATTACAGTAACAAGAATCAGTGTGTTCATGCAGTTACCACAAGCATCCATCAGATGGATTCCGCGTTCAGCCAATGCAGAGGCACATGAACTTGCAGGACCTAAGAGAAACAAGAAGGAAGAGCATAGTGAGAGAGAGAGAGAGAGAGCAGGGAAGGTGATATCAGGATTAAGGGTTACATTTAAAGGTAGATAATAAAAGGATTATATATGGGTTATCGGAATTTAACCTGTCCAAACTAACCTCATATTAATATTGGCTAAAAATAACTTATCTACTCCTTAACTATAACAATTAATTAATTAACTGCACCCTAATTCTCTTCCTTTCATCAACAACGTGATCGCAAAACCAACTGACCACAAAACAGATTGCGAGTTAGGACCGCTACCCGATGGGCTTGTGAGTAATCCAATCTATCATAGAATATCCACAATTAACTTTGATCTGATCTGTTCTTGGCTTAGTATTAGGGTTAAAACTTACTAATTGATTATGTTTGTAATTGGACTAATAATTACTCAATTCTAATCCATGCAAGAAAAAAAGAATCCAACTTTTAAACCATGTTGATTAATTAAAACAAATGCATTTGTGTGTTAAATTTACATTTTCTTTTACCGTTTCCCTATTTAGGTGCTTTCTTGCAATATGCATGCACTGGGTTCATTTTTTTTTATTGTCATTTTTTTTGTGTGTTTTTGAATTTTTTTCTCTGTGATATATAAGAAGTGATCACCATTAAGAATAAGGTCTTTAAGGCTAGACCATACCACGTTTCCTCATCTTATGCGAGCTATTGGCCATGTGCTTTTGGGAACCCATAAATTCCTGCAACAACCCAATTCAACAACCTACCGACCCGACACACCTACACCCCATAACTCCCCAAACGTCAAACCACCCGACCCAACCCAAAATGAAAATGAACTACTGGCTCAAACTAAAATGCCTTATTATACTGCAACCTTGCTAGCTAGCATGTGCTCTCCATGAATAAAGTGAGTCACATGGTCTCTTTGGATCAGCCACTGTTGTGATCACACAAGCAAAAAAAATCTAGGGCTTCAATTGTTGGATCTTTAATTGGGTCTGATTCCAAAATAACAAATCTGGATCGAACCCACCTTGTCGGACCAAATATTCCATTTGATATTCATGTAAATAGAGTTGTTAACGCGTCCGATCAATGCTTATTAATACCATTACAAGTCTGATTTTTCAATGTTATAAACCACTGGTATCGAAAAGTACATAAGGTCCCCAACTAATCAGGCTTGAACTGAGTCAACCCGCTTCTGGATTAAAACTCTTCCAATGCTGGTTTTCTCCGATCACAATTCGAACTTGAGATCTTGCATTAGGGGAACAAGCGCTGAGCCACTTGAATCCCAACGTGTCACCAGGTTTTAGATCGGCATGAGGTCAAATCTCGATAAATATCCTGTAAGAATTTGTCAACCGTAAAGTATGATTTTGTAAGAGAAAATGTCATCGGTCAAACTATGTGGTCGATCAAACTGAATGTGAGTCACTTGTTGCTAATTAATCTTAACGAACGTTTAATTGTATGTCATGGAACTCCATTTTAGCATGCTCAGGTTTGGCGTTTACTTTAATGGTATACAGTAAACAAATAGCAGGGCGTGTCCATGGTTCGGTTTGGTTCGATTCCAGCCTCAACATTGAACCAAACTGCTATTCGTGGTTCTTCATATTTTAAAAACCAAACCAAACTGGTATGGTCAGAACTAAACTGATGGTTCCGATTTGGTTCGGTTCTAAACCACAGTTCTTATTGTAGTACATCAGAGTGACCGTGTGGGATCAGGTAGCAAGCTACTATGGGCCTTACCCACCTCCCCCTCCAAAAAAAAAAAATAATATCATGTGGTCAATGACCAAGTAGCATATATTAAACTGATAAGTACACTTGATCTAAGCCAAAAGGCCGAGAAAGATATATTAATATCATGTGGTCAATGACCAAGTAGCATATATTCTCTGCTCGATAGAGACTAAAGCCATACATCATACGTTTGGTTCGGTTCCAGCACTAGGACCATGAACTGAACCACCAATTACCTTTCCTGTGAGAATCAAACCAAACCAAACTGTTCGGCATCTAGAACCGGTTTGGTTCGGTTCCAGTAGATTCTTGGACACCTCTAACAAATATTGTCAAAACTACTATACATACACACACACACATATATATGTGTGTGTATGTGTGTTGGGACTGAGAGCAATCGGTTTAGACATAACCATGTAAGAAAATGGTGTGTTCTCTGGTGATGTTAAAGTGGCGAGGCATCGGCAGACTCAGACAATATATCGTAGCATTACCTGTTATATATGTAAAGCTGGCCCCTCTCTCTCTCATTTTGAGGATCAGAACAGAACATAAACTGTCCTCAAATCCGCAGTAGTTAAATTAAATTAGCAGCCTTAAGAAAATAACGTCTTCTTCCTATGCTAAACTTATATATAAATGCGTGTAGATGGACACCTCGAAAGCAGTTTTAGCTTGTACTTAATACCACAAACAAAGAACTCAGCCCGTGGGCATCGTCTCGAATATTCAGCATCATAGCAGTGCGGGTGCACATGTAAGGTTCGTTTCACTACAAGTGCGCATAGAGCAGGCAGATCATACGTACATACATATGTGAATATATATATGCATATATAAGTATGTATGTATTAGCATATACATATATTACCTACATATATGTTCACGTGTGTGTGTGACACCAATTTCCTGAAAGAAGACCACTATACTACTGTTTAACAGCGGCAAAAATGTCGCCGGAGTTTTCCGACTGAGGACTTCTTTTCCGGGAAAATACCATATACTACTGAATAAATTAATAAACAGTGCAATACATAGATGCAATTGACGGGAAAAATAGAAACGTCTAAGATGACCATCTGTGATCAGCATGATCAGAAGCACCATCAAACGAAACCAAGTCTTCTCTTACACTATATGGGTAGGCTTCGTCGTTGTGTCATGCTCAATCTTGCGTTGTATTAACATTTAACTCCAACAAAATATAATCATTTTATTATTATTTCACAGTCCGGAATCTGAAACTTACTGACTGTTCCCAGAAAAATAATTCGGACTTTTCTCGAAGAGATACTATTTCCGACTAGCTTAATGCTGGGAAATATTATTAACCTTCTAATGCCTTTGCTGCCAATACCATCTAATTTCTCAAACCATTTTATCCTAAAAAAATTCTATTCGAAACAGTAGATATGAAATCTTTTTTATCGTCCTTTCCTTCTTTTTCCTGTGCCACTAAAAAGCATCAGCAGTAAAAATTCGAGCAAACAACTGCGGTTATCCACGAAAAGAACCAAACACTTCTAGAATTGCCACAAATTCTGAAAAAAAAAGTTTTCTAGTATTGAAAGGATAAAAAATCCGATGGCTTCAATACGAAAAAAACCGTGACCATGGTCACCAACTAAAGAAGAAAAGCTCATTTCCATCACCAACTAGTTATTTTTTCCTCAAATATCATTATACAAACAATAATTTACAGGGAGAATCCTTCTCTCTCTCACACACACACAGACGCAGTCATGAACTGTGACTATTTGTTTACATTAAGCAATCCAAGGATGGAAGATCTACGTATGACTCTCTCTCTGTGGACTTCTATTAATACTCCTTTATTCTTCTCCTTCTCCTTCATCATTCTCGTTTTGCTTGAGTTTACTCTCTTTTATGTATAAATCAAGAAGCGAGAATTTAAGGGGAGACAGACTCTAGCATGAATTGCATGACCTGTACCTGAGCCGATAGAGCCCTGACGTAGTCCCCGGCTTCCTCCAACAAGCAACAAAAATCCATTTTTTTGCCGCCGGGAACAAGACCACGGAGCACATCTGATCGGCTCAGGGGCCGGCTTCCTGTCTTCAAGACAGAAACCATCTGCCGTCTGTGGAGATCCTTTGAGACGGCTTGGCCGCGCTTGAGCACGGCTCTGCTCCATGCTTGCTTTCTGTTGCATGCGGTGGCTGCAGAAGCCAAACTGATATCTGAAACAAATTTGATCTGCCTTGCACGCGTGAATAAGGTGGAACGGCTCCTCCTCCTCCTCCTTAGTTTCATGCCGGCTAAGGCCTTAAAAAAACGCCTGGCGAACATGGGCCTCAGGGATCTTTTAGAGTTCATCGCAAGTTTAACTCTACAGAGAGAGAGAGAGAGAGAGAGAGAGGAAGTGAGGATACTTTCTTAAGAAAAGCAATACCAACGTCGAGGAAAGAGTGAGAGGCGCAAACGAGAACAACTTTGGATGTTTTCTTAACAAAGGGAAGACCACGGTTAGAGCAGCGTGTTTGGACAATCCAGGTGGTCAATTTGTTTCGTGATATAATGTGAAGGAATGTCAGGGAAGATTTGGTTTTCTGACACAGGGGGACCAACCAGATGCAAAGACAAAAGTCATCAGAAATGGAAGACCAAATCTGACACAGAGGATGTAGAGAGAGAAAGAATTAGATCATTAAGAGGAAGAAATTAACAACAAGAAAAGGAGCTCTCTGGGCATTCAAGCCAAGTAAGGATCGAAGGAAGCGAAGGAAAATAAGAAAAGTAGTTGCTATCGACGAGTTGCAGGAAAACGGAGGGAGATAAATGAAAGAGGAATTTTCGGATACAAAGGAGGATGAGACGAATGAATGGACGGTGGAAGAAGAAGTAAACTTTGGAATGAAGTCATCGGGTTGGGTTGGAGAAGTGGGTGCATGTGGACCACGAAAGTCCAACCTTTGCACATGCTGCACATGCATAACATGATCCACCATGATGATGCTCATTCTTTATTTCTTTAAAGTTATATATATATATATATATATATATATATATATATATATATATATAGAGAGAGAGAGAGAGAGAGAGAGAGATTGGGTCTTGCTCACTTATGATAACTCATGTTTTACCATTTTTTTCCGGGCACGAGTATACTACTAATATTTTTTATAAAACTTTTAATTTTTTTAAATTACATTTATGCTATTAAAAAGTAATTAGTGGGCATGTAAGAACCCATATATATATATAGCAGAGTTACCCATTCACGCTTGATTATTACTTTTTAGGGTATAAATATAATGACATTATCTTATGTACTTTCTTAAAACTTTTAAATTTTTAAAATTATACTCATATCACAAACAATAATGATGGGCATGTTAATAATGGCCAATATCTTATATATATGTATGTTCATACATATATGTATGCATTTATTTATGTGTGTGAAAGCATATGTATATAAAAAAACCCTTTCCCTATGTTTTGGAACTTAAGGTGTGATAATTACATGGTTTATTTTTGAAACACTGAAACCTAGTGTAGGCCCTAGATATCTGGCCTCGAAATTTTGAATTTGGTGGTTTATCTTCTACCATACGATATTTTTCAGTTACCATATCCAAACCAAGCCTTTTCTGTCAATACTAGCCATTCCAATACTTTTCTTTCTAATTTTGTGTATAAATGGAAGGCCAAAGCCAGAAGCATGCCCTTGAGTATTGAACTCATAACATCCAGCTACTGACTCAACCCCCTCGCGAAGTGAACTACTTCTCTTTGAGCGGTCAGTCTAATATATATACTTATTTCTATTAACAATCATTATATTTTGGCATAAAAAGAAAATAAATCGTTATATGTTGACATATTTGACTTTGCTTTTATCAGATTTAACTTTTGTCAAATCTTGTGAACTATATGAGCTAACATGTGTTAAATCTATAGCTATTGGGTATATTCCATATATCAATATTTATAAGTTAAGCTTTTCCCCTGATGTAATATTGCAAACTATGAAGCATTTTTGTCTTTACGTATGCAGAGAATCGAGTTGCAAGGGTAAAACTTAGGGTGTTCTTTGCTAATGTCAATAAATTAGGAGCATCAAAGGCATTATGGTGCAATGAAGCCCACTTTGGTGTATATTTAAGTTGGTTGCATATAAAGCTCATATTTGGATTTTGGGTTGGGCAGGCCGATCCGCCTCTAGGTCATGTGCACCATCTGTCTCATCACGTCTATCGGTGATCCGCTCTTAGTATTAATATGGTCATGTATTGGATACGGTTACTTTAAGAAATTAGATTGCTCAAAGCAAGGCTACGCTATGCATACATTAGCATCGGATTACATCAGAGGAATCGGGTCTTACTGTATTAGCCTACATAAACATGGTCGGTTCAGAACTGGCCCGTCGATTGGTTTAAACCGGGACCGACCATGGCTAGACCCTACAGGGTCGGAGTGTTGTCCTAATACACTCATGAAATCAGTAATGAGAGCATGCAAGTTGAGGAACCAATCATACTCTTTTATTTGCATTAATGTGCTTAAGAGTTGATTGGTTAGTACTAGTTCATATGAGTTGTGGCACATTGGCTTTCATGTGGAGTTTGTGGGGTTCTTCTTGCCTGATTCTGGCTTTTTTTCGAGCATCTGGTTGTTTGTCGTCGAGCCCTTTGAGGTACACCTGCAGCGGAAGAAATGGGTAAGTGTGTTTTGGTTTGAGGTTTCCTCATAGCGGAATCTTTCAGGGAAAGCTTTTCTCAATTTTTTTTGGATGTTTTTCTCAGTGCTTAAACCGTATGCGTTGATCTGTATTTATAGAGCATCGCATCCTCCACCTTTCCTGGTTGTCCTGCTGGGCTTCCCTCATCAGGAGCATCCTTATCCAGACTGTTACCGTGATTTTCGGTAACGGTCTGGCTCTTATGGCTATCCTATCTGCAACCCTAGATACGGGTAACGGTCTGGATGGTCAGTCCAGCCGTTACTGTGCTAGGTTGCCGAGAATGGTCACAACCTAACATCTCTCACTTGGCCATTCGAGCCAAGTGGATTGACATATTGGTTTTCCTCACACTTTTGCAAGATTTACCTAGTAATGTCCTTTCATGATTGTTGTTGCAATCACTACCCGTTGTGTGGTTATTTCCCAACACAACAATCAAACATACCTCAAACCCATGTTCATAACATGTTTTGAGAAAAGTTCCTCTGTTATGCCTTTAGTCAAGGGGTCTGCCAACATATCATTTATTGGCATGTATTAGATGGATATTTCCTTTCTCATAACCATATCATAAACATAGTAGTATTTAACCATTATATGCTTGCTTTTTGAGTAATCAGCTCCACTCTTGATAAGAGCAATTGTTGTGTTGTTATCACAGTAAATGACAACTGGCTCGTCGTTTATTTCCAACTTCAAATCACGTATGAAGCGTCTTATCCAAACATCACTCATTGCAGCCATACAACAAGTCACATACTCAGCTTCCTGTGTATGCAATGCTACACAACCCTGTTTCTTACATGCCCAAGAAACAGCACCACCTCCAAATAAGAATATTTGACCTGAGGTTGATTTGTTATCATCTTTGCTTTCACCAAAGTCAGCATCTGAGTATCCTACCACTTTCAGTTCATATGCTTGAAAACATAATTTCAAGTCTCTTGATCCTTTCAGATATCTTAAAATCTTTTGTACAGCTATTCAGTGTTGCCATTCAGGATTACTTTGATATCTATTTATAAGACCAACAGTAAAGTTGATATCAGGTCTTATACACAACATAGCATACATCAAGCTACGCACAGCTTGTGCATAGGGAATGTTAGGCTTATCGTCTCCTTTAACGGGACAATCAGCCTTACTTATTTTAACCCCCTTTGCAACGGGTGTGTCAACAGACTTGCATTCACCCATTTTGAACTTCTTGAGGATATAATTTATATATCACTCCTGACTCAGGCATAAGAGTTTAGATTCTCTATCTCAAGAGATCTTTATACCCAAGATATAGGATCCTTCCCCCATATCCTTCATTTTGAACCTTGAGTTTAACCATGACTTGGTTTTGACAATCATCTTATTGTCATTCCCAGTCAACAATATGTCATCTACGTATAATGATAGGATGACAAAGTGGCTCCCACTATTACAGACATATACATAGTGGTCAAGTTTATTGGTCACAAACCCAAGTTCTGTAATGGCATTTTTAAAGGTCAAATACCATTGGCGAGGTTACTGTTTCATGCCATATAGGAATTTTCTCAACCTATATACTTTATTTTCTTGGCCTTCAACTATAAATCCTTCGGGCTGCTGCATGCATGTATAAGGCCCAATCTGAAATAAAGGCCTTCAAGCTATTAGGCCTTTATTTTCTTTTTCAGAATTGACTGATTTGCCGAAGGGAAGGGAAGGAAAGCTATAGGTTGTATATACTTTATCAATGAATTTAATTTCTTCATCCATGGCTTTCCCCCAATCTGATGCTTTCGATGAATTCATAGCTTGCCGATAAGTAAAGTTATTAGTCAACTCATCTAAATCTACTGAATTATACACTTCTTCTGAAAGATAAGTGTGATAATTCTTTAAGTAGGACGGAGTGACCCTAGGCCTTTTATGTCCACTTAAGGTTTCGGTTGTTTTAAGAAGATCTTCTATGGGTTCTAATGATGGTTGATTTAGGTTTACTAGATTATCAGTACAATCATCATTGTTTTTCAAGATGTCATTATTAATATCTTCTAAGAATTCAACATTTATGCTTTCTATCAGTCCGTAGTCCTTATGATAAAACTGATATCCTTTTGAACCTTGTGGATATCTAATTAATATACATCTTAAGGACCTACTGTCTAGCTTGTCTCTAGACTGATTAAGGATCTTTACATGTGCAATAAATCCCCACCTCTTGAGATGACCTAGGTTGGATTTCTTCCAAACCATATCTCATATGGTGTAGTGAATACAGCTTTACATGGTACTCTATTAAGTATGTAAACCGTTGTACTTACTACTTCTCCCCAAAATATCCTTGGTAGAGAGGTATGGATCAACATTGACCTTGTTATATTCAACAAGGTTCTGTTTATCTTTTACCTACACCATTTTGTTGAGGTGTTCTGCGTATTGTATTTTGCTTTGCTTTGCAATATCAAAGTCTTTACAGAATTCAAAAAATTCTACTGAGGTATATTCACCACCTCTATCTGATCTTAGGACATTGATTGAATGTCTCAGTTGGTTTTTCACTTCTTACTTATATTATTTAAAAGCTTCTAGTGCCTCAAATTTATGTGGCAAAAGATATAAATATGTATATCTCGAGTAATCATCGATAAAAGTTATAAAATAAACCTTTCCATGATGTGTCCTTATTCTAAATGGTCCACATAAATCCATGTCATTTGACTTCCAACACAGTTATTGCCCATGTTGGCTCTTTCGAAAAAACTTTTCTTATCATTTTTCCTTCTATATAAGCTTCGCACTTGTTGAAAGTATTTTCCTCAAATCTAAGAAGTAAAGTTGGACTATTTCCTCAACCTTTTAAAACTTATATGCCCAAAGTGTTTATGCCACACATTCACATCAATATTAAATGCATAATCAATATAAGCAGAAGGATTTCCATTTTCATTATCATTTAATTTAAACAATTCATATTCTATATCAAACTCCCTAGAGAATAATATTCTCCCATGTTTCCCCACAGTTACTTTGCTAGGAATAAACCTTACCTCAAAACCTTTCTTTACTAAGGTAGAGATCGAGACCAGATTGTACCTTATTGATGTCACAATTAATACATCTGTCAGTACAATTGGTTTGCCTTATACAAATATTTTAAATGGCCCATTACCCAAACTATCTGAGAAAGTGTTATTTCTCATGTACACCCGATGTTCTCCTGCTTTATATTCCTTTAGATTCATTGCCCCTTCCTTGGTCTTTTAGATGTGTCTAGTTGCTTCAGATTCGATCCACCAACCTGTCATCGGGCGGTCCATGTACAGACATTCTGATATCACATAGATTATATCATGCTTCTCTCACTATCTGTGCTACTGGTTATTTCCTTCACTTTTCTAGTTGTGGCAATCCCTCTTATAGTGTCTCATCTTTACACAACTTAAACACTTCACTCGAGAAGCAGTTTCCTGTGTTTTCTTAAAATGTTGACCCCCCTTTTTGTTATTTTTGCCAAACCTTTTGTTTGGTTTATTTTTCTTCTAGTTGGGTTTAGAGCTAGACCCTATCTCATCTTCTACTACTAGCAATTTTTCTTTCTTGTTCTTATTCATGTGTTCTTGCTCTATTGCTAGTTTCAAAGGCAACTCAGAAAGGTTAATCTCTTGCCCTAACCTGACGACAGTGATAACCATGTTCCATGACGGGGGTAGATTGTTCAGGATTGTTGATATTTACATTGGTTTTGTGATTACTGACTTTGTCACAGTTAGGTACCTAGCCATTACCAACATGTGATTTACATGTTATACTATGTTATCTCCTTCTCTTATTTTAGAGTAGTTGTATTTCTCTAGTAGTAACTGTACACGCAGTTTGGTAGTTGTGTCATATTTGGTTGTTATTTAAACGAACAACTCTTTTACGGTCTCGTATTCTTCGAAGACCCTAATCAAGTCATTCATGTATGTCAACATGATAGTCCTTGCTATTGTGTCATCTTTCAGAAATATTTTATTATATTTCTATCTATTGCTCAGTTGCGTCTGGTTATGGCGGATGCATAGTTTCCTTTAATACATACTCAACACCTTTAAGTGTTAGAGCAAATGGGATTCTCCTCTTCCATGTTTGTAAGCTCAGACCGTGTAGTTTTTCAATTTTTGCCAATTTTGACACATATTCTTCAATTCATTTTTATGTATTTGGCAATTATAACAATTAGATGGTATATAAAGAAAATAATCAATAAGCAACAAACACACATAGCAGAAATCTTGTTAGAACGATGCATAATATCATAAAAACAAGCTAAAAATAACTCATAAGCAACCTCGGATAAATACGTAAGTTTCCCAAAAATTTCTGCCCTTAACATTTTTCAAAAAAATACCAGGGGTAAAATTGTAATTTTGACTATCGATTCACTTTATAATTTTTTGAAATGCCCAAGGACAGACCCGTAAAAATACTCTTGGTATTTCTGTAAAATTCATAATTGATCGAGGTTAAATCTATAATTTTAGCCCTCTCTCTAAATCTGAAATTTTTCAAAAGTAAAGGGACAAATCTGTCTTTTGACATAATGGCAGTAATGTAATAATTTAAGTCAAGAAGGGCAATAATGTAAAACAATAGCCCAATATTTCGTAATTTTCACAAACAATCGGAGGTTAAAAGAGATTTTCCGCTCAATAAGGGCAAAACAATCTTTTTACCAAAAAATATCTGGATATTTTCGTAATTTTGTCCAAGGGCAGTTTGGTAATATTTGGAAATTAACCGTGGCATAACTGACTTTCTAGTTCGTTGCCCGATGCGGTTTTCCAAAACTGAGGGCAATTTTCTAAGCGAAATAAGTCATGAAGAGAGAGAGTGAGTCAATATGAGAGAGGGAGAGAGAGAGTCTGGCGGATTCCCACTCCGCTCCAGTCCTACGGCCCTTTGTGGCTGCATCGTCCTTCTGTTTCTCGGCTTACGGCCTATTGTGGCTCACCCTACGGCCGACTGTGGTTTTGTTTCCGCTTTTCGGCCTATAGTCGCCTATGGTTCAGCTTGTGGCCAACTGTGGCTCGGTTTCAACCTTTCGGTCTTTGGCCTCACGCGACTTTTTGCCCTAGATGTTCTACCTACTCCTCTTTCTTCTCTTCTCTCTTTTCTTCCTCCTTTTTTTTGTTTTCTAGATCAGTAACTTGCGTACCTATTTTTGTAGGGTCAATAACGAGGCCCTGATACCAGATGTGGGGTTCTTCTTGCCTGATTTCGGTTGTTTCCGAGCTTCCGGTTGTCCGCCGTCGAGCCCTTCCAGGTATGCCTGCAGTGGAAAAAATGGTAAGTGTGTTTCTGGTTTGAGGTTTCCTCACAGTGGAATCTTCCATTCTCGGGTTTTTTTAATGTTTTTCTCAGTGTTTAAACTATATGCGCTATCTGTATTTATAGAGCAACGCATGCTCCACCTTTCCCGGTTATCCTGTTGGGCTTACCTCATCTGAAGCATCCTTATTCGGATTGTTATCATGATTTCCGGTAACGGTCTGACTGTTATAGTTATCCTATCTACAACCCTAGATAAGGGTAATGGTCTGGATGGCCAGTCCAGTCGTTACCGTGCTGGGTTGCCGAGAATGGCTACAACCTAACAGAGTTCAATGCATCATAGTTGCTAGTCATGATCATGTGACTGTTTTGATAAATTTGTCTCCCACATAACTGTTCCAAAGCATATTAAGACATTTTTAAGAGTAGAACCCTTGGCATGCACTCCAATGTACACATCGCTAGTTCCTTGCCTAGAACCAAGAACCATAACCGAATTAGAATCAGGCCGATTTTGATTCTGGTTTGAAACCGTCGGTCCCAGTTTAAGTTTAAACCGTTCGAAATTGAAAAAATATTAAAATTTTGAATTTTGATAAAATATTAAAAAATTATGAAACTGTCAGTTCTGATTCCTCAAAACCTGGAACTAGAACCAAATCAAGTCATTCTGGGATCCTGATCTGATTTTGACAGTTCTGGTTCTAGCCATTTCCTGACCCAGTTCAATTCCGGTTGGAACTGTCGGGCTGGTTTGGAGCCAGTCATGTCTACTTCAATGGATGCATACATAAACCTACTCACAAACCTAAACACATAGTTCATTTACTGATGTAGGTGTTTCAGTCCATTTGGATCATGAACAAAAATCTGACAAAGTTTTACGTTGAGTGCCAACCACCTAGTGCCAATGGAAGATCTACATGGAGGAGTGGGGGCGGCTGCCCCCTTGAAAATTTGAAATTTTACAGTAAAACCTATGTTTTTGCAGTAAATATATGGTTGAGATTCATGCTTCGCCCCCCTAACGTGATTAAATATGTATGTCGCCCCCTCCAACACTAATTTTCTAGATCCACCACTGCCTAGTGATTTAAAATGTTTGCTTCTCTCTTGAACTTTAACTTGAAAGTTCTTGTGAGTCGATCCCCTATCTAGAAGCATTACGGATCGTTGTTCTTGCCAACTCGATGACTAAAAGCCAATGCAATTTTCCGAATTTTAGGTAATAGATGAATAAATCACTTGTTTCTAGATGTCTAATTTTTTTTCGTACATAAATCATATAATGCGTCTGTGTTATCAAAAGTGTATTAGCATTTTCTTATATTGATTATTTTTTATACAATGGGATGTAGAAGCCTTATGCATCGAACTCATGAATCGACCCCCTAGTCTGGCAAGCTATTTTTCTTTGTGTTTTATATATTAATTATTTGCTACATAAGAAAAGCACACCTAGGTCTAGAGACATTGTTGTTTTGTAATGCACGTTGCCAAGAATCTTAATCTCTAGAATAAATAGTAAATATAAACATAATCCAAGAAAATAATCACAATCAATCATGCAAAATATACCACTTATCAAATACTGAATCATATATATATATATAGAAAAAAGGATCCTGCTCACCTTTGATATGATCATTCATTGCTTTTCAATGGCATGAGTGTAATTAAAATAAATTTTGAGGGTCTAAAAAATAATAAAAAATATTATTATTACACTCATGCTCTTAAAAAGAAATAGTTAGACATGGGTGATGTACATCATCTAATCACTTATAAAAGAAAATTGGATTGTGCTCACTTTTGACATGATTACTCGTGCTCTACCCATTACTTTTTGTTGGTTTGTAATTTAAATTTTTTTAAAGAGTTTTTAAAAATAATGGAAGACAATGTTATTATACTAATGCTTCTAAAAAATAATTGTTGGAATTAAGTGGAAAGTGTCGGTGGTAGACATGATCCAATCACTTATATAGGAAAATTGGATTGTGCCCACCTTTGATATGGTTTGTCATGTCTCATTCATTACTTTTTAGTAGTCTATAATTTAAAAGTTTTTAAAAAATGATAAAGGATAGTGTTATTATACTCATGTCCAAAAAAATAATGATTAAACATAAGTGAGAAGAGTCAATGGTCACAAGTTTTTAATCAATAATATGTGTTGATACTAGAAAATATATGAAGATATGTGTGGCAAAAGTGGAGAGTTTCAAAAAAAGGATAGGACATGTAGCTCATGAAGGGTTATCATTTTGAGCAAGCGAGAGAGGCCTATTATCATGAGCTAATCTTATGGATCATGGGGTATTGGCATGATGGTGAAAAGAGTGGTATGAACAAAGAAGTGAAGAGTTATCGGAAATTATGCCCGAAAAACTTGGTATGTTATTTGTCGTTTTTGTCAAAGTCTATAAACATGCACGCATAATCAAAGATGTATTAGGAAATCAATGGTACCACATATATTTCTTTTTCTGCTTTTGCTTTAGTTTTCTCATGCACATTAAATACTTACTTAGCCCTTTGGCAATCCAGATAACTTGAGGGACCCATTTCATTTCCTAATATCTTATATATTCGTATTTCTCCTTAATAATGAGGGTTAGAGTTTTTCACACGACCTTTGTCTTCTTACATTTTATTCATGTGTACCGTATGATGCCATTTATGTGGAGCCATTACTTCCGACAATAATATTATATATAGAGAGAATTATGCCCACTCATTTCACTTAAAATTTACTTTTAAGAGCAAGAGTATACTAAAAGCGTTATTTATATTTTTTATAAATATTTGTATGACTTTATAAATTTCGAGGTATTAAGTTAATGAGCCATACTATGAAATTATGGGAAAGAATTATTGAACATAGTTTTTAAGACAAGTATCAAGTACAACAGCGAACCAATTTGGATTCATGCCAGGCAAATCTACTATTGAAGCGATTCACCTTTTGAGACGTCTTATGAAACATTTTAGAGCAAAGAAAAAGACCTTCACATGATATTTATTGATCTAGAAAAAGCTTTTGATAGGGTACCGAGGGAGGTTCTTTGGAAAAAAGAGGTATCCCATTGACATATATTATACTTATAAGAGACATGTATGATGGTGCAAAAACATGTGTGAGGACTCATGAAGGAACAACAAACTTCTTTGAAGTTAATATTGGGTTATATCAAGGATCAACTTTAAGTCCATATTTATTTATAATGGTGATGGATGAGTTAACAAAACATATTCAAGATGAAGTACCTTTGTGTATGTTATTTGCTGATGACATTGTATTAGTGGAGGAGTCTAAGGAAAAAGTTAATAGAAAATTGGAACTATGGAGAGAAACATTAGAAAGCAAAGGCCTCCAACTTAGTAGAACAAAGACAGAATATATGGAATGTAAGTTTGATCATTTGGTTACCTCGGAGGACATAGAAATTAAAATTAGCACACATTGCATCCCCTAAAAGGAAAGTTTTAAATACCTAGGGTCACTTTTTCAGAGTGATGGAAGAATTGATGGAGATGTTACACATAGAATTAATGCTGGTTGGTTAAAATGGAGAGGAGCATCAGGTATTCTTTGTGATAAGAAGATACCATTAAAGTTAAAAGGTAAATATTATAGAGCACCAATTAGGCCTGCCATGTTTTATGATTCTGAGTATTGGGCAGTTAATCATCAACATGTACAAAAGATGTCTGTGACAAAAATGAAGATGTTGAGATGGATGAGTGGTCATACAAGAAAAGACCGTATACATAATGAGGTTATTAGAAACAAATTAGGAGTGGCACCAATAGAGGATAAAATGAGAGAATATCGTTTAAAATGGTTTGGACATATAGAAAGAAAATCAAAAGAAGAACCTGTAAGAAGGTTAGAAAAACTAAATTTGGAAAGTATTAAAAGAGGTAGAGGACGACCACAAAAGTGTTAGAAAGAAACAATAAAGAATGATCTAGCTTATTGTGAGTTAACTGCTAACATGGCACACGATAGAGATCTGTGGAAACAAAGAATCCATATAGCCGACCCCGTCTAGTATGAGAAAAGGCTTAGTTGTTGTTGTTGTTGTATAAATTATACTATTGTCCTAAAAGTAAAGCATGAATATACATTGTTAGAGATGGGCATCATCGACCTTTTCTTTGTTTAAACCATTGGTATGTGAAAACGTGTTGGACCCGACTAATCTGGTTCGAGCTTGATTGGCCCACTTTCCGAGTAAAGCTCTCTCGACACTCACACATGCATATGAAGGGCTTTCAATTGGTACAAAAAAAAAAATCAAACCTTCTCCCACACTATTGGCTACATGTATTACTAGTCACTATCGAGCTTCATTTTATATCATATTAGCATTTAAATCTGAAAAAAAAGCTATTAAAATTCAAAAGAAAAACAAAGATAAGAAGAACCATAGAAGATTAAGCAGAAACAGTATTTAACATGAAATAACTGAGTGGAGATAATATTGTGAAAAATAATAATGTAAAGCATGGAGAAAGAAGCAAATGTGCACATTCATTTATGCTTCAGCATTCTCAAGGATCTCAATTGTTTCAATCAATAAGATCAATGGTTGACATTCAAATTTTAAAAGCCAAAAAGTATCTTAGTACTTTTAAAAGTACAATTTAACTTAAAGATCTCAACCTGTTGATCTTAAACATTGAACGGTTGAAATCTTTAAAAAGATTAGAGTATAAATGAGTGTGTGCATGAACTATGCTCTCATAAAAGCACAAATCATTTCAAGCACAGGGATTTTCACTACGTAGAACACACAATGACTAAGTTCTTATTCTTTCATTGGAAAAAGTAAGTGTTTCTTCATCAATTGCAGGGAATATCGAGTCTTTTTGGAGTTAAATGCTAACATGGGACAAAAATGGAGCACATTGGTGTCTATGAATCCATCTTGCCTGCCCCCACTTAGCACAGAAGAAAGCTTGGTTCTGGTGTGGCTGGATCCACCTACTCTGTGGCAGATCTACATTGAGCCTAGATGGGGTGTTCGTTCCACCAGAATATACAACCCATGGTGAGATCCATGGTTTGCCCCACCCGAAACCATTGAAGGAGCTATATGTCCCATCTCAAAAGAGTTTCTAGATCCACCATTGCAATTTGCACCTACTTGTACAATAATACAATTCAATATAATTTGTAATTTTTTCATAAAAAAATCTCGAGACGTAGCAGGTCGATTCACAAGTTAAAGGTTATGAGTTCAATACTCAGGGTGTTTCATCTGGCTTCAGCCACTCCGAAGGTTGGATACTACATGTGATTTAAAAATTTAGGACCTAAAAATGTTGTGCTTGTGTAAGAAATTTTAGTCTATACAGATACTGTAACATGCTTAAAATTTTAGGGGCCTAAGGCGGTCTTCTACCCGCCTAACTGGCTTTACCCATGGGAAACTCCTACCCACTGTACCCAAAAAGAAAGAGAGAAAACCCATATAAAAGAAAGGGGGGGAAATCTCTTCTGTATGAGGATGCAGTTGAGAGGAACAACATAAAATTGCAGTCATGAAAAAGATCAAGGGATTCAAACTTGGACCCATATCCAAAAATATGGAGATGCCACTGTAGATCTCTCCTCTCACATGCTCTTGGCATCAAATTGAGAAAGTTAACAAACAGTTTGATTATTGTAATGACTTGATTAATTGCGAGACATGTACCCATTTGGCTGTATCCAATCGAGCCGCGCCACGACCGCCGCAGATTTCAATTCACCCACAAGTCAAGATTCCGGCGACTCGATGGAATTTGTGATTACGTGGCATGGGGACGAGCACCCGATCAGCAGCCCCCCATTAGTTGTTATTAGTGGTTAAATTAACTCCATGAAAGATAATCAGCTGGACATTAGTAGCATGATGGGGAAGAGATAAATGAAGTCGATGGCGAGTCTTTGTCAATTTGCTTTGCGACTGATACCCACCACACCACAAGAAGCAATACCAAACGGGGTATGAAAGAGATGGAATCACAAGATATCTTCATATTCTTCCACCTTTTTTTCTTTTTAAAATATTTAATTTTGGCTGGTTTGATCGTGGCCCCAACTCTTTGTAAATAAAAGTAATTCGATCAAGTGTCAGTTTTCTACGATGGGACACAATTCTGACTATTGTCAATCAGAAACCATAATATTAAAACCGAAATAATAATAATCGGAAGAGGATTATTTCGTGGAAACAGTCCAAATACTTATTGAGACAGCCGGAATATAACGATAATGCAAAATATTCCAACTGTCCTTTCACATCTTTGGGTTGTTACAAATAATCAAAATTATTATAAATAATCGGAATTAGTAGTTTTTGTTGATTTTTTCGCCTCATTTCGGCTACTTCCAAGCTTTTGGTTGTCTGCCTTTAAGCTCTTCCAAGTACGCCAAAAGCGAAACAGAAGGTAAGTAATATCTGGTTTTTGAGGTTTCAATGGAGTTTTTCGGGAAAAGATGTTTTTCTCTTGATGTCCTTTTCGTTATGCGCTACTCTGTATTTATAGAGCAATGCATGCTCCTTCTTTTCCGGTTATCCTACTGGGCTTCCTTCATCTTAAGCATTCTTATCCGGACTGTTACCGAGATTTTCGGTAACGGTCCGACTGTTATGATCATCGTATCTTTAGCCTAAGATACAGGTAACGGACTGTATGACCAGTCCAGCCATTACCAGTACTGCATTGCCAAGAATGGCCACAACCTAACATCTCCCACTTAGTCATTCGAGCCAAGTATACTGACATACTAGTTTTCCTCTCACTTTTGTAGAGTTTACCTAATAATGTCCTTTCATGATTGATGCTATAATCAACACCCGTTGTGTGATTATTTCCCTACACAACAATCAAACATACCTCAAACCCATGTTCGTAACATGTTTTGAGAAAAGTTTCTCTCTTATGCCTTTAGTCAAGGGGTCTCCCAACATATTATTTCTTGGCATGTATGAGATGGATATTTCCTTTCTCATAACCATATCATTAACATAGTGGTATTTAACCATTATATGCTTTCTTTTTCAACAATCAGCTCCACTCTTGATAAGAGTAATTGTTGCATTGTTATCACACTAAATGACAACTGGCTCGTCAGTTATTTTTAACTTCAAATCATGTATAAAGCGGCTTATCCAGACAACACTCGTTGCAGCCATACAGCAAGCAACATACTTAACTTTCTGTGTATGCAATGTTACACAACCCTGTTTCTTATATGTCCAAGAAACAGCACCACCCCAAATAAGAATGTTTGACCTCACGTTGATTTGTTGTCATCTTTTCTTCCAACAAAGTCAGCATCTGAGTATCCTACCACTTTCAGTTCATCTGCTTGAAAACACAGATTCAAGCTCTTGGTCCTTTAAGATATCTTAAAATCCTTTTTACATCTATCTAGTGTTGCCATCCAGGATTACTTTGATATCTACTTACAAGACCAACAGCAAAACTGATATCAGGTCTTCTATAGCATACATCAAGCTACCTACAGCTTGTGCATAAGGAATGTTAGGCTTATTGCCTCCTTCATCGAGACAATCAGCTTATTATGTTTAACCCCTTTTGCAACAGGTGTAACAATAGACTTGCATTCACCCATTTTGAACTTCTTGAGGATATGATCAATATATCTCTTCTTACTCAAGCATAAGAGTATATATTATCTATCTCGAGAGATCTTTATACCCAAGATATAGGATGCTTCTCCCATATCCTTCATTTCAAACTTTGAGTTTAACCATGACTTGGTTTTGACAATCATCTCATTGTCATTCCCAGTCAACAATATGTCATCTACATATAATGATAAGATGACAAAGTGGCTCCTACTGTTCCACACATATACACAGTGATCAAGTTTATCACTCACAAACCCAAGTTCTATAATGGCATTTTGAAATGTCAAATACTATTGGCGAGGTGATTGTTTCAGGCCATATAGGGATTTTCTCAACCTATATACTTTATCTTCTTGACCTTCAACCATAAATCCTTCGGGTTGCCCCATGTATATGATTTCATCTAAATCTCCATTTAGAAATGTTGTCCTTACATCTAACTGATATAAGTCTAAATCATAATATGCAGATATTATCAAGATTATTCTTATAGATGCAAATTTTGTAACTGGAGAATATGTCTCAACATAATCTATCACATCCTTTTGCGAAAAACCCTTTGCAACCAACTTCGCTTTAAACTTATCAATTGAACCATCGACTTTGTACTTCTTTTTCAGAACTCATTTACAACCTATAGTTTTCCTTCCTTTTGGCAAATCAATCAATTCTCAAACTTGGTTTTCCTCAATGAATTCAATTTCCTCATCCATGGCTTTCCCCCAATTTAATGCTTCCGATGAGTTCATAGCTTGCTCATAAGTTAAGTTATCAATTAACTTATCTAAATCCACTGAATTACACACTTCTTCTACAAGATAAGTGTGATAATCCGTTAAGTAAGACGAAGTGGCCCTAGGCCTTTCATGTCCACTTAAGGTTTTGGTTCTTTCAAGAAGATCTTATATGGGTTCTAATCATGATTAATCTAGGTCTACTAGATCATCACTACATTCATCATTGTTTTCCAATATGTCATTCTTAGTATCTTCTAAGAATTCAACATCTCTCCTTTTTATCAGTCCGTGGTCCTTATGATAAAACTGATATCCCTTTGAACCTTTTGGATATCCAATGAATATACATCTTAAGGACCTACTTTCTAACTTATCTCTAGACTGATCAAGTATCTTTACATGTGCAAAAGATGCCCAACTCCTGAAATGACGTAGGTTGAGTTTTCTTCCAAATCACATCTCATATGGTATAGTGAATACAGCTTTATATGGTACTCTATTGAGTATGTAAATCGTTGTACTTACTGCTTCTCCCCAAAATATCCTTCATAGAGAAGCATCAATCAATATTGACCTTATCATATTCAACAAGGTTCTGTTATATCTCTCAGCTACACTATTTTGTTGAGGTGTCTTAGGCATTATATTTTGCTTTGCAATACCAAAGTCTTTACAAAATTTAAGAAATTATGAAGAGGTATATTATCCACCTCTATCTAATCTTAGGAGTTTGATTGAATGCCCTAATTGGTTTTTCACTTCCTCCTTATATTCTTTAAAAGCTTGTAATGCCTCAAATTTATTTGCCGAAAGATATAAATACGTATATCTAGATTAATCATTCATAAAGTTTATAAAATAAATCTTTTCACGATTTCACCTTACTCTAAATAGTCCACATAAATCCGTGTCATTTGACTTCCAACAGAGTTGTAGCCTATGTTGACTCTTTGGTAAAAACTTTTCTTTTTACTTTTCCTTCTATACAAGCTTTGCACTTGTTGAAAGTATTTTTCTCAAATCCAGGTAATAAGTTTAAGTTAGATAATTTCCTCAACTTTTTCAAACTTATATGCCCAAACCGTTTATGCCACATATTCACATCAATATTAAAGGTATAGTCAATATAAGCAAAAGAATTTCCATTTTCATTATCAATTAATTTAAACAATCAATGTTCTACATCAAACGCCCTAGAGAATAATATTCTCTCATGTTTTCCCACAGTTACCTTGTCAGGAATAAACCTGACCTCAAAACCTTTCTTTACTAAGACAGGGACCGAGACTAGATTACTCCTTATTGACGTTACAATTCATACATTAGTTAGTACAATCGGTTTGTCTTGTACAAATATTCTAAAAAACCCATTACCCAAAACATCTGAGAAAGTGTAATTTTCCATGTACACCCAATGTTCTCATGGTTTGCTCCGTCCTTGGTCTTTGAGATGTGTATGGTAGCTCCAGAGTTGATCCACCAACCTGTCACTAGGCGGTCCATGTACAGACATTCTGATATCACGTTCATTATATCATTCCTTTAGTCAATATCACGTTGATTAGATCCTCTTATAGCGTCACATCTTTCTATAACTAAAATACTTAGACCTGAGAAGCGGTTTCCTACATTTTCTTAAAATGTTGACCTCCCTTTTTGTTATTCTTGCCAAACCTTTTACCACTAACAATTTTTCTTTAACTTTCCTTTTCATTTTTCCTTCTATACAAGCTTTATACTTGTTGAAAGTATTTTCCTCAAATCCATATAGTAAGTCAAAGTTAGATAATTTCCTCAACCTTTTTAGACTTATATGCCTAAGGCTTTTATGTTACACATTCACATCAACATTATAGGCACAATCTATATAAGTAGAAGAACTTTCAATTTCATTATCATTTAGTTTAAACAATCCATACTCTACATGATAAGAAGATACCATTAAAATTAAAAGGCAAATATTATAGAGCAGTAGTTAGGCCTGCCATGTTTTATGGTTCTGAGTGTTGGGCAGTTAATCATCAACATGTACAAAAGATGTCTGTGACAGAAATGAAGATGTTGAGATGGATGAGTGGTCATACAAGAAAAGAACGTATACATAATGAGGTTATTAGAAACAAATTAGGAGTGGCACCAATAGAGGATAAAATGAGAGAACATCGTTTAAGATGGTTTGGACATATAGAAAGAAGATCAAAAGAAGAACCTGTAAGAAGGTTAGAAAAACTAAATTTGGAAAGTATTAAAAGAGGTAGAGGACGACCACAAAAGTGTTGGAAAGAAACAATAAAGAATGATCTAGCTTATTGGGAGTTAACTACTAACATGGCACACGATAGAGATCTGTGGAAACAAAGAATCCATGTAGCCGACCCCGTCTAGTATGGGAAAAGGCTTAGTTGTTGTTGTTGTTGTTGTTGTTGTTGTTGTAATCCATACTCTACATCAAATTTCCTAGAGAATAATATTCTCTCATGTTTCTCCACAATCACCTTGTCAAGGATAAAACTGACCTCAAAACCTTTCTTTACTAGACCGAGACTAGATTACGCCTTATTAATGGTATAATTAATACATCAGCCAATACAATTAGTTTGATCCTCACATCTTTCTATAAGATAAAATACTTATCTAGACCTTTCCTACATTTTCTTAAAATGTTGACCTCCCCTTTTCTAATTCTGCCAAACATTTTTCTTTAACTTTCCTTTTCATTTTTCCTTCTATACAAGCTTTATACTTGTTGAAAGTATTTTCTTGTTCAAAGATTCTAAATGACTCAGTACCCAAAACATCTAAGAAGGTGTTGTTTTCCATGTACACTCAATGTTTGCCTGGCTTGTATTCCTTTAGATCCATTGGCCCTTCCTTGGTCTTTTAAATGTGTTACTCCGCAATTGATCCACCAATCTGTCACCAGGCGATTTATGTAAAAACATTCTAATATCACGCAGATTATATCCTCCTTCTCTGATTATTCACGTTTTTGGTTGTTTCATCCACCTTTCTTTTGCAACAATCTCTCTTTTAGTGTATCTTTCCATAGTTGAAACGCTTGACTTAAGAACCGGTTTTTTATGATTTCTTAAAATTTTGACCGCCCTTTTTGTTATTCTTGTCAAACCTTTTGTTTGGTTTATTTTTCTTCTAGTTGGGTTTAGAGGTAAACCCTATCTCATCTTTTACTACTAGTAATTTTTTTTTCTTATTCTTATTCATGTGTTCTTGCTCTATTGCTAGTTTGAGAGGCAACTCAGAAAGGTTAATTTATGGCCCTAACCTGAGGGCAGTGGTTACAATGTTCCATGATGGGGGTAGATTGTTCAAGATTGTTGATATTTGCATCAGTTTTGGGATGACTGAATTTGTCATAGCTAGGTACCTAGCCATTACCAACATTTGATTTACATGTTTTACTACGTTATCTCCTTCTCTCATTTTAAAGTAGTTGTATTTCTATAGTAGCAATTGTACATGCAGTTTGACAGTTGTGTCATATTTGGTTGTTATTGAATCGAACAACTCTTTTGTAGTCTCGTATTCTTCGAAGACCCTAATCAAGTCATCATCCATGTATGTCAACATGACAGTCCTTGTTATTGTTTCATCTTTCAGAAATATTTTGTACATTTCTATATGTTACTCAGATGTGTCTGGTGGTGGCAGACGCATGGTTTCCTTTAATACATACTCAACATCTTCAAGTGTTAGAATAAGTGAAATTCTTCTTTTCCATGTTTGGAAGTTCATACTGTTTAGTTTTTCGGATTTTGCCAATTTTAACACACATATTTTGAATTCATTTTTATGTATTTGACAATTTTAACAATTAGACGGTCTAAAAAGAAAACAATCAATAAGCAACAAATACACATAGCAGGAATCTTGTTAGAACGATACATAATATAAGAAAAATGAGCTAAAAATAACTCATATGCAACCTGGGATAAATTCATAACTTTTCCAAAAAATTCTGCCCTTAACATTTTTCAAAAAAATACTAGGGATAAAACAATAATTTTAACTATCTGTCCTCTTTTATAATTTTTCGAAATGCCCAAGGACAGACCCGTAAAATTACTCTTGGTATTTCTGTAAAATTCATAACTGATCGGGGTTAAATCTATAATTTTAACCCTCAGTCCGAATTTGTAATTTTCTCATAAATAAAGGCACAAATCTGTCTTTTGACATAGTGGAAGTAATATAATAATTTAAAGGGCAATAATATAAAACAATATCTCGATATTTCATAATTTTCAAAAACTATCGGAGGATAAAACAGGTTTTTCGCTCAATAAGGGCAAAACAGACTTTTGTAATATCTGAAAATCGGTCGGGGTAAAACGGACTTTTTAGTCTGCTGCCCGAGGAGTTTTTTGGTCGGTTTAAATAGTGGAGAGCGAGAGAGGCAGCCTCAAAGAGGGAGAGAGAGAGGGTATGGCCTGCGTCCGACAACATTTCCTTTTCCTAGTCTACGGCTAGCGGCCTTTCTTTTTCTCATCCTGCGACCAGCGGCCTTTCCTTTTAGCAGCCTGCGGTCGGCACCCTTTCCTTTTCCCAACCTGCGGCCGGCGGTCTTTCTTTTTCTTGGCTTTTCGACCAACTGTGGTTCGGTTGGCCGACCGACTGTTGGTTCTGTTTCAGCTTTTCGGCCGATTGTTATTCGGACTTCGCCTTTAGCCGATCGACTAGCTTTTCAGCCTTTTTTATCTTCTCCTCTCTTTCTCCCTTTGTTCTCTTTCCTTCCCTTTTTTTTTCAAAAACAGTAATGTGTACCTATTTTTGCATGGTCAAAATGAAGGCCCTAATACCAAATGTTGATTTCTTCGTTTGATTTCAGTTACTTCCAAGCTTTTGGTTGTCTACCTTTGAGCTCTCCTAGGTACGCATGTAGCAGAACAGAAGGTAAGTAATATTTGGTTTTTTAGGTTTCCTCGCCGTAGAGTTTTCTAAGGAAAGATGTTTTTCTCTTTATGTCTTTTTCGTTATGCGCTACTCTATATTTATAGAGCAGTGCGTGCTCCTTCTTTCCTAGTTATCCTACTGAGCTTCCCTCATCTGGAGCATTCTTATCCGGACTGTTACCGATATTTTCAGTAACGGTCCGGCTGTTATGGCCATCATATCTTCAACTTGAGATACATGTAACGGACTGGATGGCCAGTCCAGCCGTTACCTGTGTTGGGTTGCCGAAAATAGCCACAACCTAACAGCTTTGCGGTTGCCCTAAGAACAATTGAAAATGCCTCGGTAGTCGAATATAATTTATTTTGATTGTTGTTTAATTATGTGAAATAGTCGGAAAAGATGTCCCAAAATCAATAGACGTAACAGTCGGCACCTTATTTTGATTGTTCTTGTTGTGTATTCCGACTACTACTTAATATTCTTACATCACCTTCACCTATGGGGGTTGAAATCCTTACTATCCATCTTGTAGTTAGAGGTGGTGGAGCTGCTTCTACAAGAGCTGAATGAGCCAAACAGTGGTTGTTCATGGCTTGTTAGTCCGCTCAAGATTTTGTTCGTGTTTTGTGCAGTAGTTTCTTTATGGTCTCTGGTTTTCGTAAAAGCCATATGCACACCTGGGGTATTGAACGCATAGCCTTTAACTTGTGAGTTGACCCCCTAGCTAGCTGAGCTATTGCTCGATGTGCGTCATCATCATGATTTTGAGATGTTAGAAGGCAAAAATCATCTTGCTTGAATATTATGTTTTAGATAATATGAAAATTATACAGGATTGATACTGCATGCCTTTTTTTGTTGTTTGTTTCAAAATACTCCTAGTCATTTTCATTAATTAAAAAAATATCTTCAGCCATAAAACGAGACCTTCTCTCCTCGTGAATGAATCTTCTTCCAGCCCTCATTTTCGACCGTTCTTCCTTCTATTTTTCGCTCTCCGACTTATTTCAACCGCTTATTACTTGATACAACTATTTTTAGTAAAAGAATGGATCAAAATTCATCAAAAAAGAAAAAAAATAGAAAAAATAGAAAAGGAAAACAAAAAAAGAGGATAAAAAAAGGCCGATTTAAAGGAGGATTCTTTTGATTTATCGATTTATGATGTTGATTTTGTTTTGGGTTTTCTATTTTTTAGTTGTTTTAATTGATTTCTAGACTGAAATTAAAAAGAAAAAACTAGGGCATCCTGATAGAAAAGACACACCTTATGTGTGGCTCCCCTAATGGGAGAGACATTGGTCGGGTACGTCTCATCCATTGGGAAGCCCATTTCTAATTTTTTTATATTTCTTGATTCTTCTTTTCTTCTTGATTCTTATGATTATTATTGTTTTTGTATTATTGAGTCATATATCTTCTTATTAATTTCGTTTTTAGTTTTATTTTTGTTTCTTTGTTTTTTATTATATTTTTTCAATAAAATTCATAAGAATATGCATTAATTGTAAAGAAGATAATAATGCTAATTGAAAAAACCTATATCGCCCAAGCAAAAAGATCTATTCAAATATACTTTTGTTAAAGTTGAGTGGGAGAGGAACCACAAGGTTAAGATGACAAACAAAACCTTTGAATACCCAAACTCACGAATCCAAAAAGGCCGAGTCCAAGTCACCTGTTGCAATGTCAAGCACACTGTTGCAATGTCCACCACACCAATATCTAAGAGACAAGGTGCCTGTTGGTCCACCACACCAATACCCAAAAATATCAAAACCGCCCACCGTGGGGTTCGAACCCACGACCACAAGGTTAAGAGCCTTGCGCTCTACCGACTGAGCTAGACGGGCTTATATATATAAAGAGAGATTAGGACCTATATATAGAGAGAGAGAGAGAGAATATGAAAAACATCCCTACTTAAATATGTTTGGGCGGCTTTACTGTTGGATGAATATAATGGTGAAGATTTGAATTAAAAAAGAGAAAACTATAGTTACACCTTTCATACTTACATTTAATAACATGGTGTATTAAATGTTTTTTAAATTTAAATGTCTTTTATCACCTCTGGCTACTCTATCAAATGGCCTTCAAATGACCAAATCATCTCGTTATTATCAAAATCATCTAAAAAAATTTAAATATTTATATAAATAATTTTACGGTGATAACAACAATGAAATAATTTTACGGTGATAATAACAATGATTTTGACCCGTAAAAGGTGATTTTGTTAATAGGGGAATAATAAGACAACGAGCAATAGTTCAATTAGTGGAACTGGAACCATCTAAAACAAAGAAGTGAACATAATTGTGCATTGTGATCTTGTGAGATTATATATTGCATGATTAATCTTTATGTGACAAGAATGTAGTTTATCTCCGATCATCCGTAAAAGGCGATCTGTCAATCCTTGTGTGTGGGGGTGAGGGGGCTCTTTACTCCTTCTGGGCAATGGACTCGAGCTACCAAAGAAGCGGAGTAATCTACGAAGGGATCTACAGGCTCTTCATGCACCGGAGCTCCGTCTACGTCACCTTCGTCGTCGCCGGGGCCGGGGCCTTCTTCGATGAAAGGGTATCCCTTAGTGTATATCATCTTTTGATCAGTTTCATATACTTGTCGATTGTCTGTTTCTTTGACTATAGAGAGAGAGAGAGAGAGAACGACTAGATCGTGCTCACACATATGTTGTTCATTCATACTCAATCCTTGCTTTTTGGTAGAATAAGTATAATAAGATTATTTTTTATTATTTTTCAAATTTTTTTATACTTTTACCACTTAAAAGTAATGGTTGAGTAATGGTTAAGAGGATCTTGTTTTCATATATATATACACATGTATCATGGTTGTCTTTAAATGGTCATTAAGATAGTAGATTTAATATATTAGGAAAAGGATATTGTCCCTTAAAATAAATCCCCTTACTAATGAAATCTTGGAATTGTTTATTATTTTGTTTCCTTTTATCAATTTTCCAACAGGTGAAGAGGAGCTATTTCTCTAATATTGTAATGATGGAAAGTGCCTCTTCACATTGACAATACTTCATTTCCATTATTGACTTGAGCCTAATATAGGTTTTGGAAATTCTTCAGTTTTAATTAATTTTCAACCATTGTGACATCATTCATGTCGTGGACTCTCTCTTATATATATATATATATATATATATATATATATATATATATATATATATATATATATATATATATATATATATATATATATATATATATATATATATATATATGGGTTTTGGAACATTTTCTGTTTCAGTTAATTTTTCACCATTATGACATCAATACTATTTTGGTGTATGTATATATATAGAGTGAGCATAGTCCATGCGCATGCTCATTCATGCTCTAATTTTCTTAAAGATTTCAATCTTTCGATAAGGTCAACAATTGAGATCTTTAACACAAAAGGTAAACAGTACTAATGTGAAAAATAGAAAGATACTTTTTTTTTAATTTGAATTTCAACCATCGAACCATTGAGATTTTTTAGAATGTTATGCTAGCGCTCCTTTGTGGTTATTTCAGCCAGAGAATCGATGCCCTTTTGGCGAGTGAGCGACTATTTTCTCTATTCTTGGAATTTATGGATCTTCTTATTCAAGAACTATTTTATTTATTTTATATTATTCCCCGTTTATTCTAGTAATCTTGTGACAAGTTTTTGTTGGTCTACCGTGGTTCAGGTTTGGGGTTGTGGGTTTCTTTCTTTCGGCAATTTTACGTCTTTTGAATGATGGAAGTTCCAGATGTCCTTGGGTTTTGCGCATTGAGGCGTTTTGATTCTGTTGGTGCGTTTTGATGGTATCTCTATCCGCAAGGCTTTTCTTAAATTGCAGGTGGAATCGAGTTCGTTAGATTGAGTCATAGGTTTATGTAAAAATTTCTTACGATTTAAGTGCTAATTAGGATTCGCATGTGCTTAATTGTTGTTGGGTTTTCGATCATGAATTGGGCATAGCAGCCATGGATTCGATCATGCCCTGTAACTTTTTTTATTGGGTTTTCGAATTTCACGTGGGGCGTGAATATCGGTGCATGATTGGAGGGTTGCATTAGGCTTTTTCAAGCTAGGAAGTGACATACTATGATTAGGAGAAAGCTTCACATTCTATGGTTACAAAAGACAAAGTGGGGTTAAAGAAAAAGCAAAGGAGAATGAGAATACAAGTTTAAATTATGGTATTTAGGAAAAGAAAAGCTTCAAATAGAGTTGGCAACATAGTGACTGAATTATAATATGACATAATTAGTGTTAAGAGTAGAAGTGTTGAATATACTTTGTACTTATGCACCTAAAGTAAGACTAGAGGATAGTTAAAAAGGCATTTTGGGAGGAGTTAGATAAGAGAATTTAATTTTTTTTACAAAGAGAGATAATTTATTTGAGAGATCTAAACGACCATTAGGATATCAAGATATTCATGAAAACTATCATTTTGGTGATTTAAGTAGGAAATTTTAAATTTTGCTATGGCATATTATCTCTTTATAATAGTGTAGATGAATATTTAATTACTTATAAGAATAGTTTGTCACAATCACAAATTGATTATTTTGCTTATAAGATAAAAGATAGAAAGTGTTGTAGAGATTGTAAGGTAATTTTAAGAGAAAGCTCAACTACCTAACATTAAATTTTAGTTATGGATTTGCATATAAGGAAGTGAACAAAGAGGCAACGAGTATGCTATTCAAACTAAATGGCAGAACTAGAACCTTAAAGATGAGAAAGTATATATATTTAAACTAAAAGTTCTTCAAGAAGATGCTTTGAATTATGTAAGTACAATTTGTGACATGAAATAATTACCTAACATATTAAGAAAGTAACAAAAGATGTGCTAGGTGAATTTAAGGGAGGTGTAGTGGCACAAAAGGAAGCTTGGTGGTGGAACGAAGCAGTGCAATATATAATTAAGACACATAGTGCATGTCATGGGTTGTATTATGCCAACAAAACTGATGAAACTTGGGAGGTTATAAGAAGGTAAAGAAAGAAGTGAAAAATATAGGAACTAATGTCCACTTCGATTCTAGTGGCAAATGATGATATCAAAAATAGATTTAAAACTTACTGCCATAAGCTTTTTAACAAAAATATAGGAACTAATGTCAGCTTTGAAGAGCTCGTTAACTCAAAAGAGTATATAAACCATAGTTTGTATCAATGTAATCAAAGGAATGAAATTAAAGAGTCTCGTAAACTTATAAAGGTTGGTAAATCTATAAGACCAATCAATATTCATATAGAAGTATAAAAAATCCTAGGAGAGACAGGTATCACTTGGCTTATAAGATTATTTAATGAAATATGAAGAAACAAGTAGATGCTGGAAGAATGGAGGAAGAGTACAATTATACCCCTATACAAAAGATACATTTAAAATTGTGTGAATTATCAAGGTATCAAGTTGACGAGCCATACTATGAAGTTATGGAAAAAGAATTATTGAACGTAGGTTGAAACAAGTATGAAGTATTATGAAGAAACAATTTTGATTCATTCTAGAGAGATTTATTATTGGGGTTATTTACCTATTGAGATATCTTATAGAATATTTTAGAGAAAAAAGGAAAAACCTTGACGTGATATCTATTGATTTAAAAAAACCTTATGATAGGGTGTTGAAAAACCTTAGAAAAGAGAGGTATTCCATTTTAGTACATCATTCTTATAAGGAATATGCATGATAGTGCACAAATATATGTGAGGACTTATGAAGGGATGACCAATTTCTTTGAGGTTAATTGAATTACATCAAGGATAAGCTTTAAGCCCATATTTATTTAGCTTGGTTATTGACGAGTTAACTTCAATATATTCAAGATGAAGTACCTCAGTATTTGTTATTTGCAGATGACATTGAATTAGTGGATGAGTCTTATATGGTATTTATTGATTTAGGAAAAGCTTATGAAAGGATGCCAAGAAATATTTTTTTTAAAAACCTTAGAAAAGAGAGATATCTCATTGAAGTACATCATTCTTATAAGGAACATATATGATGGTGCATAAATATATATGAGGACTCATAAAAGAATGACTGATTTCTTTGAGGTTAATTGCATTAAATCAAGAATCAACTTTAAGTTCATATTTATTTAGTTTGATTATTGACAAGTTAACACAATATATTCAAGATGAAGTACCTCAGTGTGTGTTATTTGCAGATGATACTTAATTAGTGGATGAGTGTAAGGAAAAAATTAACGGGAAATTTGAATTATGGAAAAAACTTTAAAGGTAAATGCGACTTAGTAGAAGTAAGACAAAATATATAGAATACAGGTTTAATCATTTGGTTACTTCAAATGAAATAAGAATTAAAATTGGCGCACATTGCATCCCTCGTAAAGAAAGTTTTAAATACATAGGATCAATTTTTAAGAGTAATGGGAAAATTGATAGAGATGTTGAATAGAATTAATGCAAGTTGGTTAAAATAGAGAGGTGCATCCAGTATTCTATGCAACTAAAATATATTAATGATGTTAAAAGATAAATATTATAGAGCACAATTAGACCTGTTAGTTATATGGTTCTTAGTGTTGAGTAGGTTAATCATCGTATATAAAAGGAATAGAAATAAAGATGCTGAAATTGATGGTCACACAAGAAAAGACCATATATATATAATGAGGTTATTAGAAACAAATTGGGATTGACATCAATAGATGAGAAAATGAAAAAAAATCGTTTAAGATGGTTTGAACACGTGGAAAGGAAACCAAAGGAAGCTTCGGTAAAGAGGTGTAAGAAACCATATAGTGAAAGTGTTAAAAGAGAAAGAAGAAGACCACAAAAGTTTGAAGGAAACAATAAATAATGATTTAGCTTATGTTGAGTTAATTGCTAGTATGACATAGGATCGAGCTCTATGGAAACGAAGAATTCATGCATGTAGCAAACCCTCCCTAGTATGGGAAAAGGCTTAGTTGTTGTTAATGCTTTTTGGGCAGTGGCTTTTCATATAAGAATGCTTTTTGGTTATTGTTTGGTGGATAATGAGTTCTATTATTTCCCTATGGATTTCCAGCTATTAGCAACCGTTGTACCTAAGTTGGTTTTGCAATCACACTTGGAAGTTCTATTGATTGAGCATGAGCTCAGAATCTGTTTTTGATCGAGGAATTCAAGTGCATTTTGACCAGTTCAATGATTATTCTCTTCCAAGTGATGGCCGCCAGTTGCTCTTTGCAATTGTCTTATGGATTGGGCATTTGTAAGCACCATGGACGTTCAGCTAAATTCAAGGTACATGACATGGTTGCTAGCATACTTATGTGTGTTTTGTGCAATGACCTTTTGGTATCATTGTTATTGTTGTTGTTGTTTTCTTTGTTTTTGGTGATGATGACCACATTCCTAATGATCTCTATGCTGTTGAAAACTCTCCAGAGATTCCATGGGAAAGGGCACATGCAGTCATTATGCTTCCATCTTTCTTCACAAGCATTGGTGTGATATAAGTCCATTCTTAACTTTTCTCCACATTCATTTAACATGTCCTTTTATTTTTCCATATGTACTGAACTGTTTCAATTTCTGGGCCTAGCCATACTAATTTCTTTCGAACCACACAAACTTCCTGAAATGGGAAATTTGTTATTTGTTGAGTGTCTTGCCTCGGAAAGAAACATTCTCTCATGGCATTAGAAGATGAAGGTGAAAATATGTGTGTGACACGGCCAACTGTTTGTCCCATACAGTTATGTGTGTTCCAAGTAATGTGAATTGGCCTACTATAGGACATTTTTTGCCGCCCATGTAAGGATCACCCTTGCATTGTCAGTCCCAAGCCCAAATAAAGGAGGAGGGTTGTGTTAGGCTTCCAGCAGCCAACGTAAAACTTCGTCGGATTTTATAACATGGATTACAAAAATTATGAGCATTGCTTTGGGGCGTCCCCGCCTAGCGATGTGCTGCAGAACCCAAATGCAGTAATAAGTAAGCAAGGGCCACTACATTTTCGCCCGAATGTAGTGAATCAATTGCAGAGAGGGTTCTCACATCATGGACAGGTGTGGGTAAAGAAGTTAGAACTGCTATATTGCCGCCCGAATGTAGTGAATAATTTGCAGAGAGGGTCTCAATATTTTGATTATGGATGGATGCGGGGGTAGGGAAGCTAGTCCTAGATAATAAGAATCGTATTGGTTCTTGGAATATCGGAACATTATCCGGTAAGCTAATGGAGGTGATAGATACTATGATTCGGAGAAAGATTCATATTCTATGTTTACAAGAGACAAAATGGGTTAGAGAAAAAGCAAAGGAGATAGAGGATACAAGTTTTAAATAATAGTATTCATGGCTCGAAACGGAGTTGGTATTATCATAAATAAAGATTTAAAGGATAGTGTAGTAGACATACAATGATATGGTGACCGAATCATGACGTTGAAATTAGTGTTAGGAGCAGAGGTTTTGAATATAGTTTGTGTTTACACACCCCAAGTAGGACTAGAAGATAGTATAAAGACAACTTTTTGAGAAGAGTTAGATAAGGTGATTCAAAAGATTCCACAAAGGGAGATGATTTGTTTAGGAGGAAACTTAAATGGACATGTCGGTAAAAAGGCATTAGGATATAAAGGTATTCATGAAAACTTTGGTTTTGGGGATATAAATGAGGAAGGTAGGGAGATTTTAAATTTTGCTATGGCATTTGATCTATTTATATTCAATACAATCTTCAAAAAAACAAGATGAACATTTAATTACTTATAAGAGTGGCTTATCATAAACACAAATTGATTACTTTATTTGTAGAAAAAAAGATAGAGTGTATTGTAAAGATTATAAGGTAATTCCAAGAGAAAGCTTAACCACCCAACATCGATTTTTAGTTATGAATTTACAAATAAAAAAATGGACAAAGAAGAAAAGAGTGCATCGAGCTATTCGGACTAAATGGTGGAACCTCAAAAGCGAGAAAGAATATATATTTAAACAGAAAGTCCTTCAAGGAGATATTTGAAATTATGCTGGTACACCCTGTGATATGTAGAACAATATGGCTATACATATTAAGAAAGTGGCGAAAGATGTGTTAGGTGTATCGAAGGGAGGTGTACCGGTACAAAAAGAAGCTTGGTGGTGGAGTGAAGTAGTATAAAATAAAATCAAGGCAAAGAGGGCATGTTACAAATTACATTATGCTAAGAAAACTAGTGAAACTTTAGAGGCTTATAAGAAAGGAAGCGAAAAAGGCCGTAAGTGAGGCAAAAGCTAAAATTTAAGAGGATTTATATAAAAAACTCAACTCAAAAGAGGGTGAAAGAGATATTTTTAGGATGGCTAGGGCTAGAGATAAGAAAACTAAAGATCTTAATTATATTAGAGGCATCAAGGACGAGGATGAAAAAATTCTAGTGGCAAATGATGATATAAGAAATAGATGGAAAAACTATTTTTATATACTTTTTAATGAAAATAAAGATGTTAGTATTAGCTTAGGAGAGTTAGCCAAATCAGAAAAGTATATAAACCACATTTTCTACCGACATATTTAAAAGAATGAAGTCAAAGAGGCTCTTAAACATATGAAGGGTGGTAAATCGGTAGGACCAGATAATATTCCTATAGAAGTTTGGAAAATACTAGGAGAAATAGGAATCACTTGACTCACAAGACTATTTAATGAAATATGGAAAAACCAAAAGATACCCGAGGAATGGAGAGCAAGTACACTTATACCCATATATAAGAACAAGGGATACATTCAAAATTGTGTGAATTATCGAGGTATCAAGTTAATAAGCCTTACTATGAAATTGTGGAAAAGAATTATCGAATGTAGGTTAAGACAAGTATCAAGTACAACAGATAACCAATTTGGATTCATGCCAGGCAGACCTACTGTTGAAGCGATTCACCTTTTGAGACGTCTTATGGAACATTTTAGAGCAAAAAAGAAAGACCTTCACATGATATTTATTGATCTAGAAAAAGCTTATGATAGAGTATTGAGGGAGGTTCTTTGGAGAACTTTGGAAAAAAGAGGTATACCATTGACATACATTAACCTTATAAAAAGACATGTATGATGGTGCAAAAACATGTGTGAAGACTCATGAAGGAATGACGGACTTTTTTGAAGTTAATATTGGGTTACATCAAGGATCAACTTTAAGTCCATACTTATTTATAATGGTGATTGATGAGTTAACAAAACATATTCAAGATGAAGTACCTTGTGTATGTTATTTGCTGATGACATTGTATTAGTGGAGGAGTCTAAGGAAAAAGTTAATAGAAAATTGGAACTATGGAGAGAAACATTAGAAAGCAAAGGCCTCCGACTTAGTAGAACAAAGACAAAATATATGGAATGTAAGTTTGATCATTTGGTTACCTCAGAGGATATAGAAATTAAAATTGGCACACATTGCATCTCCCAAAAGGAAAGTTTTAAATACCTAGGGTTAATTTTTCTGAGTGATAGAAGAATTGATGGAGATGTTACGCATAGAATTAATGTTGATTGGTTAAAATGGAGATGAGCATAAGGTATTCTTTGTGATAAGAAGATACCATTAAAGTTAAAATGTAAATATTATAGAGCAACAATTAGGCCTGCCATGTTTTATGGTTCTGAGTGTTGGGCAGTTAATCATCAACATGTACAAAAGATGTATGTGACAGAAATGAAGATGTTGAGATGGATGAGTGGTCATACAAGAAAATACCATATACATAATGAGGTTATTAGAAACAGATTAGGAGTGGCACCAATAGAGGATAAAATGAGAGAATATCGTTTAAGATGGTTTGGACATATAGAAAGAAGATCAAAAGAAGAACCCGTAAGAAGGTATGAAAAACCAAATTTGGAAAGTATTAAAAGATCTAGAGGATGATCACAAAAGTGTTGGAAAGAAATAATAAAGAATGATCTAGCTTATTGTGAGTTAAGTGCTAACATGGCACACGATAGGGATCTATGGAAACAAAGAATCCATGTAGCCGACCCCATCTAGTATGGGAAAAGGCTTAGTTGTTGTTGTTGTTCTTGTTTAAGCATTGATGGATATATGCATGGACTAATTTCTCTCTCTCTCTCTCTCTCTCTCTCTCTCTCTCTCTCTCTCTCTCTATATATATATATATATATATATATATATATATATATATATATATATATATATGGTGATAAGGTACTTTGAATACTAATTGAAGCTATTGATAAGATCTTTTGCGACGTTAAGTTGCAACAACTAGTGGTCTAAATTAGTAAGATGACTTCAGTTATGGCATCATGTGATGTTTGAAAAGAGATTTTTATTAATCCAAAGTTTCCCTTTTCAAGCATCAAATGACTTCAGTTATGGCAATAAATTTAGTTTGGTTTAAATTAGTAAGATGACCTGCATGTGCAAGATGGAACAACCAAAGATCTGTTTCCATATTGCATTTAAGGAAATCTTCTTATTCATAAAACGTTTCTCCTTTTATGCTTGAATGTAGTTACTGTAGTAAATCAAATTTGTTGAGATTGAATTAGTTTATATATCCATAGGCTTAGCTCACTGATAGGACTCTCCTTATATATACCCACTTGCAGGTGGCGGGTTTGATTTCCAGGAAGTAAGTGTGTTAGGGTTGGTTATCTTAGTGTAACAAACACCTATACTTGGGTGCTAATATATTCAAACAAATTTCAATAATCTATGTTGAAAGATTGATGATTGAGTTTTGAGGTTAAAAAATAAAATGTATATTTTTTAAGTATATTTGATTTATATGTATATATTTTACTTTTAAATTTATATCTCAAACGTTTATCTTCTAAAATATATATCATTGTAAGGACTTTCGGAGTACTTATTATAAATTCTCGACTTTCGTAAGAAAAATAATTTACTTACTTTTATACTTTTTAAAGTACGAGCACTGTTTACTTTTTTCCCACGTATCTCTCTCTATATAGTCTAATAAATGAAATGCACACGGTACACACTTCGTCTCTGTCCCGCCTTTTGGTCACTTCAACCACCCTACCCACTTTTTCACGAATGGCAGTCAAAAGTGTGATGGCGCCCACCAGCGAACGCACGCGCGCACACACACACACACACACACACACACATATATATATATATTATATATATATATATATATATATATATATATATATATATATATACTGTATGCCAGCCAATTTCCACTGAAAGGAAAGACAACTAGGCGAGCATATGTGCAATCAAGGCCGGCTAGGTCTCTCCAACCAAATCCAGCCCCAAAAAGGAGTCATTAAGACGGCATCCACTTGTGATGGACCCACATGCAACGTAAAAGAGCAGCATCTTCACCCGTGTCCACCTCACACGTATGCACTGCAACTCCAAACCTTGAGTTTTGATATGTGGAGGAATTGGTGCTTCAGATTCCATCAAAACGTGATTTTCCTATGGAATTTTCTGTGCTTGGATTCCACGAATTGAGGTGGAACTGGATTCCCTTTCCCACCAATAGCAGCAGAAGCAAGTCCATGGTGGAATCTGGATTCCGATTCTACCATCTTGACGAAAGGCATCCCCTCAAAGGGTTTGCAATTGGTGCAGATTGAGATTTTCAATTTGTTGTGGAAACTGAATTCCGGTTCCTTCAAATACCAGGGTAAATTAAGTTCATGTTTGGATCCGAAGCCAGATTCATGCCTCAAGTATGGAACTCATGGCACTTTACGCGTGAAACGACAGGCTAGCCAGGTGAGCTATTGTTCTTTCTGCCAGCAAAACTTGCTTCGTTCTGTGTTTCTAGCAAGGATACCAAATATGCATTTGAGTCCGTAAAATAACCTATAGGTTCAACTATTGAATGATAGCTAGTTAGTTTGTTTTATTGACAGCCATTAGAAACCACGAATAGCTTACCAATTATGAAGATGGGACTCTCAAGGAGTGTTTGATTCATGGTTTTAGGAGAACTAGACTTTGATTTTTGGTACTCACAATTTCAAGTTTCGTTGTGTATCAAGTACGAAACTCGTCGTTGCATGAAAGTGGGACTCCACAGTTCAATTTGAGTTAAAAACTTCGGTGAAAAAAGAGGTGGAGCACATGAACTGAACCCAAGGGCTTCGCACGAAAAATTTAGATGAAATGTTGATGTTTAAACACGAGATAATTTCCAATCTTCTTTTGCCCCCATCAAGGCGGAAATTCCACTTATCTCTCCTGACGGAAGTTGAGATATGTAACGAAGAAGGTGAAGTGATTGCTATATCATTTATGAGAACTATACCAGATTTGTTGTATTTGCTCCTCTACTTCTCACACAAGTGATCTATATCCTAAGAGAACAATCCACATAAATGACAGAGAACTCGGAGGGACTCTTAAAGACGATGGATGAACAACAGTGGGAACGACTCGAAAGGTCAGTCGTTTCATTGTCAACTCAAAATCGATTAATGAAGACACCCTTAAAGCATCTATTAGTGGGACATCAACATTCCATTCTGCTGAGGGATAAGAACAAAAATAAAACAGAATGTTGCCGTAGGTTAGGTTGCTGATCAATTAATAACAATTATTGTAGATTCGGACTCTGGATCTCTATTGTTATATGGAGTTTATAGGGCAAACTCCGCGTTGCTTTGAATAGCATTAGCTCAACGGCAGGATGCTATAGCGCCATTGCTGCTGCTGCTTTGAAGGTCCATCATGTGTGGTTGTGTTGGGCTTCAGCCTCCTCTTGAAGGGTGAGTCCTTTGGCGAGGAGATCTCCTATCCCTTTGTGTTTTCCTTGTCATCATGAAGCATCTCTCCCACATGTTGGACCATGCACATAGAACTGAGGCAATTCTTTTGGCACAACTTCAAAAATTTTGTTTCGTCTCCTCTACCTTTCATATGATGAAGCTTTAATCTTCTTGCGTGATCACAATGATTCTATTCCAATTCAAGCAAACAATCACTTCTTTTGAACAAGCTCGGGTATGAAGATCAATAAGGAGAAATCAGTTATCATTTCCTTCAATGTTCCACATGGACAGAGTCTGGGGCAGCTTCCTTTCCATCGTGTCCTTCCTCCTGTGTTTAATACAAAGCGAGTGCACCAGGAAAAGAACGGGAACTAGGTTTATCTATTCTATGGTGAAGCAAGCGTATATTGTTTAGTGGACGTCTTGTATTGTGTGTGACAAAATCAAAATATGTATTTAGACATGTCCGTTCCGGTTAGCCCAAAACTTGAAACCAGGTTGGCAGACAAAACCAAAATATGTATTCAGACACGTCCGCTCCAGTTACCGCAGAACTAACCGAACCGGCCTATTAGGGTATCTTCTTATCACAAAGAATACTTGATGCTCCTCTTCATTTTAACGAATCAGTATTAATTTTATGCGTAACATCTCCATCAATTCTTTCGTCACTCTTAAAAATTGACCCTAAGTATTTAAAACTTTCTTTTGGGGGAATGCAATGTGTGCCAATTTTAATTTATATGTCCTCTGAAGTAACCAAATTATCAAACTTACATTTCATATATTCTGTCTTTGTTCTACTAAGTCAGAGACCTTTGCTTTCTAATGTTTCTCTCTATAGTTTCAATTTTCTATTAACTTTTTCCTTAGACTCCTTTACTAACACAATGTCATCTGCAAATAACATACAACAAGGTATTTCATCTTGAATATGTTTTGTTAACTCATCAATCACCATTATAAATATGTATGGACTTAAAGTTGATCCTTGATATAACCCAATATTAACTTCAAAGAAGTTTGTCATTCCTTCAAGAGTCCTCACATATGTTTTTGCGCCATCGTACATGTCTCTTATAAGGTTAATGTATGTCAATGGGATACCTCTTTTTTCCTCTCTGAACAACATCCATCGATACTCTATCGTAAGCTTTTTCTAAATCAATAAATATCACGTGCATGTCTTTTTTTTTCTCTAAAATATTTCATAAGACGTCTCAAAAGGTGAATCGTTTCAATAGTATATCTACCTTACATGCATCCAAATTGGTTCTTTGTTATACTTGATACTTGTCTTCTTTCTCACAATTTCATAGTATGGCTCATTAACTTGATACCTCGATAATTCGCACAATTCTAAATGTCTCCCTTGTTCTTATATATGGGTATAAGTGTACTCGCTCTTCATTCCTCAAGCATCTTTTGGTTTCTTCATATTTCATTAAATAGTCTTGTGAGCGAAGTGACTCTTATTTCTCCTGGTATTTTCCAAACTTCTATAGGAATATTGTTTGGTCCTACCAATTTACCACCCTTCATATGTTTAATAGCTTCTTTGACTTCATTCTTTTGAATACGTCGGTAGAAATTGTGGTTTATATATTTTTTTTATTTGGCTAACTCTCATAAGTTAATACTAACATCTTTATTTTCATTAAAAAGCTTATAAAAATAGTTTTTTCATCTATTTCTTATATCATCATTTATTGCTAGAATTTTTTCATCCTCATCTTTCATACATCTAAGAATTAAGATTTTTAGTTTTCTTATCTCTAACCCTAGCTATCCTAAAAATATCTCTTTCACCCTCTTTTGAGTTAAATTTTTTATATAAATCCTCCCAAATTTTAACTTTTTCTTCACTGACGGCCTTTTTCGCTTCCTTCTTTTCTTTCTTATAAGCCTCTAAAGTTTCACAATGTAATTTGTAACATGCCCTCTTTACCTTGGTTTTATTTTTCACTACTTTACCCCACCACAAAGCTTGTTTTGTGCTACACCTCCCTTAAATTCACCTAACACATCTTTTGCCACTTTCCTAATATGTATAACCATATTGTTCCACCTATAACAAAGTGTACTAACATAATTCCAAGCATCTCCTTAAGGATTTTGTCTAAATATATCTTTTTTCTCGCTTTTGAAGTTCCACCATTTAATCCGAATAACTCAATGCACTCTTTTCTTCTTTGTCTATTTCTTTATTTTTAAATCCATTACTAAAAGTCGATGTTGGGTGGTTAAGCTTTCTCCTGGAATCACCTTACAATCTTTAAAACACAATCTATCTTTTTTCTACAAATAAAGTAATCAATTTGTGTTTGTGATAAGCCACTCTTATAAGTAATTAAATGTTCATCTCGTGCTTTCACCTTTCGACCATCCAAACTATTACGTTTGCCCTTGGCATAAATTTCTACATAGATCTCAGCACCAGCCCATACAGTATAATCATCACAGAGGTCCAGCAGCAGAAACATCAGCCAGGAATTGGAAAAGGCAAATGATGATCGAGATTTCACCCACTCAAGACCAACATCCGAATTATCACCAGGAAAGGTCCACATACATTAGAAAGAATCAAGACGGGTGAGAGGTCGAAACCTGAAAGGGGGCATATCTCACCGGCTGGAGAGGGTTGGCTCACCAATAGTACGTCAAGAGCTCAATGCCCAAAGTTTATATGATACCGTCTGCTTGATCCAAGCATCTCTCAAAAGGAAAACCAGGAACTGCTTGAAACAAAGGAGGCATAAAGTAGGAGACCCTTTTCTAAAACTTACACTGGAGAAGGGAGTATTTATATTTATTCACACAAATTCAAATGCATTGCAAACTGTAACGAGAGGACCAGAAAGAACAAAAGCAACATGGGGTGAACATGGAAACCTCATATTCCTTGTGAAAGAATACAAATAATGATTTAATAGAAGTCAGAAAAATAAATAGCCTGAAATCCTCCCCTCATGACCAACATCTCTATAAAATGTATACCACCTCTCCCACACTGAGAAGGGGGAAAAAATACAGAATACACTCCGAAGGACCATTCTCGCTCATTACCATCAATACCTCATACAAATTCACCACTGTTGCAGTCACACAGGCGACAGCATTTTCTTAAATAGTACGGCAACCAATTGGCCCAATAACCAGCACACGAAAATCTTTAAAACAGCAGAGGGAGAGAGAGAGAGAGCAAACCAGCTCCCTGAACAAAATCCATGCTCTCAACCTGAGAGCATTTCAAGGCGGATATCCATTCAACCGATACCGCAACCACCACAGAGACACCCTGTTCTCCACTCCTGTATCCCTATTAATTTTTTCAGACAACTGTCCAGTGAAAGAGACTAAACCCATGGGATACCTGAATCACGTGGGTCCTATAGCTTGAACCCACCATGACGGGCTAACCAGGACAGAAAATCTATTATTATGGGACATCTGACTCGACATTTCTCTACCAGAAACAATCGGACCAGTGCAAGGGCAAGTAACATAACTTCGTAGATGTAAGCACATCATGATCCGTTTGCTTTCTCCAATTTCTCCTTCTCAATTTCTACTCTCCTATGTTCTGCATGCTGTGCAATACCACTGGCACGAGCCTGATACTGGAAGTCTAGTGACTGCATCAGACTATGAAACCCAACTGGGTCTGATGACGACATCCCTGTCACATTTAGCAGAAGTGATTCATAAGTTAACTCAATAAGCAGGCAACGGAAGATTTTGGGAGAGTGCACATGGGGCACACCTCTTCATTAGAAGTGTCTCTATATACATTATGTACATACATATATGCATGCATGCATATACTTATATATATATATATATATATATATATATATATAGAGAGAGAGAGAGAGGGTCTCACACATCTTGACACTACATGCTCATGCCCACCCTTTGCTTTTTGGAGGCATGAGTGTAATAAGAGCATCCTTTATATTTTTTTCCCTCATGCTCCCAAAAAAAACCAAGGAGATGGGCATGAAGAAATGGGTAGCCTATATGTAGAAAACTGGTTCCTCCCTGTGCTAGTAGACAGTGCCAATCTTGAAGGACATCCGATTCTTAAATGATACTGAAGCAAAAGTTAAATCTGCTTTCCGGAAAAGGATGGCTGAAAGAAATGATAGTTCAAGCACGCACTAGCAAAGACCAGCTTATAAAGAAATATATACATATATACATATATATATAAAACAAGTACTTTTGACTAGCTCAACCCTACTCTAGCGAGGCTTTGGACCTGTATAAAATCCCCTACCACTCCACGTAAAATGCAAACACCAGACAAATTAAACACCTTTCAGCAACTTAAATGGAGTAAAAGGAATAGTACAACAACAACTAAGCATTTTCCTATACTAAATAGAGTTGGTTACATGATTTTTGGTTTCCACTATAATCTATGGTAGATAAATCCGACAAAGTTTTATGATGACTGTCGGAAGCCTAACGCAACCCTCCTCCTTTATCTGGGCTTGGGACCAGCCATGCAAGAGTTGATCCCTTACATGGGCGGAGTTAAGTAAAAGGAATAATATTATGACAAAAAATCATTTCAAACCTTTCAGTTGCATTGCATGCTAGATCATATAGTCTTTTAAGCAGCAGTCCATGACCATGCAAATTAAACTGCCTAGTTCCGAAGAATTACATACATAATGAGATTAATAGAAACAAATTGGGAGTACCACCAATAGAGGATAAAATGAGAGAAAATCGTTTAAGATGGTTTAGACATATAGAAAGACAACCAAAGGATGCTCTCATAAGAAGATATGAAAATCTAGATTGTGAAAATGTTGAAAGAGGAAAAGGACAACCACAAAAGTATTGGAAAGAAACAATAAAGAATGATCTAACTTATATTGAGTTAACTGCTAGCATGGCACATGATAAGGCTTTCTGAAAATAAAGAATCCATGTAGCCGACCCCATCTAGTAAGGTAAAAGGCTTAGTTGTTGTTGTTGTTGTAGTTCTGAAGAACTACAGAGTTTAATTTGAATAAATACAGCATCACGCTGAAAAAACCCTAAAAGTTAGAGACAGCTCACAGATAAGGGCTTCAAAAATCATTGACACGGTCAGCTAGAACGAATTTCAATTATAGTCCTTGCAGATTTACCAAACAAAAAGTGCCTATTTGGTTTTGACCATGATACCAAGATTTTACCTTTGACAGTGTCTGCGAAAAAGACGAAGGGATCAATGTCATCTATTGGAGATTGAAATTCTTCATCATCACTAAAATCATCATCTGAGTCATCATCATCATCAAGTGGACGTGCACCCTTTGCCTGAATTTGATGTACAGCCACAAAACATTACTGCTTTATTAAATGATGGTTTTTGGAAAAATGAAACCTTTTTGTCTGTCCTTAAAAGCAAGGGAGCTGCAAAAACAAACAAAAGAAATGCTACGCACCCCTATTCTACCCTATTCTGCACAGAAACACAAACAGAAATGGGATACGAGAAACAGCAAATCTCAAGATATTGTGAAATGGGGAAATGAATGTATGTATTTATAGTAATTTTTCTCCACAGTGCTTTGAATAAATTACCCACTAACACTCGTAACTTAGCCTTCTTGAGAATCGTTAAAATCAACACCCAAATCTTGAGAGTTTATAAAGGCAAGACTGCCTTAAATCAGTTAATACCAATACTGACTAAAAATGCTTGAATTCATTCACTCAGTATCTGCTGATTACAGCATACTTTACAAGGTATTAGCTCACTTATTTAGCAGTGAATAAGGGGGAGAAAGATGCCAGCACAAGACCCCGACAGCTAGGTTGGCCTTCCTATTCTCAATAACAGAAAAGTAAAAATGTAAAGTCACAAAAAAGACGTGCTGACCTGAATACAATCTATAAGAAAAAAGAAACATGTAGTACATTACATGGACACAGCATGGCACGACATTGCTACAAGACATTCTAACAATATATATATATATAAGAAATGGAAAATAAATGATAAAAATATTAGCATGCAAGCTGATATTCAAAATAGAGAACTCTTGTGCATGAAGCTGGCAGTCTAACCAACCAAGCTGCGAGAGATTTGCATGCATATGAGCACCGTTTTATTTGTGAAGTCTTTTGCTCAACTGAAACCTCGTCAAAACATTTTGGCGTCATTTTCTGTTTCAGTGTTGTGTCCAAAATGGGAAATGCTCATCGCAGGATATCTCCGTGCAACATAAATTATGCCAAATGGAGAGCAAAGTTTGGCAAAGTTTTGTAAGAGTTGGCATATCCAGCACAAAACAATGCTTTCATGGAAGTAAAACTTTCTACTTAAATATCTCCAACCTGACTAACTAACTTCTGAAGGCGAAGACTGTCCGCATCACCATCATCCTCTGCCTCATCACCCATTTCTCCATCAGATCCATCATCATCCTCATCTTCTTCTGTCTTAAAACCATCCATATCATCAGCTTCTTCTTCTTCTTCTTTTGAAGCTGTTGTACCAAAATTATGGAAAACCCAAAGATGATAACAAGTACAATGCAAACAAAAAAATAATGTATCAAAAAGATAATAAGACATTTTATTTCTTTACAATAACATAAAAGGGCATCACAAGTGATGTAATCATCAATCCGGAAAATGATGCATCACCTGCAACCTGATCCTTGTAAGCAACAAGCAAATCAAGGGTTGCTCTGAACACACGTCCAACAAAATCAGCTGGTAAATGACCCGGGGGAAGGGAAAGCATTGATGTTAATCCCAAGCAACAAACCTTCTTATCATGTTCCCTGTTATTGATCAACAGAATTGAAATTAGCAGGTATACTTTTCAAAACACATACTATGGCAACCCTGGTGGGAAGTTTTAAATGGACCTCTTAAAATTTACAGGTGCACCACTCTTTTTAACTTGTTGCAGCATCTGCAACCAGAGACCAAATACATCAATGGCAACCCCAAGTTTTTGTAATATGGCAAGTGTCAGAGCCGAATTGTAGTAGAGGGCATTAGCAACCTGCGAAGACATGCATGCAGAGGCTTATTAAATATCCTCCACCATATATCTCACGTTTCAAAAACTGAAATAGCGCATTGTTGCTTTCACAAAGAAATGATGGATATGCTTGAGAAACATGCGCAAGTTACACCCTTTTGACAAGCATGCTATATTATACCTTTGCTCAAGTGAAGACTTGCATTTCCATAACAAAACGGCCTCACTGAAGGGCCATTTTACAGGTCATGCAGTAAGTCTATCATCGATGACAACTGATCCACGAGGAATCTTGAGCAGTGCAGGATTACCAGTGATTACTAGTATAGGTGAAAACCGACTGAACACTTTTGCTTCCAAAACATTATAGGAACCGCCTTTTCTATGCAGTTCTCGTATGCTTCTCGAATCCTTTTGTCATTTTTTCTCTTCCAAAATATGTCTTTCATGTTCAATTATGCTCCTTACCAATATAAATTTAATGGATTTTTTTTCTTCTGTACACTCTTGACTCTCGAGGTTTTACAATTTTAAGATCATAGCATTTTAAATCACACACTAAGAATGAAATAGATAACATGTTTTGATTAATTAACATGTTATGCATCTAATTTTCCTCTGATCACGTTTTAAATTAGGTTTGTTTGTTTTTTCAACCTCTGATTTAATGCGTATTTTGTTCTTTCATCCATTGAATTCTAGCTTCATGCTCAACTTCTATATTATTTCCCATTCAATTCATTTTTTTAGTTGTGATTCATCAGTCCTCGCTTCTCATTTGCTGCTTCAGTTTTTCAGACAAGCAATGTTCACAAAACAGAGTAAACAATACATACATTTAAAAAAATTGAGTCACATAATCTCACAAGAAGATTTATCCACAGAGTGTGTTACATCTAAAGGTAGCTGGTAATAATGTATATCACATAAACAGAGCAAATAGAGTGGTCAAATAATCATTAACTAAATCTGAACATCGAATAAAAGGGAAAATTATATTGCTCTTATATTGCCAAAACAAGGTCACAGCAAGAATAAAGAATCACCCGCTGAAGGTATGTACAAAACCAAGAAAACACTCATTGTAATGTGATAAACTAAAAATACATCTAAAAAAGAGGGAAAAATATGCATATTCTTCTAAATTGGGCAGAAAGAGCCCAAAGACAATTCATCCATTCATTTTGACTAGTTCCATGATTGAGGACCAACGCCTGCCTAGTGCTTACAAATAATCATTACAGGCAGAAAAATGAGGAAACCAGACAGATATGAAGATCAAGCATGGATACCTTCATCTGCACAAAATTAACCATTCGGAAATATCCAATATGCTAGTTTCAACAACTCTCATAAATAGTGAATAATGTTTATAATAATTGAATCGTTCACAGAAATATAAATTCAACTTCACAGAAAAACTCACGGTAATTCACTCATCTCAGAGAGAAAGGTAAAAAGATAACGACTTTACCACTTCCATCAAGAGACATTTCAAGTATGATCTGTGTGTACGCTTTAACCTCTCAATGGTAATCCGGAGATATGGTTCAACCCACTGATCTGCCTGAGCCTTGCAGTTCTGGAATATCACCTCTATGAGCTTGGGAGCAGGCTCAATGTCCTGATCATCGATATTATTGTTTGACATGACCTGAACGAAGATAAACCAAGAGCACATGACAATGGATTGAGGGAAACATGAATTAGTGAATGGCAACAAACTCAACAGCATTTTCACTCCGAGGCACTGATAATGTTATGTCAACTGATCAAACATTCCTTTATATACAAGCTATTGCACTAGTACTAATGTATAGCAGTAGCAACACAAACATGGGTAATTATAATACAAGCCCCTGAACAACAGTTGTACCCGCATAAGCATTGAGTAGTACTGAGACAATGAATATCCACCTTATGACTCAAACAGTGTGTATAAGCAACATCAACAGGGTTCAATGAAAAAATATATTGGTTTTACTTAATAGAAACTGTATGCAATTGATGTGCTTCAGCCTAGTTCAGAACTGACAAGGAAAATTTATATCTAAAGATTTTGTCAAAGTACAGTATCATTTTGCAGGTTCTCATGTCTCTTGAATATTTGTACCCTAGACCCTCGCAACCACAAACATTCTTGCGATACCTTGCACCAGCACCCATACTCGTTTCACATGTTTTAGAGGAAAGCTTCCGTCTGCAAGTACTTACTGTTGATATAGTCTTCCAAAGGCTTTGCTGGTAGTCAGGCTCCTTGCAAGCAAGAAAATGAGCAGTCCCACGGGAAATGTAATTGTCTAATGGAACAAGCATATCTGCACAAATTGGTATTAGTTAGAGCCTAAGTTGGGAAAAAAATACAAGGCAATCAGGACAAAGACAAAGGGTGCAACGGTTCATCTTAATATGAAGTTTACTCAACATAGGATTAAAAGGAATCAGAAGCTTGCCTTAATATAGTATAGAATATGAATACACCAAAACATGGAAATCAAGAGATCTTTAAGCATATAAAGCCCGCATAATATAGATGCTGATTCCTAAAGTCTGATTTCAATTTTCATGTCCTCAAAACGAAGGAGGTAGACTATGTTAAGACCATTCAATGTTTTTCATTGCCTGCCCACCCTACAATTGTATGAGACAATAACAGATATCCTAACCTCCAACAAATACAATTTCTACATTTATAAAGCTACCAGAACTCCTAGCATCAATTTCATATATTCGACAATAAGCAGGTATCTTGTACATCTTTTGAAATGACCACATTAATTACTGTCTGCTGGAAAAAACGAAGCAAAGAACTTACAGAGAGTTAAAGTTACACCGACGTTATCCACTCATTTGTGAACATAATTGTGCATGTGGGAAGTGCTTGAAACTTGAAAGGATGACAAGCACTTCTCGCATGTAGGAACATGTATGCAAAGTGAAGAACCATATGAAAGACTCTTTCAAGAGCTATGAGTATATGCTAAAGAACAGCAAGAGGAAAGAACCGTGGTTGACCCTGAGCAGCATTGGCAGAATCAAGTATAATTCGTATGCTAAATATACATAAGATTTTATGCCAATGAAAATATATAAATGTATAAACTTGTCCAGATCCAAACAAAAACACAAGTAGAAACAGTTACTAGATGTTAATTATTTCATTCTGCAAGGCCAAGAGTACAAGTATATAACAAACCCTACATCCAACTAAAGGAAGAAACAACAAACACAGAGTAAGGGCCAGGCCAATCGCGTACAAGACCGTCCTCAACCAACTTCAAAATTCTCATCATTTCAAGTGTTCATGCAAAATCACTTTTAGGACTCCAATCCAAATGCTATAAGTTGGTATGCACATACTCTCAAAGAAATCAATCGCCCAATCGTTCAATGCTTCCATCATTAAAGGCCAAAGACTCCACATCTCCAATGAAATTGTTGGAGAATAAAACGTCATATATGAAACAATCTCCAAAACCTCCTCGAAAACATCTGAAACATAAATAAAAATGCTCAAAACAAGAAGACATAGACCAAAAAGAAATACTACTTCATGGAAAACGAACATAATCCACGATTGCCTTGACAAAAAGTATATTGATTTTGACAGAATAGCATTGCCGTCTAGAAGAGCTCCAGATTCATTTCATGCAACGTAAATCCTCTATGTTCACATAAAGCAAGAGAGTTTTGAATCTACAGAATAAAGTATGTGAAGCTTAGAATAACATATGTTCCGAAGCATCTCTGATTGCTTAATAATATATGTAATACTAACAATCCAATCAAACTAGACACTAGAATTTTGACAGATCAGACTCACTGAGTAAGAACTCACAAAATATAGGAGATAAGACAGACATTAATGACCTTTTTTGGATAACATAAATTTCATTATGAAGCATAAAGAGCGGGGATGCACCATTTACATCAACAGACAGAAGGAATTTCAACATCCGCTGTACATCCCAGATAGACAGTCTGCCATGCCATAGACAATAAAAGGAAGAAATTTTCCACAAAAGGGCCAACTGAGTCCTCAATGATAAAGACTCAATTCAAAACCACATAGGAATGACAATGGAAACATCAAGTGGCAACGAAAACACACTTGGGACCACAAACTGCACTTTGTCAATATTCTTTCTGATCGGATTCAGCAACAAGACTAACATCAATACCACAGACCGCCAATTTTTGGTAATTTCTCACATGGAACAATAGATGGCCCTTCTTTGTACCTAAAGCAATTAAGTATATTGGATTGAAAGTGGAAACCTCTAAGGAGGCCATTACAAATAAGTATATAGCAGCACCTCATAACAAATACTAGACGGCAGACATGCGCACTGCAATCAGGAAATTTGTCTCCCATGAATGTGTTTGAAGGAAGGCAGGAAGAGGGAGGGGGAGGAGGGGAAGAGACAGAGGGTGAAAAACATAAGAGGCTGAATAGAAAAAGATGCAAATGAGATACTTAATGGACCTGACAATTTCCTACTTCACCTTAACTAATATATGTTAAAGATACTCATAAAATTAGTTTAAAATATAATTACATACATTAAATTTGAATATATAGTACACGTTTATTACTACTATCTAGATTTCTTCCCCAAACTTGTCCACAATAGTCTCCAAAGTAAATACAAGGTCCTCATTCTCAACCTCATTCATAAGTTTGAAAAACTCTGGATATATTTTTGTTTAGTTAAACTCATTCGCCAAGCCAAATAAGAAATGTGAAGTAAAGATAACAATTTTTTCACAATCACATACCATCAAGGAGTTGAGGAGAATAGGACGAATTTCATTCAAATCTGCATCAACACAGAATAAAAAATCAATAAAAATAATCAACATTAATTATAGAAAGATTTATTCATATCAAAATAGAAACAAAACACAGGTACAAACCACCTTTGCAAGCTTCAACAAAAGAACGCAGCTAAACAGAATCAACACGAACAGGAAGTTCAGGATCTTCGCATTCCAGATACAACACACTGCAATGCCTTCCGGAAATTGTTCTGATCTGAGAAGCTAATGTGGGCATATTGTCCTGCAACCCATGCTGCCTGGTTTTCACACGTAAATCAATGGATAGCCAGAATTCTTACAAATATTGAAATGAAAATTCCATAATCAATCTCTGATTCAAATTCTAATTAATTAACATCAAGTCAAATCAAAATATTAAATTGCAACACTAATGCTTTGTTGTTTGGTTAGAAGGCATATATTAAATTGCAAACACTTGCTGGTGTTTGGTTAGAAGGCAATTTAGAAAGGATTGCACCATTCTCTAGATTTTCATTGCATTCTACAATGGTAGGGAAATTAAGGGAATAAGATTAGTTCTTTCAAATGAAATCAAGAGGAGAGTGCATTACACCACCCATGCCATGAAAAAATTTAATTGTGCTCCTGAAGAAACTTAGGTTTTACAAGAATATCATAAAATGTGCATGGACATAGGAGAGCAACAGAAAATTGGAGCCGACAGGAGTTCACTCCAGCCTATTACAAAACTTACCTCTACCAATTTTTGCAGATCTTTTTACATCAAAAACACTTTGATCAGATATGGATATCAAAATTAGGACGTGGTTTTCATATGGGTAATATGTAATGCCAGCTTTGGCTTTTTTTAAAAACATTTTTCTTACACCCCAAAAAGAAGGAGAAAAAGCAATAGAGTGAATCTGGCCTACAAAGGAAAAGATGCACATATAAACTATATAGGAGGACATACCTTGGCCCTAAGGTGGCCAGCAGGACTGCTGAACTCAGGAAAGACATGTTGCACTAACATATGCTCAAGTTCGGATTTGTATGGCTCATTTCTCATCATTATCGTTGAAGCACATGAGTGGAAAAATTATCTCAAATAAAAGAACATCAAGCTGCGGTAGCAGCAACTGGTACATACTATTTTTTGAGATGCTGCAACAAGAATCAAGGTGATTAGAGAACAAGAAGAATTGCATTACAATAAATCTAATATCAAATCATTGGAGGTCAAATAATATTTGCTATCAAGAAATGTCAAGTGATGTAACAATGCCCCATGAACCGTACTATTTGAGGTACAGCAAGACCAGGAAACAACAAACAACAACTAAGCCTTTTCCTATACGAGATGGGGTCGGCTACATGGATTCTTTGTTTCCACAGAACCCTATCATGTGCCATGAACAATCTAGTTTTTCATACCTTCTTACCGGATCTTCCTTTTGTTGTCTTTCTATATGTCCAAACCATTTTAAACGATTTTTTCTCTATTAACTGCATTATATATATCGTATTTTCTTGCGTAATCACTCATCCATCTCAACATGATTTCCGTCACGAATATCTTTTGCACATGTTGATGATTAACTACATAACACTCATAACCATAAAACATAGTAGGTCTAATTGCTGCTCTATAATATTTACCTTCCAACTTTAATAATATCTTCTTGTTACATTTCTCTCCATTTTAACCAACCTGTACTAATTCTATGCGTAACATCTCCATCAATTTTTCTATCACTAAAAAGCTGACTCTAGGTATTTAAAACTTCTCTTGTGAGGGATGCAATGTGTGTCAATCTTAATTTGAATGTCCTTTGAAGTAACAAAACGATCAAACTTACATTCCATATATTGTCTTTGTTCTACTAAGTCGGAAGCCTTTCCTTTCTAAGATTTCTCTTCATAATTCCAATTTTCTATTAACTTTTTCCTAAGACTCATCTACTTACACAATGTCATTTGCAAATGATATATCCACATAGGTACTTCATCTTGAATATGTTTTGTGAACTCATCAATGACCAATATAAATAAATATAAATTTAAAGTTGATCATTAATATAACCCAATATTAACTTCAAAAAATCTATCATTCCTTCATGATGCCTCACACATTTTTCACGCCATCATACAAGTCTCTCATAAGATTTATGTATGTCAATAGAATACCTTTTTTTTTCAAGGTTCTCCAAAGAACATCTCTTAGCACCCTATTGTAAGATTTTCTAATTCAATAAACACCAAGATCAGGAAAGAGTACATTTAATTTTTTGTTTTAAGAAAAGAAAAAAGGTAACAGAATGAAGTCTGTTATAATAGGGAAAAATTTTACTTGTCATAGAAGCCACATTTCATTTTGGAAGACTTACATACAGAAAAGAATTGTGAATAATGTTTAACCTCTTATCCTCCTGTTTCAGTTGTGGATAACTCCTAAATCTACAAGTGGGAAAATCATCTCTCAGACCGGAGATTGTACACACCCTTAAGTTTTATCACCATGACGTAGGCCTAAAGTCCCCCATGCTAATAAATTCTTCCAGTATTACGTAATTCTGAACGCTGGTACCACTTATCATTGACTTGGTCCTTTCATTATTAAACAAGAAAAAACACAGATCCGGTAGATTAACTAACAATGCAATCTTACAGGATCACCTTATTTTGCACACAACATAAAAGAAAACCCGCAAGAGACGATAAGTGTGATGCTAATAAATGTCTTGTTGCATATGGTTACTGAATCATTACTCATTAGGACCACAGAAATCAACACATTGAACAGATAGTTTCTTTTTGACTGACCCTTACAAGACAAATAAAAACTCCACAAAAAATATAAGAGGCAGAACTTGGATAACAAGTAAATTCGCCTTAAATGCCTAGAAAAGAGATGGTGCATAAAAAAGTAGAGCGTTAATCACCTTTTAGCATGGAATTTGTATTAAACACATGACACTCGGAGTTAAGGCACCAAACATCCAAAATGGGCATCAAATTTATCAGGAGACAAATCAGAAGCTCAAAGATGGTATTGACTACCCATCTTACCGAATACTTATCTAAACATGAGACTATCAGAAAGTAATCACAAGAACAAATGCCACAGTTAAATAGATAATACACCAACTGTACCTGCTGCTAAGATATTGAAGAATAAGATTAGTAACCCTATCAGGCAAATATCCACCTTGACGTATCACATTTAATAATTTTAAGAGGCATTCCAGGATCTTCCCAGCATAATGCTTTTGAAACACCTGAGCGAAAGCCTTGTTCTCTGATTTTAAAAGCTTCAAATCACCAAACCTAGATGGAAAGAATAACTTGTCACAAGCTTATTCGGGGAGCAAAACCCTTTTTGGAAGTCAGAAAACAAATACCTAGTATACAAACGGTTTATAATATGAACTGTCCACTTCTTAACTTTCCACCATCCCCATGACTTTCTTTTGTCTGGATCAGTTGGTTGGCCCTCCAATGGAACTGGCCTCTCTAAAATGTTTAAGAATAGAACCATCCATGAATTGAATACATTTGGATCAAACAATTGCTTGGGAATCTCCAACTGGAAGATTACAACAGTTAGCACATTGAGAATAAGCAAGAATAGTACAACTAACAGCAAGTAACTTTTCACACAGTATAACAGGATACATACATAAATCAAAGACCAAAAGATTTTGCAGATGAGCTTTAAAAGGTCCGCTACTTCCACTGAAGGATTTGTAATTTGAACAAATCTGGTAAATATGCTTAGTAAAGAAGGAAATGTCTCTTCAACAATAAGATACACTGGTATACGCTCTTCATCGGTCTTAAATCTGCAGAAGAAATGCATGCAAACAATAAACATTACGTGTCGAGAACATACCAAATACAACTAGCCATCAATTTGACAACTAACAGATGCCAATGATAACTAATTGCAACAGCCCAAAAACATTTGAGACAATCACAAAAACTAACAAGTTAAACTTCTTTTGGCATGTCTTCTGCATGAAATGAACAAGTCATGTAAGCAACATTGAAAAAGAGCACAATAAAATACTCACTCATATTTCCGTGATAGAATTCTAAGCACATATAAGGCTCCATAAACTTGTTGATCTTGTAAATTATGTTTCACCCAAGGGAGGAGAGCAGGCCACTGTTCAGGATAATCAGAATGAATGATAGTCTTGATGCATTCTCCAAGCTGCACTCTGTGAAATGGAAAAAGGACATCAAAAGCCAGCAATTCAAAGCTTATCCGTGCATCCAAATAAAGAATACAACTGGGCTATAATCTCAAAAACAAATATCTAAAACTCTTCCCTGACGGAAGAGGAGATCCAGAAACAGAGAATACCAAGCAAATAAAATGGAGAGGAACATGAAAACAGTAGCTAACATGGTGAACGGAAACAGCCTGACAGATAAGGGTACTTTTCAAAGCATCCAGAGTTGCAGTCCTTCACTAGCTTTCTATAAAACTCTATGTTGGGTCTACAAAATGACATTTTGGAATTCTGAGAGTTTTGGCAATCTATTTGGAAAAACTATCACTTCTATGACACTGTTTCTTGTGTCAACCAAACCAGCACCTAGTCACGAAGTTCAAGATTCCTGTGGGTCAGGTTAACTATTAAGAAGGAAAAGAACGAGGTATACTACTAGGGCATATTAAGGGAAGTGAAACTACTTGTCTGGAGCAATTGCAGCAAAGTCACATAAAAGAAGTCATGAACAAGTTCAACAAAGAGCAATCCCAAACTGAACAAGATTACATCTCCCCACATTGTCACCCAAAGGCTAAGTTGGTCACCTAAGCAGAGGAGGAACTTGTGCAACAAATGCAGGCAGGTGCTCCCTGACCGTACTTTTATCAGCTGCTGATATCTTCTGCTCATTACCTAAGACAAAATTAAGAATCTGATAACACTGAAAAAATGCTGCTCATGTTGACAGGCAACTAACAGGGAACAGGTGTCTAACCAGGTTCCTGAGGTGCCCAATTTTTAGCAATGAAGTTCTTGAAATGAATACTGGCAACTTGACGGACGGCTAAATCACAATTCACATCGACAATGATCTGAAGCAGTCGCACCAGATGTTGTGGGGTATACTGGAACTGCACCACGAAGCATGATAAAGGAAGTAAGATATTGCATTTCCTGGAAGATGCCAACTACGGCACTGTATTTAATTGGTTCCATGATGCATGCGTGGATAAACTAACAGAACAATAGTAAGAACCATCCCTAAAATGTAGCCATTTTCTTTAGAAATAGCAAAAACATCTAAATCTTCCTGTCATCCGAAATACAAAAGGAACAGAGGAACATAGAAGAAAATAATTGATGATCAAGAAAAGTAATATGATGAATTTTGAGACAGAAAAGTCGAAGCTCGCATAGAAGCCAATATAAGCGGTAACGTACAACAATCGACCTCTCAATGACGCAAAAAAGACAAAAAAGAAACAGACGATCCTAAACCAATAATTCAAATTTTGATTGCGCCATTCATGGTCCCATTATCCCAAACACCCATCACGAACTTTGGGTAAGAAGCAGAACAACAACAACGAGCATCATGTTCCAGGTCCTCAAACCAATATATAATTGCAAAGTACTAGAGAAAACCAAAATACGTGTTGCCATTTATCCGTCTTGCACGACTCAGGGATCTCGGATCAAGACTATACTAAAAGAAAGTACCAACAAATTATCTTAAATACAAAAGTTCAAATTAATGTAATCAATCTAAGACACCAATTCAAGTCATCACTGTCAACAGGCCAACCACCAAAGAACTCGCTCCTAATATTCAACCTTGCAAACAATAACGACACCGGAACAAACTCGTTCAAATAAGAAAAACCAAATTTCAATTTAAAAACAAAAAAGAGAATATTTCTTCACCTGATTGAGACTCTCCTCAGCCGCAACTCGCTCTTGGGGATTGGTACTAAGTGCCCCTTGAAGAATGAGAGCGAGGCTGGGGAGATCCATCAAATGAACCCTTTCCCGGGAGCCAAATTACAGGAGAAAAGACGATACCCAGGACAAGAAACAACAGAAAAAAGCTACAACCAAACACAAAAGAAACGAGAACGAGCAATATGGATAAAGAACGAAAGATGGTTGACGACAACGAAATCGGAAACTCGAAATCGACTGGTAAGGGCAATGATTCAGGGGCAGAGAGAGAGAGAGAGAGACGATCAAAGGAGGCAGCGGGAGAAAGGTTGATAGAGAGAGAAGGAGAGGGCTTCTAGAGAGAGAAAGGGCGCGGATGTATTTAAGCGTAGGGTTAAGGAGGGAACCCTAAAGTTGACTCCGACCGCAGCCGTTGTGTTAGTGAAGGCAGATATACTCTGTTAGATTTTCTTAAGGACACCCTTTCATCTCCTCAAATCACGTAAACGCTTTTCAATAAATCATTTCTTTCTTTTGGCCCTCACATAATTACGATTTTGCCTACTTCTGCATTTGAATTTACTGGGGCTTGCTCAGTTCGTATGAATTAGGGTTAGGGTTTGGGTCATTGGATGCCGGGTTTGCTTTTATGATTTAGTTGGGTCAACCCTTAAAGGGAAAAAACCCTCGCCTAGTTAAAACCCGTCTTCAGACACCGAGATTTCTGTAAAATTTTACCGAATTGAGCAAATTGACACCGCACACACATTGAATTGGATCAGACTTTCCTTTTTCTTACAACCAGAGGCAGAAGCCGTGCACCCTTCAGGAGCCGAACTCTTTCCTCCGGCAAGGGCAGTGGAGCGCTCCGGCCGTTGAGTTACCGCTGTTGGTGTATTAGGGTCAGATATTTTATTGTGAATAACAATCACAAATTAGTTTTCTTATCATTAGTGCTAAAATCAATTTTACCATCTCATTTGATTTTTTGACGTGAATGATTAAGGTGATAAAGTAAAATATATTTAACATAAAAATTATAAGATATTTTTATTTTTTAAATTCAAATCTCTATAATGATATCAATTGAATGGAGAAAAAGTTTAAATGAATTTGATAAGTGTAAGTATTTATGGTTTTCTCGGATCAATTTTTGTTTGTAGGAACTTGTTTTCTATATGAAACTTTTCTTTTCGTACAATGAAGGAGCTAAAGTCAGATGCATGCCCTTGAGTTACGAAGTCATGACATTTACCTTGTGAGTCAACCCACAAACCAAGTGAACTGTTGCCCATTGTGCTTTTACGTGTAAGTTCTGTTGGTATGGACGCAGACTTTTTAGGTCATGTTCTTATTATTTTCTGTGTCAGGACTAAAATTATCTTTCATTTCGTGCTTAGTGTCGTGTCGTTTCATGTTTATGTGAAACATCATTTATGTTGTATTTAGGCATTAAAATAAGCACCCACTTGGCTCAACCCATTTATTTATTCATGGGTAACGTAAAAATTTTATATTTTGTTTTTATGTATCATATAAAGGTCTTAAACCAGTTAAATGTTATAGACACAAGATCAAGCTCAACGGTACACAACCGAGACTTTAACTGTCGTCATATGCCTCCAAGCATGCCAAAGGTTTCACTTTTAGAGAGAGAGAGAGATGTTGGCAGCTCAATCTTCCTCTTTTTCGTGTCTTTTCAGTTTTCGATCACCTATGCACAGTGTTGGCTTTCTGTGCTTATAAAGCAAGTAATTTTTGCTGAGTAACCTTTTTACCCTGGAGAAAATTAATACATTGAGAACCATACTTTTGTAGTTCTAGAATATATATATATATATATATATATATATATATATATATATATATATATATATATGTGTGTGTGTGTGTGTACTATACATAAGAGAGGAACAGTTTGTGGAATATGCAGTCGGAGCACCACCGCTCCTTTTCTGATCACTTTCCCGGCCTACACCCACCAAAAACTGTCTCGCTGCGGGACGGGACAAGACAGCGAAGACTCACAAGCGGCGCGGTTATATAAATATAAGTATATTTATGTATTTTGTAAAATATAATAGTATAAAGATTTTGTATTTATGTAAAATATGTAATATTAATTGAGTTTTAAAAAAAATGCTTTTGTAGTGAGATGAATGGTGTCGATTGTAACAAAAAGATCCTCAACACCCACGAGGACACAGAGGCTTCTAGCATTAGCCGAGTGTGGGTGGAGTGAAAACCAGCTTCACTGTACAAAGAGGCTTCTAGCATAAGGTGAGTGTTAGTGGAGGGAAACCCGCCTCATTGCCATCCCTAAACGTTGTTAGAGGCAACCACTGCTGTCACAAAATAGGCAAAGGCAGTGAGAGTGAGAGATCACCATTGGCGGCAGAGGGTGGTTATAAGTGGCACAAAGTGAGGGAAAGTGGTGACGCACACTGAGTGCCGTGAAACTTGAGGCACATGAACACATGCTCGCGCACACACACGCATATTGTGTGCGCAACCGTCCTTGCAACTGCAACTTGGCGGATAGCGTCTCTTTGTTATCAACAGAGACGTCGCTTTGTCGTCATTCCTTGTTTTATGCAAACTCTGCACGAATCCCTTCCTTTTCATTTCTGCATGTCCCAAAATAGTGGTGCATGGTTCCGAGGTGCATGTTCTCTAGGATCTCATTTTCTTGCTCCTTCCTTTCCCTTTGAGATTCTCCAGGCTCAATCTCTTGGATGCCTTTGCTTTTCGAAAATCTTTAAGTTAGACGTTTATCTTCTTGATTTCATGGCGATTTCTTGGTTCGTGTTATGTCTGTGTCGTCAACTTCATGCTAGTGTTACTTCGTGTAAAGCAGAATGCAGTTCGTTTTTGTGTCCCTTTGGTAGACACAAGGATCGTGTTTATTTTGGATGTTCCTGCTGTCTCTGAAATATCCAACAGTTTCGTGCTTCATACAGTGTCACTTTATGTTCCTGCCAAAACAGATCAAATTGAACACAGGCCTATTTTATTCGTGTCAGCTTGCCGGGATGTGTACCGGTCATTGTGTTGAATTTGAAATTGCCACCCCTACCCTCTATAACCTTTTTCGTTGCCTATTTTCTTGCCCGAACACATCATCTTGTAAATGTAAATAAAAGGTTATTATTATTAAAAAATATTAGTTCAATGATAGAAACCATCAAGTCACGTCTTTTTATGATATAAAAAAAAATTGAGGACAAAAAGCCAATGCTTAAACTATGGCTTTAAATTTTTCTATTGAATTTTCAAATAATCTCTGTTGTATAAACACATGCATGCATGCACCCACACACAAATTGGTTCTGTTTCAATAATTAAAATATGAACCAAACGATATCAATGCGATTAGCGGAGCTCAAAAACAAATGATATCGGATCAATTTGGTTCATTTTTTTGAACTCCAATCTACACATTCCATTAGGTATATTAGTTGAATCACCAAGTTTATTATATTTCACCAATATACACAATAAAAATCATAATACGTGATATTGATTTCGTAAGTTAATCATGGTACGAGCTAGCATGCAATAGTAGTGAAGAATGAAAGGAGCCGACCCAACTTAGTGCAGGCAAGATTTGGATTTGCTTTGGTTATTATTGTTTTGATTGAAAAGTATCTATATAATCATGCACTAAAATATCCAAATTCATGCAATGAGCAATTGCTCACCCGCCTAGGGGGTCGACTCACAAGTTGAAGGTCGTGTGTTCAATACCCGTTGCGTGCATCTATCTTCAGCCTCCCCATTGTACCAAAAAGAATATGCAAAATTATTCCACATACAACCTGGATCCTTGATGCCATTACCATCAACTCTCATGTCAATAATTGCAAGCTTGTGTCCATATGTGTACTCTCTTGTAGCATGTTGAATTTCATACATGTTAAGATTTTAGTCAATGCCTTACTAGTTCACTTGGGAATTGCTGGATATGGCTTCTAAACAATAAGAAGTGCTAACTGTTAATCCTTGTCCTGGCTCGTGCCGGCACGTTTTAGGTAAGCTCGGGTACCTGACAATAGAAGCAAGGGTTAGTTCATATACGTTATTAAAGCATTGGGGACATTGGCTTTTGTGTGTGAATGTGCATGTGTGTGTGTGTTTGGGTCAGGCTTGTAAAAATCTCACTACTAAATGGAGGCAAGCATGATTTACACGAAACTTGCCAAACCCATATTCAACTAAATCCCAATTAAGATCCATAAACTCTAAAGGTAAAAGCTCACGATTGTTTGATGGGTCATTTGTATGATTTGCTTTGTTCTTATAGTACTAGATATAATTTTCTTCATGGTGGAGTTGCCAGATCCATACCCGGGTTTGAGACTAGCATTTTGTTTTTGTTATAGTGGGAGTCCAAAACCTATCCATACCCGGGTTTGAGACTAGCACCCTTTTTTTGGTTATAGTGGGAGTCCAAAACCTAATACACACGCATGCCCCACCCTCGTGAATCGAACTGGGGACCTGCATTGTGGGAGGCAGAGGGCGCTGCCAGGTGAGCTGACCCTCTCGGTGTGAGACTAGCGCTTTTAAAGTTGGGCCGGATCCTGACCTACCGGCCCAACAGTTTGTCACAATCCATATGAAAGTAGTCATGCAAAAGGAGTAATACTTCCAGTTTTGTCTAGAATAATTGATGCAATTGCGCCATCATGAACGCTGCCCCACAATGAACATTACATGTTTCAATCGTTATGATAAAGATAAAAGACCTTACCCAAATTAAGGTGCTTAAAAAAATAAGTTTTAAGTTCTAACTGAACTCATACTTTTTTTGTTGGACGCAACATAGATCATATTGTTATTATTTTAATATCTTCTTTTCTTGCTTAGAGCTTGATGTTTTAGAACTCAGACCGATGGTTCACTTGGGTAGGGATGCGACGCACAAGTTGGTCGTGAGTTCGATACCTGGGGCATGCACACCTGGGTCTGCCTCCCCATTTTGGCCAAAAGAAAATAACTTGATTTTCTTGCCAGATATTACCTGCTATTTGGTGTCTTTCTTGAATTGGCAAGATGGAATTGTCTTGCCAGACAGTGGCAGTCAAGAAAATAGTTTACCATGAGGCAAACAAACCTGGGCACTGATTAGGGTGGGGCGAACTCTGTACTGCAGACCTTGGGTTCAACCATGGGCTATAGTTTGAATGTTGTTTTTCCAAATTCAGGGTGGGTTTCCCCGCCCACCTCAGGCTCAACGTAGATCTGCCACTGCTGCCCGGATGTGCACATCGCCGATGTTGAACTCATGACCTATCACTCGAAGGTTTTATGGGGTTGGCCCTCTAGCAAAGAGAGCCGGTTGTATGATGTACTCAATTCATTGCTCAAACCCATACATAAATTAACACAACCACGGCCAGCAACCAGGCTCAGGCGTTGAACATTGACCATAGCCATGTATTAACCGCGCAACCCATTGCCCCAAGCGTCTGGTTCTTCTCTTCAGGTTGTCTTTGGAACAACTGTAATTCAGTTTCAGCTGTAAATGGTTATTCAGACAAGAAATGTTCACAAAGTATTGGGATTTTTATAGGACCAGTACGTGAAGATGGTTTCCCCCACCACAAAATGATCCCCAATGGTGGTGTTCTGTAACAGGATCCCAACTGCATGCGCATGAGCCTGGTGATACCGCACACAATCCACGTAGATCGTTGATTTGAGATTTGGAGGCACCACAAAATGTCCGACTGGTTCATACTTGGAAAACCGTCGACCTACTTGTGATCAAGCAAAGAACGGACCGATTGCTCGATAGGGAGGTGAACAACGCCATCATGAATCAAGTTTTTCATCGCTCCTGCTCACCCTGCCCTGAGATTCCCATCCCTCATGGGGCTTCAAGATCTGGATCACAATCCAAACATATTATATTTTGTTCGTGATGCTGCATCCATGTCCATCTGAAGTGGCACACGAAAGAATTTTGAGTTATGTTTGTATCGACCAGCCATCTACACCAACATGAAATGACATGACACAAGCATGACTTAGGAATAGAAAATTGATGGCAAAACGAGACAACACAAAATTGACCCGAAAGCTTGTTCGTCATCATGAAAGTGACACGAAAGAATCAAGGTGAAATAACGACACAAACACGTGAAACTGCTAGATAAGAGTCTCTAAGCAGCGAAAAAGAGAAACATTCAGCAACTCAGCACAACAGCCTTTGGTGACATTACTTTGTGAAAGGTCTGTCCCTCCACACCAGCAACGTTAAAGTATCGGAAAGGTGGAATCTCACCAAGGACGCAAACTCATGATAGGCAGATAAGAGTCATGCCCAACCCAGGCAGCTGATGCGATGCGATATGGGTGATGTCTCACCATCATAGTAACATTTTTTTCTGGATAAAAAGCAATATCCGACCTGGCTAGGGTGCCCCCTCACAAGTTGAAGTTCATGAGTGCCATACGCAGGGCAGCTGGGTTCGCCCTGGCTTGTTTGCCGACTTGAAACCCTGTTTGTGTCCTGTCCTCAGTCATTCACTCATTTGAGTTGATCGAGCTGAGCACAAACCAAATATGAGCTGAGTTAGACCAATTGAACATAAACCACAGGTAGAAATCGGCAAGATTCCACAAGACGGTTACTCTCTGCAGGCAATTGAGACTTTTTATCCCTCTTTTCACTGATAAAATGCTCTTGACAAAGAGCCTCAAGGATTCAACTTCAAGTGATGATCCTGCATCCAGGGTTCCACTCTGAGCTAATCTCTACAGGCAATTGCGGTCGGAAAGAGTGCATCATGGGAAGTTCAAGTGATGAACCCACTTCCGAGTTAGATCCAAAGCCACCACTCGAGGCACATGACAGATACCATTCCAAACACAGACAGAGAAGTTATTGGTGATTAGACGAAGAGTGAAAGCGCTCTTCTACTCCACATTCGTGAAATTTTAACATCAACAAGCCTTCAAAAAGAGTGCAATACAACAACAACAACAATAAAAGCCTTTTCCAATACCAGATGGGGTCGGCTACATGTATTTCTCTGTTTTTGTAGAACCAGATCATGCGTCATTCTAGCAGTTAACATAAGTTGTATCATTCTTTGTTGTTTTCCTTCCAACACTTTTTTAGTCTTCTTCTTCCTAACATTTTCACAATAGAATTTTTCAAACCTTTTCACCGAAACTTCTTTTGATCGTCTTATTACATGTCCAAACCATCTAAAACAATTTTCTCTCATTTTATCATCTACTAGTCACTCTCAATTTGTTTATGATAACCTTATTATGTATTTGGTCTTTCTCTTTATGACCACTCATTCATCCGAGCATCTTCATTTATGTCTCAATCATGTTGATAATTAACTGCCTAATACACAAAAACAAAATATACCAGGTCTAATGGTTGCTCTATAATATTTAACTTTCAACTTTAATGATATCTTCTTTTCACATAGAATACCTTATGCACCTCTTTATTTTAACCAACATGATTAATTTTATGTGTAACATCAATTTTATTACTCTAGAAAACTGATTGTAAGTGTTTAAAACTTTTATAACGAGGGACGTAATGTGCGCAAATCTTAATTTATATGTCATCTGAAGTAACTGAATGATCAAACTTGCATTATACATATATTGTCGTTGTTCTACTAAATTAGAAGCTTTTACTTTGTAATGTTTCTCTCCGTAGTTTTAATTTCCTATTTTTTTTAGATTCATCCACTAACATAATGTCATCTCCATATAACATACACTAAGGTACTTCATCTTCAATATATTTTGTTAACTCGCCAATGACCAATATAAATAAATATGGATTTAAAGTTGATCCATGGTGTAATCCAATATTAACTTTAAAGAGATCCGTCATTCCTTCATGGGTTCTCACACATGTTTCTGCACCATCATAAATGTTTCTTATAAGATTGATGTATGTCATGAATCCTTCAAAAAGAGCTTAGTAAGTAAAAAAATATATCCATGACATGATACAAATCCAGAATCTTATCTCAATTCCTATCACCCCCTAACTCTAACCCAGCATTTATGCCTTTAAACTCCTCCATAGAATCAGGAATATTGCTTAAAGCAAGGTTAGGAAATATTGCCATTAGGAACCAATTGTACTGTTGCACACTTATAACACACTTGATGTGGTCTTTCTGCAACGCAGCCACAAAACTTTGAAAGGAAAAAACAACTATAATTCCACTCCAGAAAAGGGAAAACAGAAAAATCAAATTTGAAACTCCAAGAACAGAAACTGAAAATTGACATGCACTGATAAATAAGAAACTTATTAATGAGGTGTTTAAGGACAATAAGTAACAAGAAATGAATAAACAACAGCATCAATCTCTATATTAGCGGAAACATTTTCCAGGAACTCATAAACTAAAGTCTTCTCAGTTTCTGTACTGCCCTCAATATCCTAGCCAGTGGATAAAAGGCACTTCCAGAGCTTCCAAGAATCCCCAGCCAAAAAAAATCAAATGTGATCACCAATTACTAATCGATGGTAATGTAGTTAATCTCTCAATTTATATTCAAAGTGAAAAGAAAACTATTAAACAATCTTAGTGGAAGAAATATCTCTCCAAAAATTTCCCCAACATTTGAATGCTGATTTCACAAAATATACAAATAGCATAATAACCACAAGGCTATACATTTACAAGTCTAATCAACAAACGGGAAAACATTTTGAAAGGGAAATACGGTTCACCTTGAATATTTCCTATCCTCTCTATCTGAGTTCCTATTCATCCTTGACAGCAGATTTTGGGTCCTCTTCTTCTCTAACTTCTCCCTCTTCAACCTCTCTTCCCTCAATTCCGCAACCGACTTCTTTCCCTCCTTCTTCACGGATTCTGCAATGCCAAACACAATAAAACATTTGCATCATCAGAGTAATTACTATAGTGATCAACATTATTATAATACGAGTAGGAGGAGGAGGAGGATTATGGGTTCCCTTATATCGTGAAAAGGCATCAATTACCTATACGAATTGTTGGAGTTTCGAAACCCTAGAAAACGATAGGAGCACGATAACGACCCATCTGAATGAAATGCTATACAGAAAAGGAATCAACCAAAGAATCAAAAGTAATAAGAAATCCTAGCAACCCAACAAGGGAAGCCGAAAATTCTTCAATGAAACACATCTTCTGCAAGGATATATCATATAAACGATATATACCCCCCACCCACACCCCGACAATTCAACAAAAGAAGAAAACGATAAATTATTCGATAACGAACCATTAGATCGTTTTCCTGATAGATCCGCAGCCTCCTCGGATCCCGAATCCGCCGTTCCAACAAGCGTCCGAGAGAGATACCACGGCTCTTTGACGCCCTTTCCGGCGACTCCATACCCCATCCGGTACTTCTCGTCCTCGGCCGTCACAACCCTCGGGGCCGCGTCCTCCCTCTTCCTCTTCTTTTGCGAGCTCTTACCGTCCTCGTCCGTCCGTTTCTTCTCGCCATCGCCCAACGGAAACCCCTCGAGGTCATCGAAGAGGTTGATGTGGCCGTCAGATCTCGGCGCGTCCGAAGGATCCGGAGTGCCGGAGTTAGGGTTCCGGGGGAGGTCTCTCATGGCCCGGAGCCTCTCGAGGCGGAAATCGGTGTCTCGCCGCCTCGATTGCTCCTGCTTCAATTGCTCCTCCTTGGCCGCCGCCTCCTCGTCCCGGCGAACCTTCTCCCGGTTCTCGTAGTTGTAGACGTTCCATCTCTTTTGTGTCCTCCATGGCCTCCCATCCCTCTCTCTCTCTCACCTCACAAACTGCCGCACATACACAGGGATGCCTCGGTCGCCTTATTCTTTTTTGCCGCTCTGTCGGATTTTTGCCGCTCTGCCGGATGCCGAATCGCGTGCGCGCGACAGAGAGTCGGTCTACAATAATGATCTCTTATCGGGTTGTTTCGAAATTTCCATCAAGCCCTTAAATTATCGAGCACTGGCCATATTCATCCTTCATGATGACGCCCACGGTTTTATTTATAAATAATCTTTCCATTTATATTTAGATTTTATCAAAAATTAACGAACCAATCACATTTATTAGTTCGGATAATGCAAGTGTTTTCTATCCAATCAAAATGTGTCATGTTCGTGCTGTTTGGTTTTGCACACAAACCGAAAGTAACACGACCTGAACACAGACACGCCGACACTATTCGCCACATGTACTATTGATTTCCTATGTAAAGTTGCACAAACACACGATTTGATGTAAAAGCATATGCACACCCACATAATTGGTTTATAGAATATGTAAAGATAGACAAGAACAATTAACACAAACATTTACATGGTTGATATGCATACTCGACAGGCAAGACCAAGAAGAATATAATTCTCTCTCTTTATGAAGAAGAGGTGCACCTAGACACGACTTATTCGGAATCGGTTCTCCAGTTCGAACTGAAACCGAATTGCCCGCAGAACCGGTCCAACCAGCCTCGTAATTGAAACCAGAACTGAAGGTTCCAAAGTGCTGCTATGTTTTAAATGTATTTTCTAAAATTCTTTCTTACACGGGAATCATTAGCTCAATGGCAGGGTACTCCTCATTGTCGCAGCTACTAGGGAGTTCGTCTCCCAGATGGTGCTTGTATTTAAAAAATAAATTGAAACTGGCACCAGTGGTTTTAGAATAGTTTCCAAACTGAAACTGCTCTAAAACCGGAACCGGTCCTGAGATGGTTTGGTTCTGGTTCTAGGTTTAGTTTCAATTTAAAACAACCGATTTTGGTTTATCTCGAACCACACATGTTTAAAAGATCAAACGAAAAACTTGTAAGAATGTATGGAAAAAAAGGTATTAAAAGAGGTAGAGGACAACCACAAAAGTGTTAGAAAGAAACAATAAAGAATGATCTAGCTTATTGTGAGTTAAGCCCTAACATGGTACATGATAGGACCACGTGAAAATAAAGAATTCATGTAGCCGACCCCGTCTAGTATGGGAAAAGGCTTAGTTGTTATTGTTGTTGAACCAGGCATGTTTAGGTGAGCACAATTAATCAACCAATGACCTCTCACAATCTCTCTCAATTTCCTTGTAACCCTTACTCCTCCCAACGAAAAGAAAGGGATATATATCAAAGAATTTCTCCATTATACACTAGATGTACTTTTATAACACTAACTTCAAACCAACATCACGCAACCAACACAAATCTATAGTTTTCATGTCCATCTCGTTTCATGTCCATCTCGTGTCATATTGTGGGTTTTCCGGGTCGGGTCACTTTCCTATCAATATGAATTCAAGCCACATCAACGTGTAACCAAATGCAGAACGGATTGGAACACCAACACTAAACTTGAAAATGCACTGGTCTAAGATTCAGGCATCTTTTATGTTTCGGGTATTATGATAAGCATTGGGTATATCTAATGTGTAAAATCCGAATTGTATTCTCATATGCTTTCAACTATCGAGTTCGGGTTAATGGAAAATCGTTGGTTTAAATCATAAGAGAATTGGCTTGTAATAGTTTCTTTACTAGGTTCAATAAGTAAGGGTTTTATCGAGCCAAGTTGAGTTCATCTATATAGCCTTCAACTTAGTATCGATAACCTCGAACTCAACTTGCTTACAACTCGGGCCGGAATTAAGCTTGACTCAAACATGATAAGATCAAGTCGAGTTCGAGGTATCATTTTCGTGAACAGCTCGGCTCACTTTCACTCCTAGTATTAAATTCTTTTCAAGACTTTGTGTTGTAAAAACTTAGTATCATTTTCGTGAACAGCTGGGCTCTCTTACTCCCTCGTTGCAGGTGCTGAGTTCAATGAGTGCGTTAGGCTTCGGCTTAAAGAAAAACAAAAGGAGAACCTGAGTTAGGAAAAAGTTTCATAGGTAGGCAGCTAAATGAAATGAAGAAAATCTTGGAACCTTTGTGTAAATATCTGATAGGTTAGAAGGAGGAAGAAAGAAACGGTGGCCTCTCAGTTTCCTTGATCAGCGGAAATCCCATCTTCTCGCGGACTGAGGCCACGGCTAAAAACCGTGAGCTTTTCTCACGAGAAATGATTCAATGGCGTTGTTGTCACCTATCGATCAAGCTGGCTGTTAGTCTGCCGCGATCGGAGGTGAACGAATTGCGGATCTACATGACTAAGCAGGAAGCTACGTGTCGGCAATGAAATACGAAAACTGCGTCTTTGGTTGCACTTTGGATCATGCTGGCATTTCGTTGGGATCCAGAATTCTATCGGGCGTCCCCTTCCGTAGCCGTTGGTATTTAAGCGGGGGCTCAGTGAGCGCGCTCATTTCCGAGTCAGGATTTCGGGAGCGAAGAGTGGAGAAATGGCTCTCCGGATCTCGATTTCGTCTCCTCCGTCCATGACCTCTTCTCGGATCGCTTCCTCCTTCCTCCGATCGAAGTCGCTCGCCTTCAATCACCAGATCTTCGTATTCGATCACCGGAAGGAGTGGAGGACTCCGGCGTTTGGATTCGTCGGAGTTTTGAGGAGTGCGAGCGAGAAGATGAGAGAATGTAGGTTTTCGGTGTCAGCGAGCTCGGATATATCCGGAGCGGTGGCGGCGGCGACCGTCGGGCAAGTGACGGAGGTGAACAAAGACACGTTCTGGCCGATCGTCAATAACTTCGACGGCAAGGTCGTCGTTCTGGACATGTACACCCAGTGGTAAACGGAAATTCTCTCTCCAGTTTGTTCTAAATCACCGTTGCTTATCGTCAGTTGATTGGATTGAGTTTTCTTCGTGTTACTTGATGTTTCTTGGTTGCTGCTTAGGACGTTTCCATTAATAGGTTGCCACTTTTATTTATTCTAAATTCACGTAGTAAGGTTAACTGAAGATTTTTCTTGGTCACGTTCCATCCATAGCGTTCCTACCACCTATATGGTTGGGATGGTATAAATGGCTATCTTGCTAATTCTTGCTTCTTCCTTTCTTAGATAGGTTTACGTTTCTTTTATATATATATATATATATGTACTCGAACACATGCACACTTCTGGCTGGCTTCTGTGTTGTTCTTTGCTGCAATTTCCACATACCCTCGTCTTCTTTCTGGCATAGGTTGGGGTGTCATCTAGGTCTGTTCATGACTATTTCAATTGATAAACTCTGTGCCTCTGACAGTTTGACCCATACTATGTTCTTACTGTGATTACTTGAGTGAGTTAAGAGGCAGTGATGTAAATGAACAAACATCAAACGCAAATTGTTATCTTAACTGTATGAATTTTTTCATATTTTTTCGGATTTGATCCATACTCAGTTATTGGCTTGATTCCATAGCCAAAGTTGTGCTGCTAATTCATAAACATGTGCACATGCAAACTGTTAGCTCCATCGAGTGGAAGCATGAATACGGCCTGTCTTATGGATGATTTATGAGGTCATGATTTGAGTGAGTGCAGCTCTCCCGGAAGATCAGTCATTGCCCTGACTAAGGTTCATCCAAGAACAATGAGACGAACAATTATGACAAAAGGATTAACCTCTTTTAGTGGTAAAGATTACAAATTAGAAAGCTGGACATATCTGACAACATATGCCAGTGAACTTCTAAAAGTCTCGTCTCTGCAGGAACAAGGGAGAGAGGGATGTAGTTTCACTCAGGGGCGGAGGGAAGGGGGGAGGGGGCCATGGGCCCCCTTAAAATTTCAGGAAACAGTAATGTCTCTTTGGAATTTGAGGGAGTATAATGTAATATGTCTTTTCTATAAGGGTCTTCCTTTTATGTTTTGAGGGTATGTAGACTTCATGAGGTCATGATTTGAGTGAGTGCAGCTCTCCCGGAAGATCAGTCATTGCCCTGACTAAGGTTCATCCAAGAACAATGAGACGAACAATTATGACAAAAGGATTAACCTCTTTTAGTGGTAAAGATTACAAATTAGAAAGCTGGACATATCTGACAACATATGCCAGTGAACTTCTAAAAGTCTCGTCTCTGCAGGAACAAGGGAGAGAGGGATGTAGTTTCACTCAGGGGCGGAGGGAAGGGGGGAGGGGGCCATGGGCCCCCTTAAAATTTCAGGAAACAGTAATGTCTCTTTGGAATTTGAGGGAGTATAATGTAATATGTCTTTTCTATAAGGGTCTTCCTTTTATGTTTTGAGGGTATGTAGACTTCTTCAATAAGAAAATTTACCGGGAAGGCAATTTTTTATGCTTTCATCCTTTACAAGACCCAATTACTTGGCCTTGCACTCTATTTCATATGATCCATATTAGTCAACTGAAAACTTGCTTATAAGAGGATGTAAAATCACTATATAACACATAGATACAATCAATACATCCAAAACTAAAACTATAGGCAAAACCAGATTTACCATCAACTATATTATATAGTGATTTAATTTCATATCCTTGTAATTGTTGAATGATGGTTGAACCACTTAAATGTTGGATGTATGTGTGCCTCTATTTGCATAAATGCAAAATATATTGGATTTCGTGCTACTTTAACTTTACGGTTCTATACTTATCGAAATTAGATTTACGAATGATGCAACTCCAATTAAAGATACTTCTATAAACTTTTAAAGTTGAAATTAGGGTGTGTGTCACTTTGTACCCACATTGTTACCCTAAGGAAGACAACACCCAAACCCATACCCATTCCTGTGGGAATGAGGTGGGCACAGGGTCTGAGGTTTGGATATGGGGCCGAGGTGTAACCCATCTCTGACTCATACCATTGCCATGTCTACTCGTTATGCATCTTGCCCCCCCCCCCCCCGCCCAGGATAAAAAACCTCTTGCCCCCTCCAGGATAAAAAACCTATCTCCACCCCAGTTTCGTCATATGGGTAAAACTTGAAGAAAGATTTGCTATAATACTGAAAGTTCTTGTTTTGTATTTCTGATCAGATGAGAATACTAGGTGCTTTTTGCAGGTGTGGTGCTTTTGATTCTACTTCCAGCTTTGGATTCAGTTAGTTGCTCCACTTTTGACCAGCAAATTTACCCTTGATATAGCCAATATCCAGTACTAAATCTAAAGGAAAGGTTTGTCTACCTTTCATCTTATATTACAGTTTCACCAATCGTTTTAGGTTTATTTGTACCTTCTTTCTTTTTGTCAAGAAAAGCATATTTTCCTTTCCGGGTTTTACTTGTTACCGGCAGAAGTCTGACCCAGAAGACGAGTTTTGGTCTCACTCGAATTGGCATAAAATCCTCGAGACTAGGACCTACCTCCACAAGGCCTTAATGCTGGAATAGATCTTGCATAAAGGGGATAGGTTTTTTTCAAAAGCATTGAATGTTTAAGTGCCTGCCTAGGATGGATCCTTCTAAGTTTCTAACTATTGGAACCCCTTGGGGCTTAAATACGGGATTCTGGCCTTAAGTAATGAGGTCATTGAGGTTAAGCACTTTTGACAAAATTCTTGTGTTTCTGGTTGGTTATGGCTTATCAAACTAACTGTTTCTCTTTGGAGCGGCTAATTGATGATTCTTGTTGTTACTTATTTGCTTTCTATTAGACGATTACTAGAATACTGCTTGAACTCTTTGGTTGTTCATAATGTCAACTGGCTGCTTATCTACAATGTTTCTTTTGGTTCTTTACTTTAATACGATCTTTGTAGGTGCGGTCCATGCAAGGTGATGGCTCCTAAATTTCAAGAACTGTCACAGAAATATCTTGATGTTGTGTTCCTAAAACTGGACTGCAATCAAGACAACAAGGTCAGTGAGAGATTCTCTATCTACACTTTGTGCCTTGTTACAAGGGAACATCTCTATTGGTTAATTTGATCTGGTATATCTAAAATCAGACCTATGGATATTACGATAGATCAACCCCAATTTATGTGAACCTTGACTGGTCCATGTGTTGCTCAATGATTCTTGGTGGAATTTGGATGCTTCCACTAGTGGACTCAGATAAAAGATAATCTAGGGGTCTCCTTTCTTTTTCTCAGTTGCTTGCATTGACTACCTTTCTTCTTAGAGAAAAATTTATCATGTTGGAGACCTTACAAGATAAGCGCCACCCCGACTTATTTTCCCTCTTCTAGCCTAATTCGGGTTTATTTGCTAAATTTTAGTTTTTGTGTTTTTCTATCTGACTTGGTTCTGATTCTATTTTTGTAGCTTTGATCTTTAGGTTCTTTGAACGTCTGTTTTATTGCTTATGTTTCTTTTTGGTGGAGGAAAACCTGGGCTAATGCATATGACCATCTCCATCATCAACACTAGTAGCTACTATATGTCTGAAGCCATCTGGACCAGAAATGGATTAACAAATAGGGAGCAAAGCCTACTTCTTTGCATTATAGGGATGATTGAGCAGATCCGTGTTACGATTGTTGATAATTAACATTACTATAACCCAAACCATCTATGATTCACCATTGCCAACCACCATGTGCACCATCCATGAGTAGGACTATCACCGTTACTGCCACCATCTGTTGCCAATACCACTGTCATACTGTGTTCATAAGTGATTTTGCTTAAACTTTGTAGCTTTTTCAAGTAAAATGAACATCTCTGTATTTAAATTTAAATTGATATAACGGTAAATATAAGAACTTATACTCCTCATCATTTGTGTCAATTGTAATAGTTTGTCTTTCTTTACTAGTGCTTCATCTCGGAATGAGCAAAAGAACTTTATTTCTCTGATTTGAGAAGCAGAATAGTATGTCACCATACAATGTTTACATGCTTCAAAAGGACGTGCAAAATCATTTAGGTCCTACATTGTTGTAACTTAGGGACACTATTTGTTACAAGGATCGACATTAAAAGTTGCTGAAAACTAGTTTTGTCCATGGGTTTGATGATGGTTCATCGTCTGGCTACTTGAGTGCGTTTCATATACCTCCTTAAAAGTTTTCTGATAAATAATATTGAATATTTATAACTATGTTCTCTTCTGGACTTGCTATCTTATTGTAGCCTTTGGCAAAAGAGCTGGGAGTAAAGGTAGTTCCCACGTTCAAGATCCTGAAAGATAGCAAAGTTGTAAAGGAGGTCAGAGGAGCGAAGTTTGACGAACTCGTGGGTGCAATCGAAACTGCGAGGATCAGTTGAGAGGAAGCAGGGAAGCTCATTCGGCATTACTAGCAACGTGGAGACTGTCACTCTAGGCTGGAGTGCTGGAGGAAATACTGGTACCAAACCCTTTAAGTTGTATACCACTTGATTTCCACTTTCCACATGAATGTATCCTTCAAAATTAATTGGTGTCCTAATTTTTTAATGAATATATTTTGCATTCTTTGTGATGCTTATTGCATCTATTTGTCCATATCGAATTGCTCTGTATTCCTTTCCTTTTAGTAGGGGATGATAGGGACTTCTGCTTCGCCCTAATCAATATCATAAATATTGTATAGGATCCATGTCACCCAGGGTGCTGATACACGTATATCAAATATTATCCTACAATGGGTTAACATACTTATTTCCTTTATTTAAGTAGTCTAATATAATTTTTGAAAAGTGAATATATGAAAATGTCTGAAAATAATCAAGATATTGATATCGTGCATATGCATGATACGGTGTGATAAACACTGATAAATGAGCCAAAATGATAGTTGTACCTACATCATATGAAGCCATTGCATCAATACGTAGTATTATCTTATCGTGCCATATGAAGTGATACGACATTTAGAAAATCGCTCTATATTAAATAATTTCCTCCCATCAATTGCTTTGTCATGCTCCAGGTTGGTAGCTGGTTATGTTGAAGGATTGAATTATTAATTGTCTCTTAGTTGTTGTTTTCTCGTGTATTATTTTGTCTTTCTTAGGGCTGTCATTATTGTTTTGTTATTAGTGTTTAATTTATGTTCTTAGTTGTGTTTTTAAAGGTGCCTTTAAATTATATTTCATTAATGATACTTAGGTAATAAATTAGAGTGTAATACTGCTTATAAAGGTGAAAACCCTACCAACCGATTGTATGTAAGATAGAAGAAGAAAGAGAAAGGAGGCGGCGGCTACAAGCTGAACCTTTACACCTGATTCTATCTTCCATCAATCTTTAAATTTTCTGTTATTCAATATTCGTCAAATTAAAGATGGTATCAGAACATGATTGTTAATTTCGTTAATAGAAGAAAGGTAGAATGTGGATAACAGATGACAATTGTAGAGTTTGAGTGTGTCGCAACATTACAGCACACAATCTGCAACAATCAATCAAATTGTGGCTAACAAAGATATAGTAAATCGAGAACCAATGGAAGAAAGATTGAAAGAAGAATTTCAGAATCCAACAAGTATGATCGACTCAAGAATTAAGCCATTTCAAATCACCAACATAAAGTTGGATGAAAAAAGTTATCGAGAATGGGCGAGATCCATAGAGCAGGTTCTAAAATCAAGAGGAAAGTTAGAAATCAAGGGAACGCAAGTATACCCTACTAAAGACAACGTAGATTTTAAACGATGGTCAAAGGAGGATGCACTCTTAAGTTCATGGTTAATACAATAGATGATTCCTACTATCAGTAAGACCTTTATGTATATGAAAACAATTGATGAAATTTGGGCAACGGTTGAAGAAGCATATTCTAGAAAACGAAATATTGCGAAGTGTTTGAAAAGATCAGAAAATGCTGACAAGGTGATAAATTAGTAAGCGATTATTATTGAGAGATACATGGGTTGTGGAATGACAACAACACATCATAGAAAATAAATGCAACCATTGCATCAAGGAAGGGACAATATATAACGAAGTGAGAAAGGTGTTGGATCCTTTTTTGGGAAATCTCCCTCGAATATGAATCCATTAAGGTCAACATACTCAATAAGGAAGAACTACCTTTAGTCAGGACTATGTATTCTCTTCTTTTGAGAGAAGAAGATAAGAAAAACCTCGAAAAAGGAGATTAGCCACAAAGTGAGAAAAGTACGTTTGTTGAAAGATGTCAAGGAAATTTTCAGCATGAAAGAGTTGCTACTAGAGGAAGAGGAGGCGGAAGATCTCAACAGTTTGAAGACAAAAACAAATTATAATGTTCTCATTGTGAAAAAAGAAGACATACTCGAGATCAATGTTGGGGAATCATAGGAAAACCAACAAATTACAAAGATCACGGGAACTATGTGGTTGCATCCATTGAAAAGACAATGGAGTTGACGACACATGATGACATGATAGAGTTAAGAAGAAAGATTGCAGAAATTGAGTCTAAGCACCAAGATCAACCTTCTACGTCAGCAAAAAAGAATGAAGTAAGTGTTCCTACTTCTTACAACATAAGTGGTAACTCCTCATTTTCAAAATCTAAATTTTGAGTGATAGATTCAGGTGCAACTGATCATATGGTAGGTGATAAATCCAATTTTGTGAAATATAAACCCATACCTACATGAAAGTAGAACCTTTGGACATGGTGAACAGAGGAATGAACTTTACATACTCCCAAACGATATGATTCTAGTACAGAAGAGGACATTTGCAACTATGAAAGTAGAAGAGAAAATCAGATTGTGGCATAGTTGATTAGGACATCTTCCGATTTAAAAAAATTAGAGAGTTAGTTTTTGTTGGGAGAAGAGACTTGGTTCTTAAATGTGATGTATGTCAAAGGACAAAACATCAAAGGGTGTCATTTCCTAGTAAAGAGTCACAAACATCAAATCCATTTGAGTTAATACATGTTCTATTCCTTCTTTGGAAAAATTTCAGTATTTTATTATTTTTATTAGTAACTATTCTAGATTTATATTTATGTATCTCATGAGATCTAAATCTAAAGTGTCATCCATATTTCCTATTATTCATAAGCTTGTTGAAACTCAATTTGGTCACACCATCAAGATACTCATGTCAGATAATGGTGATGAATTCGTTAATCATTGTTTGCAGAAATACTTGCAATCTCATGGAATAATTATCCATGAGACTTTTTGTGTCTATACACCGCAACAAAATGGAGTTGTGGAGAGAAAAAATACACATCTTAGAGGTTGTTAGAACTCTATGGTTAGAACATAATGTCCCTAAATATTTTTGGCCAGAAGCTATTCTCACAACAGTGTACCTGATTAACAGATTACTATCTACTATTCTTTCGGGAAAAAACTTCTTTCCAAACGATTAAACCTGGGACTACTCCATTTCATGTAACACCACGAGTATTTAGGTGTCTTTGTTTTGTGCATATTCATGGCCTATTTCGGGATAAGTTAGATCTTAGAGCGACCAAATGTGTGTTTCTTGATTATTCAATTAAAAAAAGGGTTATGTACGTTATGATCCAAAAGCACATAAGAGATATGTATCTATGGATGTTACCTTCTTTGAAACCACTCTATATTTTCCAAGTGATACTCTATCGTCAAGTTCAATCATTGATGAGCAGGTGTTTCCCATAAATACAACACTTGAAGAAGATTACATGGATCAATTGATGGAGAAGAAGGATATACAACAAGAAGAAAAGAAACTGAAAGTCTACACAAAGGGAGACCCAATCCTCATGACACTATGGACCAAGGGAGAGACTCCTCCCAGATCAAGACAGTGAGACCTTGGAGGAAAAAGATAATGATGAGTTAAAGGTAGATATTCCTATTGCTCTCAAAAAAGAGAAAAGATTATGTGGTAAATATCCTATCACTCAATTTTTGTCATATGAGATTCCTAAAGATTTTTGTGTTAATGTTGATACATATCAAATTCCTAAAGATTTTTGGGAAGCCTCTAAGTCACCACATTGGTTAGAAACTATGCAATCAAAATTGGGTGCACTGGAGAGGAATAAAACATGAGAAGTATGTGATCTTCCATTTGGAAGAAAAGTTGTCGGATGCAAATGGGTGTACACTTTTAAATTAAAAGCAGATGGAACACTGAAAAGGTATAAAGCTCGACTAGTAGCAAGAGGATATAGTCAATCTTATGGGATTGATTATGATGAGACATTTGTACTGGTAGCTAAACTCACATCTATAAGAGTTATAATAAGTATTACGTCCCAAAGAAAGTGTACGATGTAGTAATTAGATGTAAAAAGTGCATTCTTGTAGAGGAGCTTAAAGAAGAAGTTTTTATGGAACTACCACCAGGATATACCAACTCAACAAAGAAAGTTTGTAGAATAAAAAAGACAATATATGGATTAAAAAAATCACCTTGTGCGTGGTTTAAAAAATTCAGCAGAAGGATCATTGAGTTGGGTTACACTAAAAATGTTAGTGATCATATTTTGTTTATTAAAAAAGTGGTGAAACTAACACTATTACTGGTTTATGTTGACAATATAATTGTGATAGGGGATGATATCGAATAAATTGAGAGGTTGAAGCAAGAACTACATCGACTATTTGATATTAAAGACCTTGGTAAATTGCATTACTTTCTTGGGATTGAAGTGGTTTTTTCTGATACTAATATTTTCTTAAGCCAGAGAAAATATGGTTTGGACTTATTATAAGATAAAAAGATTATAGTGTAGACCTCTTCATACTTCTATGGACATTAATCATAAATTGCAAGTAGATGATGGAAGTGAGAAGATTGACATGACTAAATATCAAAAATTGGTTAGAAAATATATATATGTAACCATTACTTCCTAGATATAGCTTATGTTGTTGGTATTGTGAGTTGATTTATGCGGCACCATCTAAAATACACATGAATGCAATATTTCATATACTAAGGTATATAAAAAGTACTCTGGGATATGGTTTGACGTATAAAAATAATAGTCATACAACTATTAAAGTATACACAAATGCATATTGGGTTGGTTCTACTGAAGATAGAAAATCTACCTTAGGGTATATAACACTTGTGGGTGGTAATATAGTTTCTTGGAAGAGAAAAAAATAGATTGTTGTGGTTACGGTCATTGCTAACGGAAATTGGATTTCCGATGAGAGAACCTTTTCCTCTATTCTGTGATAATAAGTCAGTTATACAAATTGCATGTAATCCAATCTATCACGAAAGAACCAAACACATAGAAATTGATTACCACTTTATTAGAGACAATGTGAGTACCAAGGAGTTTAGGCTTCATGTGACCTCATGAAATCAATGTGCATATATGCAAACTAAAGCAATTGTCAGGAATATATTGAGCAGATTATGTGGCAAGTTGGGTATAACAATAATATTTGCACCCAACTTAAGGGGAGTGTAAGGATTGAATTCTTAATTCTCTTACTTGCTGTTTTCTGTTGTATTATTTTGTCTTTCTTAGGGCTGTTATTAGTAGTGTCATTAGTGTTTAATTTATGTTCTTAGTTGTGTTTTTAAAGGTACGTTTAAATTATATTTCATTAATGACACTTAGGTAATAAATTAGAGTGTAATACTGATTATAAAGGTGAAAACCCTACCATCCAATTGTGGAAGATAGAAGAAGAAAGAGAAAGGGAGTGACAGCTACAAGCTGAACCTGCACACCCGATTCCATCTTCCATCAATCTTTCAATTTTCTCTTATTCAATCTTCATCAAATTCAATTGGTTCAATTCACATATCGGGTTCATTGTTCCTGGCCATTGATGTTGGGAGGAACCAATAAAATGCAAGTTCATTGTGAATACAGGAAGCTCTAAGGATGAATTGTCTCTTTCCTGAGGTTGCTCATTGGGATTCTTGGGAAGAGTATCAGGTGGGCCTCGCTACAACTTGATGCACTATCTCCCTTCAACCCTTTGAGTGAAATGTAGCCAAAGACAGGAACTCTATGAAGCAACCCCATCATCTCCACTCAGTAGGAACTGTGAGGTCACCCTAAAAGAGATTTAGTCCAAGTCACCATCTTGTTGGGAATTATATGGAGATCCGGCGCAACCACCACCATTAGTCTTCAATCACACCACTGAAGAATTCATAAGTCTAGATGATAAAGAATTGGGAAATCCATGTGATTATAGGCTTGAATCATGTTCTAGGAACTCTCTCCTGAAAAAGTTACTTATGCCTTTTCCTTCACGAGATAGCTGAGTTAGGCATATAGCTTTAGCAGATAGAACAAGCCTTAAGGCATTTGCTCCAAGTGAATAGAGAGAAATGCTCAATCTCAAAGTACGGAAGGACCATCTTTCATCATATAAAGCTCTTAAAACTATATATTTTTCATAGTGAGCGAAGGTGGAAATTTTGAACATTGCAGGCACAATTACCCCTTCTATAGAGGCTTGGAATAAAGACCCATACAACCATAAAATATAACTTTTATGGCTATTCATGTATTTTACACCCTTAGGCTTGAATATTACCTTATATAATGCCTTATCGAATTCCCATATAGTATAATAACTTTGGACATGTTATGTCTTGTGTTATCATCGGTAACACTCTACACATAAACAACATTTCCTTGCTTTTCAGTTTTAACTTGCTTAGCACTTCCACGGCCATGTGCAATCCAAATTCATGAATATTTTTAAGAGCAACTCTACACTCTCAATGCCACTATGATCATATAGGTGAGGTTCTTATAATGAATTTGTCACATTAGACACTTGTCTCTAAAATTAAACCTCATCAAAAGCATAAAACTCAATCCTTATTTTGTGGCAACCAATACTATCTTCACCATTTATCTATAAGTATTTAAATGTCTGCTCAACGACTTTGTTCTTACCGATTGAACTCAAAACTCTTTTCTTTCTCCATTCAAGATACACTAAAATAAGAAATTCTACGTAACTTATTCGCATTCCCATTCTATATCATGGCTCTAAGCTTCTATACTAAATTCACCCACTCGTAGAAACAGTTGCTATAGTATTCATCTAATTAACGCTTTTAGATTGTTGGAAATTCAGCAGATATCTACTGCAACCGTCACAATTAGTCTTCAACGTCATCAAAGAATTCACAGGTCAAGATAATAAAGAATAGAGAAATCCATGTGATTGTAGGTCTGAATCACTTCCTTTTAACACTTTCCTAAAATTGTTATTCGCTTGTAAAAACAGTCAGTTCAAACGATCAATTTGAATGAAACTTGAGCTAGTCTTATTTTATTAGTTTAGTTCTTTTATTAAAAATTCAATACATGAAAGGGTTTACAATTCCAAGTCTTAAATGCAATCCACAGTTATGTATCCAATTGATGTGCCCTCTCCTTCATGAGATCCCTACATAATTGCACAAATAGTTTTTTTTTTGGGTTACAAGAGGAGGCTGAAGCCGAACACCCACATCCACACATGCACCTTCTGGGAGTTAACTCTCTACCAGCGGCAACAGCGCTAGAGTGCCCTGCCATTGAGCTAATGCCCTCAGTTTAGTGGATACAATAAGTGTTAGGCCATCCGCTCTAAGTGAATAGAGGGGAATGCCAATCTAAGAAAGCAACAAACAACAACAACAACAACTAAGCCTTTTCCCATACTAGACGGGGTCGGCTACATGGATTCTTTGTTTCCACAAATCCCTATCATGTGCCATGTTAGCAGTTAACTCCCAATAAGCTAGATCATTCTTTATTGTTTCTTTCCAACACTTTTGTGGTCGTCCTCTATCTCTTTTAATACTTTCCAAATTTAGTTTTTCTAACCTTCTTATAGGTTCTTCTTCTGATCTTCGTTCTATATGTCCAAACCATCTTAAACGATGTTCTCTCATTTTATCCTCTATTGGTGTTACTCCTAATTTGTTTCTAATAACGTCATTATTTATACGGTCTTTTCTTGTATGACCACTCATCCATCTCAACATCTTCATTTCTGTCACAGACATCTTTTGTACATGTTGATGATTAACTGCCCAACACTCAGAACCATAAAACATGGCAGGCCTAATTGCTGCTCTATAATATTTACCTTTTAATTTTAATGGTATCTTCTTATCACAAAGAATACCTTATGCTCCTCTCCATTTTAACCAACCAGCATTAATTCTATGTGTAACATCTCGATCAATTCTTCCATCACTTTGAAAAATTGACCCTAGGTATTTAAAACTTTCCTTTTAGGGAATGCAATGTGTTTCGATTTTAATTTCCATGTCCTCTGAAGTAGCCAAATGATCAAACTTACATTCCATATATTCTGTCTTTGTTCTACTGAGTTGGAGGCCTTTGCTTTCTAATGTTTCTCTCCATAGTTCTAATTTTCTATTAACTTTTTCCTTAGACTCCTCCACTAATACAATGTCATCTGCAAATAACATACACCAAGGTACTTCATCTTGAATATGTTTTGTTAACTCATCCATCACCATTATAAATAAGTATAGACTTAAAGTTGATCCTTGATGTAACCCAATATTAACTTCAAAGAAGTCTGTCGTTCTTTCATGAGTCCTCACACATGTTTTTGCACCATCATACATGTCTCTTATAAGGTTAATATATGTCAATGGGATACCTCTTTTTTCCAAAGTTCTCCAAAGAACCTCCCTCGGTACCCTATCATAAGCTTTTTCTAGATCAATAAATATCATGTGAAGGTCTTTCTTTTTTGCTCTAAAATGTTCCATAAGACGTCTCAAAAGGTGAATCACTTCAATAGTAGATCTGCCTGGCATAAATCCAAATTGGTTCTTTGTTGTACTTGATACTTGTCTTAACCTACGTTCGATAATTCTTTCCTATAATTTCATAGTATGACTCATTAACTTGATACCTCGATAATTCGCACAATTTTGAATGTCTCCCTTGTTCTTATATATGGGTATAAGTGTACTTGCTCTCCATTCTTCGGGCATCTTTTGGTTTTTTCATATTTCATTAAATAGTCTTGTGAGCCAAGTGATTTCTATTTCTCCTAGTATTTTCCAAACTTCTATAGGAATATTATTTGGTCCTACCGATTTACCACTCTTCATATGTTTAAGAGCCTCTTTGACTTCATTCTTTGGAATACGTCGGTAGAAATTGTGGTTTATATACTTTTCTGACTTGGCTAAATCTCCTAAACTAATACTAACATCTTTATTTTCATTAAAAAGATTAAAAAAATAGTTTTTCCATCTATTTCTTATATCATCATTTGCCACTAGAATTTTTTCATCCTCGTCTTTTATGCATCTAACATAATTAAGATCTTTAGTTTTCTTATCTCTAGCCCTAACTATCCTAAAAATATCTCTTTCACCCTCTTTTGAGTTGAGTTCTTTATATAAGTCATCCCAAATCTTAGCTTTTGCTTCACTAACGGCCCTTTTCGCTTCCTTCTTTGCTTTCTTATAAGCTTCTAAAGTTTCACTAGTTTTCTTAGCATAATGTAATTTGTAACATGCCCTCTTTGCCTTGATTTTATTTTGTACTACTTCACTCCACCACCAAGCTTCTTTTTGTGCCGGTACACCTCCCTTAGATACCCCTAACACATCTTTCACCACTTTCCTAATATGTATAGCCATATTGTTCCACATATTACAGGGTGTGCCAACATAATTCCAAACATCTCCTTGAAGGACTTTCTGTTTAAATATATCTTCTTTCTCGCTTTTGAGGTTCCACCATTTAGTCCGAATAGCTCAATGCACTCTTTTCTTCTTTGTCCACTTTTTTATTTGTAAATCCATAACTAAAAGTCGATGTTGGGTTTTAATCTAAACTTCTTTAAGCACAAAACATTTCTCATAGTAAGGGAAGGAAGGTGAAAATTTCGTTCTAAGCAAAACATGGCACGATCGCCCTTTTTATAGAGGCTTGAAATGAAAGTCGTTACAACCATAAAATATAACTTTTATGGATATTCATGTATTCTAATTGGCATAATAGAGAAAGTAACTCATGGTTTTTGACACATTCGAGATCATAACTTTTAATTAAAACATTTAATTTATATTTAAATACAAATTTCCAACACATCTAGCTCGTGATTGTTGTATTGTAGATTTCACTATATTGGAGACATAGTTTGAATTCTCAATACATATCTCGTGTTTAAATTTCCCACCAATAGCAATTGACCAACTCTGCCCATATAAGGGATCACGCGTGCTTGATCGGTCCCAAGCCGAATGAAGAAGGAGGGTTATGTTAGGCTTCTGACAGCCAGCGTAAAACTTTGTTGGATTTTTATACTATGAATTATACAAATTATGAGCATTGTGTTGGGACATCCCCTCTTAATGATGTGTTGCATAGCTCAAATGTAGTGAAAAGTAAGCAAGAGCCTCTACATTTTCGCCAGGATGTAGTGAATCAATTGCAGATAAGGTTTTCAGATCATTAACGAGTGTGGGTAAAGAAGCTAGTCCCATTACATTGTTGTCCAAATGTAGTGAATAAATTGTAGAGAGTCTCCAAATTTTCAATATAGACAGATGCAAGGGAGTAAAGAAGTTAGTCCTAGATAATAAGATTCATATTGTTTATTGGAATATAGAAACATTATCCGGTAAGCTAATAGAGGTGATAGATACTATGATTAAAAGAAAGATTTATATCCTATGTTTACAAGAGACAAAGTGAGTTGGAGAAAAAGCAAATGAGATTGAGGATAGAGGTTTTAAATTATGGTACTCAAAAAGGAAAATGTTTGAAACGGAGTTGGTATTATGATAAATAAAGATGTAAAAGATAGTGTAGTAGATATATAATAATATGGTGACTGAATCATGACATTGAAATTGTGCTTATAAACCTCAAGTAAGACTAGAAGATAGTATAAAGACGACTTTTTTGGAGGAGTTAGATAAGGTGATTTAAAGAATTTCATAAAGGAAGATGATTTGTTTAGGAGGAGACTTAAATGAACATGTCGGTAAAGAGATATTAAGATATCAAGGTATTTATGAAAACTTTGGTTTTGGAGATATAAATGAGGAAGGTAGGAAAATTTTAAATTTTGCTATGGCATTTGATCTCTTTATAGTCAATACAATCTTCAAAAAACGAGATGAACATTTAATTACTTATAAGAGTGGCTTATCACAAACACAAATTGATTATTTTGTTTGTAGGAAAAAAGATAAATCATGTTGTAAAGATTGCAAGGTAATTTTAAGAGAAAGTTTAACCACCCAACATTGACTTTTAGTTATGGTTTTAGAGGTGAAAAAGTGAACAAAGAAGAAAAGAGTGCATCGATCTATGCAGACTAAATGGTGAAACTTCAAAAGCGAGAAATAAGGTATATTTAAAGAGAAAGTCTTTGAAGGAGATGCTTGAAATTATGTTGGTACACCTTGTGATATGTAGAACAATATAGCTATACATATTAGGAAAGTGACAAAAGATGCGTTAGGTGAATCTAAGGGAGGTATATTGGGACAAAAAGAAGTTTGGTAATGGAGTGAAGTGGTATAAGATAAAATCAAGGCAAAGAGGGCATGCTACCAATTACATATGGTAAGAAGACTAGTGAAACTTTAGAGGCTTATAAGAAAGCAAAGAAAGAAGTAAAAAATACCACCATTAAATCAAAAGCTAAAATTTGGAAGAATTTATATAAAAAGTCCAACTCAAAAGAAGGTGAAAGAGATATTTGTAGGATAGTTAGGGCTAGAGATAAGAAAACTAAGGATTTTAATTTTGTTAGATTCATCAAAGACGAGGATGAGAAAAATCTAGTTGTAAATGATGATATAAAAAGTAGATGGGGAAACTATTTTTATAAGTTTTTTAATGAAAATAAAAATGTTAGTATTTGCTTAAGAGAGTTAGCCAAATAAAAAATATATATAAACCATAATTTTTACCGATGTATTCAAAAGAATGAATTAAAAGAGGCTCTTAAATATATAAAGGGTGGTAAATTAGTAGGATCAAACAATATTACTATAGAAGTTTAGAAAATCCTATGAGATACAAGAATCACTTGACTCACAAGACTATTTAATGAAATATAAAGAAACCAAAAGATGCTCGAGGAATGAAGAGTGAGTATACTTATACTCATATACTAGAACAAGGGAAACATTTAGAATTGTACGAATTATCAAAGTATTAAGTTAATAAGTCATACTATGAAATTATGGGAAAGAATTATGGAATGTAGGTTAAGACAAAGTATAATAGCTATCCAATTTGGATTCATACTAGGCATATTAGCTCATCTCTTTTTTGACCTGTGGGGCATATCCCGGGCACCTCTACTGTTGAAGTGATTCACCTTTTGAGACGTCTTATGAAACATTGTAGACTAAAAAAAAGATCTTTACATGATATTTATTGATCTAGAAAAAACTTATGATAGGGTACCAAAGGATGTTCTTTGGATAACCTTAGAAAAAAGAGGTATTCCATTGACATACATAAACCGTATAAGAGACATGTATAATGGTGCAAAAACATGTGTGAAGACTCATGAAGGAATGACAAACTTCTTTGAAGTTATTATTAGGTTACATCAAGGATCAACTTTAAGTTCATACTTATTTATATGGTGATTGATAAGTTAACAAAACATATTCAAGATGAAGTACCTTGATATATATTATTTGTAGATGACATTATGTTAGTGGAGGAGTTTAAGAAAAAAGTTAAATGAAAATTGAAACTATGGAGAGAAACATTAAAAAGTAAAGGCTTCCGACTTAGTAGAACAAAGACAAAATATGTGGAATGTAAGTTTGATCATTTGGTTACTTCATAGGACATAGAAATTAAAATTGGCACACATTGCATCCTCTAAAAGGAAAGTTTTAAATATCTATGGTCAATTTTTCCAAATGATGGAAGAATTGATGGAGATGTTACGCATAGAATTAATATAGGTTGGTTAAAATGGAGAGGAACATCAGGTATTCTTTGTGATAAGAAGATACCATTAAAGTTAAAAGGTAAATATTATAAAGTAACAATTAGACCTATCATATTTTATGGTTCTGAGTGTTGGACAATTAATCATCATGTACAAAAGATGTTTGTGAGAGAAATGAAGATGTTGAGATGGATAAGTGGTCATATAAGGAAAGACCGTATACATAATGAGGTTATTAGAAACAAATTAGGAGTGACACCCATAAAGGATAAAATGAGAGAATATCGTTTAAGATGGTTTGAATATATAGAAGTATAGAAAGAAGATCAAAAGAAGCACTTGTAAGTAGGTATTAAAAAATAGATTTTGTAAGTATTAAAAGAGGTAGAGGACGACCACAAAAGTGTTGGAAAGAAATAATAAAGAATGATCTAACTTATGTTGAGTTAACTGCTAACATGATACATAATAGGACTATGTGAAAACAAAGAACCATGAAGCTTACCTCGTCTAATATGGGAAAAGGCTAAGTTGTTGTAGTTGTTTGTTCCATGTCATAACTTGAAAAAGCAAAGGCATAAGGAAAATGAGGCATGAATTTTCCAGAAGACGGTAAATGGCCCATGGTTTCTATCAGTGATAGATCTAGAAACTCTTTTGGCGTGGGGTAAATAGTCCCTTCAATGGGGCAAACAACAGATTATAGCCCATGGATCTTTCAATGGGGCAAACAACGTATTATAGCCCATGGATCTCACTGTGAGCTATAGACTTTAAGTTGATTTTTCAAATTCCTCCATTCAATGTAGATCCACCATTTTCTTCTAGCGTGAGCAGTGTATTATAATGCTCATGGTTTTACGGCGGCTGCTCAGTATAGTCACAGATAACTCCATCCAATACACAATATTGAATTATTCACCATCTCATAATTTTTTAAATATGATTGAAAAAGAAAAAAGAAGAAAAAATGGAAAAAGAAGAGAAAAAATAGAAATGAGGCTGATTTGAAGAGGGTTTTAGTGTTTTGGTAGGTATTTTATTAATTTGATGTATTTTTATCATTTATTTGATGCATTGATTTTATTTTTGATCACAATTAAAAAAAATTGAGGTTAAGTTTTCGACGAGAGAGACGTGACACAAATGCATCTCTCTCCTTGAGAGACGCGGCTTAAGAGACACACATGTGTTGCGTCTCTCTTGTTGGAGACACACACCTATGATGCATTTCAAATTGGGAACTTACCATCATTTTTTTCTTTATTTTTTGTATGTTAGTTGATTTTTTTCTTTTTTTCTTCTTTTTTGATGAGATTCATAAGAATATGCATTGCTCGGCTACAAAGAAGATAATAATCTTAAATAAAAAGCAAAGAGATATGATAAAATAGACCTTTGCTGAAATTGGGTATGAGAGGAGAGAGAATTTATATGAAGGGTAATTTTAATATTTTTTAAAAAAAAATGTTTGAATAGTAAAAGGTGTGGACCCTACTACTTCTAAAATAATAAACAAATATATAAGCATTGTGGGGATGGGGGAAGAGAGCACTAGTGCAAAAGGTTTGCATGCCCGGGAAAGAATTGACGTCACCTTTGTGACCCCAATGAAAATATATCATATTGGGTATTGAGCATTAACTGGTGCTGTTCGCCGACTAATTAAACCTGTTTGTACACCTAGAGCATTAGCTAACATTCTGCGGCCCTTACTGGTGGTGGGGAGTTCAACTCTCAAAGGGTGCATGTGTTAGGCTTCGGCTTTCTCTTGTAATCCAAAGAAAAAAAACCTGTTTGAGTATGCCATTTTTGTGTCCGTGTCAAAAATAAGTGAAACCAAACATGACCCAATCTTGTTCGCTTCTGTCACTCTGTGTCCGCTCCACCCGAAATTTCAAAAATTAACTTAAAGCCTATAACCCAGGGTTATCCATGAGCTATAATACAAGGCTCGCCCCACCCTAAAACCATCAAGGGACTAATCCCCCGTACTGGTTCTAGCTCCGGCCTATCCTCCGTCAATGGCTCGAGTATGTACCATCGACACGAACACGAATCCATAATCATCATCTAGGACACTTACCATCGACACGAACCCGAATCCATAATCATCATCTAGGACACTTACTCTAATAGGTAGGTCGGGTTCCAAATCATTTTTTTTATGACCGGTTGAACAATTTGTTGTGAGAATCAAATTTTTGGGCGGTCATTCATTTCCGAATGAATATCTTTAGGTCATTCTTTTTATTGGGAGGATAAGCCTCGTGGCCTCCGCTGTAAATATGATTTTGTGTTTTATTTTTGTAAGTGGTTGCTAATCCAAAAAAGAAAACGTTGTGAGAATCGGTTTAAAAGTGAATTGTCTTTAAAGAGATTCATAGAAACGTCTGAATCGAATCATATTCAATTGTTAACAAAAAAAAGAAAACTATAGAACTTGTGGTAAAGTTAGAGATCCCTCATTAGAGAGAGAGAGACGACAATGCGATGGAGGCTTTTCCGAGAACATGTTTGGAAGTTACGTTGGCTTGAGAGAGAGAGAGAGAGAGATATGATACAGGATTTTCCAAGAACAAGTTTGGAAGTTACGTTCGCTTGAGAGAGAGGGAGAGACGACAATATGATAGAGGCTTTAGAGAGAACACGTTTGGAAGTTACGTTGGCTTGAGAGAGAGAGAGAGAGAGAGACCATAATAATATAATATAGGAGTTGCTTTCTCATTAGTCATCACTGACTTTGAAAGTCCATGCAGTTTCCCGACGTGTTCTTGGAAAGAGTCCACCCTCGCTGCACTTACCAACTCCGTCAAGTCGGCTCCATCAAGAGATGGTAGGGAAATGCTAATATCACACAAGGTATAATAAAAGAATCTTACTGGTAATTAGGGGTACTCTGAATCTTGAACCGATTCGGTTCAGTTTTTTGAAAACCAAATCAAACCACTATTTGCATAGAACCGAACCAAATCGGATCATAGGTTTCGACTTGGTTCGGTTCCAAACCACAGTCTTATTAATAGTAAGAAAACCAAACACCATCAATAAAATCAAAAGGCCAAACAGTAAAAGCCTATCACACTACCTCACCTCCTACACAATGCAAGAGGAAAACGAACTCAAAAAAACCAAACACCACCAATGAAATCTAGATCCCCACCATAGTCTCATAAACCAAAAAGAAAGAAACTGTGGCTATATTTATCTGTCCGTAAATAAGTAAATTAAATACATTTATACACACACACACACACCAGGTTATATACTTATATTATATTACGCATAATATATATATAGTTGGGTTTCAACCCTGAAACAGTGATCCAAACCGAGAAAGATTTTTGGAATCGTGAACCGAACCAAACCAAATTCAAGTGGTTTGATTCTGCTGGTGATCAATGTCGTTGGCCTCACTTAGTATGGATAAAGTATTATTTTTTCTTTTGCTGAGTTATGCAGATGTATGGAGTACTCGTATCTGGTATGTACTTGATACCTATATGCGGGCGTATGAGTATCGGTTAACAGGTATGTTAGGGTACAAGTACTGATACTTGTATCTAGAGTTTTTTTAAATGTCTGTCCTGAATGGTTCTAGTCGGCATATATCCATATCTGTAGATATGTTCTGGTTCCAGTTAGCCCAGAACCCGGAAGCATAACCGAACCAGCACAGGCTGGTTCCGGTTCCAAAAACTAAGTTCGTAGGAGTTGCATTCCCAAAACAGATCCAATATCCAGTGGGGCAAAGGACTGCCATTTGGATGCAAATGAACCAGAATCCACCACTTTTATGTTACAGGATCCAACTGATCAAACTCACATTTGGGTTGATTTTGGATCTGATTTCAGGGCTATTCACATTCTTACTTGGGAGTTGAGATCCATGTCAATGGGAGGCAGGCATCTTGTTTTATATTGGAACCAATGATTTGGAACAGCCGATCCCGGTTCTGGTTTTATAAAGATGAAACCAGAACTGAACCGAGTGGTCTCCGGTTCTGTTTCAGTTGAAGCTGCCAAACCGGTTAGGAGTTGGTCATGTCTATATATCTGTCAACTTGATCTAAAAACACAAAAGAGGTATGCTTTGGCATTGTATTTCGATGTTGAGTCTAAACGATATGAAATTGGGACAATTATGACATATAACTGTTTCATTATGAAATGCCTTTTCTTTTGAGTTATATTTAATCTTCAAATTTATGTGTTCCAGTTTCTACTTTATCATGTTGTCGTATTCAATTTTGCATAATTTTAATTATTATATATATATATTATCTTGTTATGTTAAAGATATAGTAGCTTATCATACATTAGATTTATAAAAATTATAATATCCCGAACCCGTATCTGTTCTAATACCGTACTTGCATCCATGCAACGTAGTTGGTGAGAACTGTGTTATTAAATAACTAGATTTATGATTGTTAAATGGCTCATTAGTTCAGTGTGCATATTGAGTTTTCTCATTTAAATACTTGAATGTAGACTCAGTCGGTCTGGTCTGCCAAAACCTTGAGTCAAAACCGAATTGACCACCTTTCAGGTTCAATTTCAGTTCCATTGTGACTGGTCTAGGGTGATCTTTTAGGTTGGTTTAGTTTGAGTTAATTTCGATTTCATTTCAATAATTTATGAAACAAAAGTGAGATTTTAAAAGGATGTAGAGAGTTAGCTCATCTTGGCAGGACTCTCATGTTAAAGGTGACGAGTTTGATTCTCCAGGTGTGTATTCCGTGGTGCTTTTTCCGCATTCAAAAAACAACTACTAAATTGTATTTATTGAGTACAAAATCAACAAAATATTTCTTTAATTATTACCATATTATAACATCATTTAGTAGGCATCATATTTAAAGACTGTAGAGGTAGCTACACGTATTGGATATATATAGTAATCTCCTCTTTCCTTGATACTCAGATTGAAATATGGATGGCAATTTGGATCCGCCCCATGGATACCCGTTCTGCCCCTCTCCACAATGAGACAGGGTGGGAACTGGTTTGCAATAGATTCACCTTTTAGTATTATTTACATCAAATATATGTTTATAAATATGTTATATGCTTATATGTATATATTTATATAAATATAACTATATACATACATAAATAACTTTTAGTTTAACAATATAAATTATCATAAAAAAGAAATTGTATTTTATGTAAAATCTACAATATTATATATTTTTATTAAAAAATATTTTTATAGGTTGAAGTGAGAAGAGGCATGGTGGGCAGTGTTAGCGGTGATCCTCAAGATAGACTGAGTTGCTTAATCGTCTGGGCCTATAATGATTGGAAAAGTGGGCTTTCTTTCGCACCTCCCGTTGGATTTTCTGGCTCACGACCTTTGTGTTGAAATGCATGTTCGTAGAGTGGGAGTTTATGCCAGGAACCAAATGAAGTATAGGTGTAACTGAAACCGCACCGTTGGAGTGCCTGGTTTGGGTTCGGTTCAGCCCTCCCTGCCGGGTCCAAAGCGGCCATCAATTCTTGGACGATGCACTTGTGTTCTAGATCCAAACCCGAACAGAAAGGTCAGAAAACCTTTCGACACATAACTAGCTAATATGGTAATTTCATCGGTTTTCTGGGGCATTATCCTAATTGTGAAAATCCGGTATTTCACCGGTTTTCTGTTGGGGGAAGCAAAAGAAGGAAAGCCAACGCGGCCGAACCCGCCTTTTTCCTCATAAATTTTAAAGCAAGCCACTGGAAGGTACTCTCTCTCTCTCTCTCTCTCTCTCTCTCTCTCTCTCGCCTTCCGACGACTCCGTCGTGTCCCTGGGGGGCGACGCTCGCTGCGCTTTTAGACCCCAACCCTAGTTCACCTTCTTATTCTTCGTTGTATTGTGGGAGAGAGGGGGGAGGCGGATCCCTCTCTCTCTCTCTCTCTCTCTCTCTCTCCATGGATATGGGGGAGAAGGCATTGCGTGTCGCTTTCGTGTTCTTCCTCTTGATTTGCTCTCTTCCCGATGCCTCCACTACCGGGGCTTTCAGAGTCAGGAGCAAATTCGCCGGTGTCAGAACCCAGATTGATCATTTGAGGGAACATGACGTGCGGAGACACGGCCAGCTTCTCGCCGATGCCGTCGATCTGCCGTTGGGCGGTAGCACCGCGGTGGGGTAAGTCTCCCTTGTCGTTTTTTATGATTGTCCGTGTGGTGCTTTCCAATTCGCGTTCTTTTTCTTCTGAGGAGGCGTTTGTTTGATCTGTGTGTGTGAGAGAGAGAGCACAATTAGAAAGTTCTGGTTACACAGAGCTTTTCTTGTTAAGCGAATGGTAAACGGAAAAATCGGGTGAGCTTTAAGCACCACGATTTTCTTGCATGCCATGCTTTATAGTTTATACACATTCACTACAAAGCAAGCAGTTCTCAGCACTTGTTGTTTCGTGCATTCCATTTTTTCATCATCTTGGAATTTCGTGTTCATATATTCCTTTTTTCTGAATAGGGTGTATTATACGGAAATTTGGATCGGGAACCCGGCAAAACATTTCTTTGTGCAGGTTGACACGGGAAGCGACCAGCTTTGGGTAAATTGCATCCATTGTCGGGATTGTCCGAAAAAGAGCGATTTGGGAGTATGCTTTTCTCACTTTGTCTTAGCTCTTATATTTCACTTAATTCTCAATTCTAGCTTGTTGTTAAGATGACACTTAAATTTGCAATTGTACTTTTAAACTTTAATATTAGGATAGTGGCCTGTTACTTGGTTATAGTTTGTCTCCTAGAATACATTGATGGTTATTGTTGGTACCACTATCCTTTCTCAAACATTTGCTGGCGATTTATGTTGTGTTTTGTTTTTTAATTTCCTCTTCAGTTTATGCTTGTTATTTGATCATTCACTGAGACTATTCGTTTTGAAGTTCGCTAGACATGCTGTTGGTGCAGTTGGAGTTAACCCTCTATGATCCAACCAGTTCCACTACTGGTTCTTTGGTTTCGTGTAAGGATGACTTTTGCCCAGTGCTTTCTAGTGGCCAAGATTCAGGCTGCACTGCTAATGTTCTCTGCCCGTTCGCTTTGCGGTATGCCGATGGAAGTGCCAGCGCAGGCTACTTTGTGGAAGATCAGATACAGTACAACAGAGTAACTGGCAATTTCCAAACCAGCCCTGTCAACTCAAATGTGGTGTTTGGGTATGTTCCTACTTGTGCTACCTTGTTCGCTGTCAAAAAATGCAATATAACTGATGTGAACTAGTTGTATGTGACAGAAAATGTTACTAAGTACCCAACTAAGTATGGGCGCTATAATATCATAGAGCTATTATTATTATTATTAGTGTTTTTAAGTTATTCTCTAATGCTTTCCATGGCCTTGATATATATTTTTGGTGGATTATGTCACTGAAATGTGTTATTAGGAAAACTAAATCAACTATGAGATTGATGATTGGAGTTTATTTTGAGGGGAAGAGCCTAAGAGAACTTCTAGAAGGTTGGTCTTGGGTAGCTGCTTAGTGCCTTATATTAGCCATACAATTTATATTAAAAAGGGGTTCACGTGGTTGTTGCAAGCATGTGAGGCTAATCAATGCAATATATAGAATAAAACGGTGCCGGATTTTTCACACTCTAAGAGAGATTCTAGAAGGTTGGTCTTGGTAGCTGCGTAGCACCTTATATTAGCAGTACAATATCTATTAGAAAGTGGTTCATGAAGTTGTTGCAAGCATGTGAGGCTAATCAATGCAGCATGTAGAATAAAATGGTGATGGATTTTTGACTCTCTATTATCAAAAGACTGACTTGATGGACCTTCTTATATCTTGAATTGATTTTCCTTTTCTTTCCAGTTTTGCTAATTAGTAAGATGGGAAACTAGGGGTTCCATAGAGTATTGAGAGTTTTTACTGGATTTGGGCTGGACCACGTCTCCTGTGATGGATTGGTGCAGAATCTAAAGGGGATACAGCCCCAGTTGGCACGCCTCTACTTGGCGTTATCCAACTTGAAGTCCTTTTGATTCGAACCCCTAGTCAGGGTCCTTGTTCCAATAGTTTTTTTTGTATATCATGATTGAAGGCCTTTCTGTTATTCTTTCATACTTTTGTTTTCTGATTAATATTTATCTGCTATATCCTTTTGAGTTCTTCTCAACATGTACAAAAGCTATCTGTGACAGAAATGAAGATGTTGAGATAGATGAGTGATCATACAAGAAAAGACCGTATGCATAATGAGGTTATTAGAAACAAATTAGGAGTAACACCAATAGAGGATAAAGTGAGAGAATATCTTTTAAGATGGTTTGGACATATAGAAAGAAGATCAAAAGAAAAACCTGTAAGAAGGTATGAAAAACTAATTTTGGAAAGTATTAAAAGAGGTGGAGGACGACCACAAAAGTGTTAGAAAGAAACAATAATGAATGATCTAGCTTATTGTGAGTTAACTGCTAACATGACACATGATGGGCTCTGTGGAAACAAAGAATCCATGTAGCCGACCCCGTCTAGTATGGGAAAAGGCTTAGTTGTTGTTGTTGTTATCCTTTTGAGTTCCTCTGGACTTGTGGTTTGTTAGATATCTTTTAGTTGCTTCAGTAAGTTAAGCGGTAGGATACTTTGTTGAGTAAACATGTTTGGTTTGATAACAGTACAGGATTTATTAACCTCAAAACTATGCTTGCTATCCTTGCTTCTTTCATGCACACAGCATTCTTTCTTTTTTCTTACTTCTGATAGTTCCTATATGTTCCCTGTCCTTCTGGATTATTCCTTAATATTTTGATGCATCTATTAATTTTTGCTTAGAGCAAGCAACAGTTGCTGTGCAGTAGATTCACATCTTGCCATTTATGGTTTCTGTGTACCAAATGGTCTATCATTACAATGAGTTAGAAGCACTGTTAAAATTGCCCTATTGTGGGAGGCTATATTTGTATGTGTGTGCACACTTGTGTGTGCCACTTTGTCTCTGTATTCCTAATACATCATGTTATTTCTCATTCTTGTCGGTTGAAGCTGCTCCAGTTCTTCCCGTTTACTTGGTATTACCTGTAATTTTGCTTCCAAAAGTCTGGATTTTTAATGGATTTCTGACACTTGTGCAGATGTTCCATTGTTGAAACCGGCCTGCTTCATGCTAATGACCTGGCACTGGATGGCATCATGGGTTTTGGACAATCAGATACCTCTGTGATTTCTCAATTAGCTTCATCAGGAAAAGTTAACAAGATGTTTGCTCATTGTTTGGATGCAAAAAATGGTGGTGGAATCTTTGCAATTGGGCATGTAGTGGAACCCCGCATGAAGATGACCCCTATTGTTGCTAATCAGTATGATAGCGTATTGGTTATTTGTTGCATGATGTGTATACATTATATGTTTCGTTGGTTATCAGTTACATTAGTTTAGCTATGGTATTTGTACTTCGTTTCTTGTGAATCATCTCAATTACTAAAGAAGTATTACTTATAAAACATAAGACATAATCTGGATCAAAGAAAAGAAACGTGTCCACTTTGGGACCCAATTTTTACCTCTAACAACCTCCCCATGCTCGCACTCGGCGTCGACAAACACAGTGATATGGGGGTCAGGCGCTTAAGGAACCAAAGGAAACCTGCCACAGAGTCCAGTAGAGAGAGCTCACGTTGCACCACATGCGAAAAATTGACAGCTACGGTCTCACCTTCCTAGAGATAATGGGCATCCAGGCGGAGCAACTAAAACCGACAAAAAGTGACATCATCGAAGCATAAGAGAACATTCAGCTCCTGAGCGAAGTGGACGAGGTTCTCTCCAGTAAGATGCTCTATTGAGTCGGCGAGGACAACAACCATGAGGTGGAGAGAGGGAGGTGAAGCTTTGGGCTTGAGGGCAAGCTCCTACATAAAGGAGGTCCATTGGTCGCCAAGTCCAAGGTCGAAATCAACAATGTGGATAGCGTTGAAACCCTCTAGGGCCTTAAGGAGGGTTTTCTTAGTGAAGTTGGCGAAATGGGGTAGAGGGGAGGCCTCATAGAAGAATTTGTAGGCACTGATTTCATAGCGAAATGGACCCGATTTAATCATGTTTGGTATTCAGATTTGATTCCATCCAAGTGTGCTCTTTTCAACTTGTTTGTTTTTAATATTGATGATATCAATTGTTTGTTGGCATGTTTAGAGGAAAAATGTGTTGCAACATTTGAATTATTTCAAACTTGACTATATTGATTAGATCAATTGGAAAATAATAAGTTGTATCTTCCAGTGTAATTGAGACCCATGTTGTTGGCTTTTTATTGAAGACCTTTGTGATTAAGTTAAGGTGCTTCATGTTGTTGGCCTTTTATTGAAAATCAATTAATGTTTAAAGATGTACTTATTGTTATTTTAGAATTAAAACTTGGTTGTTAAATGAATTGGAAAAATGCTTATTGACAATAAGTTGCATATACTTGTATGACTAAGATCCATGGTGTTGGCCTTTTATTGAAGACCTTTGTGATTAAGGTGCTTCATGTTGGTGGCCTTTTGTTGGAAATTAATTGATATTTGAAGATGCACTTATTGTTATTTGAGGATTTGTGATCTTGATAACTTTAAGGTTGCTTTTTTCATGAGATTATGGTCTTCATTTATTGGCCTTTTGTTTAAGATCTTTGTGATTAAAATCCTTCATGTTGTTGGCCTTTTGGTTGGAGAGTGATCAATATTGAAAAATCACTTAAGTACTTATAGTTATCTTGATTAGCTTGTATTTGATAAAATTATTTTAAGAGAATTGTGAGACAAACCTTATGAGACTTTTTGAAAAGCATGAAGTATTCCTTTGACTTATTTTAATCATCTTAATGGATTGTCTTATTTTTGGAATCACAGAATCACTTTTGAGTTTAAAGGATATTTAAGGGCCTTGAGAATTGGATGTATGAAGGTTTTGAGTTTTGCTTTAAAAAGCTTGTTTGAGATCGAGTTTTTCCATAAAACTCGGTTTTAAACTTAACCTTAAAGTTTGCTTGACTTGGCGGGTTTTAAGCTTAACGTTAAAAAGATTGTGTGAAGGTTTTGAGCTTTGCCTTAAAAAACTTGTTTGGGTTCAAGTTTATTCTTAAAACTCGGGTTTTGAGCTTAACCTTAAAAAACTTGTTTGATATACCACGGTCCCCACAAGTTTGTAGTGATTTATGAACCTATTTGTTATAATAGGCAATCCTATTTGGATGATATCAATATTTTCTATTAAATGACTTTATTGAATTAGAGCAAATCAACTTCATGAACTTATTTGACTTGTTTTTGGTTTGCCTTCTGGATTAAATATCATAAATTGTCTTGCTGGTTTTAAAAATTGAGTGAATGTACGTATTGATACTCCATTTGTTTTCATACACGGTGAAAAACAAATTGGTACTTTGATTGTGAAAAGATGTTTTGAAGAAACTTGTCCCCTCTCATATTCACGTTTTTTGTTGTTAGAAAAACTTTCCATATACACATCATAAGTGTTGTTGTTGTTCAACTTAATCATCAAAAAAATATGGAAGAAATTAACGAGATTGAACAGAAAAAAAAATGACTGCACTGAATCTGGGAATCGGCGCCCCTATGGCTGCCGCCCAATTTTCTCTTATGGCAGTTACAACTTAATCAACCCTAACCACTCTTAGGGCTGTTTTATACAAGTTTATAACTTAAAAGACAGAAATACCCTTAACTTGACTCTCTAATCACTGAATAAACACGATATCCAACTTGGATCAATAGTTGATCCAATTCGGTACTACACAATTAAACTAAGACTACCATACACAAGAAATAAGAAAGCAACATATTAATTTATTCCTTTCAACAATAAGTTTGAAGGGGAGTGTTAAAAATGTAATAGGATTGGGCCAATAGGGCTCATAAGTATGTATTTGTAATCAGATCTCAAGAGACCCAGGCTATCCAGGCTAGGACTATTTGAACTAGGGCTACTCGAACTAGGGCCACCTAGGGCCACATGGGCCATCAGGGGTTCAATGACTAGTAAAATAGTCATTTCCCTTCAACAACCAACAACACAATTACTGACTTTCATTATTCTCTATATATAAACTGTTCGTGTATTCAATAACGGTAAGCCCTGTGTGGTTGATTGTATATAGATTTGACTCCAATAAAATGGATTCAGGTAGTTTATCTCTTTTCTAACAACCTGCACCAGTGTGACCTTGTTTCTTATTTCATTAGCATTTCCTGAATGCTTATTAGTTGCCAAGCTTATAAATAGTTCCCTTTTTGATGTTTATGTGTGGCAGTTAATTGTGCGTTAGTACTAGTCTGGTTAACATATTTTTCTTTTTTGAGTAACAAAAAGCTTTCAGCCATTAATATGGTTGTTACCCAAGCGCTTTTAACTTTTTATCTTAGGTCTCACTATAATGTGTACATGAAGGCAATTGATGTTGCTGGGGTGATGCTGCAACTTCCTTCAAATGTATTTGCTTCTGGAGATGGTGTTGAAGACAGGCGCGGAACAATTATTGATAGTGGTACTTCATTGACTTATATTGCTGAAGAAGCATTTGAGCCTTTAATGAGAGCGGTGAGGATGAGAAATTAAGTCTATTCATGTGGATACTGTTATTTATTGGATGGTGGTTCACTTGTTTTCATGTCTCTTCTTAGATTGTCTCTTATGGGTCACGTGTGCAATTTTACATGTCCCCCCAAGGTTCAAGTTGCTTTCAGTACAGTGGAAGGTAATGGAAACATTTCATTCTGTTGCTATGTATTTAACAACGTAACTGTGCACTTGTCTAAGTTTATGTGATTACTAAGTATCATTTCCACGTTGTATCAACAAAAGAAAAACTGGAAGCTTAGTGGTGAAAATCTTTCCTAGTTGGCTTCTTAGTCCTGCCGTAGGAAAATCTTGGCTTCTAAAGTGCTTAGGTAAATGTTTAAGACAAGAATCCGGGAAGGGTGATGTTTTTGTTTCTATCCATTCTAATGTTTTATAGACTTGTACTTCATTCGCAACCATATTCCATGTGTATTATTGTTTTACTTTCATCCTTGTATTCTCATGTAATCTGCTCTTTGAGACTTCAAGCAAACAAACTCTGTATTGTACTTGATTTTCCTGTGAAATTCTTCTATTCATTGCTTTTCTCTGTTTTCAATTTGTCAACGTAATTTTTGGGTTATTCTATGATAAGAGCCTCTTAAGTTTTGACGAACATACTTCTAGCATTAAAGAAATTGATTTTATGGTACTGTGGATTTTTTGAAGCCCCTCTACGTTCAATTACAGACATTTCTTGCAGTAGTTTTATTTTCTTATATGAGTAACTTTGTGAATGAGCCTTCCCATTTGTGACCAAATCCTCATTCTCATCTTCTCTTCTTTTGGCAGTGTGGATGATGCCTTTCCATATGTTACCTTTTATTTCGAAAATTCTGTTACAATGAAGGTTTATCCACATCAGTATCTTAATCAAATAAATGTAAGCTTTTCTATCTCTCACTTTTCATTTGGGGCATTCCTCTTATTTGTAGACTATTCATTTTATGACATGCTTATTCTGCTCATGGGTTCCTTTTCTTCCACTCAACAACCTCATCAGAAATTTCAGTCTCTATGTCTTTACCTCTCTAATCATCACCATATTATTTATCATGGCATGAAGTTTACATACCAAATGGAATACGTGATCCAACATTAGGAACTAAACAATTGTCTGTAGCTGATTTGACTTTTAATTGTGAGGAGCTTTTTCTTGAAAACATCCTTAGCATAATTACATTTTAAATGACGGATGTCTTCTATATGGTTTGGCTCACTAGAACGAGAAGGCAGTGGAAAACAAATTAGTATCCATTTCATAGTTTCTATGTCTGTTATTTTATTTGGATGCAGAACAAAAATCTTATTTTTCTCTATTTATGTTTTGGATTTTTTTAAACTTCAGCTTTAAGTTCCTAAAGTGTGTAGATTTTGGATGCATTTCGGAAAATAGAAAATACATTCAGAAGGGTGCCTTGTTGACCTTATTCAAGCTTACCCATTCTAGGCAAGGATGGCTGGAGGTGCAACATGAGGACACCCGAGGAGACCACACATCCCAGTATTCCTATTGCCTGAGCGCACTTAACATTCTGAGTTTTGATTGGGATGCTGTGTATTACTGCTGGAAAAATCATAGCATATGGTAAAAGTTTAAGTTATTCAACAAAGTTTAGTTGGCTGTCATGCAAAAGACACCCTTATCCTTTTCCCGGGCTTGTAAATTCTATTAATGGACAAAGTCTCATCTTAGTTGGAGTTCTAAATTGTAAGAGTTCCAAATTTTGGCTGACTGTCATTTATGAAACACATCCCTCATCCATTTATCCGGGCTTGTAACATGCTACCTAAGGGCAACTGTCACCATGTATGGAGTTCAAAATCTTAAGAGTTTCAAACTTTTAGCTGGTCGTTGTTTATTGTAACCACTTTTCTTGGGCTTGTTTTGTGACCAACTATATTAGGACAAACTTTCACCACCAGTGGAGTTCCAACCAAAATTTAAGTGTCACCAGGTTAAAGTTCCAAAAATTCTCATGAGAATGAGAGTTCTACATGATAAGAATTCTCAGAGGAGAAATTCTCTTTCCTTTGGATTTTCTCGAATGGTATTAGGATTCTCAATTTATAAGAAATATTAAAGTACAAATATAGGCGATACCATTTAACTTATGTTGAGTTACCTATTAGCATGGCTCATGATTGAGCTCTATGAAAATAAAAGTCCATGTAGCTGACCCCATCTAGTATGGGAAAAGGCTTAGTTGTTGTTGTTGTTGTATGAAAGTACAAATATAAAGGACTAAGAAATCATTTGAAGGCATTATAAAAAAACAGAAGATCAGCGTGAAATCAACTGAGACTGGAAAGGCACAAAATGTCTTATTTTGCATAAGAAAATGATGAAGTGTTACCCTAACAAGACTCCTTTCTACCTTAAATATCACTTGAACTCTGTCAATAACAGAGACATCTATAAGGAGTCCTATCATGGTTTAATCATCACACAAGGAACTACAGGACTGAAAGTACAGACATGTTGAATTTGTTTGATGTGTATGCTTGTATACATTACTAGTTATTTGCGTAGGGTATAATTTCTTCTACTTTTACCATTGAAGCAGATATTTGATGTCAGTTTCTAAAAGATGACAACCACTGACATGAACGTAATAGTATTTCAGAATTTCTTTTCCCGTTAGTCTACAAATAATTATATATGGAATGTAAGTTTGATCATTTGGTTACTTTAGAGGACATATAAATTAAAATTGGCACACATTGCATCCCTCCAAAGGAAAGTTTTAAATACCTAGGGTCAATTTTTCAGAGTGATGGAAGAATTGATGGAGATGTTACGCATAGAATTAATGCAGGTTGGTTAAAATGGAGAGGAACATCAGGTATTCTTTGTGATAAGAAGATACCATTAAAGTTAAAAGGTAAATATTATAAAGCAATAATTAGGCCTGCAATGTTTTATGGTTATGAGTGTTGGGCAGTTAATCATCATATACAAAAGATGTCTGTGACAGAAATGAAGATGTTGAGATGGATGAGTGGTCATACAAGAAAAGACCGTATACATAATGAGGTTATTAGAAACAAATTAGGAGTGACACCAATAGAGGATAAAATGAGAGAATATTGTTTAAGATGTTTTGGACATATAAAAAGATCAAAAGAAGAACCTAGAAGAAGGTATGAAAAACTAAATTTGGAAAGTATTAAAATAGGTAGAGGACGACCACAAAAGTGTTGGAAAGAAACAATAAGGAATGATCTAGCTTATTGTGAGTTAACTGCTAACATGGCACACGATAGGGATCTGTGGAAACAAAGAATCCATATAGCCGACCCCGTCTAGTATGGGAAAAGGCGTAGTAGTTGTTGTTGTTAGTCTAAAAATAATTAATCTTATTTCACATTCTAAATGACTAAGTTTTCTATCGCGGTCGCTTCCATGTACTTACTCTTGGTGCTTTAATTTCAAGTTGATGTTATAACCTACTAGTTTTCTTACTATCTTTTCAATTTCAGATGACATGTTTTGCCTTTTTCTTTATGCTCTTGCAGGACTTCAATTGGTGCATCGCTTTTCAGAATAGTGGTAGTCAAAGTAGAGATTCCAGAGGGTTGACTGTCATGGGGGGTATGATTTGATGACCTTTTACCATCACATAGAAGGAAGAAAATTTATATTTCAAAATTGGACAACTATATTAATTGCCTTCCACCTTTTCTCACAAAAATCTCGGTATTTGTGCTGCATTTTTTATTTTTTGTAGTTGTATTTGATGATAACTGGACCATTTTGCACGCTTTCATGAAAAACAAGGAATTATCAAATTAATGGCGACCGAATTTATGACATCCCTTTCTTTTTTTATTTTTACTCATCAATTCTGAGAATCTTAGTTTATTCAGTTCTCACTAAGTGAGACCTCACCTGAGAAAAAATGAATTTGTGATCTAGGTAACTGCTTACTCTTTTAATTGGTTTTGTTGTTGATACATACCGTAGAACTGCCATCTTTTTATATTTGTTTCTCTGGATGCTTTCTTTTCCTGTAAATTCCTTTGGTTTCTTGATGTTCTGTGCACAGATCTAGTTTTGGCCAGTATGTTGGTGTTTTACGATCTTGAGAACCAAGCCATTGGATGGACAAATTATGATTGTGAGTATTTTTTTCATGTATACCAGTGTGATCTATAATTTTTTCCTAGTTTTCTTGTGCACTTTCTTCTCTTGTCAAAAATAAGTTATTCTGTGCTTGCCTACCCTTGATCTGTTCTTTAATGTCTCCGTTGTAGTATTTCTCGATATTCTTATTATTTGTTTATCATTTTTTTTCTTGATGATCCACATCGGACTGTTGGAACAGTCAGAAGGTAGAAATGCATCTGCAATTTCTTTGCCTATAAGTGTTCTTTTTCTGCAGTTGTGTCTCTTCCAGTGGTTTACAGTTTTCTTAGTAGTTTGGATTCAGAGATCTTGTGCACATGATTCTTGGAATAAATACAAACAACAACAACCAAGCTTTTCCCCATACCATTCTTGGAATAAATAAATCAATAATTTCATATTTAATACAAATTGAAACTATGGTTTAATGAGCTATTGACTTGAAATTAGTGAACAAAAAATTTCTGTTTAACGATGGTTCCTGGAAAATAAATGAGAAACGATGAGTGGCATGCTCCATGTTTCTTTTAAACAATTTTAAGGATAACATAAGAACGATGTTTCATTGTTTCTTATAATTTTTCTTGGGGGTGGTTATGTTGCAGAGGTTTCAATGTGTTTCTTTTTCTATCCAAAAGGTTATGAGCCCCTGAATCATTGATGAGAATCCTTGTATCCCTTATGTAAACCCACCTCTGGTGTGCCGAAAGTTATTGTATTCTTGTTTTTGTTGTTGTTCTTATTGTTGTCATTGTCATCATCATCATCATCATTATTATCTTTATCTTTTTGAGGCAAGGTTTCATTCAACTGAGAAAAAAATTGATTTGTGGACGATTCATCCTGCTGAATAATGATCTTTCTGGTCCACCTTTAACTGTGAGCTACGTTGTTTAAGGCTGATGTCAGGTGTCTGCTTCTTCTCAATCCAGTGTAACAGTCACTAGTGAGCTGACCTAGTGACTGAGATGTCTTGATATAGTTAATATATGATAAATTTGAGGCATTTTGTCTGCTGAATGAATTTCTTGGAGTAAGTTTGAGTTCTAAATTTAACAACTATACAAAATTGTTTAGTCAGGTTCAGGCTGGTTGGAGGTTAACCATTGTTTCATTTAGCCTTCCCTACTTAACTTTTAATGGTTTTGAAAAAACTATTACTCTGAGACAGCTCTCTGTGGGCTTGATCATGTTTGAAGATGGGTTTTATTACATCCCAACAGCGTTTTGGTTTAGGATCTGTAGTTATCTTTGATGAGTATCAACAGCTTCTTCTTTACTTAGTGCAAGAAATGCATAACAGAATTCAACTTTATGCCTCTGATCCTAATATGTAATGAAGTATATCACAACGTCCCTGTATGGTACGGTATTTTACTTGTCACGTTTTATAGTCATACTGAGGAAATAACGTCCAAATCACAGGTATGCTACTTTGTGACGTTTAGTGAGGTTTGGGTTGGCTTTTAGTCCACGCTTCCTAGTTTAAACTTAACCCAATAGTTAAATGGGTCTATTGAGCTGGTACTTGACCTTGTATTAACTTGGTTCATCTAGGTGACAGTTTGATCTGGTTGCAAGGATGGATCGTGATGATTTGTCCCTTGTGTTGGAAATCTATGTTAATCCCAGTCATGGTTTCATTATCTTTTTCTCCTTTGGCTAAAGTATCTAAATAATTTGATCGTAGAAAATTGGGTCCTTTATCTCTGAAAGGTGTGGTTGTTCGAACTTTGACACAAACTCTTTGTTGAATTGTTTGCATGAAGGAGTTGGATTCATTGTCCCTTGAAGATGTGTTATAGATTACAAACACAAGCTGTTCTTGGTATGTTAAAGACACAATAAATGGAGTAGCATGAAAAGTATGAAAGGTCATTGTTAAAAAATTAGTTATGTGCATCAGAAATTTTTTCAATATAATTTCAAATGTTGTTAGGATGCCTAAGATGGTGGATAGTAATGACAAGTTGTGGATGAGGCAAAACTTGTTTGTTATGAGCTAATCTCAACTTGAGATCTCACAATTTGCAACGTATGTGACTTTGCCACCCTTGTTCCAGTTACCATTTCTTCTTGTTTGAGTTCTAACCTTCATATCTTTTTTTTCTGATAAATCTTGTCTATTCTTAAGCAAGCCTTTCCGCACACCAGGCGGGTTACTTTGTTCTCATCCAGACATGCTTAACTTTGTACCTGTAGTGAAACCTGGAAATCTAGTGTATCATGTGCTGAAAAGATTGCCACCTTCTGAGCTAAAGGGTTGATAAACTTTTACACCGGTCCTCTACTCAACAGAAAAACTAAGGGTGAGCCTTCATCATAGAGGGCGTCTCAAAAGCTATTGTTCATATCGTCACTAAGAAACTCTCAAAAACCATTCTCCTTATTAACGTAGAAAACTTTTCCTGAAACACACTTCCAGAGTTTTGACGAGTTCCAGTGTATTAGTGCTGGTAACATCACAGATCCTAAAATACGACAGATTTCTTCTGCTTGTTTGCTACCTAACACAGCTAAAGATGTGACCTGACCGGAGTGGAGTTTTGAAAACCGTCGTCCTTATCGTCCTTAAAAAGCTCTTGCATCTAGGGTATGTAATCACTTAAATGTCACACTTGTTAATAGTTTTGGAGTGAATACTGATACCTGGCAGCAATTACTTCGTTGCTGCTGGTGATAGCAATAATGGAACGCTTCCGTTCTGTTTGCTACAGGAACAAAGAGAGGCAGATTTATTTTATATCCGATAAGTACCAATGTGCAATGGGAGGCGCTTGTGTTTCTATCATTTCGAAGATCAATTTCTCCCATAATGATATCTAAAGGCATTCATCACATTGGCACAACGAAGGGTTCTTTGCTGTATTTCTTTGTTTAGGCCGTTATGTACTACTGTCTATGATGTTTCCATTTTCTCCTGTTACGAAGCTCATCCAATTGTTTATGGTTTTCGGAGATTTTATTGCAAATTTTATTATTATTTTTTTACTCCAGGTTCATCAAGCATCAAAGTGAAGGATCTTCAGACTGGAGCTGTTTATTCTGTGGGGCCTCTTGACATTTCCTTTGCATGTAACCTATATTCTCGAAAGTTCTCTCTAATACTGTATCTAGTCATCACACTTCTCCATTTAATTCATTACATTGAGCTGGTACGCCCGGCTTGATTTGTACTACTGGCTTGTATGACATTCAATAAGAAAGTAATATAATTTGTGCCCATGTTCACTTAGGCCTGGTAAATCAGAATGAACCAAACAAGAGTAGTAAATGACTCGTTCATCTATTCAAAGTCTTGTTTATGTTCGGCTCATCATAGGTCACTTGAGCTGAGTTGAACATGAGCTGATTTAGATGAATTGGACAAGTTCTGCTGATTAAAGTCAAAACTTAAGTTTCTACATTGCAATTTAAAAAATCTTCAATTTTCTGACTAGAAATTAAGTTCAAATGTATTATTTTATGTAAGATTGGAAGATTTGACCACTGGGTTACCTTATATCCAGCCAATTAGTTTGATTAACATGGCTTTGTTGCATATGCGTACATAAGATGTAGTATAGCTCAGAGGCTTATATGAGCTTAACCAGTTACAGTTATTGTATACTTAGTGAGCATGGCTGACCATCTTCCCTTGGTTCATCCAACAATTGCACGTACATGTTTGACATGTAAACAAGGTGCAAAAGATTTTTGACTTTGTAGAGGGCTATGTGTGCCGAAGGAACTGGTTTGGATGAACCAAGCTGATGCGTGTGATCTGGAGCTTATGGTAAGAGTAATTGAAGGATAGTTTCTGTGTTGGTCCTAGAGGCAGTCCTCCATTGCTAGGATCAACCTGTTTATGTGGGAAGCTACCGCACTTCAGATGAATGTTGCAGGACACATGGGGCAGTTGCTCTTTATTTCCACCATAAACTTCGGGGCACTCCCGAAATTCACCTGGGTCTGCCTAACCGAAGTTCTGAAAAGACCGCACTTCAGATGAATGTTTGTTGCAGGACACATGGGGCAAGTTGCTCTTTATTTCCACCATAAACTTCGGAGCACTCCCGAAATTCACCTGGGTCAGCCTAATAGTTCTGAAAAGCTTTCCTACCTAGTGGACCCGCGTTCCGAGGTGCTCATAAGAAGAAGCTTTGGTACAATGGGGAGATTGAAGCCTGGGGTATCGAAAGTCTTCACTTCATTTTGTGAATCGACTCCCTAACCAGGTGAGTTCTTGCTCGTTGCGTGAAGAAGCCGTTAATGAGAAAGCCAAATACTTGTTGAGGGCGCTCTAGCGCCGTTACTTTAATGAGAAAGCCAAATACTTGTTGATGGCGCTGTAGCCCCGTTGCTGCTGGCGGGAGTTCGACTCCCAGAGGATGCATGTGTTAGGCTTTGGCCTCCTCTTTTTTTAAAAAATGCTTGTTGAGGAGAGATTGTGTGTTTACGTGTATGCATATGTATTATTCTGTGTTTAACATGCATTCTCTCCCTCTCCCCCTCTCTCTCTATATATACATATATATACACATACATATAATACATACACATATATACATATATATATATATGTACATACACATATATATACACATATACATATACATATATATATGTGTGCGTGTGTGTGTGTGTGAGTGTATCTATATAGGGAGAGCAGGGAAGTTTGGAGGAGAGAGTATCACATGCAGATGGAGGCAGTAATTGCTGCGGTCGTAACAGGCTGAAAAGTTCAGCGTGACATTTTACTGCCAGCGTACACCGACTCGTGTATTTCTTTCGCTCGCACATGTTCTTGAAACCGAGCCCAGTTTCTTCTGACGATTCTTTCACAACGAAAAATGATTTCTGAATTTTATTTTATTTTCCGCTGAATGAACGACTTTACAAAAGTTGAGCATCCAATTGGCCCCAAGTGAAACAGATAGGACATTCTTCCACCCAAGACTAGAGAAATGGAACTGCCGTAGGTTCAGGTCTCTAATCAAATGGATGCCTTGGAATGCAGTACAACCCTGACTTTTACTGATTTACAAGGCCCACTAGCGTCCTGTTCCTCTGGGTGGGCTGTTGGAACTGGGCCTCTAACGACAATTCTGTAGCCAGTTTGCAACGATAGTTCTGCAGGCCCAACCATGTAATCAAACATCCCCTTGAGGACCCTTACAAAGGAAGACCTCACATCATGCATGCGCATAAATGAATGTGAAATCAACAAAGGTTTAGACACATCTTCAACCCCTCCTTAGTCACACGCACAGACACTTTGGAAGACCCAACCACCTAGTTGCCGGTCTCAAACTGCTTCCTCCTGCGGTCTCCATCCAACTGGACCTATGTCTTCCAACTTCATTAACTTTGGTCGAGCACGTCGGCCCGTTGTTACCCGAAAGCCCCTTTCTCCGATTCATACGATAGGAGAATCAATGTATGTATAAATTAGCTGCCAGCAGTATCAATCTTCCTTTTGGCTTGCTCTTATGGGAGATCAGTTTGGTATCGCTGATCACATGGGTGTAAGGTTTACATGAGGCAAGCCGAAAATCTATTTGGGGCATTTCCCACCCTTTTGTACCAAAAAGAAAACCCTTTACTTCACAGGCAATTATCCAATTCAAGCATCTTAGATCGGGCCGGGTCGGTGTAATGGGCACAACAAATAGGACATGAGACCGTTTCTTAAATTTACTCAATTCTCTTAAATGAAGGTTGAATAGGCTAATGAGGATAATCGACATAGAATATACTTGTGGACCAAGTCTCGTCAATTCTTGCTTTGGGTCTAGGTCCAGTTAAACCTGGCTCGTTGGGTCTGGGCTGTCCGGCTAACAATAGTATGAGTCTCAATCAAGGGTAAATTTTTGTTAACCCTACACTTTTGAACAAGGATGGGATCAACTTCGATCTTCTGATAAATCTGAAAGTAGAATTTTCATTTCATGATTATGAAGTAAAATTGAAACTTTATAGCTACTAAATCAGCATGTTCACAACAATTGGTAATCCTAATGGGCCTGCCAATTTTGCTTCTTGTTTATACTTACAAAAGACTCTTCAAATTGCACAACAAGCAATAGCTCACTTGGCTACGGGGTCAACTCAGAAGTTAAAGGTTATGAGTTCAATACTCAGGGTGTGTATCATCTTTGGCCTCCCCGTTGTACAAAAACTAGATGATCTGTGGTGGCATGGAATGCCTTTTGTACTAAAATTTTAAGTAGCATAACATAGCACACGATCCGCCGGCACCATAAAAAATTGGAGTATCCGGTTAATGTGCCAGCCCTAGACGTGTTTGGTTTCAGTTACCGTAGAACCTGGAATCGTAACCAAACTGACTCAGGATTGGTTCCACTTTCGATTCTAGAGCTACCAGTTCTAGTTTGAGTCTGGAACTGCCTAGAACCGATACTATTATTGAAAAAAATTAAAATCATAAGAATTTTTTTTAAAAGTACCGTAGTTTGGATGCATTGGTTCCTGTTTCAATTTTATAAGACGCCGGGTTCAGCCGGTTCCTGGTCCAGTTCAGTTCTGATTGGAACCGCGGGGCCGATTAGAAACCGTCCATGTCTAAACCCATCTTTCTCTTCCAGTTCTATTTGAAGTCATCCTAACTCCTCCGAACTAATACATGTAGCACCTTTGTATCTTTCCCCATGAACCTTTCTCCTGCAAAGTTTTCTTGGGTGAATAGTGTTCAACTTGTGACGTTTCACTCAATCTAATCACTAGTGTTAGAAGGATGTAAATTTTCCCTCTTGAGACCCACCATGTAAGCGCAAACCCTTATATGGGATCATAAAGCCAAACTTTATAACTTCTAAGTGGAGTCCGATACATATATTATTAATCTTCAGTATGCTGTAGCTTGTGTTGTAGTACCATTTAACCTTAAAAGGCAAGATGATGTTTTATTGTTCTATTTTAAAATTTTTGAGACTTTTTTTCTTTTGGATACAATGGGGAGTTCGAAGCCAGATGCATGCCCCGGGTGTTTAACTCACGAGCTTCAACTTGTGAGTCGACCCTCTGGCCAGGTGATCTATTACTCACAATTCTTTTGATGAAATGTAGAATGCCTCCTGCGCACATCATCGAGAAGGCACAGTCAACAATTGGCTGAATGGTGGTCCTGGTTGTTCTACCTTCGATGGATTCGTGTATGAACACGGTAATCTCAAAAACCTTCATGTTGTTTATATCTCTCAGTTTCCTAATCTAAAATTTCAAGCACAGCTCAAATAGTACCTGCACGTTTAATACATGAAGGCTTCTTAAAAGTTGAAAGGTTCCATCTAAAAGTTCCTCTAGCCTGGAGGTACTTCAAATGCAATCTATGTGTTTGAGAGAGAGCGTGTGTGTGTGTGTGTTTGCGTACAGATTCAGAATTCAAGGTGTAAACTCTGTAAACAACGCATCGTCTTCCGGTACTTTCTTTGGCACCTCCATATGGAACTTACTAATGCAGTGATATGGTTTTGCTGAGATGAGGGACTTACAGGCGCTGTGTTTTCTGTTCTACATTTCAGCTTTCCATTGTTATTTACTTCTACTCACCAGCAGGAGTTAGCTTTTCCTACTCAAATGACTCGAGTGACTTACTGGAGATCAACAAACTGCTAGCGACACAAATTTCTCTTAAAGATTTATTCCTTCACATGTACTCCGATAAACCTGCATTGGCACTGCCTATTTCCATCATATCAAATTTTCAGTTGGCTAGATTACTATTCTTTGCATCATACTGTTGTGAACTACTGAAACTCATCACATATCATTGATCCTTGAAACAAGTTCTTTTCTGAAAAGATCGAAGCCTCAGATGCAATCCAGATGCTTCTGCCATGTCATGCGAAATGTCTATGAGAAATTGCTTAGTACAAGATGACTTCCTGATCTTGTCCATGCTTCCAAGCTACTTTACAATAGTAATCTTGATTCTCAGGTCATGATAGTTCTATGCGTGTTTCTCATCCCCTTTCTAAATTTCTGGCTTTATGTGCAGATACTTTCATATGAAGTTGTCAAAGGTACTGCATAGTTTCCAACCATTTGTCGCCTATATAGCAATTTGTTCGTATGGAAGCTCATCATTGGTAGTTTCTTCTAGGAATTATATCCCACGTGAAACCCGACAATAAACTTCAAAGGCAAGTCACTCAGCTTTTCCTTTTGTCACTATAATAGCTGTAGACAATATTTTACATTTCATTGTTTCATTTGATTTAGTAACGCTTGATTGGAAATGGAGTTACTGACGAGGTCTTTGATATTAATTCCTTTGTGCCATTTGTGTGGGATGGGTTTGATACCAGATGATCAGTTTCAGGTGAGAAAACACTGCAGTTCTTTCTGTTTCTTAGGTTGTGGCATGTGAATTGAGCCATCCTGCCGAAGACTCCATGGCTATGCCCCTTGCCCCCGAAATCCTGTAGCGGGTTTCAGCCTAATCATGGAGGTGACACCCATAGGAGAAAAGATAATGCAGGGTGACAAGTAGACCCGAAACCACCCAAAATCCAGATATAAAATCCCGAAACCACTTCAAAACCTGTCCTAAAACCAAAACCGCTGAATCCAAAACCTGAACCATCCCATGGTCAGTTCGGTTAAGTTCCTGGTTTTGAATAAACCGGAACCAAACATGTGTATATATATATATATAGAGAGAGAGAGAGAGAGAGAGAGAGAGAGAGAGAGAGAGAGAGAGAGAGAGAGAGAGACTATAGTTTATGCACATATTCATCCGTGTCCAAGTCCACTTAGAGATCTCAACCGTTCTATCATGTAAAACAAATGATTATTATAATACCATAGTGCCCATTATTTACCTGTTTTCTCTTTTTCTTTTCGTTCTCTAATGTTCACACATATTTTACGTTGCTCTCCTTGTCGCCTTTATGCTGCTCTGCAAAGAGTCCTATCGTATATTTTCTTTTCTTTTTTATGAATGAAGTTGGAAGTTGTCTTTGGTGTGTAAGAGAGTAACCGATGCTTATATTTTGCTCGTTTTTTATACGAGCATAGCTATTTAAAGATATTCACATACCACCAATATATTATAATAAGAGTTTAAACGTAGCAAGCCAAGTTTGAGCTCATTCATCTTGTTCGTCTTGATGTTTTAGCTCGTCAATACCCATCCTTGGCTCCATCTCAACTATTGTTTAAAAGAATGTCCTCTACTTCCTAGAGGAATGCGCAAACCGTACCGGTTTAGCTAGAGTTACCCTTGCCATTAAAGAACCAAGCAGTCTGGAAAAGGTTTACTACAGTTAAAAAACTTATAAAACTAAGTTCATGAGCAACTCATCTATCTCGATGAGCTTAACGAGCAGAACTAAGCAAACACGAGCTGTTCACTGTTCACCTCAGTTGAGGTCATGAAACAAGCATGACAAGTTGCAAACCGAGTCAGATCGACGAGCAGCTAAGCTCTTTTGCCAGGATTTGTGACGCGTACCACATGCTACAGTCCTTGTTTAGCTAACAAAGGAAAACCAATTGGCACCATTTCCACTCGCAATGAAAACAAAAAGAAACTTTTAGGACCATTGAACCAAGACATGGAGTTCCATGAGTTCCACAAACTTCTACGATAGCAAACAAGCCCTATCTGAACCCAATTTCCTATTCAGCATCCCGCACCAGAACTTATCCAAATGCATGTAGCCCAAGTGTCAAACATGGACCTAGCACATGAAGCAAGACAAGCCAAATAAAACATAAAATAGAAAGTATCCAGTTAGTATCATATGCGGATACTCCCAGACATTTCAAGTCTACAAACATAAATTAAAACATAGAAAGCAGCCCCCATAATGGACTATTGTATAGTGGTTGACATAGTTAAAACATAGAAAGCAGCCCTTGATGGACTATTAGATAGTGATTTGGTATGTCACACCATAACTGCAAAACATACTAATAACTTTTATTCTTCCTCTTCGGCCTCCTCCAGCCAGTTTACAAAAGGCTCCAGAGCTTTCACAAACGTTTGCCTGTTTGAAACAACGTTCAACAGAAGAGTAATCAAAATCAGCAAACCAAACCGGTCGTTGTTGCAATTGCAAAGCAGTATATCGACAAATACAAACTGACAAGTAGCTAATAAGTCAGAGAACTATTCAATATTCAGTTTTGGAAAACAAAGCATTCTTACATGCGTGATGCGCCTACTTCCTAATGCATTCCTCATAGGAGGTTTTCATGGAATATCTGATTTTCAGAACACATACAACTGCTGCTGACAAAATATTGGCTGCCTCAAAATGACAACAGAAACCCATTTTCGTAGGAGAATAAGTGGTTTTCGGTCAAAGTGGTCAAATTTCTCATAAGAACGAAGCAAACAACTCCGAGAAAGTTGTGAGGCCAAGAGACGAGCGCACCAATTTTGACAGGAGAATAGGTAGTTTTTTTGCCAAATTGGTCAAATTTCTCATAAGAATGAAATAAACAACAGAGAAAGTTGTGAGGCCATGGGAGATCAAGTGCCCGCCTTTACTTTGGCGACCTTGTGACCACTACAGTATCATGATAGTACGGTTACAGACTCACAATTACATATACACGACAACTTTTTGTCAATAATCGTCCTTCCCTCATCTAATATTCTTGGCAATAACAAGACAACTTTCCCGTCATCATTTCATGAAATAAATGGTCCCCAAACAAAATAAAGAGATTCAGCCATTTCCTTTTATTTTCTTTTTGTGAACTGGTAAGAAGAAACAATATATTTTTGTTTGACTCTGCAATAAGAAGAAAATATGTGCATGCAAGTTTGCAACTACGCATACTACCATGACATTCCAAAAGAAACATAAACACAGGTATAATAGATTAAAAGGGTTGACTGTCATACCTGCCCTTTGGGTTGGTACCTCTGCGGAACCATACGAGAATTGTATCCTCTGTCACCACATCCTGATCATAGAGAGACCTTATAATTTCAGGAAACAGCTTCATAAGTTTGGTATCCTCGTAACATTGAATCTGAACTTTGTACATGAGCTCAAGCTCAAGCTTTGCATTGACACAAAATGTGCTCAAAAGTTTTGCCCATGTCTTCACCTGGTGGTTAGGACCCAAACAATAAGAATACATTCATAAGAGACATCCCTTTCACACACACACACAGACAGAGAGAGAGAGAGACCTGACGAAGTGCGGCATTTGCATTTTGCTGCTGATTCTTACCGGACCATTGGACAGCATCCATAATCACATCCCACAATATCCGGACAACATCAACATCTGGTAATTTAGCATCTTTCACATGCTGCTGCGATGTCTCTATGACTTCAGATATGTCAGTCTCTTCTGATATCTGAGCAATAAGAGCTGATTTCATCTCCTTCAACTTGACATCAAATATCTTTTTCTCATTGTATTCAACCAGAGGTATGAGCCCTTCTTTCCTGGGAAAATGTTGAATACTTAATAGTAAGATTTACTGGCAACAGACTGTGATACTATTGTACCATATCCAGCAAGATATCCGTTTAGAAGACACAAATTGATCCCATAACTTTAAATCCCATAAAACAGGTCCTAAAGCATCAAGTGTCTTATAAAATATTTACTTGTAGATAATGGAATAATCCATCACATAACTAACAACCAAAATCTCATGATGAAGAGAATGAAGACAAATTTTACAGTTTATACTCCCACCTGTCTTTGACAAAAAAAGAACAGGGAGGCCTCCACCCAAGAAGAAAATAACAAAAAAGCATTCCTCCTCTACCTTAAGTTATAAGTGCATCGTTAGAGTGCATCATATTCAAGATTATGCAAATACACAAGTAGCCAAGGAAGTGACCATACCCTTCAGTTTTATTTTTCAAAAGGCATTGCATATCTTGAAGAACATATACAAACATGCGAACTAGTTAAAGCTCTTGGACAGGAATAAAAAAAAGCAACAATTTGAGAAACACAACCTTATTACAACCTTATATAGCTAAGGATGGCTATGGGTCGGGGGTTACTCACCCCCACCCTGCCCTGCATTTTCATACATCTCCTTGTCGGGTCTTAGGTTTCAACCAGACCTAAACCCTGTAGCAACCACCCTGCATAAGTTTTAAAATTACTTTTACATGAAATTTAATTTAATATTATGTAGGTACTATTCATTATGCAACATACTATATTCAATCTAGTATATAATATACTACATTATATAGTATACATATATATATATACCACGCCAGGGCCGGGCGGGTCCAACCTAAACCCAATCATGCCCTACCCTGCTCCTCATGGTATGTCCTCCCAACCCTGTGCCATCCTGCAGAGGGGTGGGCTTTTATCACTAAAAACTTGCCCCATTCAGGGTTGTGTTGCGTCTGGTACCCGTATGCAGGTAAGGATTGACATCCCTAATTATACGATACCTGGCATACTAAAAGTCATTGTTCAAAATTCAAACAGTGAAACAATACAGAAAAATGAACATCACCTGAAGTGCTCGGAGAAACTTTCAGCAGATCTTTTCACAGTCGGGAAAATTTCCAGAAGATTGTCCTCCATCTTTCCTCGTTTCAGAAGTGATATCAGATCATCAAGACTATTCTCAACCAAATACTCCTTGAAAAAATCTGTCATAAATGAAAGAACGAGGCCCTTGGCCACAAGGCTGTCCTTGAGCAGCGGCTGAAAAACCGTCTCTGGTGGAAGCCCAGAAAGCTTCTGAGAAAATGTAAGGGCTGTGAAAATAGCCAGCTTCTTCCTTTCATTCTCTTCAAACAGCTCCAGTGATTGAAGGAATTTTCGCATAACATTTTCAAGATTCTTTATAAGGAATGGCCTTCTGCGCAAGATCTTTTGTATGTAAAGGACAAAGGGGAGGATCGCTTCCCGTGTTGGTTGACAATCTAACACCGAGTATGAGTGCCTCTCTCCTTCATCTGGCTTTATTGTGCCAGGTTGTGTACGACCACCAATGAAGACCACCTACATTTCAACCAGGTAAGTGGAAGACTGAGAAACAAAATTGACAACAGAAATTTGGTAGTGATGAATCATGGCAGATATAGTCAGTAAGGCACGGAACTAAAATTGATTGCATTGAAGTAAGATAAAACCTCTACAGAAGTAAATCTACAGGCCTAGTAGCATCCATTAAGTAAAGCTTCCTCATTGTTCCATCATTGATTCGCTTCTGCATCTTGTGACAACACATGTAAGAATAAAGTAAAGTTCGGCAATGGTTTCTAGTTCTCCCAATCTAATTTTAATGTTAACTGTCTTCAGTTGTTACTATCAAAGGCTGCGATGGTGCAGGGCCCCAACGGCAGACAGTACCTCATGTTGTGAACATGCAGAGGCTTGAACGGCGACTCATGGATAACGAGAGCATAGCTATAGCAGCAATACGTGCATCTTCTACACGCTTACCATGAGGCTTCGAGGGCGAGCCCTGGGAGAGAATTGTTACATGCATGACTCTGGCACACCACACTCCAGAAGCCTCCCTTCATGCACCATCCGGATCCTTCCTTTGTAACCCCTCTAATTCTTTTTGTAATCAGCATCAAGTTTTAGCTAAGATACTTCTATTGGTTCATGTGTTCAGGAATCACCAGGGCATGGAAGTTTTAGCACAGATGCATAAAGGCAGCACCATTTCACCACCCAATTAGGCACAATTCATCCCATACAACAACAACTAAGCCTTTTCCCATACTACATGGGGTCGGCTACATGGATTCTTTATTTGCATAAAGCTCGATCATGTCACATGCAACCTGTTAACTCGCTAACAGTTAACTCAACATAAGCGAGATCATTCTTTATTGTTTCCTTTCAACACCTTTGTGGTCTTCCTCTTCATCTTTTAACATTTTCACCGTCTAGTCCCATGATAAGTAATAATCTTTAACTGTAAGGCTAGGAGCCTAGGACCCTGTCGTCTAGGCATAACGTAGTTTATTAACTAACCAAGACTTGGTAATATAACCATTTCTAGAATACCTATCTTAATAGAAGTGCATATACAAAAAGTCTATTACCAGAATTAACGGAAAAATAATCCAAGACTTGCTAATATACCATTCTACTAATCTAGCATAAAATCATTCACCAACACCCCGGAAATAATAGAACAAAGATCGAGATACACAAAGATGAACCGAAAAATCTTTAATTTAAAGAAAAATGCAGGTGACCAATTAGTACCTCAAAGAAGGTGTCACCATATCTCGAGAGGTTGAGTTCTGATGATTCAACACTCTTGGCGACAAGTTCCTGATATAACAAGACTTATCAGAAAAAGCAGTGAAAAAGTGGAAGGAATCTCATCTGCATTCAACAACCGTAATGGTGCACACATAATCAGAAAAATGATCTCGTATTTGTACAGATGCTGAAGCAGGGATTTTCGCATTTCATTTTCCAGGAAAGGCAAGAAACAGCATTCTTGTTGGAGGAGAAAAGGTGTGTTCCGTGAATAGAAAACAAAAGACTAGCGATAGCAAATGCTTAAAAACTCTAGTACTTGAATTCATTATCAACTAGCAACTGTCATAAGTTATAACTACTAACCAAATCTCCAGCATTATCCAAATAAATTTGGACCACTGCATCCGCAAAAGCTGCAGGGTCCAAAGGAGCTGCAATATTCCGTTTGCGGGTCTTAATCCGCGTACCACTGAAATTACAGAATAAGGAAAACTCTGACCCGTTAGAAAGCAAAATGCATAGTCGAGCAAGGAATTCAAAAGAATAGAAATAAAACTAGAAACTTCTAGCACCCATGTCTGCCAATATGTGGTATGACAAAATCATATTTAGAACCTTATTTCCAATGCCTATCAAAATACCCATAAAGGTTTAAGAATGCACATGCTTTGGTGCCACGAAGGAAGCAAAGTGGAACGAGAAAGTAGCAAAGGCATTTCATATTAGGAAGTTTTCACATAATAAACTGTTCAAAAAGTGAAACATCTAGTGTGAGCTCTAAAACACAAATTTTGGCGTGCATGAAGATACATCACACAGACATTTATGTGAGGGTGGCATGGAGCTATGTCACATAGACATTTCTGTGAATCATAAATGAAACGCGCCGACATAGCCAATGTGTTGGGGGTTATTTTTGACAAAAAATGACATAGTCAACATGTATGAGTTATACTCATCTAAGAATAAGTAAAAATGTTAGGATTCATCAATATCCATGGAGGGTAGGCTGGGGTGGGGAAGAGACAAGAGGATGAGCAGGTGCTGTGAGAGAAGGAGCAGAGGAATAGACGGATGTGCAGGTGAGAGGGGGAAGGAAGGAAGGATGTTGGGCATGTGGAGAGAAAATACAAGTAGGGGAGAGAAAAAAATAAAATCGGACCACACACTCAGCATTCGGTTTCTAAAAAGGTTATCAAAATTTTATTAAAGAATATATGAATATAATACTTATACATATATATATATATAATAGCAGTAATTATTGAAAAAAAATCTTATATATCTACTACTATACATATATTTTAAAAATTATTATGTATATTTTCTATTCATAAATTTTATTCAAAACATATACTTTTAATTGTCATATATGGTGCCTCCATGTCCCTGCACCCAATTTTTTTAAAAAATGCACCGTGTCTCACACCTGTATCCTGACATAGACATGAAGCTCTCATGCAGACTGAAGACATAAAATTGATCTAGGACAACAGAATACCACAACAACTAAGCCTTTTCCCATACTAGACGGGGGGTCGGCTAGGACAACAGAATACCATTAACAAAAAATTAACAGCAATTATTCCAGTGGATACATAAAAAAAAAAGGAATTCCACCAGTCAACATCCTTTTGACTGGATCTGTTTCAGAAAGCAATTCACAAGAAAATATCAAACTCACAACTAAATTATAAACCTTCACCAGCCAAGTCCCTGATCTTTTGACTTGGATTTCTGGTGTCTATAGTCAAATATAGTCGAACAAAAATTCAGCTTTAGCTATACAAGATTTAAACTTTCACTTCAAATGCTGAGTAGCTGACCATTAGTTTTTGGTATTGAGCTTTAAGGCCTACTTGTTGGGTTTCTATCCTTTCGTCTATTCTCGCTAGAAGAATCAAATCAGCCCATCCTCACTTGTCACTACACTCGATGACCCCCCTAGCTGGCTCAAGTCCAAAGCCACAAAATGTCATAATTTCAAGCCTTCCGCTAGTGAATCACCATAGTGAGCCCCACCAAAGTGATTCTTGGTGGACAAGTCTTTAAAATTGTACGTTGCAACTTATAATCTGTGACCTCCATCACCACCTATACATTTTCCTCTCCACATCACTCTCCAATTCCTTTAGTCCAATATGCTCTCCGGAATAATCAAAGCTACCCATCATTGCTCAGTATCACACCCCATGTTCCCATAGGTGGCTCAAGCTTAGAGCCACAAAACGTTGCAACTTCAAGCCTTCTACTAGTGAATCGCCAGTGAAAGCCCCACCAAAGTTTCAAGATCAATATACACACTGACAACCTAGTTCAGAACCCCTTCAAAACCTCATCCAATTGAAGCTCTGAAGCCTCTTCTGCACGCTGACCGCAACCAACATCCTACCCATGTTTACAGTATCAGAATCAGTCTTGACCTGGTATCCTTCCCCAAGACTCTACTTAATCATCTTCCCTACTAAACCCCTTATATCTCTGGTTTAAGACACATCATTCTCCTCCCTTTTCGACATCAGTTCCTCCACCCACAGGCTGATCCTTTATCAGGTCATGTCACCCTCTTAACCAAGATTGATTCTAGAAGAAAGCATCAATTGATTGACATAGCCGCTATCAACAACAAAACTAAAACTTTTCCCATATTTAGATGGGGTTGGCTACATGGATTATTTATTTCCACAAAGCCCTATCATAATTTGTAGAATCCATGATAAATAAGTCCAACAAAGTTTTATGCAGGGTGTCGGAAGCCTAACGCAACCCTCCTCCTTTATCTGGGCTTGGGACCGGCCATGCAAAGGTGATCCCTTCCATAGGCGGAGTTTGACATAGCCGCTATCATTCAAATAAAAATGGTATACAAAAGAAACAGATTCTAATTTGTTTTTCAGAACAAGAACGCCACCAAATGAAGCCCGGCAGGAAACTGCAAGTCCGTCGAAATAATTCTACTGCTAATATTGCAAAAAATAATTATATTTTCAATATTTTTGCCACATTCCATTTTCTTTGCTCGATTCTAAGCACGACATGCCAAAATTATAACAAAATTTACTGAAATGGGCACGTAGTGTACTTACCCAAGAGTGGGTTTCTCCTTCGAGCTGCACAACAACAAAAAAATATCAACATTAGCAAACGACCCGAATAAAACGGCGAGCAATTCCAAGTATAGAAAACAAAAACAGTGCCGAAAATATACAATGTCATCAAAAACAAAATCAAGGATCAGTAATCCCAATAATCAATTATAAGAAAACGTCACTTTTATCGTTCCTGATAGCTAAAAACACTAAAGCCATGCGAAATACAAAAGCGATCTACAACGAAATGACAAACTCCTCAATAATCATCCATTTTTTTCAGAGATTCGAATAAAAAACTAGGAATCGTGACCAAAAACGACAAGAAAACAACGAGAAAACCCGGAAAAGGGGATATTTAGGTTTTACTGCAGAAAGAAAGATACAGAAAACAATCCATCGTCAAGAAAGAAGAACAAAATGGGAAAATAAATCGTGGACGAGATCAACGAAATGAAAAGGATGGAAAGGGACTAACGAAAGAGGATTGTAAACAATCTAACAAAATTTAGGGTTAGAATCCCGATTGAGTACCTCATAAACCAAGACGGAGAGAGATCTGTGAACTCTTTACCGATCGAAGCTAGAAGAAATGGTATGGATAGGAAGATCGGTCGATCGATCTCGCTCGCCCTCTCTCTCTCTCTCTCTCTCTCTCTCTCTCCTTCCTTTCCTCGCAAACCAACCTCCCTTTACTCTCTAAGCCCTTCTTTTCCAATATATATGGTAGATGCCGTAATCTAATAACCACCCCTCGTTGTCTCATAAATAACACATTTGCCACATGCCTCTTCGCAAAGTATATGAGATATCTTCACCTTTCGCCTCCTATTTTGGATAACTTCACCATGCAGCTGCTATCATTTTCCAATATTTGCATGCACGGTCCTTCAGAATAGAAAATAACGTAGTCGGCCATATCTTCTTGATATTTGCCAAGTGCGTAAGATTGAACTTGCCATTCATGCCTTTTTTTTTCTTTTTTACTTAACCAGTATCCAGATGCCCACAAGGGCCCAGACCCAGACTAATCTGCCTTGAGTCAGGTCAGCCACTGTGAGATAAATCCCCTATCGTTGGTTTTAGGGATGACAATATTGACCGAGCCCGTGCAACAGATCGGAAAGTACCTCATACAATCAGGTCATATGCTAGCACTTAAAAGTAAATCTCAACCATCCATCTTTATTGATAATAGATGATTGAGGTTTAAAATTTCAAAAGCAAAAGTGCTTATATAAATAAAGTGTACGTGTAAAAATTACACACATACTTTTTACTTTATATATTCAAATCTCAGCCATCTATTACCAAAGATGGATGATTGATATTTTTTGGATTTACTGGTGCTAGCATATACCCGTCCCTCTATATATGTATATACATACATACATATATATCCCATGTTCTTGCAACATATCTATCTCGTTACTCATTTGGGAAAAAAAGAACCTCAATCATACCCAATGACGGATCTACATTCAGGCAAGAACAATTAAAAACTTAATTAAAAGGATAGCTGCTATACATAGATCTCCCACTTTAAATAATTGAATAAACTGTTCGTCCCACCCCACAAAAACTTTTAGATCCACCACTGACCTCTAAGACTCGAGAACGAGTGCTCATTAACATATAGGAGTCTGTGTGAAGAGTTTAACGCCTAAGACAGTCAACCAGAAATTCGGCTTAATGTTGGTTGTTAAGCGTAAGTTTCCAAACAGGTCGTGTTAAAATCTCGTCACGTTTCTAAACAAAGACTATTTAAAAATGGAAACCACTATGTGAAAAGGTAAATACATGATAAAAGAAACTTATTTTACATACTATTCTCGCATATTTGAGATTATTAAAAGATCATCTAAATATATTTTAAAGGTTGTTCATCTTGCAAACCTATTTTCTAGTAACTTAATGTTAGTTTTGTTTTACTATTTCATTGTCATTTAAATCCAAACTTTTTGAAAAATCCCATAATTTAGCAAGATTTTGCATGCTCGATTTTTGCTATTTAAAACTTTATCAACTCACATCACCACTACTATATGTTATTTAAAATTGTTCACACACATATAGTTCCATTGTTGGATTCCCAATATCTATACTTGAAGTTTGTTATATGCTAGGAAAATTACATGCTAGTATATCCAAACAAATCTCGATAATTTAATTTGAAAAATAGATGATTGAGATTTGAATTTGAAAGCAAAAGTATACTTATACTTTTATAAGTAATTGATTCAAAAAACAATTTTTTGTTTTGTGAATGATCGAGTTTTGTTTAAATATGTTGTTGCTTTTATATACCAAGCACTCTACATTTGATTCTCAAAGCACTTGCCTGACAATGCACTTTGTCTCCATTTAAGTCTTAAAAACCAGTTACTTACATCAGAAAGATTAAAGGGATTTGGGTTTAGACTCCCAAGTGGAAAGCAAAGCATATAAGGAGCTCCTCTTACACCACCAAATCTCAGTACAATGCTTAGCAGCAGTGGGGAACTGAACCCTTAATTGGTGGATGTCGCCTGAGCAAGGATGATTGAAGATTAATGTCGCCAGCTACTTTGACGGTTGGTGGCCATCGGTAGCTATTTGTTCATAGGGTGCTTCTCTAAAAGTGGAGAAATTTGTGATGGGGAGTGAAGTATGTGGCTTCAGTCGTGTGATCGTTGAGACTTCTTGGAGCGATCTGGTTAGCCCCATCAATGTTTTTGTTGAGTAGCAAACACCTAATAGAAGGATCATAAAGTGCATTCAATTTTCTATAATGTGTTTCTTTTAGGTCTTGTTCTCGTCAAACGATTTTCGGCCTCAACAGGTTGCAATAAAAACAGCTATATACAAACCTAATTTTGTAATCATATACTTAATGAAATTAGCTAAGTTAAAGCTACTACAGTCTTGAAAGGATCATCCTCTTGACTGTTTCTCAAAAGGCAAAAGCTTGCTAAATTGTAAACTTTCTGCTATGACCAAGTACCTTCATTCTAGTGTGACTTGCTTTCTCACCACCACCAATGAGGGTTGTTCTCTTTTCCAGGACTTCAAAACAAGAAGACCCATTGGTGGAGGTCGTCTGCAAACACTTAGATTTTATCTAAAGATAAAGACAGATGCCTCTTACTGCACCACGCTCACCCTTTATGGGGAGTTGGCAACCAAAGAAGTGCTTGGACCCAAAACCCTTCTTCCTGTTATGGCCGAATGTCTACCCTACATACCGCACAAACTAACATCTACCAACAACCAATGGAATATTTAGGCCTGCCATCAATTTAGAAGACTCATCTATGGAATAAAGTATCGTTGTCCAGCATGTGTCTGACCTTCATAATTTCAATAATGGAGGCAACTAGTTGATTTAGCCAGGTGAGCTTTTTCTCTTTTTGCAAAGCAATCCACTTGATCACGACCCTATATCACAATTAGAAATGAAACCTAAATTTTCTCTGGATTGATCAGAAGATCTATTCAATTGGTTAGTATTTGTTAATAGAAAGAAAGTAGATCTCAAGGAACCATTTTGGAGAGAATCCGAAACGATGACAATTTCTTGTATGAAAAGAAGATGAAATACGCACTAACATGAGATTTCATTCTTTAGAATATCGCGATAATTAGATATCTACATGGAAATCAATACATAAATGAAAATTGAAGGACACGAAACCTTTGGAAAATTCTAAATTCTATATTTTAATTCTCATGCAGCTTTCCAAGTAAGATACTTGTGATTGGCTTGGATATGGAAATCATTACAATCCGACACTACCCTCTCCTTTACAGCTTATATATATATGAGAGAGTGGGAGTGTCATTCTTCCAAAATTTATTTAACGAACCAGAGGGTTTTATCATTTTGGTGATTCCTTAGGGCTTTGTAGACATGTCCGGTTCCAGTTTCGGTTTTAGAATGATCGGTTTCGAGATGGTTTCGGTTCTGAGAACTACTCCGAAACTGGGGAGGCGAACTCCAACAGTTCGTGTATTGATAAACAAACATAAAGCGGTTGCTTTGGAAATACAAAGGTAATAAAGCTCTTGTATAAGGGCGGGCTGTACGCCCTATGAGAAGTTAAACTCCACGCCGACTGCCATGATAGCTAACACTCGTTATGTGAAAGGGGATTTCAGAAAATGTATTTAAATCTAAGGCGATTTCGATTTCGGTTCTGATTCGGTTTCCAAATATCATGAACTGTAACTGAACCCGGGGATCCTCGGTTTCAGTTACAGTTTCAAGGCCTCTTAAATGAACATGAAATCTGCAACCCCGGTGAATTCGTGAATTGTTGTAGTACTTTGCCCCATCCTAGACAGTTCAATGGACTATTCGCCCCACCGGGCCGGAATTTTGAGACCTGCCACTGTGATCCTCATTTATCCAGGCTTAGGACCCCCACACGGGTGAACCTTCACCATGAGTGGAGTGTTTTCTTTTTTTTTTTCTTTTCTTTTTTACAATGGGAGGCGGAAATCTAAGACACACACGAACACCCTGTTGATTGAACTCGCCACCTGTGTCCTGGGGATCGGAGATTCGTGAAGTGAGCTAATGCTCTTGGTGCACCATTGAAACACATACTAAATTACCTCTTAAAAAAAAAAAAGAAAAGAAAAGAGATGGACATCTTCAAAATTGAGTGGCACAGTGGTATGTGATGGGCCAGTTTGGAGGACATGGCTGCATTAAGAATGCTCGTCGCTGTCGAGCTTTTGCTTTTGTCCTTGACTTGCCTTAGCCATTAGTTGGATTTCTCCGTGGTTTCATTTCCCCAAATCTATGAAAAATATAGGAGGCCGTTGTTCTCTCCCTTCTCGTCCTTTCAATCTCTTTTTGATCTTCATGCTTCTTCAATACTTGAGTTTCTTTTCCTATATTTTGATCCATGAAATTCCTCCACCTCCCCCTCCTTCACTCTCTTCTTTTGTCTTCCTGGGGTGGTCTATACCTAGAGGCAAAGCCGGTGGAGGGTCTGCACTAGAACAAACCGACTTAAAACTCTAAGCCTAACCCCTACATCCCTGTGGCCTATATTGAGCTTGGCTTATAACAACAGAGACATAATAAGAAAACCCTCCTGCCTATATGGGAGCCAGTGCCTCCTCCCACTCAGTTGTGGGAGGGTGAGAAGGGCCCTTGCTCCGGCGCACTTGGTCATACCGGGCAGCATCTTCCTGCACAAGCTCGATCGTGAAGATAAGATGGTTCCAACAGAAGCGTATCAAAGGAAGAAAGAAAGGTGCGTTAATCAAACTTGGTGTCCAAAATTTCTAGCAATGCTTTTCGAAAAACTTCTATAAGAATCTGAACCAAAGCCAGCATATTTCACATGTATGCAGACTTATTAATGAACTGAAATCTGAATAAATAAGATGAGCATCTCTACCTTGGAAAGAGCCGTTTCTGTGACATTGTAAGACTATCGAGGTTCTTTTACACCCAGATTTTCGAGATCTAGTGGAAATCATGGTCATCCCCCACCCCTTAAGATGCGGCTCCTGGGCCAAGACTTAAAGCTGCATGCACGCATCTAGCTTTCTCTCCCACTCCACACCTCTGTTGCCGCCATGAAAGGCATCGCAAAGGAGCTGAGTTCAGGTGAGACCTCTTGTGTGATTAGGCAGGAATACCCAGTAGAGGACCGAAGTCCACCATAAGTGGTTTGGTAGCCCTTCAAATAGAGAAAGAAAGAGGTGCAAAACAAGCCAGATATGCAGACAATTGACTACGAGCGAGAGGTTTATTCATCAGGCACCACACCACAACATTCAATGGCTCAAAACGAAGACTGTGCTATAGGACTCGCATTGGGAAGGAGATCCCACATCCACACTGTCCATCCTTACATCCCTTTGCTCAAATTGCCATGGGGGTAATGTACTTATTACTTGCCCTGCAAAGAGACCTTTCTAAACGAGAACTAAGTTTCCGGATATATGAAGCAATATGGGAGAGGCTCCTCCCTTTCTGGGTTCGGACCGACTTCAAGGATAGCAAAGAATTAAATAAAGGAGGAGAGAGGATTGGAGAAAAAATTATACGGGCTATACTGACAAAACAAATCGTTGATTGACAAAATACCAAGCGAGAACAGAAGCACCACGACATCAAAAGCTTTAACAAAGAGGAGAACACTAAAATCTACAAAACACCAAAGATTCAGACAACCGAGCCGGCCCCGCGACCATGCCTTTGTCACGCAGGTAGGGCTTTCCGAGTGACAATTGATCCAGAAAAGTACTAACCATTATGAAGCCACAGAAAAACAACATCAGAAGCATATACCAAAGTAGGCCTCACTCTAGATTAGCTTGTGTATGGTCTTCATGTCTGCCGCTTCCTTGAGCTTTCCCTTCTCAACATGATTCCACCAATTCGGCAGGAAATTATCGACAACAAGCCTAAACCAGGGAGAGAGCTTCAGACCCTCTTCACCGGCATCTGCTTTCCTTAGAAGCTCTTTAAGCTGCTCCTGGTTGACGTATTTGACATTGGCAACTTCATCCGGGTTCGGGTTCACAGCAACATCCCGAATAATGAAAAGCAAGTAATCCACTGAATGGAAGAAATTTAGGGGTTCATCATAGGAATGAAATAACAAAAGGAAATAGATAAGGTTGTGAAGATCTTAAGATTTGGAACTCACACTCATATTCCCCCCACTTGCCATCTGATGGTGCCTTGTACAGCATGCGCCCAAGTGGTATAAATTGATCAACGGGCAGGTCCTCAGCAGGAATGCCCAGTTCATCGAATAGCTTTCTTTGTGCTGCATTCCTTACTCCTACACAGAAAAGAGAAGAAAACAAGGAAGAATGACAAACATAATTATGATATACATCCCAATCTTATAAATATCCTATCCTATCATACAATATGACTTGTACATCATATACCAGCATGTGGATCGAAAGAATTGAAGTACTTGTACGCTTTTCACCCATTTATCATCTCAATGTAATAACGGATCATAGAAGTCTAAAACTTTGACGGCTCTCAAAGGCTGTTATGTTTCCAGTATTAATGCACTGGATCCTATCAGAACTCTGAACTTGAGCGTAATAACACTAGGATGGATGACCAATTAGGAAGTCCTTATGTTGCACCTCTTTAGTGGACACCACTTGGTGTGGGAAAGGTTTAGATGTTTTTTATCTCAATATATTTTACGATATTATCTTCTACCATCTTTTGGTTATTTATTTATTAAATCAATTTATCTTTACTAAATAAGAAAGAGTATCATACTGAATCATAGATTACGGTAAGATAATATGCACGTTGGTTCCCAGAGGATGCTCACAGTATCGGTACATCCTCATGAAACTAATCTGACATAAAATATGTTAGGTCTAGAAGTATACCAAGGAAATCTTCCTCTATGAGCTCTGATTCACGATAAAGGGGATGACTGCAGCAGGTGTTGGTCCATACAAGAGGAAATGTTACCTTCGTAGCAGAGCGTTGCTGCCAATGAAAAAACCAATAAAGGTCCACTAGCAATCAGACATCCCAAAATTAAGGTACACTAACTGATAGGCAATATTAAAGATGCTGCACAAGATCAAGAAGGGAAATATTTGCTTTTGGTGAGCCATGAGTTTCTTTGAGAAAGTTCAAAGCCAACATGGAGATATCATAGCCCAATGTCGAACCTACTCATGGGCATGATGAGGTTGCAGCCTCACCTGAAATCTGGGAGATCTATTTAGATGTTCCAAATCTTTTGAAAATTTGTATGGACTGCCTCACTGAACTTAGCCTCACCGGAGAAAATTTTCTATGTCAAGCCACTGTTCTAGCAATAATTCCATTTCACATGTAGACAACAATGTCAATCCCATTCTAGCATTTTGAGCTTCATTTAAAAAGAGAAAAGGAACAGAAATTCAGCCTCTTCAAAGAAAGATTGGGGCATCACTCTAGATCCCTAAACAGAACAACTATTCTCTTTACTTTATCTATAAGCATATGCATACTCCAATGACAACATCGCCATGAAGCTGTGATTTGTCTTTCCACATTTTGAACAAACATAATGTAAATACTCCAACACCGCCTATGTAAGGAATCACCCTTGCATGGCCGGTCCCAAGCCCGGAAAAAGGAAGAGGGTTGTGTTAGGCTTCCGACAGCCAGCGTAAAACTTTGTCGGACTTAACATGGATTCTACAAAAAAAAACAAAGAATCCATGTAGCTCCCCATCTAGTATGGGAAAAGGCTTAGTTGTAGTTGTAGTAGATAATGTAAATACTCCAATCGCAGCATGCCCATGAATTTGGCAGGTGCATTTCTACATGCCAACTTATATTGCATTTCAGCTCGCCTCCATCTACTCATTCCACACTGTCAAATGTATTAAACTTGGTTCCTGATCGTGCAATACATAGATGAATGTACTGATTACTAAAGATGCCACGATACCTGCAGGAGCAATTCATATTTGGAATTGAACAAGAAAACACTGAATGCTCTGTGTAGTAGATTTTCAGCTTCTATTTTCTCCCATAAATGGCCTGTTTAAAAAGAAAATTCAAATTATCATATTATCAAAACAACAGTGATAAAATAATGTACTTACTTTCCATGCAAGCTACTATAGAAGCCACAAAAGAGGGAATTTCAAATAGCATAAATCAAGCAATCCTCAAGGTCAACCTCTAGAAACAAGTGCAGCATTTGCTTCCTTCCAAAGATCTATCGATGGGAGAAAATTGAGTAATTCACTTGGCCAGGATCAGCTGCCTAATCTCAGTACACCACTTTTACTGTCAGGTGTTTTATTGTAGTCAATACCAGGTAACTTCTTTGAACCATTGCCACTCTTCTGAGTGGAGGATACTGCCTCTCTGGAAAATCTATCGTACACACAAGCATGTACACGTTTGGAGGATGAAAATTAATAAGAAACCATAAGGTAAATTTGCTTGCATGAAAGCAAAAGAGACCAACATAATGGTCTTTCACCACTTAGATTTCCAAGAAGCCATTCAAACGACAGGAAACATGAAATTCAAGTTGTACACTTTGAATACTTGTTTCGTCCACAAGCCATATGCTCATCTTGCAGTCATCGGAACATACTTATGAATCACCAGCAAAATTGCCAAGAAAATCCTCAAGGTCATCTACTAGAAACAAGCATGTTTGCTTCCTTTCAAAGAAAGTCTGATTAGAGAAAATCGAGTAATTCACCTTGCCAGGATCATCTGCCTAATCTCAGTACACCATCTTTATGGGTAGGTAATTGATTGTAGCCAATACCAGGTAGCTTTTTTGAACATTTCCACTCTTCTGAATGGAGGATATGGCCTTTGGAAAATCTACCAAACATGCATGGAGATGTACTTCTCACATTTGGAGGATGAAAAATAAGATGAAACTATAATAAATCTCCCAGCAGAAGTTTAACTTAAGGGAGCTTAGCATGGTAAAAAATGCACGATAAGTGAAGCTTACTATACTTTTTCTCTTGATGATAAAATTTTAAATCTTCCTTGAATAGAACTCTTCAGAATGATTATCAGATGCAACTAATGAATGCCCATTCAAAAGAAAGAATGAAAACAAAAATTTGGTTCATTCAGTGCAAGGAGAAAGATTTTGCTGAAATGAGCTAAGAATTATTTGCTGTCCTTCTCACTTGTAAGAAGAGTAATAATCCAATTAACTCCATGAAATATATAACCCAAAATAACAATAAGTTACCATCGAAAAGAAGAACACGAAGCAATAGCTCTCTTGTGATGTTAACACCAAATGTATCATATATGCACCCAAAATCATCTTGATAAAGATAAAAGCAAAAGCCAGTAAAATAAACGAATCCACCCCTTTTCCACTCAATATGATCAGAATTACTTATTCTTCTCAAATTACAAATTCCTTCATCGCAATTTCATTGCCCGTCAGAAGGAAAGGTTTCTTTCAATTGTTCAAATAGTATGTTCCAAGGTAAAAAAAGAATAGATATTTCTAAACAGAAAAACAGATTAAAAATTATTTGACATACAATTGTATTTTGAATCATGGCCAACCACGTGATCCTCCTGATCTACCAAAATGCACCTGTCAAAGCACAAAGCATATATGATAAGCTATTTTCATCAACATCCCCAAGGAAGATACTGAAATTATATCTACAATGCCTATGGAAGTGCATGCTTCTAAGTAACAGAAGAACTTACATAAAAAAATCACCAAACTTATCCATTGAGACAAATACACCATTTCTTACAATTCAAATATTCCAGAGCATTGAAAAACAGTCCAATAAACAAAGCGCTTGAGGTAGCAAGCAGATGCTTCCACGTAGCGGAAGCAGTTAAGATCACGTCAATCTGAAATTTCTGAAAAAACTGTCGGAAACCAGGAAGTATAAAAGTGTTGCGATACGCTTGACGTTTATACTTGCTGCATAACCTGCTATAGGTCAACAAGTGGTTGAATGCATAAAAATGACATATTGATGCGAATGAGCAAAGTTGTTTGTGACCTACCACCACCTAAGCAGGCAACCGCAGGCGAGACCACGGACATGATTCGCCTCCGAAAAATTGTAATTGCGCGCAGATCACACTCAAACTTGTACATTCATGTTCGCAAACAGCGTAGATGTCCTAACATTTCCAAGAAGTACCCCCCACATACAATTAACCGTTATCCTACTTTATGGAAATGGAGACTCCTTTTCTTCGTCTTAATAATGAATAATAATCCAGCTTCTTAATAAAATGAGACCACTTTCCATGCAACATAGGTGCACCGCCAACTGGACATTCATCTCTCACCCTCAAAGCCACCCATCAGAACATTTTTCGACAAGTGAACCATGCAGATCCCGAACTTAAGGAGATGACCGGTTGTTATGCTCAGAAGGCATGGTCACAAAGAAAGTGGCCTTCAGTAAAATTGAGGCTGCGATGCATGCTTGTCGTTCATCTCCCAGCATAACAACCACTCATCTCAGTATTTTCGAGATCTGCGTGGTGTATGTCGCCGGCCATGAGTTTGAGGTATGCATGCCAATCGTGCATCGCGGCTGCATATTTCTTACCAGAATTTACTAATACAATTTTTTTTTGCCAAAATGGGAGGCGGAAGCACCTGTCGAATCGAACTTGCCACTTGAGACTGGGCGTCAGCGACCCCTATCGGTGAGCTAACGCTCTGGACTGCATTTGGTATTTCAGTTTTCGTAATGCTCGACGCTTATATGAAGAAAGAAAATAAAATCAGTTTTGCAGAAGGGGTTTTGGTTGCGCAGATCAACTGCTATGTAGAACTGTGCTATCACACATCTTCCTACAAAAAGAAACAGTTTTGGATTTTTATTCTTGTTCCATATGTCTAACACAAGCATGTCGCACTGTTCATGATTGTGATCATTTCGTGTTTCCGAAGAATCCAGAGCAATCTTTTTCGAAGAAAAGGAGAACAATCAGGGAGCATACTAGGGAGATGGCAATTGAAATGAAACGTGCAAAGTCCATCAAATTAGAATAAGAAATTCACCTACCTTTGCACCAGGCATCAAATTAGGCACTTACTTGCCTTCTCCATTAACTAAAAGAACCTTCTCTACAACAAAACCACTATCAATAACCAGAAGAAAGAACAAGAATCCCATTCGTTTTGCCCCAAGCGTCTCCGGGAGACACCCGGAAGGATGCTCGCCTTCTGCGGATCAGGAATACACAACGGAGTGAAGCGTTTACCCGTAAAATTTACAAGCACATACACCAATACCGTTTCCATATCGACGTTCATTTCTCGCATTTCGATCCGGTGTCTGAAAACTCGAAAATCAAATCGAAAGTGAACCCATCCCCTTCATTCCTCGCCCGTTTACCGTTTTCTCTCAATCAAAGTATCGTTTTCTTCTGACCGGAGCCAGTCAACCGAATCATTCCACAAAGCGGATCGAATTTCGTCAAAAAGATTCAAACAAAAAAACAAAGGGAAAAAGAAAGAATCTCACTCGTCCTCAAACATGAGGCGCCTCTGAACGGCATCCATGGCAGCATCGGCGACCTCTCCCATCTGGACGGCGGACGAAGCAGCGATTCTCCTGATCGGCGCCGATCGGACGGCCGGGAAAATCCAACGGGAATGAGCGGAAGCCCGAGATCGAAGATCGGCGATGAGATAGCGCGGCCGGAAGAGGAATGAGTGCGACGTCGACCAACGGATCACTCGGGCCAGAGGCAAAGCCGTACCGGCAGACATGGGGCTCGCACTCTGACGCCTTTATAGCTGACGGGGAGTATTAAAGTACAACCAAATTCGCTCCATTTATTTCCCGAAATAACTCTCGCATTCTTCTCCTCTTCCCTTTTTTCCCTTCTCTTTCTGAGACGGAATCTGGCTAAAAAAGAAAATGACGATGGGGAGTCGCCGCGAGAGAGCTCGCGTCCGGCGACCCCACCCAACCGGAGCTGAGGATACCCACCCCATCAGGTTTGTGCGTGGGTATAGAGATAAAAATGTCTTGACGACGTATACCTGAACCAAATTATATATATAAATAAAAATAAAAATATAAAATGACAGCTGCTACACAACCTTTATCATCGTTCGTGTAATATAATTAAGGTGCGTCATATTTAACATATTTATTTATATTAAATAACATCAATTTTTATGTTAATATTCAATAAAAAATAATAAACCAAAAGAGCTTTGATGTTGAGTAAGGATTGAGTTTAATATATTGTTATATAAAATATGTTTTTCCAAATTGTTTTCTCTTTTAACCATTTTTCTATTAATAGTGGGAAGAGCCCAATCCAATCTTTCCCTATCAAACACTGAAATCAAATGGGTATAATGAGCAATAGCTCTAGCCTAACCTGGGGTCGACTCATAAGTTGAAGAAGCTGATAAGTTTGGCACTCGGAGCATGCGTTTACCCTTTAGCCTGTCAGTTGCAAAAAAAAGAAAAAAGAGTGAAACCGTAGGAAGAGAAGACTCCGTGGTGAGGTGTTGGGACAGTGAGTTTCGGGCGAAGCCCTATTTGAGACTTGTTCTCTCTTTAGTTCGAATCGAGAAAAATACGAACTTCTCAAACAAAGTAGAGATCCTTTTGAGTTATCAAAAGTTGAGAGAAGAAATTGAAAAGGACTTGAAGGGCATTATATGGTAGCACCTTCCCTAAGATTAAATGTGGTTAAGAAGAGGAGGCTGCACATGATGGGGACTGAGGCTATCGGACTTGTTTAGAAGTAGAGATGTCAAAATGGGCCTCACTCCGGGTCCAGCTCGACACGGGAAAAATACATGACCGGGTCAAAACTTTTGATCCATTTTTTAGGAGCAGGGTCGAATGGCTTGGTTTTGAGGGACAACACGAGCCGAGACGCCATGGCCATAGGACCAGATTATATATATATATATGTGTGTGTGTGTGTGAGAGAGAGAGAGAGAGAGAGAGAGAGAGAGAAACTAGATCCTGCCTATCTTTGATATGCCCATTCATTCTTTTTAGATGGCATGCATTTAATTTCAACATTTTTAAGAAACTTTAGAAATGTACCTCATACCATCCAAAAAGAAAGGGTGAGAAGGATCACTTATATATATATATATATATATATAAGAGAGAGGAACTCGTATATGCTAGCATACTTAGGTGCTAGAAACAACAACAACAACAACTAAGCCTTTTCCCATACTAGACGAGGTCGGCTACATGGATTCTTTGTTTCCACATATCCCTATCGTGTGCCATGTTAGCAGTTAACTCTCAATAAGCTAGATCATTCTTTATTGTTTCTTTCCAACACTTTTGTGGTCGTCCTCTACCTCTTTTAATATTTTCCAAATTTAGTTTTTCAAACCTTCTTACCGGTTCTTCTTTTGATCTTCTTTCTATATGTCCAAACCATCTTAAATGATGTTCTCTCATTTTATCCTCTATTGGTGCCACTCCTAATTTGTTTCTAATAACCTCATTATGTATACGATCTTTTCTTGTATGACCACTCATCCATCTCAACATCTTCATTTCTGTCACAGACATCTTTTGTACGTGTTGATGATTAACTACCCAACACTCAGAACCATAAAACATGGCAGGCCTAATTGCTGCTCTATAATATTTACCTTTTAATTTTAATGGTATCTTCTTATCACAAAGAATACTTGATGCTCCTCTCCATTTTAACCCGCCAGCATTAATTCTATGTGTAACATCTCCATCAATTCTTCCATCACTTTGAAAAATTGACCCTAGGTATTTAAAACTTTCATTTTGGGGAATGCAATGTGTGCCAATTTTAATTTCTATGTCCTCTGAAGTAACCAAATGATCAAACTTACATTCCATATATTCTATCTTTGTTCTACTAAGTCGGAGGCCTTTGCTTTCTAATATTTCCCTCCATAGTTCCAATTTTCTATTAACTTTTTCCTTAGACTCCTCCACTAATACAATGTCATCTGCAAATAACATACACCAAGGTACTTCATCTTGAATATGTTTTGTTAACTCATCCATCACTATTATAAATAAGTATGAACTTAAAGTTTATCCTTGATGTAACCCAATATTAACTTCAAAGAAATTTGTTGTTCCTTCATGAGTCCTCACACATGTTTTTGCGCCATTATAAATGTCTCTTATAAGGTTAATATATGTCAATGGGATACCTCTTTTTTCCAAAGTTCTCCAAAGAACCTCTCTCGGTACCCTATCATAAGTTTTTTCTAGATCAATAAATATCATGTGAAGGTCTTTCTTTTTTTCTCTAAAATGTTCCATAAGACGTCTCAAAAGGTGAATCGCTTCAATAGTATCCTTGTTTTTATATATGGGTATAAGTGTACTTGCTCTCCATTCCTCGGGCATCTTTTGGTTTTTCCATATTTCATTAAATAGTCTTGTGAGCCAAGTGATTCTTATTTCTCCTAGTATTTTCCAAACTTCTATAGGAATATTATCCGGTCCTACCGATTTACCACCCTTCATATGTTTAAGAGCCTCTTTGACTTCATTCTTTCGAATACGTCGGTAGAAATTGTGGTTTATATACTTTTCTGACTTGGCTAAATCTCCTAAACTAATACTAACATCTTTATTTTCATTAAAAAGATTATAAAAATAGTTTTTCCATCTATTTCTTATATCATCATTTGCCACTAGAATTTTTTCATCCTCGTCTTTTATGCATCTAACATAATTAAGATCTTTAGTTTTCTTATCTCTAGCCCTAGCTATCCTAAAAATATCTCTTTCACCCTCTTTTGAGTTGAGTTTTTTATATACTTCCTCCCAAATCTTAGCTTTTGCTTCACTAACGGCCTTTTTCGCTTCCTTCTTTGCTTTCTTATAAGCTTCTAAAGTTTTACTAGTTTTCTTATCATAATGTAATTTGTAACATGTCCTCTTTGCCTTGATTTTATTTTGTACTACTTCACTCCACCACTAAGCTTCTTTTTGTGCTGGTACACCTCCCTTAGATACCCCTAACACATCTTTCGCCACTTTCCTAATATGTATATCCATATTGTTCCATATATCACAGGGTGTACCAACATAATTCCAAACATCTCCTTGAAGGACTTTATATTTAAATATATCTTCTTTCTCGCTTTTGAGGTTCCACCATTTAGTCCGAATAGCTTGATGCACTTTTTTCTTCTTTGTCTATTTTTTTATTTGTAAATCCATAACTAAAAGTCGATGTTGGGTGGTTAAGCTTTCTCTTGGAATTACCTTACAATCTTTACAACACGCTCTATCTTTTTTTCTACAAATAAAGTAATCAATTTGTGTTTGTGATAAGCCACTCTTATAAGTAATTAAATGTTCATCTCGTTTTTTGAAGATTGTATTGACTATAAAGAGATCAAATGCCATAGCAAAATTTAAAATCTCCCTACCTTCCTCTTTTATATCCCCAAAACCAAAGTTTCCATGAATCCCTTGATATCCTAATGCCTCTTTACCGACATGTCCATTTAAATCTCCTCCTAAACAAATCATCTCCCTTTGTGGAATCTTTTGAAACACCTTATCAAACTCTTCCCAAAAAACTGTCTTTATACTATCTTCTAGTCCTACTTGGGGTGCGTAAGCACAAACTATATTCAAAACCTCTGCTCCTAACACTAATTTCAACATCATGATTCGGTCACCATATCATTGTATGTCTACTACACTCTCCTTTAAATCTTTATTTATGATAATACCAACTCCGTTTCGAGTCTTTTCTTTACCTGAGTACCATAATTTAAAACCTGTATCCTCTATCTCCTTTGTTTTTTCTCCAACCCTTTTTGTCTCTTGTAAACATAGAATATGAACCTTTCTCCGAATCATAGTATCTACCACCTCCATTAGCTTACCCGATAATGTTTCGATATTCTAAGAACCAATACGAATCTTACTAAGACTAGCTTCCTTACCCCCCGCATCCATCCATAATCAAAATGTGGAGACCCTCTCTGAAACATTTTCACTACATTCGGGCAGCAATGTAGCAGGACTAACTTCTTTACACACACCCGTCCATGATGTGGGAACCCTCTCTATAATTGATTCACTACATTCGGGCAAAAATGTAGTGGCTTTTGCTTGCTTCTTACTGTATTTGGGTTCTACAACATGTCGCTAGGCTGGGATGCCCCAAAGCAATGCTCATAATTTTTGTAATCCATGTTATAAAATTCGATGAAGTTTTACGCTGGCTGTTGGAAGCCTAACACAACCCTCCTCCTTTATCCGGGCTTGGGACCGGTAATGCAAGGGTGATCCCTTACATAGGTGAAGTTACTTAGGTGCTAGAAAATACAAACAAAATACAATTGTTTATCTTTGATGATAATACTCCTTTAACATGGAGTTTAATCTCTCCGTTTGGCCATTTGTTTGTGGATAATGGGTGGATGAATATAGTAATTGGGTTCCCAATATCCGAAATAATTTACCTGCAAAATTTGTTTGTGAAGCATCATCATGGTCGCTCACAAACTCTTTCGGAATGCCAAAGTACCTCACCACATGGTGTAAGAACAAACACGTCATCTTCTTAGCACTGCATTGTCGTGGTGTAGTTATGAAGACCCCATACTTGGAGAACTGATCAACTACTACAAGGATTATTTAAAAAACATCCACCTTAGGAAGTTATTAAATGAAATCCATGAAAATATCTCTCCATGGCTTGTTCGGAATTAGAAGGGGTTGGAGCAAACTGGTTGGCTGCATGTGCTCTACTTTGTCTTGCTAGTATACAGGACAAGCACGTATATAATAAGTCACTTTGTGTGTCATCCGGGGTCAGTAGTACTTGCATGCCAAGACAGTGACGGTCCTCTTAATCTCAAGGTGTTCCATATATGCACAATCATGGATTTCATACATCAAACTCTTCCTTAGCACACTAGCATCAAGAACTAAGAGTTGCCTACTTTTGATCCACACACTATTGTGAACCTCATATTTTTTGATGGAACGATTGAGGGTATACTCATGAATTTGCTTGTACAATGGATCTTTCTCAACGAGTTGCTTGATTTTATGCATCATGTTACCTTGGAGCCGGGTCATGGCACCAAAGACCTCCTTGGTTCTCTTTCCACTGAGGTCATTGGCCACAAAATTCTGCTTTTTCGGCCGATAAGCCCACTAAAAGTCATATTCTTCAAGTAACTGGAACTATCGAGCCTACCTTGAAAGTTAATTTCTTTTGGATTTTGAGAAATATATGTGTCACATTATTTGTGACAATTGTAAAATGAGACCCCGACAAATATACTCTCTAAAGATGAAGACAATGAACCACAACCAACAATTTTGAACTTAAAACTCTCAAAAGCAATGGGGTGGCCATCTTAGGAAAGAATGTTACCTAGTACTCGATCACTTTCATTCGTATACACTATGAATGACCATGTGAACTTGGGTAACTAAAGTACCGGTTCTTGGAACACTATTGCCTTAAGAGCCTCAAAGGCTTCCACACATTTGGAAGTTTGCATCCATTGAACCTTTTTTCAACAATTCACTGAGAGGGGTTGTCATCTTAAAAAAAAATTGTTAAACTTTTGATAGTAGTTGTCTAATCCAAGAAAACTCCTCAACTCGCTCATTGAATGTGGTGCTTCCCAACTTTTGATAATACCTACTTTCTTGGAGTTTATATGAATCTTACCTCCTCCTATGATATGATATGGTCGTTGCAAATTAACACCTCTCCTTCTTCATATACAATGTGTGTGCTCGCAACCTCTCGAACACTAGAAAGATGTCACATATGCTCTTCTAAGTTTTGGTTATAGATGACTATATCATCAAGATATACTACCGCAAACTCATCAACGTATCCATGCAACACCTCATTCATAAGATGATAGAATGTGACGGGCATGTTGGTTATCCTGAACGACATTACCAAAAACTCATAGTGTCGTATGATATTACCATTTTTGTTTTGGCCTCATCTTCGGATGCAATGTGCATCTTCTAATATCTTGATCTTAGGTCTAGCTTTGTGAACCAATGAGCTCTTCAAAGCAGTTGAAGACATCAACCAACAATGAAATAGGGTACCAGTCCTTTAAATGACCTTGTTTAAAGCCTATTGCTTCTTTCAGCCATGCACTTTGTCACGTACTGCACTTTGCTCTACTTAGAAGGAGGTTTATACCTACGTGAGGGCAATAGGGTGCTTCATACTCGGCCACTATAGGTGCTGGTGAAGGCAATGGCATGTGGCCTCTCCCTAGCGCCTCGTCAAGCACTCCTCTTGAGGCTTCACTATCCCTCTCTCTCACGCACTCACTTCTCTATGCAACATGTCAAGCTACACATAATTGTAGATGACCGGGCGGAACAACCTAGAAGGAACAAGACTATGTATTAATATCAAGAAGACTATACAAGAACTCACTTAGACTCAAGGACCAATTCCCTTCTTAAGCATGCCTCACGTCTATTTATAGGTATGAGAGACTTGCAATATTACAAAATCTAGGCTATGATGCTGAAAGCATCCATGGTTATACGATTATATCTAAGTAGGCCCAATTTGGTTACCCGGTTACAAGTAACTATAAAATTAAGTTAGGGAGGTTTATAATTTGTTTTCAAGGGAGGTTTTGTTGGAAAATCTAAGAGGCTTCTAGAGTGCACGCCACACGAATTAGTCCCATGACAATTCTCTCTCAATTAAATTAGGACTCGCCCTCGAGGCCTCGTAGTAGGCATATAACAAGTGCTTGTACTGTCACAGTTGTGTGGTATGAACCTAAGCATCGTCATCGGGGCTTCTGTCTGTCCGTTGTACCAAATATTGCATATATCATCAGGGTCTCTTACCATCCACTTGATGCACTAGCCTTGTCATGACTGTAGGGATGTCAATGCTAACCAAGGGTGGGAGTCAACACTCCAGCCTCTCTAAATCCTCGTGATACATCATCATCTATGAAATATGAAAAATCAGATATAATTTCAATGTTCGATAATTCTAACTTCTATGCCACATGTTCAATGCGTTTGTGGCACTCAAAATGTCTTGTTATACCTTGGCTTCAACCCATATGATTGCCCTTGTACACTTGCTTTCGGATATACTATGGTATCCAAAGTCACACTTAATCACTAACCCTGAACTCAATCATGTACCGATACATGTCTGCGTGTTTCACCATGTTGGCGCATGGTAGATCTCCACAAGGATTGCCTGTCCTGCACATGATGGAAAACGGTTGGACAATATCCACTATCATCCCCTTGTATTGACTCCAATAGACCGAGTAACTGCCAACCCATCGTAAGCTCAAATGAACTCATCTCGGTAGAAGATGTTCAATGTGAGTTATATATATTGTGCTATCTCAAGCAATGATACCTAGATTTTCTCGTTGGTTGTCACATAATGACATAAATATTCCTCTAACATAGAATTTAATCTCTCGGTTTGGTCATGGGTTTGTGGATAATGGGCGAATGAATATAGTAATCGGGTGTCCAATATCCAAAATAATTCGTTGCAAAATTTGCTTGTGAAGCATGCATCATGATCACTCACAATCTCTTTCGAAATGCCAAAGTATCTCACCACATGATGTAAGAACAAGCTTGTCATCTCCTTAGCGCAACATTCCCGTGGTGTGTTAATAAAGATCCCATACTTGGATAATCGATCAACTACTATAAGGATTATTAAAATCATCCACCTTAGGAAGTCATGAAGTGAAATCAATGGAAATAGCTTTCCACGACCTATTCAAAATTAGAAGGGGTTGCAGTAAACCAGTTGGTTGCATGTGCTCCACTTTGTCTTGCTGGTATACAGGGCAAGCACACACATGATCGGCCACTTCGTATGCCATTCGGGGTCAGTAGTACCTGCACTCCAAGAGAGCGACGAACCTCTCAATCTCGGGGTGTCTCATATATGCACAATCATGAATTTCACACATCAAACTCTTCCTTAGCACACTAGCATCAAGAACTAAGAGTTGCATACTCTTGATCCATATGCCATTGTGAACCTCATATTTTTCGGTGGAACCGTTGAGGGTTTGCTCATGAATTTGCTTACACGATGGATCTTCCTTGGTGAGTTGCTTGATTTTCTGCATCATGTTACCTTGGTGTTGGATCATGGCACCCAAGACTTCCTTGGTTCTCTTTCACTGAGGGTGTCAGTCATAAATTTCTCCTTTCCCGACCGATAAGCCCACTCAAAGTCATATTCTTTAAGTAACGTGAGTCATTTGGCCTACCTTGGAGTTAATTTTTTTTGGGTTTTGAGAAATATTTTTGTTACTCTATCAATGACAATTGTAAAATGAGACCAAAAAAAGATATACTCGCCAAAGATGATGGCAATGAACCATGATCAACAATTTCCTCTCATGGGTTAGGTATCAAGTCTCATCCTCTTTGGGCTTCCAACTCTCAAAAGTAATGGAATGATCATCTTGGGAAAGAACGCTACCTACATCCCGATCACTCGCATCCATATATACTATAAATGACCATTTGAAGTTAGGTAAGTGAAGAAATGGTTCTTGGTACACCGGCACCTCAAAGGCTTCTACACATTTGGAACTTCATGCCCAAGTAGAACCTTTTTTCACCAATTTGGTGAGAGGGGTTGCCATCTTCGAAATTTTTTAGATAAACTTTTGGTCCTCAACTCACTCATCGAGTGTGGTGCTTCCCAACTTTTGATAGCGCTTACTTTCTTGAGGTCTATACAAATCTTACCTTCGATATATATATATATATATATATATATATATATATGACACTCCTTTATTCATCTTCATCGAGGGTAAAAGATGAGCACGAGTGTGAGAGATATCTAATAACTCTCTCTCTCCCTCTCCCTTCTCTCTCTATATAAATTGTATTGCCCACTTGCACTACCTCCTCATGTCTACCGTTACTTTTTGTCATAGCGCACTGTAAGTTAGCATCTTTCTGCCATTGCAAAACACTCATTTGGCCTGTCTAGTGTAGCTAAGTGTCCTCCTCCCTGCATGCACATCTGTTTGATGTTAGTTCAGTTCTCAAAGTGGAAAAATAACTCTCTGTTAGTCCACTAGACGGGGTATTATGCAGTGCTGTTAAACTGAAGAAGGTAAATGACAATTGGTGCCAGCTTCTCTTTTGCAAATAGTTTGGCCTGCTATATTCTTTCAAGGAAGAAAGAAGAACACGTTGTTACCTATTTGTTTGAGAACTTGAGGTTTATGTAATTTCTGCAGCAGAGAACCCTTCTACACCAGAGCGTAAAAGTGAATACTACTCTCCAACAAGGTCCATCCATGTAAACCTGCTTTCCGATTTCGATTGAATATCTAATGCTCAACTTGGCTTAGCATCGACCTCACCCATGACAGATTTTCCCACCCGTCTGACCTAAAAGTAGGATTGCTTGTTACTGTTAACAGCAGTGTAGTATGGACCTGGCCAGTGGCGGATCCAGAAACTTGTTTTGAGTGGGACAGGCTTTAAAAAATTTCAAATTCTTCTGAAAATTTTCCGAATTTCAGGTGGGGCGCCCTGACCCGCCACAACATGGATGCGCCAATAGACCTAGTATCATACAACAACAACAACTAAGCCTTTTATCATATTAGATGGGGTCGACTACATGAATTCTTTGTTTTCGTAGAGCTCGATTGTGTACACTGTTAACAATTAACTAACATAAACCAGATCATTCTTTATTATTTTTTTAATTAACAATTTTACCATCTAGTTTTTCGTAACTTCTTAATGAAGTTTCTGCTGGTTGTCTTCTATGTGTTCAAACCATCTTAAATGATTATTGAAGTTGATTGTTGCTTGGATCTTTGGCTTATCAGGTTTCTTTAAAAAAAAATTGCTTTTATTATTGATCACAAGCTGAGCTCGGAAAGAATCCATCTCAGGTATCGAACTCATAAGCTCCTTCAGCTTCAAGGATATTTAAGCTGGCTACTTACCTAGATGACAAGTGCCAAAGTTGGCTCTTAAGAAACATCATGTACAAAGCTTCTTACCTTCACAGGTGCAAATGTGATATCACGATCATAACTTCTTGTGAATCTGAACAAATTAGAAAATTACATCATGTTCAAGGGAACAGTCTCAAGATCCCAGAGTGTTAATTAAGAACAAAAAATGTAACATACCAGGCGATTTGGTTATTGACCCACCAACGCCTCCATTGATCAATGACTGTGTAGTTTACAGAATCAACCCACTGCCGGGTCCCAATGAATGGGATTACAGCATCATGATCACCACTGTGGAGAAGGTTTATAAGTTAGATCAGTTGAATGACAACAATAGGAATGAGCTGTCTATGATTAACACGTAAAAGATCTCTACAAATTACACATTCAAGGTGATTCAATTACCATACATTTTGTTCCTAATGAACAAAATTTACTAGTTCTTCTGATTATTTTTCCAAGAAAACAATAAGTAAATGTACTGGTTTTGAATCTTCTAGGACATTAATTCCTGAAAGTATTACACTTAGTTCAATATGTTTACCAAAATAACCCAGCGTTGATATGGTAAGACCTGCATGAGATGCCACTAGTGTGTGAAAAGCTAAAGCAACTACTCTTTATATCATCGTGGGATGCATCCAACCCCCTATGAGATGTCTGTATGAATTAATATAGAAACAGACATAAATAGGAATATGATTCTCATTGAAGGCCAAAGGGACATATTCTTCTATTTCAATTTGATTTTTTCTCACATAAGCACAAGCATGCACATCATTTAACATATTATTTAAATTAGTTTAAATTTCTACCTTCTACATGCAGGAATATTGGCTTGTCATCCATCAGGCACAACTTGGAAGGCAACTAGAGGAACGGTTGTCCCCATGGTAAAAGCACCTGACCACTTAAAAAGGAAATAGCTAAAAATATCCCAAAATCCATATTCTTCTTCTACAATTTCAGTTTTGCTCTTCTTACAAAAAAAATCAGTTTTTAATGCCCTTGATATCAATAATTAGATACAGGTTCCGATGGCTAGTGATGCTTAATGTATTTCTCTCACAGTTTCAGTTGATGCTGTGTGGTGGACTTTTGCATATAATCAAGTAGGATCTTGATGTAGCCGCATCTGGCTTTCTCATAGTCACTTTCCTAGTTCAGCAAATCAATTAAGTTTAAATCTTTTATGTGTAATGTACTGAATATGAAAGTTAAAGTTAGGATCTTGTAGGTAGTTCCAGAGCGTTTTATCATATGTTTCCATTGTTGAAAAATATATAAGTTGATTGGAAGCTTGATAGATTTTAACCAAACTAATCTTGCCACTATGTTGTGTGTGTCAATCTTTATGAATAGATCAGAAGAAATTTTCATGACCCAAGTGTATGTTCCTGTTTTATCTGTTGACAAAATGTAGATTGAAATGTTCATGATATGGCATCTTTACCACTTTCATAAGATTTGGTTTTAGTGAAACAGTAGTGTCATGTATGTCAGTAGGTTGGATATGTTTGAATGCATGGAAATATCAACCTACACACACTACAAAGTTTAGCAGGCTGTGCACACTGTTACCATGATTTGCACCTAGCCATTTGTAAGCAAGCTGTGGAAGTCAACGTAGTCCCTGAATGTGAATAATGATCCATCCATCTCCGTGTGTGTACTGTATGCATATGTTTGCATGTGTGTGTGCCTGCACATGTGTTTGTGCGACTCGTAGGATCTGAAAACAAAATCTTGATCAAAATTTTGCATAAAATGGGGAATAGAAATATTTACCTATAAATGAGTGCTGGATAACCGGTACTCGTGAGATACTTGTGATATTTGATTGCACTCTTGACATCGTATCTGTAGATAAGTGGAATGCGGTAGTTGTTTCTTACCCATCCTCCAATTGTTCCTTGCAGATGATACTATCTATCATTTTCTGAAAGCTCTATTGTTAGACTGTAAAATACATCCTTTAGTGGTGCAAAAATTCTCTAGCTAGTAGAAACAGTCACTGACGAGTTATCTTTTGGATGTTGTCCTGCAGGTTGGCTTCCATTTGACTTTCCCAAATAACAACCCTTTAGTAAATAGATGATAACCTATGATCCATGCACAAATTTATTTTGTTTTTGCTGTCGGCACCCTTGTTTTTTAGTTTCAGTAAGGCTGTTTCTTTCCATTACCTTCGTATTTAGATTCTTTCTAGTTCCTCAATGTTGAATTGAATGCTACTCAATTTATAGAATGCTGTATTAAGGAGAAGGGTTTTCTAATCCTTTTGCAGTATCCATCTATGGTGATGGTTTTTCCCTTCGATAATCAGTATAATCCTGAAAGAAGGAGGCTCTGTTAGGTAGTGAATGGACAATGTAAAACCTTATTGGTTTATTTATCATGGAACTCTGCGATGATCTCACGGGAGATTCTCTACTAATGATGCATTGCATTTCACAAGTGAAAAGATATGTGGACCCTGACAAGGGCCACTAAATTGTCACCTGGGAATGAAAACAAATAAAGGAAGTAAATGAAACTTCAAAATTGATGATTTCGAAGAAAGGGAATGAAACCTGATGTCACGCCACTGAAAGTTTGAAATATTAAAGAAACAATGTGCTCACTTGTACAAAATTGTTTTTCATATCAAAAGCAAGAAGATACTGGATGAATGGAAGAAAAGTTCAATGGTACCGATGTATAAGAATAAAAGGGTAACAGGAAGGAGGTCAAGACAAATCTCTATGTAATGGGATATGGTTCAGTTTTATGCCTGGCAGGTACACTATAAAGGTTGTGCACTTCCTAAGTGTCTAATGAAAAACTTTGGAGCTAAGAAGAAGGAACTACATTTGAATCTGATGTTTGACTACCATAAGATGAATTATATGTTTGAAGTAATGCTTTTCAAATTACCTTGGAAAGCAAAGAGCATCTATTATGTATATTAAACTTTTCAAAAGACATGTATGATTAAATAATAACTTGTATAAGGACTTATACTAGGATAAGTAATTATGCCTATATTAATATACATGCTACTAAGGGTTGGCATTCAATCTATGTCCTTTTATTTTAGTTGTAGATGAATTAATGCAGCACATTCAAGATGAGCTATTTGGGTGCATACCATTTGTACCAACATTGTTCTTGTTGACAGGTAAAGGAAGGAACCAATAGCTAACTTTAAAGAGAAACGTTTGAAGACAAGCTTTTGATTTGGTAACGAAGACTGAAAACATGTAATTTGTTGGTGGCAAAAATGACACGAAATGGAACTTTGGAGTAAATTGAACGTCAAAAGGATAACTTTAAATATTTAGGCTGAATGTTTCAACAAGATGGAGATATATGGAGATGTCACATATAAATTAACATAGGTTACAGGACATGGAGATGTACAGGATATAATCGGAGAAAGTGATGAAGATTGCAGTGGGTATGACTCGGATTGGAAGTCAAATTACAAAGCATTGTTATGCTTGGTAATATAGCACTTAATTTTGTTTGATGTGGATGTGTGCTCCCATGATGAAAGACCAACTATACAAGAAAGTATCAGCAAGAAAGTAGTTATACCACCAAGAGAAAATGAAATAGTGGGGAAACATTTAAAATGGCTTTATCATGTGGAAAGATGGTCAAATGGAGCTCCACGAGAATGTAAGAAGATAGAGGATGAAGAGACCATGAGAAGCTTACAAAAGAATTAATGAAAACTACAAAATATGCTCCTTGCTCTTTTATATTTAAATTCAGTTACAACCTAAGATGCATCAGAATCGAGACAAGAGCCCTTAGCAAGCCTTCTGTTGTTTGGGAAAAGATTGATCTAGTTCTGGTTGGCTAATATTGCAATACTTGCATCTTAGCAAATTCCTTTGCTGTCTATGGTGTATGCCTGTGTGTGTAAGTGCGTATGTGTGTGGGTGTGGCAAGGAGGGGAGGGCGCAGCGGTTTAAATGCTACTTAGATCATTCAATTAGATTATGAAGAGAAATCAAGCAATATCAATGGCCCCCAATTAACTCATAATCAAATTTGAAAAGAACAACCAATTTAATTTCCATTTAATTTTTTTTCAAAATTATTAAAGCATCTGCTTGAATTATACTCCAGGTGCAATGAAAGTTAACGAACCAATAAGTTTGTGTGCTGAACAAATTAACAACATAGTTGTTGGTATTTTACACAAATACAATGAGGATCAAAGAAGAAGTCAATGAGGGTTAAACAACATTACCTCTCTGATATGCAATGCCTCCCTAACGCTCATATCATTTGCCCAATAGTCAGAAAGAGTATAAAGGTATTCCTGCATGAGAATTCTTTTAAGCAGCTCTTCTATCATGTTGCTAGGTTTCTAATACAGTGTTTTTGCAGAAGCATCAATGCGAATATCTAAAGTTCCATATCCTGGTTTTGTTTTTCTTGTGTTAAGATTCTGCAATTATTGAGATTTCAAGATCCGAACTTCATGAATTTGATGTACTGCCAAATTTGTAAATCTGGAAACTTCTTATTAGTGTTCTAGTTTGAAATCCAATTTTTATATGAGATGCCCTATCCGTTCTGTTGTTTCTTTTCTCCTGCATGTTTTCGATTTATGTTCATATTAATCCCAGGAACTTCATAAATATGTACAAGTGTGATAAGTAGAAGGATGGAGTTTATTGACTGCAACCATTTAAATATCATATTCACTCCATCTCTGCCTTTGAGTAGTTTTGGAAAGATGCTGATTGTTTCAATATTTGGAAAATCTGCCTAACATTTCAATGACCATAGTGAGCTACCTAAATTTGCAAGAGTTGTTTGAAGACTAGACATGGTTTTGGAATCATTTGGTTGACATTCACATAGCCTAACACAGTGATGCTAACACACCGAGTGTCGACTTCATTCTCTATCAAGATCAATGCTTTCTATCAAATGTTGTGATACCTGCACTCAGGGCATTAGCTCAACTGGCAGGGCTCTCGACTCCACAAGTTTCAGGAGTGAGTTTGATTCCCTGGTCATGCATACCTAAGGGTTCGGCCTCCCTGTTCTAAGAGAAAAGAAAAGTCTTGATACTTCAAGGGGGTATTTTCCCCAAGACCATGAGAACACAAGGTGAGTCGTTCTTCGAAAAGGACAGATGTTGCTATACCTGAAGAGGCTATTTTGAACCACTTTGTTGAATTTAAAGAAAATCAGAAGATTGGAAACCTCTGCCAAAAGGCATAGAAAAATGAATGATGGTTTCATTATCTGTCAAGATCTAGCTTCACGAGTTAAATATTTACTTCATGTTTTTTTTGTTAAGTTTCTTGTTATGGTAGTTTTTTTCTTTCTTGTAATTGCTTTTACTGGTCACTTGGTATGACGATGATAAAATATTTTAGGGACAAGAAGAAGAATTTGCACGTGATATTTATTGATGTAGAGAAGGCTTATGATATATTATTAAAATATATTTGTTGGATAGCATAAGAAATAATAATGCTTATGCTCAGCCTCATATGTGTTGGGACTCATGAGGATTCATGAGTCTGATTGAGGTTGAAATTTCAGAAACAAGCCATGTTCGGGTTATTTTGGGGCAGAAATCGGTCGGGTCATATCTCTCCCGATACAGCTTCAATTGATGTAACTTTCAGTATGTTTGAAAACTAAACACACAAGACTATCAAACTATCAAGGTCAATTTCAACAAGAATTGAATTTTTGGTGATTTTTCTAATTCTATCTAGATTATACCAGCAACTAATTTACTGTTCTCTTGACAAGGTTAGCTTATCTTTCCTATAACTCCCTCAGTCGAACTCTGGTTAACACGTTCTTCGAAAAGGGTGCTCAGTCGATAAAGCCTCATGTGCCTTTGATAGTGTTGTTTTGTTTTTGTCGTATCTCAGCCGTCTAAGCTCGGATTTGAGTGGTTCTTATTCCGTAAGAAAGAAAATAAAACAAGTTTTCCAAACTTTCAAGAATTAAGAAAATCCACTTAGAAATATATTTTTGACAAATTTTACAATTCATATATGATAACATGATGGTTGTGGGTTTGATTGTTCAACCGAATGCAAAAGGACTAAACTAGCAAAGAGAGTGCCAAGACAGTGCCATGGAGAATCAAAAAGAAGGATTTTATTGAGTAAAAACAGATGTTACAATCAAAACTAAGAAATAAATAATGCTTAATTGATGTCCCTAAGGTAAGCAAAATAATGCGTGATTGATTTTCCTAAGGTAAGCCACCACCTCTATTTATAGTTGATGGTGGACATGTTTAAGATACTTTTGTACTGCATGCCTATCTCATAACTTTTAGATAATAGATGCATACCTGTCTTTTACGTGGCAGTTTATATATATATATATATATATATATAAAGAGAGAGAGATTGATATATGCTAGCATCCTTAAGTGCTAGCAAATCCAAACAAATCTCAACCATCTATTTTTGGTAATGGGTGGTTGAGATTTGAATCTGTAAATTAAAAAGTGCATGCATACTTTTTGTAGGTACACTTTATTCACATGATCACTTTTGCTGTTAAAATTGTCAAATGTCAACCATCCATTACAAAAGATGAATGGTTGAAACTTGTTTGAATTTACTAGCAACTAAAGGTGTTAGCATATACAAGTATCTCTCTGTCTCTCTCTCTATGTGTATTAATATAAAAGGTTTTTTTTAACGCATGAACATAATTAGCTCTACCGTGTCATATAAGTTTTAAAGGATCTCCTTCATCAATCAATGCCCACACCACATGTTGCTTGTCATTTTCTTTTTTCAGATTTTTATGTTGCTTCTCGATTTTTGTTTAGATAGTCTTGTAAATAATTGGTGTGACACCTACTTTGTATAGAGTTCAGTGGAACGGTTTCTTATTTAGGAGACTTGATGCTTAAGGGCTTCATAATGTGACAATTAGGGGTGTAAATGAGCCTAGTTGCTCACGAACTACTCGACCTTGGCTCGAGAAAAACTCGAGTCGGCTTGACTTTTTTTATCTCAAGTAGAGCTCGAGGTGCTTGCAAGCTGAGTTTGAGCTTACCAAATCGAGTATATTTTGATAACTTCTTATTATGAAAATAGCCATAAGGCCTTAATCATAACGGTCATACAATAATAAAGGAGGGCACTCTTTCATATTGCATGAACAATTTCATTTTATAAATAAAACTTTTTCAAATTAATACAACTAATTAAGAAAAGAAGTCGTTTGTATGACATAGTATAAAAATATATAAACAAATGAAAAGATTAGAGGGGTTATGGTTTTTATGGATACAGATCTCTTCTTCCTCTTCTCCGCTTTTCTGTTTTATCTCTATATCTTTCTTGACGAGGCCGTGCTAGGAGATTCAAAGCTCAACGTCGATGCTCCACTGTATAAAATATTTTTATACAACAACTAAGCCTTTTCTCATACTAGATGGGCTGAACTACATGAATTCTTTGTTTTCATAGAGATTGATCATACTTGCATTTAACTCAAAATTGAATATTTTATGCTTAATTTTTATATACTATATAATTTTATTCAATTTTTATGTTTATATTTTAATTACTTTCCCCACACCCTTGCTCGCTCTCTCAAACCTGAATTTTTGTCCTCAAATCGAGACAAACCCTTGCCTTCCCACTCTCTCTTCGACAAGTGAGAGAGAATCTAATTCTTTTTAGTATTCTCTTTATGTAAAAGTTGGGAAGGGCACCTCTTTCCCATTTGTCTTAGGGAAAATGAGGAGACTGACCGGAAATATATGAAGTCGATGCTGGTAGAAAACAAAATATTTATATAAATAAAAAAACATTAAAAAAATCTATAATATACACCATTAACACCACACAATGAGACAATTGTTTCAATATCAAAACAAACCAAATCATATGTATACATAGATTTTGAGCTTCATTTTGAAACTTAAGATTGATGAATATTAATGAATATAGAAAATATATAATTTTTTTAAGGAGAAAAGGGTCGTTCTTGAAGAGAGAAATGAGTAGACATAAAAGCAGCCAAAAAAGTTGGTCCCAAAGGATTTTAAACATGCCCCAGCTTTGATTTAAAAGAAACGTGATTTTTGAAACTTACGCCATGTCGTACGATACAAGGTGTATTTTATGATATAATGCCATATCATAACGTATTGTACAATATATCTCGATACAAAGTGACAAAATAGCGTTTTGTAATATAATTATTGGAATCGTATCCGACCCAAAATTTCTCTCTCTGCGAGGAATTTATGACAACACAGAAAAGTAGTTTCGAACTTTCAATTGAAAATTATCCTCTAAACAGAGGTTCTGGAACTACAACCGGTCTCTAGGCTAGTATGGTTACGGTTCCAGGTTCTAGGATAACTGGTCGCTCTGGGTTTGGGTTAAAATCATGACCTGAAATCAATCGGATATTTTGTTTGGGTCCATCTTCAAGACCCAAATATGACTCGAGGTGGGGTTTGGTGGGTTCAGGTTTATCTGACTATATATATACACATACATATACATATATATATATATAATATATATATATATATATATATATATATATATATATATGTATGTATGTATATATAAATATAGTATATATGTATATATACAGTGGGTTAGTACACTCAAGCAAGTACACCTAAAAAAAGTATATATATATATACTTTTTATTTTTTTAATTTTAAATTCATCTCTTGACATAGATGGTTGAGGTTTTATGGGCATAGTAAGTATATAGTATGACAAACATAATAGACTTTATATATATATATATATATATATATATATATATATATATATATATATATATAACACTCATTTACGTAGAATCAAAGGCTGGTAGCACTCTCAATTCAGGTAATGATGGCTGAGCTCAATTCCTAGGCCGTGCATCCTTGGCTTCGGTCTCTGATAACCAAAGAAAATGTATATGTAATTTTTGGATTGGCAATACAAAAGAGGGCGACTTATACTCAATTTGTATCGTACTCAATCATTGTGAAATGATGAACTCTACTGCATTTATTGTTGCGAAGCCGAATAATTTGAATTGTGGGCATATATGTGTGGGGAAAATTGAGAGTTACTAGACAACTTTTTGTGCCATATTCTTTTAGACAATATGTGTTATGTATGCAATCACATGTATGATGTAGATCGAGTTGTCCATCAACAACAATATGATGTTCAATGTCATTTACAATATGGATGAGTATTTTGGTCACACGAACGGTAGTGATGATCATGCAATATTTTCTAGAGATGATTGAGTATATTATAGGGATTGTGGTGTATACTTCACAGATGTTGGAGTATTTTCTAGAGACTAAAGTGGATAATTCGGAAAAAAATCAAGAGAGTATAATGTTATAGGACTTGGTGAATGTATAGGAGATATGGTTGAAGATATTTGGATACGTACGTTAAAAGGGATGTCACTTGAGATACAAAGAGTATGACCCCAAATCATGGGCATCTAGAGAGTTTTAAAGAAGTATTTGCCTTCATGATTAACTAGATGAGATAACTTGCCCCAAAGGTTCTACTAGTGAAACCTCAGGCAAATCAAATATTTAAGGGGTAAGTGACACGGAAGTACCTAGTCCAACTGTTTTTTATTTTTTTAGAAACATGGCCTTTTAAGAGCACATTCTCATTAAGCTTGGGTTTGATAGAAAGGATAACCTTTTCTTAGTATCTTGGATCTTATGCTTCAGAAATATACACTCATTAATATCATGCACATTGAGCCTATGGAAGTGATGATACCTATCACAGTATCGCCTCTTGGAAGTCGGATTAGGTGGGATGTGAGGAAGAGAGATCATATCTTGATTTAGAAAGTTATCTAAGGCTTTCATGAGGAGCTGCCCTAGAGGAATGATTTTGTTTATGGTCTAGTTAGGATTTTGGGATGTCCTTGTCTCATATTTTCTCTTTTCCTCGTATTTAGGTAGATCTCGTAAAAGTTAGCAAGAGATGATTTCTTAGGTTCAGGTCAAGATTTTTGCTTTTTGGTCCTATCTTGATTATGGATATGGATTTTAGGTTTGTCTTTGGTAGTTTTTATTTTTCAAAGTTTATCAAACACCCCTTCCTTCAAGTTTGACTCAAATAGAGTAACCTTCTTTATTAATTTTTAAAAGTAAAAATTTCATGAATGACTAGTATGACTTTTCCCTTAGGATGAATTTTTTTAAGATAAGCATTACGACACATGACTTATTTAGAAGTTGTTTTACCTTACCTAGGATAACTCTCTATCAGATGATAAATGTATAGGCATCTTCACCTCTCCATTATTTGGTATGCCTAATGATAGATTAAGTGGGAGCAACCTCCACATTGTAATTAAATCTTTGCATAAAGGATGTGGTTAGGTCTTTAAAGGTTTTATATTGACTAAGGTTGTAACTAAATCTTTTTATGAAGGATGTGGCTAGGTTTTCAAAGACTTTATATTGGCTTGGGTTTTTACTAGTAATCCACCTAGAGGTTTTATTCTTGATACTGTGAGGAAACAAATAGATCCATTTGCAACAATCCACCACAATTCAGTTGAGAGTTCAGATCCTATATTAAGCCTTTAGATCAAAGAGATTGAGAAGATATTCCGAGAATGGAAAGTACTGATGTCTCAAGGTAACCTAGCGCTACCTTTATGCTTGTTGTAGATACTCAAGACCTGCAGGCGTGAGCCCATCAATGGCAGTTTCTGGTTAGGTCATGATCACCGGTGTCTTCATCACCGAGAAGTACTTTTCCAAATGGCAAGCTACTAAAGAAATGAAAGCCATAGGCTCTTAAATAAGGAAGCATATCACTGTTGAGTTACAAATCGTCATGATTACCACCAAATCAATTTATAACCGATTTACTAAATCATTGTAGCATATAAATACCTATTATGTCTTAGATTTTCACTTCTCTTATGAAGTCAGATTAAGAGGTGATCAACAACTCAAACTAAATCGAGTTTTGCAAGACTCAAATAACAAAAGAACAATTAAAATGAAAGTAAACAAGATCGTAGAAAACTGCTGCAGCCAAGATGACTGAATAAATCTTGATTCTTTTAATCATCCTTGATTCGTGTCATTCCGCTCACCACTCTTATCATAAAATAATATTAAAATGATTCTGGTCATTAGAAAATTAACATCATTACGCTCTCAATGATCTGAAATAATCTTCTATTAGACAAAGAAAGTAACATTAAAAATAATGATAAAAGTACAACAATAGTACATGGGTAAAATTATTTTTTTCGGGGTAGCATCCATTTTTTTGCTGAACCCAATAGTTTTTTTGGTATAACCAAGATCCAGACCAAGCTAGAAATATTTCATCAAACATCTAGATGTGATAAATGTATGCTAACTTGAAATTATCAAATTGCATGGGACACTAAACAATTTCATTTCGTGACCATATGTATATGTCAAAATCCCAATCAAATGGCCAATAAACTCAGATTTTAAACAAAGAGAAGAAAGAAAGAGAAACTTGATTAATAGTTGAACGTGTGGGCTCATTAAACGAGTTCTTAGGGTTGGATCATCGATTTCACAAATCTAGATTGGAAAAGTTTTGTTAAAGAAGTTTAACTTTCCATAAATAATGTAAATTACTGCTCTCAGCCTTCAAGAACTACATCACTGAAATGCTTAGTATAATGTTTGATCCAAGAGCTTTAGGAAGCGTGAGCGTTATGGATCATTTCATTCTCCTATATGTGAAACATTTTATCTATTTGTTTATGAATTTTTCAAATAAATGTACTAAGAGAAAGCTCTAAAATTATTACAATGATTATGTATAGCTTCCTTTATAGAACTCTTTAGAGGTTTTCAATACATGTCAAACCCTTTATTTGAGTCCTGGTGGTTGGGGATGTGAGATCTTTTTTTTCATGGAGTTAGGTGGATGAATTGAATCAACACTGTTGATATGAGTTTTTGGTGACTGAAAAATTATGTATATTCTTTGTCTCCGAATTGGTAGGCCTGAAGTCAATTGTATCTGTCATTTTTGATGTGCATAGTTTTTCTTCATGAAGTTTGTGATCTGGATCCCAGCTTTCAAATGGCTTGCTAGTTTGAGCCCAACATCATTTCTATAGCTATAGACATGTTCAAATTTACTGCACACTAAAAATCAGGTCCAAACGCAGCCCTCTGTCTTGACTTCCAAGCCCAATACTGTCCATTAGTATTCTGAATAGGAAAAGTGTACAACATGAAAGTCAGGCATTTACCATACTTAACTATTGAACCATCAAAATTTCCAGCCCAAGTCTACAACTTGTATCACGTAATACCGCAAGATAATGATTAACAGTACATAGGTCATCTTGCCAGAGTTAACACTTGAAGTTCTTGATTCAATGCCAAATTTGAGCCATCCAAACGTGTGATTAAGTCTTTGATGTCTTCATGAAGATTGTAGAGCTCTCTTATCTTTTGAATTGATTGCAAGATTAATTAAATTCTACAGTAGGACTCACTAAAACCTTTTTTTGTTTTTATTAACCGATTGTTACATGATAATCTAATTTTATGTCTTTCCTCTCAACAAATATTTTTTATATGATTTTCTAATAAATAATTAGTTTATATAGTTTAAATAATTTTAGCTTTATTCTATAATTTTTTCTTTCAATATTAATTTTTATATGTTTATTCATTTAGATATTTATTAACTTATTATTAAGAGTATATATTGTCTACAATGTCAAATTATACCAACAAAATAATCTTAGATGAATGAATACCATTGACAAATAAAAAAAACCTACTAAAAATTAAAATGATATAACAATATAATCAAATGATAATTATTATGACCTAAGGTTAGGAAACAAGAAGATTATGATATATTTAATATACAAATATGACAAATTGTCTTAGGCTAGGAGTGGAGCTATACCAAATCGGATGAAGGGCAATTCTATCGGATGGTCTTAATGGAGTTGTTTACTTATCCTAAGGAACTTAAGAAACTAAATAGGTGATAAAACTAAAATCCAAAATAACTAAGATTGTAGAAGTTTGGAACTAAGATGAATACAATCAAAAAATAATTATGCCAAACAAAATAAAAAGGGACTATGCGTGAACTGTCTAAGATTGTGAGTTAACTGCTAACATGGCACACGATATGGATCTGTGAAAATAACGAATCCATGTAGCCGACCTCGTCTAGTATGGGAAAAGGCTTAGTTGTTGTTGTTGTTGTTGTTGTTGTTGTATGCGAGCACCGTCTAAATTTTTTTTAAGTGATTGGGAACTAAGGCAAGGGGCTGTCCTACTTCTTAATAAGTAATAAGGTGGTGACGATGGGTGCTAGGGCTTTAAATTAGAGAGCATGGAGAAGATCTAGGAAACTAAGAAGATAGGGTATTGAGTAAAAATCAGAAATTAACAACCATAAGAATATCGAACTCACAAGTTGTAGATGCCACGTAATGGAGGCTTTCTTTGACTAGTCTCTCGTAGTGATCGGCTGACTTTTTGGGTGGTGATGGAGGCTTGAGCACGTCTTTAGTTGCTCAACACCCTGAAAGTATTATTATTGCTTGATATCTAGAGGGAGATGCATGAATGAAAGAGATGTATATTGGAGAGGTGAGAGATGAGAGATGATTTTCTTGAATTGGTTTGATGATATTGGATGGTGTGGGACCCTTGTTTATATAGAGGACCCCATAATTATATTGTAAAAGAAACACAAATGATAAATATGCATAAATCTTCTTATGGAAGGAATCCCGAATTCTACAAGAAAATCTGATTTTTAGGACCTCGAATTTATTTCCTTGCAGTCAACTAAAAATCTTGCTATCAATATTAAGTTTCCTTGGCTATATTAATGGGTTTTCCTTAGTCAATGAGTTTTGCTCTCCCAAGAAAGGAATGACAATTCTCATCTCGGCTCTTTGACCTTCATGTACAACAACTTGCCCTAATAGTTTTGCCATTTTGGTTTTGCATAGTCCTTGATGATCAAACCTTTTGTCATCAATAATTTCACTACATTACAAATATTGGAGGGTACTTTTGCTATTGATTTAGACTTTGCATTCTCATGATGAATCTGTTGTTAAAATTTTAGCAACTTCAACCATTTTCATGAGAATAAAAATGGTTGGTTGTCTCTTTTTGTTTGTTTCTTCCTCAATTGGAATTTCCCCTCTTCGAATCGGAACCGCAGGTAAATACCAAGTTGGTTTGGCTATGAGTTGTGCTATATTCCTTCTCTTTCTTGATTCTTGACCATCTTGGAGAAGGCCCCCGAGATACATTCCCGGGCTTCGTCTGATGATCGACTTCTTTTGTCTGTAGAAGCAATTAATGCAGCTCCGTCAGATTCATCATCCGGCATGCATCAAATAGGTACAACGGTTTTTATGCTCCATCACAATAAACCCAGATTATTTTCATTTTCCATTTTTGGTGCAGCAGACTTTTATGGTATCATGCTCAAACAAGTGCCATATTCACCAACTGAATCATATAATCTTTGTTAACCTAAGATTTCCACAACAAACTGAGCACATGAATAGGTCTCACAAGTCACTAACTTCTAAACACTTCTACGATAGACACAATTCCGGCTGTTGTCATATATGCTATTCTGACCGACAAACATAGCCGGAATCCATAAATCTGATTGTCTGTTTCAACGAGAATGCTGAAATGTTTATTGACGGAATAATCATTTTCCGACTATCCAACAGTCTTACACAGGACAGTCTGAATATATAAGCCGAATCTCCTACATATTCCCATTGTTGGCAACAGTTATTGTGATGGCATCTAACAGCCATAATATGCAAAGAGATAGTCATAATATAAGTTATGCCGACTCTTCATAACAGATATAACTGGGTTTGAATTAGGTGTCCTAAAATATTGTCGCTAAAAATCTGAATAGTTTACGCCAACAACTGGAATAAGTCCATTTTCAAGTAGTGAAAGATGCACAGTTGCAGTAGAGAGAGAATGGTAGAATTTGTCCTAAACCTTAATTTGATTTGATGGAAACTAAAACCAAAACTAAGCCGAGCAAAAGCTCACCTGGTGAAGTTCATGTGTTTGATACGTGGCAAGTGCTTCTGGATTCGGCCTCCATATTGTACCCGGAAAGAAAAAATGGTTCTTTATCGGGTTGGAATGGATTGTGAGTCGCCATTGTTCTCTATCTTGTGTTGTATTAGAATTCAACTCCGAAAGAGCATGGTCCTATTTTATATTTGTTTAATTTGACCATAGAACCGGTTTAATTCATGTAAGACTATCCATTGAAATAAATATATAGTTCATTCAAACAACACAATGGCATAAAACTGCTTCTTAAGATGACTTCAAAACGATTAGTCACTGCATGAGGATTCACAAAAAAAAGGTGCTTATTTAATTACACACAGTTTGGTTTTCAACCACCATAGTATTAATAAATGATACAACCCACTGTTCTATGTTAACTTAATATCTTAAGAACTTTATAAGGATCTGGATTAAACCATACCCTCCCAAACCCATACATCAGCCAAGTCCTAAGCATGCAGATCCATTCTGCAGTTTCACCTTTATATATATATATATATATATGTAACCTTTGATACTTGCACATTACTCATCCTTACCCTTTAATTTTTTTATGAATATCATTTAAAAAATAATAAAATATTTTAGAAAATAGAAATGACACTCTTATTACATTCATGCACCCTACCCTAAAAACAAAGGACAATCATGAGTTCAAAAGTGGTAGAATCCATTCTCTTTATATATATATAAAGAGAGAGAGAATGGTATACGATCAGTCCGGTCTACTCATACATCTCTATTGTCTTCTGGGCGTGATAACTTTGAACATTTGAATTTAAAAAGCGTATTGTACCATTATATTTTCCGCACAATTTTTTTCATTCAAATCTCGATCACACCGATCAAATGACAGCTATTTTAGTGGATTTAAGCAGGAGTGAGCAAAATTCAGATTTAACCGAAAAACAGACCCCACCCGAACCGATTGGATCAGTTCGAATTCGAGTTTAGTTTTTTATAATATTTTAGTTTTTGGTTTGGTTTCATGGGATCATCAACCGAACGAATCGAAAAACCAATTTGAATGTTAAATACACTTACGACAAGTCGCCCACCCACCCGGGACCCGTGCACCAGTTCTTATCTGCCTGTCGCTCTTCCTCTCTCACAGCTGGTCCCTTCTTTGCTTCTCGCCCTCCCTATCTCCGCTCCAATCTCTTGCAGCTGGCCCCCTCTTTGCCCCTTGTCCTCTCTCTTTCTCTCTCTCTCTCGTCCTATCACCACCTCTCATCATCCTCTCGCCATGATAGTGTGGATCACTCCTCCATGTAACTGACTCTCGTCATATAAAAGACTTCTAATAAGGGGATCGCCATCCTGCCTATAATCATCAGTTGCAGGGTTTAAAAAAAACAATCATATCCACAGTCAAAGCGTTTGCAAAGGAAAGCAAGCAAAGAATGGCGTTGAGCGTTAAGTGATAGACATTTCTCATTGAGATACTTGTTGAGGTAAGCTGCAAATTGTGTGGGTATTTGCTATTTGGTTTCTATAGCTGCAAATCAGGTTTAAATCATGAAACCGGAGTTGTTCCAGTGGTTTTTGGAAACAGATAATTTATTTTGTTTTGAAAATAGAAAGAACAGTGCCCCAAATGAAGTCATAGTAATTTTGTGGAGACCAAATCCATGTCTGATAATTACGTATATTTCTCTTTTTATATTGTAGCTTGTGATGTTATAGATCAAAGGAAGCAGGTGTATGTAAGTGAATTTAGTGACATATAGTAACCTCTCTCTGTGCAAGGATCCAATTCGGGTTTCCCTTGAAAGGTAGTGGAAAAGAGTTAGAAGTGTAACAATCAATTCATACAATAGAAAACGGATCCTAGTGATATAAATCAATTCACACAATATAGAACGGATCCAATCTGAGTCATTCCCTTGGGCTCGACTCATAGCCTCAGTGCCGAAATCTTTGCCAATATTTAATGCAATAAAAACAGAAAACAGCATTTGTTTTAGAGACGTCAAATGCTTATATATATATATATATATATATATATATATATAGAGAGAGAGAGAGAGAGAGAGAGAGAGAGAGAGGGAGGGGGTAATTTTCAGAAAAAGAAGGTGGGAGAGGGACAGACGAACCCGGAATTATTTTATTTTATTTTCGTCTCAAGTTTGTGAGCTATTTGTTTGATTTTGGAGCTTTCCTTAAATATGTATGAGGAACGAAGAATCAGCTAGCGCTACATTTATAACCCTCGGTTTCACGTCATCTTGGTCTGTCAGTGATTATCTGAAAGAAAACAATCGAATCGGAAGGGAGAAACAAATTCTCTCGTGAATCCTCTCTCTCTCTCTCTCTCTCTTCCCTTCCCTTTTCTGGGATCGATCTGGTTTGATTTTTCTTTTCCAAGGGTTTCTCGTGTTATTTTGGATTTTCTCTCTTTTAACTCTCTCCCCTGCTCTCTCTCTCTCTCTTGGTGCTGAATTTTGGGGAATTGGGGATTAGGAGTTGGGGCTCGGGATGATGTTGGGATCGACGGATGCGTCGTCAGAGCCGGAGAAGGACGACGCAGATTCCGAATTTGTGGAGATTGATCCTTCCGGTCGATATGGACGGGTAGGTTTCTCTCAATCCTTTTGTTTGTGTCGTAGCTAATGTATTCAACCTCGAGGTGATGAAATCTTTCCTTCTTCATGTGGGATTCTGTATTCTATTTTGGTTGCTAATGGGATTTCTCGGCGTGTTTCATCTCTTCGTTATGAATTCCTTCACGTGTGACGAGTAGATTTATTTTTCGCAAATAGGAAACGGATTTGTTGCTGAATCAAGGTGTTTAGTTTCTGTCAATCTGCTATGGGAAGCATGGATCTGATTTTTGCCCTTTTCGGCTCTTTCTGCAGTACAAGGAAGTGTTGGGCAAAGGGGCATTCAAAACAGTGTACCCTTTTCTGTACCATCTTTCGTTTCTTTTCATTTCTTTCGTTTTTCGACAAGAATTCTTTGCATCTATAATGAGCTTGGTGGATTGTAGAATGAAGGTTTTGTAGATCCTTGATGATGAGTGGTATTGATCAGATATAAAGCTTTTGATGAATTGGAAGGGATCGAGGTTGCATGGAATCAAGTGAAGGTGACAGAAGTCCTGAGGAGCTCGGAAAATCTCGAGCGCCTTTACTCGGAGGTGCATTTGCTGAAGACTCTGAAGCACAAGAACATCATCAAATTTTACAACTCGTGGGTTGATACGGAGAACGATAGTATCAACTTCATAACTGAGGTTTTCACCTCAGGCACGTTGAGGCAGTGAGTACTCTCTCTCTCTCTCTCTCTCTCTCTCCCTCTACGCCATATGACTTTCCTCTTTTATTCCTTTGATGGAGAAGAAAGCTCTGATCACATTAAAAGAGACTGAGGAGCAACTAAAAAAGTATTTGAAGGACACTATAAAACATTGGACTTTTGCTTTGCAGTTAAACATGGGGTATAGGTAGATAAGATATAAGATATTTATCCAGTGTGGGGTAAGACTTGGTTTTGGCTTAGGAGAAAAAAGATGTCATGTGGTGACATTGGTTAATATATTTTCAGTATATCTGGAAGGTGGTGTTTTTGTTTGCAAGGTTTTCTGAAGAAGTGTTGGTCTGAGTTAGATGTCATCGTCCTTTCCTTGTATAGGGATCAAGCTGCTAACAAGGTTAAGAAGAACTCATCAGCGTACGTCAATGAATGAGCGTTCATTATATCATGCTACTTCTGTTCCTGAAATAGTATCCAGGCCTGTTCATAGAGAACAACATGCTATTTGAGTCTGTGTCACATGGGTGTGGGTGCGGAGACGGTTGCATTACACAGCAATTTTCAAAAAATTCATGGGTGCAAGGATACAACTATATATAACTTGTATACATATTATTATATTATAATTGATAATATTTCATAAAACCATCAGTTTCATAAGTCAATTCATTTAATATGTTATAATCAGTGAATATGCATGAAGTGTCTTGTTGTTGTGTATACAAAAAGAATGTTTAAAATAGATAGTGGTGAGTCAAAGACAGATCAAGGACGAGTGTCAGATTGTCCGGCATGGGTTCTCCACCCTTGGAGATGTGTCTATGCGACATAGGTCTTTGAGTTCAAATATTATGAAATCCTTGTTTTGTAAGTTGTGCATAAAGAACTGTATCTTTGAGGTTTCAACAAAGTCTCTGTTGTCAATCCTGTTGCTGACAAGCCTTTTTCATTCCAAAATCAACTTATGAAATATTTGACATGGTGGTAGCTATTAACTCTTATATCATTCCACGCATAATAGGATTGAGGTAATTGATCAATTAAGCGGAGCACCTTGAAAATTTCTGGGCAAAACATCCATCCAAGACATGTTTAAGATGGACTAATCTGTTAATATTTTTCTGTACGACGGTTTAGGTATATGCTTGTACTTTCTATTAGCTGTTCACACTTCACATGCCATCACTAAAAGTGTGAAAGTATTACTTTCTCTAAATGCATAATATTTTTTTCGATATTAATGGCCATTGCTATTGGAAATTATTTCATGTTTGGTTCCTAATAAATCCTGATGAAGGTCTAGTTAGACTCTCAACTGTTAGTTTATTTGTTTTAAAGTTATTTAGAAGGACTTGATCTTAATTTCCTAGACTGATGTATAACTGGATAGTTGATATTTAAAGTAACAGAATGCTCTTGTTTTTTACTTATTTAGGTATCGCAAGAAACATAAACATGTAGATTTGAGAGCACTGAAGAATTGGTCTAGACAAATCTTGAGTGGGCTCAGTTATCTGCACAGTCATGACCCACCTGTTATCCACCGGGACTTGAAGTGTGATAATATATTTGTGAATGGAAACCAAGGAGAAGTGAAAATAGGTGATCTTGGATTGGCTGCTATACTTCGCCAGGCTCATGCTGCTCACAGTGTGATTGGTACACTTTACTGCTTCTCTTTTTGTTTTAGCCCTTAATGCGTAGAAAGATACTTGTGTTTTTTTTAGGTGGAAGATTGTCACCCTTCTTTAGATGTCAAATCATTTTTCTGGTAATAACCAATGTTAATTGTTTTTGCAGGAACTCCTGAATTTATGGCCCCAGAACTTTATGAAGAAGAGTATAATGAGCTCGTTGACATCTATGCTTTTGGCATGTGCTTGTTGGAGTTGGTAACCTTTGAATACCCATATAACGAGTGCACAAATGCTGCTCAGATATACAAGAAAGTGACTTCGGTAAGTATGATGGTGTATCCATTTTGAAAAGGTTATTTGTCCATCATTAGTTCCTTTCAGGCATAACAGAAATATAACCCCACTGCCATTGATTTCACTGGAGTCCCCTTTTCTTCTTGTAGGGAATTAAACCTGCATCATTAAACAAGGTCAAAGATCCTGAGGTGAAACAGTTCATAGACAAATGCATCGCTGATGTTTCACAGAGATTACCTGCTAGTGAACTGCTAAAGGATCCATTTCTTCAATCTGATGTAGAACATGAAAGTGTCAGTCATCTTTTGCATTTTGCAGAAACCTGTTCTGGAAGAAATTGTGAAGAGTGCCTTCCACCAAACAAACAAGAAGATAACCAGAAACCAGAGATTGGAGAACATATTGTTGCACCCCCTGGTGAAGCAGCTTCTCCAAAAGATACAATTCATCACGCAGATGAAAACTCGTTAAGCAATAAAGAACTTCTTGAGGGCAGTAAAGATTTTACTGTAAAGGGTCAAAGGAAAGATGTTAATACAATATTTTTAAGGCTTCGAATTGCAGATTCTAAAGGTAATTGTAGTCTCTGTTTTCTTGATCATGGTTATTTAAAATATTCATGTATTTTGCAGTATCATTACAAAAATTGTATCAGTTGTCTAACTTTATTTTGGAACGGGTAGGTAATGTCCGTAACATTCACTTTCCTTTTGATATTGAAGCGGACACTGCAATTAGTGTTGCTAGCGAAATGGTGACAGAGTTAGATCTCACTGACCAAGATGTCACTACAATTGCTGATATGATTGAGCAGGAAATACAGGCTCATGTTCCCGGCTGGCTGCCTGGAGAATGTTTTCAAGATAGTGCTGGAAATAAGGAAAGTATCCAACAAAACTATGAAGCTGAGACAATTTATGACCCTTGTGCATTGCTCATAGACTCTGATTGTTGTCCTCGGGGCCTCTTTTTGGATCGTCTTCCATCAGGAAGGCATTATTGGTCTGATTCTCCAAGGAGATTTAGTGGGGATTCTCCTCTTAAGTCCAGTCACTCAGATGCATCTTCTTATGTGGATCCTCTTCTTCACGAGGATGATGCAGACACTAAAATGATTGATATTACAAACTCACCTTCTTTAAGCACTATCGATGAAGATTCTGGTGCGTCAACTTGTGGAAGCAAAGAGAACAAGGATAAAGATGTGATACCATTAGTGCTCAAAATGCAGGAGGCAGCAGGTGGCGAGCTTAAAGGTACCACTGAACAGCAAAACCAAGAAGAGTCTTTCGAGACCAAGGAGCTTTTAAGTGGTAATGAAAGTGCTAATGCTGCGTCTGTTGGATGCTCTTTGCAAAAGCCTGTATTACACCCAACAGAAGATGATTCAGTGGAAATGAAAGCGGCTACTATAAAACTTGTAAATCTGCTGATGGAGCAGCAAAATGAGCTTGAGATGCTTCGGAGAAAGCATGATCTTGCTATAAAAGAGATATTGAATGAAATACCTCCTGAACTTCGTGATAGGAGTTTAAAAATGTGCCTTCTGAAGGTTCATGACTGTGGCGAAAACTGTGAGATGCCTTCTGTTGCACAAAGTTGCTTAGATGCATTACATGATGAGTCATTTGTTAATGCGAAAAGTAGATGGCACAAAAAATTGTCTGGGGATAGTAATGAAGACGAGCAGGAATTGCTGGAAGGATGTCGGAATCCTGAAACTTCTGCATTAGATTGTCTTCGTGGTTCTCCCCATGATTGTTCAATGAATCCTGCTGTTGCTGTGCCATCTGAAATAAGAAGTGACTCTGACAATGGGAACACTGAGGGTTTGTCTGGTTCACATCCTGTTCAGGAAAGTGTACAAACTAGGGTTCTGAAGAGCTTGCAAGGTAGCCCCTGTGCACTTCGCATTTTCGGCAAGACTAGCAAGTGGGATGCTGCTGCTGAAAATAATATGCGTAAGTCTGTATTCAGGGATAGGTCAAACTTGTTGAAAGGTAACACCAGGGTTTCTGATATGGGAATTGCTGTAATACTAGAGGAGGCTTTAACCAGGTCGAAATCTGAGTAGGCTGCACATTTTGCATCAACATGAACTATATAGGTCGATCTTGGAGATACAGGTAGATGATTTTATCATCAGAACTCCGAAGGCTTTGGGTGGATTCAAGGTACACTGAGTAAATCAGGCCAGGACTAGAGGTAGTATCGTCATTGTTGGGCAAACATTCCCTGGTTATCTTGATCTGCCGTGTAGTTGGCCCCTATTCTATGCCGTCTTCTTCGAATCAAGTGTGATATATGGTGAGGTTTGAGTGACCTTTCTGGAGTTTCAACAGAGAGGACAGAGTTGTGGATTGTATATATATGCTCATTCTGAGGTGTTCAAATTGCTAACCGATTCTCTGTCAGTCTTGTATCATGAAATCTTCCCATTCTTCCTTTTCTTTCTCATTTTCTATAAATGGTTCTCTTGTCATAACGCATTGTCTTGTATCCTGTCATGAAGTTCTATCAACACTTGCACTTCGGTATCTGTACTATGTTCAACATATATTCGGTAACCATAAAGATATCTTTGGCTTCCATAAGCAGCTCCTGCGTTCTTTTTCCGGTACAAAGCAGATTTTCTGTTAATAAGAAACTATCAAACTAAGAAATGCCGTTGGTGAATCAACATGTACAGGTTAAATATCAATTTCATTCATCAGCTTGTCTGCAGAGTATTCTTTATTTTAGTAAATCTGTTTATCTATGGCTGTCTAACTATGATAATGTTTTCTTGTGTTAAATTTGAAGACAGCTTTCCAGCGAAATGGCTTCTAAAGTCATCAACAGCAACCGCCATGGCCACCCGCTATTATTGCAGAATACCGAAAACACATACCATTTTCTCTTGGAACATGTAAGCTATACCACCTACCATTTCCGACTAACACCAAATATGAGGATCCAGTTGCACACCCACACTAGCAAACTAGAAATAGTAAAAAACAATAAAGCAGCAGTCTTGAGCAGACGAGATATCAATAGAAATTGATAAAGTGAAAAACTTCTCCTGCAATGCAGCTGATAAAGATTCGACAAGGAGGCATAAGGTGAGATTCACATTACTGACGCACAAAAAATTTTGACCCAAATCCATATTCCTGGTGACGAAGTTCCTGAAAGAAATCAGAAGCATGCATTCTTAAATCTAGAAGATGTATGGAAATGCTTGACAAAAACATAAGAGGGGTGCCTGAAAAGAAGTCCACGAAACCAAACAAAAAGAAGACAGAACTCACAAATATTGGCCTTCTCATGATGCTCTTCTCCAAACTACAACTATAAATTGGTCCGAAGGTTGGGCCAATTGGATTACAAATGCCCCTTCAAAGTAGAGAAAACGTAAGGAAAAACTTTAACTAACACACCTAAACCTTTCCTCCTTTTGCACTTTTTAATGTACCTGAAATTTTCAATTAGGACACCGACAATGACAGGTTTCAAATTTAACACAAGAGAACATGATTATAGTTAGACAGCCATAGATAAACAGATTTAGTAAAAAAAAGGCTATAAAGAATACTCTGCAGACAAGCTGAGGAATGAAGTTGATATTTAACCTGTACAACAAATTGTTTCACCAACGGCATTTCTTAGTTTCATAGAAGGATCTAGCTTATTGTGAGTTAACTGCTAACATGGCACATGATAGGGCTCTGTGGAAACAAAGAATCCATGTAGCCGATCCCGTATGGGAAAAAGGCTTAGTTGTTGTTGTTGATAGAAGGAACGCAGGAGCTGCTTATGGAAGCCAAAGATATCTTTATGGTTACCGAATATTTGTTGAACATAGTACAGAAAAAGAACCTACAAGTTCCCCGTTAGGTGCCCGTGTTGCTATCACTTTCATTACGACTTAAAAGCTCCTTGGTCTCGAAAGACTCTTCTTGGTTTTGCTGTTCAGTGGCACCTTTAAGCTCGCCACCTGCTGCCTCCTGCATTTTGAGTACTAATGGTATCACATCTTTATCGTTCTTCTCTTTGCTTCCACAAGTTTACGCACCAGAATCTTCAGTGCTTAAAGAACGTTTGTAATATATTTCATTTTAGTGTCTGCATCATCCTCGTGAAGAAGAGGATCCACATAAGAAGATGCATCTGAGAGAGTGGACTTGAGCGGAGAACCCCCACTAAATCTCCTTGGAGAATCGGACCAATAATGCCTTCTTGATGGAAGGCGATCCAAAAGAGGCCCCGAGGACGACAATCAGAGTCTATGAGCAATGCACAAGGGTCATAGATTGTCTCAGCTTCATAGTTTTATTGGATACTTTCCTTATTTCCAGCACTATCTTGAAAACATTCTCCAGGCAGCCAGCCGGGAACATGAGCCTGTATTTCCTGCTCAATCATATCAGCAATTGTAGTGACATCTTGGTCAGTGAGATCTAACTCTGTCACCATTTCGCTAGCAACACTAATTGCAGTGTCCGCTTCAATATCAAAAGGAAAGTGAATGTTACGGACATTACCTACCAGTTCCAAAATAAAGTAAGACAACTGATACAATTTTTGCAATGATACTGCAAAATACATGAATATTTTAAATAGCCATGATCAAGAAAACATTGACTACAATTACCTTTAGAATCTGCAATCCGAAGCCTTAAAAATATTGTATTAACATCTTTCCTTAGACCCTTTACAGTAAAATCTTTACTGCCCTCAAGTTCTTTATTGATTAATGAGTTTTCATCTGCTTGATGGATGGTACCTTCTGTAGGGGCTGCTTAGAGGTGCAACAATACGTTCTCCAACCTCTGGTTAGACGGCACCCTCCACAAGGAGGTGTAACAATCCGGTTCAAGCTTACCTCAATGCATAGTACACGAGTGCAAAAAAGTATTAGTTGACATATACATTAGAGCACTCCTAAGCTTCATGATTAAGTTCAAAGTTATCCCTAAGGAGTTCCTGTCATAAGGTAAGAGAACTACGTGGGCTTTGATTCCTCTCTATTTAAGGGGATACCTAGGAGGTGTAATTGAAAGGTAAGTGAAGTATGGTCAAGCCCATTATTTGTTTTATATATATATATATATATATATATATATATATATATATATATATATATATATATGTATATATATATATATATATATGTATATGTATATATATGTATATATATATATGTATATATATATATATAAACATGGTACATTACATAGATATAGTATACTTACATATTTATATTATATATTATACTTACATTATTACATACATTTTATAATGTAATATATGATGTATGTAATACTTATAAGATTATATATGTGTAACTATGTCCTTTTTAATGTAATATATATGTAATACTTATATTATTGTACTATATAAGTATATATTACCTTAGAAAAACAAAATTGAACCCGGGCCTTACCTAAAACTGGGGTACATGGCTTCTACCCTCCCTTATAACAAAAAGAAAAAATTTAACTATATGGGGTTACAAGAAATTTCTTTCATAGTTTCTACTTTTTACACAAATTACATTCACCTTGCATAATTTTTTTGTCATTCTCTTTATATTTATATATTATGAAATGCCACTAAGTGTCTCCGAGCCTTTGCCAAGTTGATGGAATGAATGATATATAAGGAGTGTGTGCATTTACCATGTTCTCTCCTTTCTCTCTTTATATATATACAGAGAGATGGAGGTATATATTCAAACCCATTCATACTCAAATATTTTTAATAAAAGATTTAAATTTAAAAAAGTGAAATGTACCATTTTACTTTTCATATTTCAAATTTAATATATTATTATATATTTTGCCTTTTAAATTTAAATCTCAATCATTTATCACATTGATCGAATGATGAAAATCTTTAAGTAGATTTAAACATGAATATGTTTGAGCCGGGACCACTATATATATATGTGTGTGTGTGTGTGAGTGAGAAAGGGATTGAGTTGTGACTTTTGAAGCTTTTTTTGTGTATTATGATGAGTTTATTTTAGTGGACCAATAATAGATTCAGTCAATGATCATCTTAAGGTTGATCACTCCATCCTTGGGAGTCTGGGATTGTGGGGCTCACATCCATGAGCTGCATCTTTTTTAACTTTTGCTTCAAGATGGTCGTCTTTAGAGAAAGTTTGAGACATCCAAATAGCTCATCACCTGTATGATGGAACACATTGCTCTCCTTTCTTTCTCATTTTCTACATCTCCTTTGCACAACTTTTATCTTGTATGACCACTTATCATCATTTTTTTTTTGCCATGAATATCTTCTCAACATTCTCTAAACCATATACTATTATAGGTCGAATTGTTGCTTTATAATATTTACCTTTCAATGCACCTTTTCATTTTAACCAACTCATATTAATTCTGTATAACATCTCCATCAATTTTAACCTTAAGCATTTAAGACTTTCCTTACAAGGAATACAAATTATGTTAATTTTAATTTCTATATCATCGATCAAACTTATATTTCATATATTGTTTTTGTTCTGTTAAGTCGAGAGCCTTTACTTTCGATTGTTTCTCTTCATAATTAACCCTTTTTCATACGCGAATAAGATACACAGAGGGTCTTTTTGAAAACTCTTAAAAAAATTAAATAACATAATACTACAAAAAAGTAATGGGTAAGCATGAATGTGCATGTCAGAGGTGGGCAGGATTCGGTTTTACTATATGTGTTTACTGTGGCCTTGTTTGGGTTTGTGACTTTTGAAGGTTTCTTTTTTGTGTATTGTGACGAGTTTACCAGAGAGGATCAATTCTCGATTGATTTCATGATCCATCTTAGGATGGATTGCTCCATCGTTGAAATTGTGGGGCTCACATCCATCAGCTCCATCTTTTTAAGCTTTTGCTTAAAGATAATCGTCTTTAGGAAAAGTTTGAGACATCCAAACAGTTCATCACTCTGTATCATGAACACATTGATCTTTTTTCTTTTCTCATGCAATTATGCGTTCACGTGGGAAGAAGAGAGGTTCCCTCTCTCTCTCTCTCTTTTATATATATAATGTGTGTGCTTGTTCTTGTGTGTGCGTATGCTTTTGATGTATGTGCATATGCGTGTGTGTTCACGTACACATATAGCGGGAGGGAGGGAAAGATGCATAATGTGATAAAATGTGATAAATGCTATTTATCACATTTTAGATAATTTTAATCATATTATTTTAAAAAACTCCCTACAAATTGAAGGGTTTGGTTTTAGAAACTTAATTTTATTGAAAAGAAGCTTTAAATATTTTTTGTGCTATTTAGTTTGCTCTCTAAGCCATTTTAAACATGTGTATAAATTGAGCTGTCCTTTTAGATGTTGCTAATCACACACACGCACACATACGCACATACACAGAGTTTGAATCACCTTTCTCGATGCTGGTTGTCACATTCTTATATCATTTTAATCATATTATTTCTAAAGTGCTATCTACAAATTGAAGGGTTTTGGTCTTTAAAACTTAATTTTATTAAAATCTTTAAATATTTTTTATGCTTTAATTTACTGTGTGGGCCTTTTTTGGTGGTTACAAAAGGTGACCGAAGCACACACCCACACACATGCGTCCTCTGGGAGTCAAACTCCTCTCGTTTCTGTACGGGTCATTTTAAACATCATCTTTCTTAAGCATATTAAGATCTCGCATCAGTTTAGCGGGCACTTTATCATCATTTAGAACTTGTGATCGCTTTTCGTGCTTGACATTTGATGGGGATCATAAGGACTTTAAATAAGAAAGCTATCTACATGTCAAATCCTCGAATGATAATCTTAGGACTTTATAATGTTAGGGTTGCATGCACGGTGTATCTGTTAGGCTTCAGCTTCTTCTTGTAAAAAAAAAAAAAAAAACTATTGGACCCCCTTGTGTTTGTCCATCAACAAGGACTAAACATCTCAGTTTGTTTATTGTCACCTGACTGCTTCAACTTATCTTCACATCATCTCTCTTAGTTTATTAATCTATAAAACAATTGACTGATGTATGTCGTGTCGAGGTCGGGTAGGTTGAGCTGGTAAATGAGCTGAGCCGTTCGTCGCTTGGCTCTGTCAGCTCATTCGTGTTCAGTTCGCTAAACCATATAAGCTGAACATAAACATGGCATGCTCAACTCATAATTTTTATCTTTTAGTTGAACCATGTCATACAAAGTAATATGCTAGGTAAATAATATGCTATATATTTAGGGCATCTTGGCTCGTAAAAGCATATGACAAACCGTTCATGAATGTGTTCGAATGTCGGTTGTTCAGCTAGCAGTTAGCTAGCTTGGCTTAGTGGCGGATCCAAAAAACTGTATTGGGTGGAACAGATTTTAATAATTTTTAAATTCTTTTGAAAATTTCAATATGTACCCCACCATAATGTCGATCGGCCAGTGGGTTGACTCATTTGTATGAACAAAGGGTTTGGTTCGTTTGGCTCGTTTTGTGGCACACTACTGTAATTAGATGGAAGCATGGGGCTACTTTTGTCACTTGGCATCTGCATGTCATTGCACATGAAACTTCTGTTCTAAAATGGGTTCCATCTTTTTGTATAGATGACAAGACATGCTTATCTTTCTTCCAAAACAATACTTTTTTCCCTTGGATCTCATGAACCATGACCACCACCATGCTTCCTCTGTACTCTGTAACTGATGTCGAAGGTAAGAAATATAAAAATTCCAATCCAAAGGCTGAACTTTGTAATTAAAAATAAATAAAATTCATAAGCTTTCAATTAGAGGTGTTCACGGTTCGATTCTAGTCTCAATCTTGAATCGAACCACTAGTTTCGGTTCTCAAGTTTTGGAGAACCAAACCATGCTATGACCAAAATAGAACCAAACCAAACTTCCGGTTCCAGTTTGATTCGGTTTTAAACCGCGGTTCTACTTATTTAAGGGTTTTGCTAAATAAAATGTATTATGCCATGAGATTATTCAGATATATGTTCAACATTTTTAATTTATGAGTTATAAAACTCATATATATATATAAAATTTATAAACTTATCAAAATTTAAATTCATATAAATATATAAACTTATATATACATATATATATTCACATTTTATATGTATATAATGTTATAAAACTCATATACATAAACTTATAAAGATTTATATCTACATGTATATAAACTTTATATATATCTACATTTTATATGTATATAATGCTACAAAACTCATATACACAAACTTATAAATGCTATAAAACGCATAGACATAAACTTATAAACTTGTAAAAAATTATATCTACATGTAATAAACTTTATATATATAATGGTTTGATTTGGTTCCAATACTAGAACTGAGAACCAAACCGCCAGACATCTATAACCAAGCGGTTCGGTTCTGGCAGTTCCATGAACACCCCTACTTCCAATGAAGTAACTTCAAACAAAGATGACTTTTCCCATTTTCAATCCTTTTCAAGAGCTAATTTTCGCCAAGGTTCATTCACATAGGGTTCGCGAATCTTGGGTTGTCGTTCGTGTTTGGTTCATGATATAAACAAACCGAACACGATCTGGTTCATTAAGCTACACGAGTTGAATATGGATGATATGGATTCCGTTTTGCTCAGCTCGTATGAGCTAGTTTTGTTCAGTATACAGAACTTCTCTGTAAACTGGAAAACCATGTTAATCCAATGGAGTAAGTGGCTAAACTGTAAGTAAATGGTGAAATCCTTCACTTTTACAAGAGAAGTATGAAAAAAGTTTTAACTTTTACCTAATTTATCATGAACACATTAAATTATAACTGAAATTATTTGAAAAGTTATATTTTTAGCTTGACTCATCTTCGGCTCAGCCAAAACAAGTTGAACATGACCAAGATCTCGAGTCAAAGAACAAGCCGTTTCCTTTGGTTCATTTAGCTCAGCCTACTATTATCAAAAGTGGTGATGCAATTCCAATGATACTTGCAAGAATCCACTGACAAAACTAGACGTGATGACAGACATGCCATGGAACTTTGATCCCTGTTCTCAAACAAAAAATTAGTTAAGGCTAAGACAATGAACGTGAGTCTAAGTAAATCCGATTGAGTGTATCTCTGTGTTATTGATACTACGTGCTCGAGCAAACAACGATAAGTGAGACAGGTTGTGAAGCAAGAGAAAACACCATCACATTGAAGAAAGAGTTTGTATGAGGCTAGGTTAAACTACTCCTATGAAAAGCAAGAAAAAAATAAAAGAGTTGATGAAGATGATGCCTTAGCTTGATCGGTTAAAAAAGTTTTTCTCAAGACGACAACAGTTGAATCCATCCCTCGTTCTCATCCGCATATATCCCTCATTCTCATCAGCATGTTTTCCAATAACTTTCCATTAGTCTTACTTCTGTTGCTCTTCTATTCCATTAGTCTAGCTTCTGTTGCTCTTATAGGGTATTGTTAGGTGTGTGAATCTGATGATCATCAGTTGTTACCATCATTGCTTTGTATCTTGATGTTTCTCTATATTGTAGGCCTAATCCGGCTTCTCCTTTTCGTCCTTGCAGGTGCTTCTCACGTCTCTTCGATTTTTCAGCATCTAACACGTACCAACAAGAAAACTACTCAACCATATCTTATAACTCTATGTGTTATTGCTACCTTCACCACCCTTAGATCACAACTGTAAATTTAAAAATCCGAAAAAAAATCCAGCTTACTTTATCTCTGACCGGTCACCTCCTTTGTTCGAACCACTCATCGCATCATACGTTGAACTCCAAGCTTCAAATTATGTATACCCTTCCCTTTTCCACCCTAAATCTATAATAGTAAAATAAGATGCACCAAGTTTGAAGTTCAATACGAAAAGGAAAACAAAATAAAGCGAAATATCAAAAAGATTGAGAATAATATTGGGCAGCCCACATGGAAACTTCTCCATTATTGCAGTGAAGGCTCCAATCGAAAGCTAAGTGGAGATGTGATGTGCCACAAATCTACAATGCCTACACTGTCTTCCATCTCATCTCAATACACCTTCTCTTCTCCTTGTTGCCATTCTTCCTTACCATTTATAACCAAGCAAACTATGAAGTGTGATCTTGAAGATCATTCATTTAAGACGGGTTTTCTCTGAGATTTTCAACTGCATGATCAATCGTTATCTTTCTTCTCCTATTTTTCCTCCATCAACAAAAGAAATTTGCTTAGGAGGATCCTTATTTGCCTTACAGTATGGAGGATAGAAATAAATCCTTTGCTCCGTGTTTTTCCAGTGAGAAGCTCACAGAGGACCAATCCATTGCCAAAAAATCCGCCCAGGGTGTCGTTCTGTCGACATACAGGACGCAGATCGCCGGCCACAGCAGGTTGATCACAGTGACATGGTGTAAGAACCTATTAGCTCATGGCCTCTCCATCTCAATTGAAGGTTCATCATCTGGTGCAGATGAACACAGCTGCAACCTTGAGCTCAAGCCTTGGTACTTCTGGAGAAAGCAAGGATCCAAGTGTTTCCAGATTGACGGCAAGCCGGTCGACATATTCTGGGATCTAAGGCTAGCCAAGTTCTCCGGTGATCCTGAGCCTCAAGGTGACTACTATGTAGTGATTGTATGTGATGAGGACGTGATACTGCATCTGGGCAACATGAAGAAGGAGGCCTACAGACGAACTGGATCGAGGCCTTCGCTGATCGAGGCGACGTTGGTCTCGCGGAAAGAGAATGTCTTTGGCAAGAAAAAGTTCACCACGAAGGCTAAATTCGATAACAAAAGCGCAGTTCATGATATCTCCATAGAGTACACCATGATCAATGGAGTCTTCTACGAGCTCAACGACCCCGAAATGGTGATCAGAGTTGATGGGCACTTAGTCATACAAGTGAACCACTTGCAGTGGAACTTTAGAGGTAATGAGAGTATCACAATAGATAAGATCCCAGTTGAGGTCTTTTGGGATGTCCATGATTGGCTATTTACTCCTGGACTAAGGCATGCCTTGTTTATTTTCAAGCCTTCCGCATTACACAGATCATTGTCCTCATCTTCATCGTCCTCCTCGTTGTCATTGTCATCCTCTTCGCCACTTTCACCTGACTTCTGTTTATACATTTATGCCTGGAAGTTAGAGTGAATTGCAGGAAAAATTTTGATTTTGGTTCTTCTTTTTTCTTCTTTGGTTACAATGGGAGGCTGAAGGCAGGTACACCTGCCCTAGATATCGAACTCACGACCTTCATCTTGTGAGTCGAGACCCCCGGGTAGGTGAACTAACGCTCTGAGTGCTGAATTTTGGTGTTTTGAAGGAGAGGATGATGGAGGGGATGGAACAGAGGAAATGGGCATCACATGCTGTGGGGCCTAATGAGGGGTTGAGGCTTAGTTTATACAGCTGGTTTTCAATAAATGAAAACTGATTAGTGCTCATAAATTGGATCACTATAAATACACTTTGTCCATCTTCTTTCTCTTTTGTCAGTCTCATATGAACAGTGCAAGTGGTCATGTTCGAGCCACTGATAGAGATGAGTGCTATTGCAAGCTTTCTTTTGGCTCACTGCTGTCTGTAAGATAATTAAGAGCATATGCACATACAGGCATATGTTCTGGGGCTCGGGTCTTAAATTTAGGGATTGATACAGAGTTATTCCAAGTTCCAACCCTCAAAATGTCATTTAGAAGAAAAAGAAAACCATGAGTATGTTATGGTCATGAGCAGTGTTGTAAGTATGAATACACGATTTGCATCGTAGAAATTCAATTATACGATATGTATTGATTGATCTGTACCTACTTAAAGGCTGTGGCGATGAAGAAATGGTACCCACTTTGGGACCTATGTGCAGGCTGGTCCATGTGCAAGTTCACAGTTGCTTGGATAGTCCTATTTCAGGAAGGCTTTGACTGGCTGGGCTTGGTTTGTTCTAGAGCAAGTCTCAGAGATTATGACATGGGGAGCCAGCCACACTCTAACCCAGAAGCTGTACCTCCAAGACCTTTGTTCTCGCCATCGGTGAGCTGAGCCATACCCCACACCGGGTATTGAACTCAGGCCAGACATGGAAGTGGCGTATTGAAGGAGAAGAAACTAGACCTCCCATGTCATATAATTGGAGCCACCAAGCATAAGATTCTGAGGCTAGGAGCCTCACCCTGATGCCCTACAGCCGACTTCAGCTCGACTCATTGACATGACGCCCTCAGGAATCGAACACTGGGAGAAGTTTGAGATGCTTAAGCTGGCGAGAAATTCAGATGGGGGTTCAGAATGAAGAGCATATGATGAAGTACAGAGAGGTCAGGGTTAAACATTCTCAACTTGGAGTTAAACACAACCCAATTCAAGAATCAATAAATATCAAGCTTATGTATCAAGGCTGTGCAGTGTGGGTCAATTATTGAACCCAGGCAAGAGAGCTGGATCAATGGGCCACCCTTTGTTGACCCAAACGGGTCTTGTTTGTGGATATCCAGAAGAACCATCCATCATCTTTACCCCTCCAAACTTGTATTTAATTACATAAGAAATGCGTGTATATTTTTATTATGTGATAAGGTCTGGTAAGACCTTTTTATGGATATAGTTTGGGTATTGCTTGGATTTTGCGTCTTGAACCCACGTATTGGTATTGCTTGGAATACCAACCTGGTCAAGTGTAAGTTCTGCAGGTCCAACAGATGCACATTTACATAAAATGTGGCTTGCTCCTTCCGGTGACACTATACATACACATAGACATGTCCAGTTCTGGGTAAACCGAACAATGCAGTTTCAAACCATCAGTTCCGGATCCAATTCTATAACCACTCTGAAACCAGTTAGAAAATGTTTTAAAGAAAAGGGACATTTGCACCCCATGGGAGTTGAACTCCTCACCTAGCTCAAAACGGTAGGCCCTGTCCTACAGTTGAAACACCGCTATATATATTATTTAATAAGGGTCTGTCTGGAACTGGTTTCTGGCCGGTTTCCAAAAATCATGAACTGTAACCGAACCATGGGGGAGTCCTCAGTTCTATAGTCGATTCAGTTCCAGTTTGAACCTGTCATGTGTATATAAGTACGTACACACATGTCTCCCTCTATATATGAGAGAGAAATTGGTAGATATCCATACATGCTCAAATGTATTAAAAAATGTCAACTTTTGATTCAACGTAATCAATAATAGAGATTTAATTTGAAAAGTAAAAATTATCATTGTACTTTTCATATTTAAGCATGGATGGGTGTGCATATGATGTATTAAATAATTTTTAAATATAAATATTTAAAATTGATCATGTTGATCGAATGGTAGAGATGTGGGTTTGAGTATGGATGGGTGTGTGCATGAACTACTCTCTCTCTCTCTCTCTCTCTCTCTCTCTCTCTCTCTCTATATATATATATATATATATATATATATATATATATATATATATATATATATATATATATATATAGTGAGAGAGAGAGACATGTTTTGTAAATTCAGGTGCAATGCACTTCATTACAGAAAGAAGAGTTATATTTTAATGAAAATCTATCCAGGCAGATGAGGTTGGAATGGAGAGAATTCCACTAGGTTTTAATTATTTTATTCCATTTTATAGACTGAGGAAGCTACTACCATTAATTCCTAAGCCTTTATAAACTCTGATCTATTTATTCAGGAAACATTGATCATAGATAATCTAGTTCATGGTTTGGGGGAATTGGGGGAATAGAGATCTCATGTGTCGCTAGATTTTCAAAAAGAAAACCCTGTTTTTCAGCTGAAGTACAGTGCGTGCATGGGTCTGGTAAAAGAACCAACCTGCTTGTAGATAAGCTAGCTCAGTAGCGGATCTACATTGAGGCAGAGTGAGGCGGCTGCCCCACCTGAAATTCGAAAAACCAAATGAAGAAATTACTGCACACGATTGAGTTCATGCCTATCATACATAATTCGGCCCATCTGAAATGGTAGGCAGTTCAGCCCACCCTACAGAAAGTTCTAGACCCGCCACCGAACTAGCTTCAGCTAGCTACTAGCATGTTCATGTTCGGTTTGTACATTAGCTGTGATGAACATGAACAGTGAGTGTATTTGGTTCATGGAGCTCGCGAAAGACATGAATTTTCAGTGAACTGTTCATCTCCTGGCACCCCGTCTAGTATGGGAAAAGGCTTAGTTGTTGTGGTTGTTGTTGTTGTTCATCTCCTGGTAAGATAAGTCTGTGTTTTTCAGCTGAAGTGCAGTGCGTGCATGAGGCTGGTAAAAGAACCAAACTGCTCGTAGATACGCTAGCTTCAGCTAGCCACTAACTTGTTCAGGTTTGGTTTGTACATTAGCTGTGCTGAACATGAACAATGAGTGTATTTGGCTCATGGAGTTCTTGAAAGACTTGAATTTTCAGTGCACTGTTCATCTCCTGGTAAGATAACACAAAATGAGCTAAATTAGAGATAGTTTAATTTCTCTTTTGCAGGATTTTCTAGGATGTCTGCTTGATTTTCTAATGAGACAGAGAAACAACCGAAGAAACTTTGAACTTCTTTATACATTTAACAAAAATAGTTGATGTAGAGAGGCATGCTTTCGTGCTCAGGTTTAGTCGTGCCACACACAATCCCTCATGAGCTAGACTATGATGAATAGACTAAGGCCATGTGCAGCACGTTTGGCTTCATGACTCAGCTCGTGTTCGGTTCGCCACGAACATGAATGAGCTCACGACGAGCTGAACCCAGCCAAACGTTGAGCTGCTCAGTTTGTTTCGCAGCAGTCATGGGCCACTTTAGGGTGAGGTGAGGCATGTGCCTCACGCGTCTCTCTCTCTCACACACATACAGACACATACACACGGTGCGCTCGCACACACACATGAGCAAATTGGAATTACTTCTGCATTTCACGGAGTGTCCTCATTACCTCTCTCTCTCTCTCTCTCTCATAGACACACAGAGACAGCCCACAGGTACACAAAAAACTAGTTCGCTAGCGTACTGGCCATGAGCTCACCTCATTTTTGTTTTCTAATACTCACCAGCTTATGCGTTTCTGACTCTCCTTCCCTCTTATCTTTCTTTATTGGCTTTTTAGCATTTTGATATACCACTAACATTGTAAGCGAAGCCTTTCGGGATTGGTAATGGGAAGCTCTTCAGTTCAAGCGTGCCTCCGAGGGGGTCGAACTCCTATGATGCCTTTTCTTGGATCATCTCAGAGGAAGAGTTCCTGCAAAATGCGGAGGCTGTCTCTAAGCTACTACTTGATCATGGGTATGAGGTGAGTGGGCGTTATTTTGATTTTTATGCTTAGAATGGAACACCTGCAAGCTTCTTTTTCTGTTTTCTAGCTCAAATATACCCGCTGTTTGGTTTGAATAGAAGATATGGTTTGAATAGAAGATAACGATGTCTTTTTGCATAATTTCTGGTTTACTTTTCTATTTCAGTGTTTGGTGGTGGATTATTTGAGATACAACAACTAAGCCTTTTCCCAGACGGGGTCAGCTACATGGACTCTTTGTTTCCACTCATGTTAGCAGCTTAACTCACAATAATCTAGATCATTCTTTATTGTTTCTTTCCAACACACTCACAATAAGCTAAGCTAGATCATTCTTTATTGTTTCTTTCCAACACTTTTGTAGTCGTCCTCTACCTCTTTTAATACTTTCAAAATCTAGTTTTCTTTCTATACATCCAAACCACCTTAAACGTTTTCTCTCATTTTATCCTCTATTGCTGCCACACATAATTTATTTCTAATAGCCTCTTGGTCTTTTCTTATATGACCACTCATTCATCTCAACATCTTCATTTATGTCACCGACATGTTTTGTATTTGTTGATGATTAACTGCCCAACACTCACAACTATAAAACATGGCAGGTCTAATTACTGCTCTATAATATTTATCTTTTTAACTTTAACAGTAACTTCTTATCACAAAGAATACTTGATGCTCCACTTCATTTTAACCAACCACCATTAATTCTATGCCTAACATCTCCATCAATTAGAAATTTTGTGTGCCAATTTTAATTTCTATGTCCTCTTAAGTAACCAAATGATCAAACTTACATTCCATATATTATGTCTTTGTTCTACTAAGTCTTTCTAATGTTTCTCTCCATAGTTTCAATTTTCTATTAACTTTTTCCTTAGACTCCTCCACTAATACAATGTCATCTGCAAATAACATACACCAAGGTACTTCATCTTAAATATGTTTTATTAACTTTTGTAGCCGACCCCGTCTAGTATGGAAAAAGGCTTAGTTGTTGTTGTTATCAATCACCATTATAAATAAGTATGGACTTAAAGTTGATCCTTTATGTAACCCAATATTAACTTTAAAGAAGTCTGTCATTCCTTCATGAGTCCTCACACATATTTTTGCATCATCGTACATGTCTCTTATAAGGTTATATATGTCAATGAGATACCTCTTTTTTCCAAAGTTCTCCACAGAACCTCTCTCGGTTAAGTTTTTTCTACATCATGTGAAGGTCTTTCTTTTTTGCTCTAAAATATTCCATAAGACTTCTCAAAAGGTGAATCTCTTTAAGAGTAGATCTGTCTAACATGAATCCAAATTGGTTCTTTATTGTACTCGATACTTGTCTTAACCTACGCTCGATAATTTTTTCCCACAATTTCATAGTATGGCTCATTAAATAGTCTCCCTTGTTCTTATATATGGGTATAAGTGTACTCGCTTTCCATTCTTTGGGCATCTTTTGGTTTCTCCATATTTCATTAAATAGTCTTGTGAGTCAAGTGATTCTAGTTTCTCCTAGGATTTTCCAAACTTCTATAGGAATATTGTCTGGTCCTGCCGATTTACCACCCTTCATATGTTTAAGAGCCTCTTTGACTTCATTCTTTTGAATATGTCGGTAGAAATTGTGGTTTACATACTTTTCTGATTTGGCCAACTCTCCTAAGGTAATACTAACATCTTTATTTTCATTAAAAAGCTTATAAAAATAGCTTTTTCATCTATTTCTTATATCATCATTTGCCACTAGAATTTTTCATCCTCGTCTTTGATGCATCTAACAGAATTAAGATCTTTAGTTTTCTTATCTTTAGCCCTAGCTATCCTAAAAATATCTCTTTCACCCTCTTTTGAGTTGAGTTTTTTATATAAATCCTCGCAAATTTTAGCTTTTGCTTCACTGACGACCTTTTTCGCTTCATTCTTTGCTTTCTTATAAGCCTCTAAAGTTTCACTAATTTTTTTAACATAATGTAATTTGTAGCATGCCCTCTTTGCCTTGATTTTATTTTGCACTACTTCACTCTACCACCAAGCTTCTTTTTGTACTGGTATACCTCTCTTAGATTCACCTAACACATCTTTTGCCACTTTCCTAATATGTATAGCCATATTGTTCCAGATATCACAAGGTATACCAACATAATTCTAAGTGTCTCCATGAAGGACTTTCTCTTTAAATATATCTTCTTTCTCGCTTTTGAGGTTCCACTATTTAGTCTGAATAGCTCGAGGTACTCTTTTCTTCTTTGTCTATTTTTTTATTTGTAAATCCATAACTAAAAGTCGATGTTGGGTGGTTAAGCTTTCGCCTGTAATTATCTTACAATATTTACAACACGCTCTATCTTTTTTTCTACAAATAAAGTAATCAATTTATGTTTGTGATAAGCCACTCTTATAAGTAATTAAATGTTCATCTCATTTTTTGAAGATTGTATTGACTATAAAGAGATCAAATGTCATAGCAAAATTTAAAATCTCCTTACCTTCTTTATTTATATCTCCAAAACCAAAGTTTATATGAATACATTGATATCCTAATGTCTCTTTACCGATGTGTCCATTTAAGTCTCTTCCTAAACAAATCATCTCCCTTTATGGAATTCTTTGAATCACCTTATCTAACTCTTCCCAAAAAACTGTCTTTATACTATCTTCTAGTCTTACTTGAGGTGCATAAGCACAAACTATATTCAAAACGTCTACTCCAACACTAATTTTAATGTCATGATTCTGTCATCATATCGTTGTATGTCTACTACACTATCATTTAAATCTTTATTTATGATAATACCAACTCTGTTTCGAGCCTTTTCCTTACCTGAGTACCATAATTTAAAACCTGTATCCTCAATCTCCTTTGTTTTTTCTCCAACCCACTTTGTATCTTGTAAACATAAAATATGAATCTTTCTTCGAATCATAGTATCTACCACCTCCATTAGCTTACCGGATAATGTTACGATATTCTAAAAACTAATACGAATCTTATTATTTAGGACTAGCTTCCTTACCCCCTGCATCCGTCCATATTGAAAATGCGGAGACTCTCTCCGTAATTTATTCACTAAATTCGGGCGGCAATGTAGCGGGACTAACTTCTTTACCCACACCCGTCCATGATGTGGGAACCTTCTTTGCAATTGATTCATTACATCAGGGTGAAAATGTAGTGGCCCTTGTTTACTTTTCACTACATTCGAGCTCTACAGTGCGTCGATAGGCGGGGACGCCCCAAAGTAATGCTCTTAATTTGTGTAATCCATGGTATAAAAATCCGACAAAGTTTTACGGTGGTTGTCGGAAGCCTAACACAACCCTCCTCCTTTATCCGGGCTTGGGACCGGCCATGCAAGGGTGGTGGACTATTTGTGGTATAGGAGGAAAATTGATGGAGGATATTCAAACTCTTTAGAATATGATGTGATTGATGAATGGGGGAGGTCATTCCCTGAGCGTGACAGGTTTCCTTCTTCGAAAGATGGCAATGGATTCAAAAATTTGGCTGATGCCGTCCACAAAATGGTTTTGAAATTTGGAATTCATGTCATGAGGGGTATTAGCACCCAAGCAGTGAAGTTCAACCCTTGGATATTGGATATTTCAACGGTTTGTGCTTTCCTGATCTTTGTGTTTGCTATATACTGAAACCATGTCAGAACTCAAGGAAATTTGGTGCAGATTATGAAGATTTCACAAGAAGAGTTATACAGATTCTCCTCGGTTCATTGTTTTGTAAAGAGCATTTCTCTTGTATACATTTCCTTTAGTTTCATAATTTCCAATTGAAGTTAATGTTGCATTGACATCTAAAACTGTAAACATTTAGGGAGGTGCTTATAATGAGTCGGGCCGGAAATGGCGAGCAGCAGATATAGTCGTAAAAGAAAGGATCTGCCCATGGATGTCAAACAGATTCATGGGCGTAAACACAGAGCTCCCTGCTGGTAGAGCTTTCCTCAAGTCTCACTTTATCATCAGTATGCTGAATGGGGTGTGGATTTTGGTGAAGCTGTAATCTAATACTCTGTAATGTGTATTTAGAGTAATTCTTGCAATTCCAGCATGGCTTGAGTATTCAGTTCCCCTTGTTTCAACTATGCTTGCATACAGCAGAGATGTATTATGATAATATATTGATCAGATACTCATTGTACGCTATATGTCCAAATATTTGATCAATACGTAATTTGCCTTTCCCTAGCTCAGAGACTACATCGGGCAATACTTGCTGCCCATTGTTGAAAACTTTTCATAATCCTTCATACTCTGAGATGGGAAACTAACTTAGCTTAGATCTACAAACTGGTCTCCAGGGTCACTTTCAGAAATAAATTGTGTTTCATCTTTTCATGAAATTGAATTTCCTAATGAATTTGATGTCATAGATGTGTTGAAATTGGTAACTTGAATTTGATTTACTTTTTTTTTTGCTGACCCATTTCAGTGAAGCATGATTGTGTCTTTGGTGATGATCTCGACATAAACGAGATACTGATTGTTTCAGAGGTATTTTAGAACTACAGTAAATTTTCACTTGATTACATCTAAGAAGCTAATGAAAATGAGGCTTTGTATATTAGGCTTTTAGTGAGGCAACTCATCCAATTCTCTACTCTCTCTCATCTGGGACAAATGTAACACCTGAAATGTCGGCCAAAGTCAATGGCAGCGTGAATATGTACAGGATCACTGGGGATGATTGGGATCAGTGGGCACATGTTGCTGCCCATTTCAACGTGGCAAGGCACAATTTGTTTCTGTTTCTGCCATTTGATTACCATAACATTCTGAATTTTAATCTTGCTAATTAGGCTTTATGATATTGGACTACAGATTGGCGTTTCTATATCTTTTATCATATATTCAATTAGAGTTTATCCTTGCAGAGATTTCGCCACTGCCCACTTGTCTGGAGCTACAGGACCAAATGGGAAGTCATGGCCCGACATGGACATTGCTACCACTTGGTTGGCTTACTGATCCTGGTAAGTTGTCCTTTCTGGAGAGATTCTGTTTGAATATTTGTATGATGCAGGAATGTCATGGTGTTGGGGCAGTTGTATTGTATCACAGTAGATTCCATCATTTGTGGACCCTTAAGTTATGAGTAATGAAATGTGCCCATTTATATAAATAGTTCATCTTGATCTTGAATATCTTTGGCATTGTTTTGACACTTTTAAGTGCTACACTTTCAAGACATCAGTTCTCGAATAACCTTTGGAAGATTAACTTGAGAAACTAGATAGAATCTAACTGATTCCTACTTAGTGCTTCAATTTCTGTTTCAAGATTACTTATATCATTCACTTATATTCTTGGCTCCAGCTATAAAATGTGCATTAGTTGTTGCATGTTTTCACACTTTTGCATCAATTACGATGGACATCTGCCAAGCTCACCAAACGTTCTAGATGCAGTCAGTATATGAAAGGCCACTCTTACTCCTAACCAGGTCTCAGGTACCAGATCCTAGCAGAGCCTGATCTATTTTCTCCACTCCCACAAACTTGAAGAAATGGCATATGGATTTCAACTAAGGTCATATATCTGTTGTTGGAACCCAACTTTAGGAAGTATTATTTAGTTAACTTTGGAGAAACCCAGCAAATCTTTTTGGTCACAGAAGGAATTCTCGTTTGAGTGTTGACTTAGTTGAACTTTGGTGTGACACCCACCCGACAAGTTAGACTCCCAAGGTTCAACCTTTTTTTATCAGACAGCTGTGAAGGTATTGAATTCCAGGTGCATCTTCAACTTAAGCCTCATTTGTCAGACCCGATCAGAAGTTTAAAGTCCTTGTGAACCAAAACTTAAGAAGCATCAAACTGTCATATGAGAACATTAACCATTTGGATTCATGTTTCATCCCCTTCTGTCCCTCCCCATCTTCTCCTTTCTGTTCACTACATGGACTGAACTCTTGAACAAGTAACAGAGATAAGTGTCTCCACCCACTTGCGCGTGCACACAGACATATACACACATTAGCTATACCCAGTGTCCATGGACCATTCAATTTTTATGATTTTGAGCTCAAGAGATACAACAACAACAACAACAACAACTAAGCCTTTTCCCATACTAGACGGCGCCGGCTACATGGATTCTTTGTTTCCACAGAGCTCTATCATGTGTCATGTTAGTAGTTAACTCACAATAAGCTAGATCATTCTTTATTGTTTCTTTCCAACACTTTTGTGGTCGTCCTCTACCTCTTTTAATACTTTCCAAATTTAGTTTTTCATACCTTCTTATAGGTTCTTCCTTTGATCTTCTTTCTATATGTTCAAATCATCTTAAACGATATTCTCTCATTTTATCCTCTATTGATGTCACTCCTAATTTGTTTCTAATAACCTTATTATGTATACAGTCTTTTCTTGTATGACCACTCATCCATCTCAACATCTTCATTTTTTTCACAGACATCTTTTGTACATGTTAATGGTTAACTGCCAACACTCAGAACCATAAAACATGGAAGGTCTAATTGCTGCTCTATAATATTTACTTTTTAACTTTAATAGTATCTTCTTATCACAAAGAATACCTGATGCTCCTCTCCATTTTAACCAACCAGCATTAATTCTATGCATAACATCTCCATCAATTCTTCCATCACTCTCAAAAATTATCCTAGGTATTTAAAACTTTCCTTTTGGGGAATGCAATGTATGCCAATTTTAATTTCTATGTCCTCTGAAGTAACCAAATGATCAAACTTACATTCCATATATTCTGTCTTTGTTCTACTAAGTCAGAGGCCTTTGCTTTCTAATGTTTCTCTCTATAGTTTTAATTTTCTATTAACTTTTCCTTAGACTCTTTCACTAACACAATGTCATCTGCAAATAACATACACCAAGGCACTTCATCTTGAATATGTTTTGTTAACCCATCCATCACCATTATAAATAAGTATGGACTTAAAGTTGATCCTTGATGTAATTTTGAGCTCGAGAGATGTTTGAACTTTATTTAAATTACAACATTCCATGTATGTACAAGTTTACAACATTACAAGGAAGATATAATTCTAAGTTATCTTTCAATTAGGTTCAAATGAAGGGCCTCACAGGAAGTGCGGACTCACTGTTGATGAGCAGTGGACACAGGTGAATGTGATTTTGCTAATTGAGAAATGCTTGCTTGCTTCATTTGTCAACTAATTAGGATCGTGTAATTTCTTTTTTTGACAGATGACTTTATGGTCTATGGCCAAGTCACCGCTAATGTTTGGAGGAAATATGCGGCAAATGGATTTCCTAACACTTAGTATTCTAACAAATCCAACCCTCGTGGAAATAAATTCTTATAGTGCAAATAATATGGAGGTACTTCTTTGAGTTGAGATGTTCTTCTTAAAGAAACTTACTCTAATCATTTTGTGCCTATTGTGTAAAGAAATCATTTGTTGCCAGACTATTCACTGTAATCTGTCAATGTTCAGTTGGTGATGGTGTTTTGTTTTTCAATTTCAGTTTCCTTCCGTCAGTTCCACAAACGGTGGCGAAGTCCGTGATTGGATTGCTACTGGGAGAAAAGGTTGGAACGTTTATGATATGATCTAGTACATTTAACAGCTACATTGAATTCCTTGGAATTCTTTATTTTCATACTTAGAATAGTTCATCCTAGTCAAGAGAACTCCCCGACTGATGTAAATTCCATGAGTGGACCTCGGAAGACAGCTTTACAAGATGAAACTGAGGCAAAGAAAGCACATCTTTAACCACTGTGCCTTGTAGACTACACCAGCCTCAAAGCACTGACAACTCCTAATCCTACCACCCCATAACTGTGGGGATCTCCGTGCGGAAGATGCTAGAGCTATTGGCCCAATAAGTGTGAAGAGCCCCCCAAGGGTTTTAGTGGCAGTGATGACTGACAAGCTTTTCCAGCTCCAAAAGGTGCAAGAGAGAGAAAAAAGAATGGCACACAGATAGACTTATTGCTGCGTCTGAAGGAAGAGAATGGATTGAGTCAGCACATAGGACACGATTGTTTGGGACAAAAAGGTAGGGCTAAATAAAGCAGGAAGAATGGCATTAATAAGACAACGTTAAGGCACAGAGAGAGATTGGGCATCTATGCATTTAATAATAATAATAACTAAATTTCCAAGATGTATTACAAACTGTCAGCTAGCTTTCAATTAGTTGCAACTCACTGATACCTGGCCTTATTTTGTTAGAACTTTTCATGATCCATTGAACCTGAGAATGGTTACACTGTGTAGCAAAACCTAGTGGTATGAAGAGAAATGAGCATTGTTTGTCTTGGCATTGAACCTGAGAATGGTTACAAACATGCTGTTTTATGCTACTGATGAGGTAGGACTCCCAGGTAGAAGAGTGGTAATTCATCTGATACTACAGAGGAATAAAGCTCGGCCCTTTTGGTGGCAATTTCAGGTTGTAGAGGTTGTAGTGTGGACGATGGAAATTGGTGAAGGTGGTATTTATGGCAGAAACCGTTTTAGTGATGGCATTGCTCTTGCTGAATGTCAAGCTTATTCTGCCAATAGAACAACATGGATTGGACCGATGACCTTGTGGAACCACCGTTTGTGAGACAACAAATTGTAAGTTCTGATAGCATCATTGTCTATATGCTTGACGGACATAATGTTGGTTTTATCAGTATTATACATGGTACAGTTAAAGGCTACCCATTTTGTATCATCATCAGAAGTCCTTCAAAAGTTGTTCAGCCACTTGTGGAATCCCTAGTACCATTGATGTACTTTGTTTTCCCATGGGTTCCAAATCTTTCCAGAGCTGTTGTTACTTTGAGATGACTGGCATCTAAAGAAACAGAAATGAGTTGTTGAGAGAAAGGTTGAAACATGCCCAACAGTATGTCATTCAACAAATAAATGTATGGCATCCAAGAGATCCTTGATGATGTTAGCGTACCAAGTTGTTATGGATTCAGTGCTAAATTTCTCATGTGCCACACCCTATCGGGCATTACTTCAGTGCTAAACATTTAGTGAGAGAATTCTATGAGCTTAGGGATTTTGCTCAGGAAAAGAGTTCATTTTAACAAAGAAGGCAAGGAAGCCCTTGAAAGATTTACAAGAAAGCCATTACCAGTATTGGTTGTACTGTGTCGTATCATGTATCGCTTTTCTCCATGAGACGGGTGTATCATATCATATTATAAATTTTTAAAAAATCAAGAAAATAAAAAAAACACAGTAAAATCAAGAACTATTCTAAATTAGACTAGTTTCCTAATTTGTGCACTGTTTCGGTTGGAAAGGTATTGAGTTGCCCTTAGAGTTGCCAAACTTAGGTAGAGACAATTGTGTTATGCAACCTATCAATACTGGATGTGATCATAATTGGTAAGTTGTTCAAGGAAATTACATTTCTCATTCGTGAGAACTTTGGAAACTGCTTATTCTTATGGGCCTTGATTGTTATTCTTGGGAAGTCACCATTTAAGACAAGAAGTCTCTCTTGCTAAAAGAGAGATCATATCAATTCTTGTACATTTCAAACAAAGAAGGGCTGATTTTTGTAAAAATAGGGTGTGTCGCCCGTATCGTGCGATATAACCTATCACATGATAGATGCCGATGCAGTGTATCTTACGATGTGGGGTGATACACATAACTCTGGTCATAACACATGAACTTGTTTTCTTGGAGTTAAATGACTCATTATTGATGATAATGCCAATAAGGACTATAGGAGTCTCATGTTCTTCCTCTTCCCACTAATTAAATCACAGAAGTTGTGAAAGCCTGACATCTATCTTATCGGTATATAGCCCTTCATCTACCTAAAATCTTCGTCTGTAAAATGCTTTTAAATTTACAATTTACCTTAAATATCCTATCATAAGGTCCAATTTAACTAAAAACTTTAAAATATGTCAATTAACGAGCTTCAAAAGCCATGTTCATGTTCAATCGGATGGTTTAGTGAAGTAAACATGAGCAAGACGGGGACGAGGTGTAAGAGCAGATCAGTTCATTTACCAGCCCTGCTATGATCATCTGCTTCCATCTATTTCGTCGAATTGGCACATACAAGAAAGAACCTTTTCATAGAGACTTCTTTAATTTCATTCCAATGAACTTTTTTTTTGCAGTGAGCATTAAAACTGGAAAATCTTAGATACTTCACCAAGTATGATTCTGGGACTTGCACGCCCACAGTGTCTAACATCGGATTAAATAACTGAACGATTTTAAATAAGCAAAGACCACAAATAGCCAAAGCATATATTTGCAGCCACTTCTCACTAGAAAACATAAGAATGGCCTCTACTAAGTTGAGAAGCCTTCACTTGGTCGCTCTAAACCAAACAAGTCCCCTTTCTCTTAATGGGATTAGGCAGACACCTACCAGACGAACAGTCGGGGTATTGAACTGCTAACTTTCTGCCAGAAAACCAACTCGCTAGCCAGTGAACTATGCCCTAGACAGAGATCCAACCCGAAACAAGTACCTGTTACAAAAGTCAGTTTGGAGACTCCTTCAATTCCACCTTGCTTTTCTTCTTCCTTGAGGCATCGCTGCTTGGCCCAACTGCAACTGACATTCTCTTTGTTCTGATTCACAAAGAACGGAAGAAATGAATCACCTTGAACACTAGAATAAGAAAATTACCAGAAGTAGAAGCTCCCTGGGGTTCAAACAGAGGGTAGGCAATCAGGAGTTTGACACCAAGGGTGCTTTCTCCTTCGGAAAGTGAATACCATGCATAGGCCCTGAGGGCTAGGCCGCGAGGGTCCTCCTCAGGGTTTTGTGCTGTGAGGAGGTGATCAAAACTCACCTCTAGCGTGTAGATTCCCTGGGTAAACAAGTTCTTAAAAGAAAAGGGGGGCATAGCAAAAACAAAATTACCTTTTAACAAGGTCCACTGAATCTGCATGTTCTTCTGCACTCGCTCGTTCTGAACAGTATACAATGATTCCATGGTAAGCTAGCAGATCTAGAAAATAGTGTTGGAGGAGGCGACATATATATTTCATCGTGTTAGGGGGGCGAAGCATGAATCTCAACCATATATTCACTGTAAAACGTAGGTTTTACAGGTAAAATTTCAAATTTTCAGGGGGGGCGGCCGACCCCCATCCCTCCATGTAGAAATATATTCAGAAACAACTATAAGATTATATAAATCTCCTCATTCAGGAAAAAGGAGATCATAAGACTATTATATAATATAGCCACCAAACATAGCTTAAAACAGAAGAAAGACAGTATCAATGCAGTTGCAATCCACCAACAACGAAGAACAAAAGATAGCTTAAAACAGAAGAAAGACAGTATCAATGCAGTTGCAATCCACCAACAACGAAGAACAAAAGATAGCTTACCTGTTTCACTTTCATTATCAGTCCCATCATCTGAGCTCGTACAAGAGGCCCACCTATCTCTTCCATCATCAAAGTCCCACCGACTTCCAATAGGAGGCTGCCAAAAGTCTGGTTCACCCATGTCGCTATTCATGTCACCAGAGTTAGTTACTTGTGCATTCCTCCAGGCAATCTTCTTTTTGACCTTCTTGGAACCATCAATCTTCTTGCTGACCTTCTTGGCACCATTTTCTTTTGGTTGCAGATGATTATTGCTTACCACATCATCCTTTCTAGTTGACATTTTTTCTTCTTCTTGTTCTTAAGTGGCAAAACAAGTACAAAATGCAATGATTCAATATTTTGAAACATCTGAATATCAAGAGAATTTCTAAATGCAACGGACTGAAGACTAAGATGTTCATTGTTCAAATGATATCGACATGGTTGCATGGTATAGTAGCTAGGCCATACACAAGTAAGAGAACACTGACAACCTTAACATATGAAAGCTTTGAAGATCTTAAGCAAATCAACGAACCTAATTTGTTAAGGAATTTCTTTCCATTTATGTGCTTCCATATATGTTCTTCAGACTTATTAATTGTATCTCCTGTCAGTTTGCATATTAACTTCGACCTGCAACAAAATGAAGGAAGCATATAATTAAATAACCATCAAGATAGTGATAGCAGATTCTTAAGTGACAAGTGTGAGCATGTGAGTAACATGTTTCAGTATCTCATGAACAACTCCAGACAAGACTTAAAATAACAGATCTTCACATGTGTTTATGTGTGCACGCACACTAAGGTAGGTATGGCATCCATGAGATCGTAAATGAACCAGCCAAGGTCACTTAGCCGCAGAACACACAAGAGAACTTTAGGCAGGTACAAAGGACGAGAAGGTGTTTTCCTGCTCTTTCTTGTCGGCCATCCAATATTTTGGTACACATGATGACTATGTGTATTTTACCTATTGCATGTGTGGCATTCACATGAGTGTGTGTGTGAGAGAGTGAGTGAATGAGTTGGGGAGAGAGAGATTTTTGAATTCCAAAAGCAGGCCAAACTACACGGCAGTTGAGATAGTAGATAGATAGGAATAATTGCATAAACTGATGGGAAGATGCCCGTTACAGTAAATTGGTCTAAGTAAGCAAATAAGAGAAAATGCTCATGCTAAATGCTCCAGAATATTTTTAATACTCAAGTGCTGAAACTCTTCAAAGTAAATGGGCATACAGATTTACAGTTTTTGTGTTTGACTGTGCAACCAAGCATGTTGCAAGAAGGTATGAGCATGTCAAGATTGTAAGTTTTTATGCTAACGTCTAACCCCTATACAATTGAATCTGTCTAGACAGTAGCCATGAAACCAAGTGGGCATGAGTATGTCCTGATTGTTACTTTTTTAACATCCAAAACCGCATGATCATCCCCTATACAGTTAGACTTGTGTAGTGAATGTTGGTGCCAGTGTAACTTAGTCTCACAGAAAATTGGTGCTGATATTATTACTTCTGCAAGGACTGCGAATATGGTTACACTTACTCATTTTGCACCACGCTTTAGATGACTAATCTTAATATGAAATTCATAGACCTAGCAGTATCCTGAATCTAGCAAGCCACATCTCCATGCTGTGGGAAGAGTAAGTTGCAGGTTATCCCAGTTTCAATTCCAATGGGACTTTCTAACAGAAATTACACAAGCCAGATATGCCAAATAACATACATTTGAATCTCTGCCACAATTTGATAGTGTTCACCATTTCCTACATGCACTATATGTACCCTCATTACGAAAACATTAATTTTGTTAACTAGATGGAAATTGATTTAGTCTCTCTTTAAGTACATCCCATTGTTGGAATCTTTTTGGCATGGAGCACATAATAACATTGAAAGTCAATAATAAAATATTACGAAAAGTAACTCACTAATCATTGACAATATAAAAAGTAGAAATTTTAAGAAAATGAAATTATATGATTATGCAGCCATGACGACAGTCCTGAATATAGGTGGTAGCCAAAACTTTTCACAGTAATATCAGTCTTTCCAGGGTCTAAGACTTTTTGAGTTCCCATCAAAACATCATATGACTTTTGAAATCAGAACCTAAGTTATAAGCAACACTAGTCTCTAACACTTAGTTTGTTCTATTTGGACCCACAGAATTATCTGACAACTGATAGATGCATCCCAAGGGAGGTTAAAGTTAATTCTGACTAATTCCACAGGCTGTTAATAGTCACACCAGATCTAGGCAAAATGGGATGTGTTGACAGAGAACCTCACTGAAGAAAACTTAAATATCAATCAATTTTATTCAATTATACTATTCCCATGCTGAAGTTTTAGCACAGGCTTACTGAATGAGAAACTTGAAGTTTTCACCAGGACAAAACCCTAATTCTTATAGTGAGTAGTGAACACCAATCCATCTATCCATACCAACCACCAAAGTCGAAAAGCAACTCACGCTGACCTAAACATTCCTTATCCAACATGGATCTGGATGTGCTCCACATTTTTAGTTTCCACAATTATCCTCCAAATCAAGCCTAACTTTCTTCTTCAAGCAAGTATTAGCTAAGGAAAAAAAAACTTCCCTGTTTAATAAGAGCATCAACACAAATGAACTAAGCATATGAGTACCTCAGCACTCCCCCCACCAAAAAAAAAACCATCTATGGAGAACACAAAGATAATATCAAAACAACTTTTAGGAGTCGCTCTGTTTGAAGTGAAATTGTGAGAAGGGGATCTCCTTGGATCTCACTTTAACAACAATAGTTGGAAATAATAATCCTTTTAGGAGTCATTCCGTTTTAGTTCAGTGTCTAGATTTCCATCCCAATGCCGTAAGTCTAATTTCTCCACAGGTATACAAATAAAAGGAGGCAGCAATTCCGTAACCTCTACTTCCAAGAATTGGGAACATGAAAAGATGGATGTGTTGCTGCATGTCGTATGAGGCAGAGCTCTTGAGAATCACTACCATATTCTATTCTCAGTGAAAATTTTGAGGATTTATCAAAACCCAACCTTAGCTTCCCGCCTGTGGAAAATATGAGTCAATGACAACCGATGTAGCAGAAAAGTAGACGTTTAAATTGTATTCAGTGCGCAAATACTGAACTAGTTTGTTTTCAACTCTCTGTGGCGTATCTATAAATTGTATTAGAACTTGCATAAGACTAATTAGGTTGATCCACCCCGATCATTATTACGAAAAAACAACTGCTATTGAAGATTATGCATCATTCATGTCCAAATTACTCACCACACAAGTGAGAAGAAGCTCAGAGATTGTCATTGAACAAAGCAATGAAAATGACCGATCACAGGAACAAAGAGAGAGGGAAAGAAAGAGTTATGAGCAACAAGAAACCATCGACAGTATGAGCAAATATATAGCAGCCATGAATGACTTGACGAACAAATTCTAAGTTCTATCACAACAATTAAAGAGAGAGATGGAGATGGAAGTAGGGAGGCGTACCTAGAGAGAGGGTCCTGCTTGAAGAGGTTGAGGGGAGGCTTCTTCTGTGAGAGAGCGGCGTCGATGAGGGACAACCGGCATCGCTTGCTCGTCTTGTAGGCGTCGGCGTCTCCGGGGAGCATCTCGTGACCCGTCTCCACGCACCGAATCCTCCCCTTCTCCGTCTTCTCGAACGTCGGATCCCCCAAAAGCAGACGCCCCTCCTTCTCTGCCATCGTCGCCAGACCCGTCTCTGTCCACCCAATGGCTTCCTTCCCTTACTCTTTCACTTCACCTTTTAAACCGACCTCACTTTCTTCCTTACAGACACAAGACCTACATACCGTTTTCTAAGTTTTCTTATTGATTCTTCAGCATTCATTTTTTTATAACCAAAAGCTAATGGTACAATTCCTGTTATTATTTTGACAGTGAATTGCACAATTCCTTGAAGTAGACATTGCCGATTTTGGTTGGTTTGCTAAGAATTATCAGTAGCATCCTCTGCTACTAAAATTAGGGGCCTAGACTCACATGACCTTATAATCATTTTTTTGTGTTTGATTTGTAGGTGATATTGAAGTTTGAGTTTCCGTATGAAGTACGATAACAACACAAAAGAAAAGCAAGCACTTGGGTTTTCTAGTAAAACCCTTAGGTCCAATTTCCACCTTTTTCTTATTGTTCAAGTTTCTAATTCAAATTGTGCTTATGAAACCAAAGTTTCACGCCAACCACACAAAACTTAAAATTGTAAGCACCAAAAGTCAAGGTTCAAATCTCCTCAAACCTTCCATCAAACATTAAATTCTTGCTTAGTTATGGTTCGGACCGAAAATCAATAATAAATAACAAAAAAATGAAGAAAATAGTTGGGGGGGGGGAAGCAAGCATGGTATCCAAGCAGGGAACTTCAGATTCTGTTTGATGAGTTCTGGTTAGATTGGTTTGGGGGCCGATTTGGTTATGGTTCAAATCGGCAGGCCGGTTATCAACCAGCCATCATCACTGCATCGAAGATAAACAGACAACTTATTAATGTCGAAGCCCCCTAGGGTTTTTCAATGAGTATAATGAACCGGATAATCCGTGTCCATTATCCAATTCATTTAACATTTCTGCAGTTATTTTAAAGTGTTGACTGATTAGTTTTTCAGACCTTTTAACATATATTAGTCGTCTCTCTTTACATGTTTGAATCACCTTAAACATGTTAATATCATTTATCTTCTATTGGCTCATTGAAATATCTCCTTAATAAGAAGTCATATATATATCGTTTCAGTTCAATTCTCATGATTCGGTTCTAACATTAAAACCATAAACTAAACCACTAATAACAGAACCAAACCAAACCGCTCAACATCTAGAAAAGAACCAAACCACCAGTTTGGTTTGGTTCCTACTGTTTGATTCGGTCGCAACGGTTCGTTGAACAACCCTAATCACAGTGATTGGCAATAACTTAAAGAACTACAAGACATCGTGACCTAACTTGGTAATACATATAACGTTAACAACAGTTCGATATCCTTAATTAAACACGCAAAGGTGAGGGTTACGTAACTAATCTGAACACTTTAGACGTTTGACGAGAAATAAAGAACGACATATCGTTAAATGAAAAGGGGAGAATTGTTAACGTCTTGTTTTAGCATTTTTCTTTGTTTGGAGTTTCGGACAATTCTAAACCGTCCGATCTGTTCCCGTCGGGAGAGATCAAGCATAATAGGCGCTTGCATCCAACGGCGGAAGGAGAAACCCTAATCGATCTCGCCACGATATAAAGCCGCCGTCGAGAGCGCCCCGGTATTTTACTTCAATCGCTGCGTCCCTTGTTGTGCTCCTTGCCCGATCGCTTATCTTGCCGCGTGAGGTCGGTTTCTTCATTATCTTATACTCTTGTTCATCGGTTTTGATTCATAGATTTGTTAGTCGGGCTACGATTCGTATCGAATATTGTTTGATGAGTGATTTTTGTTGCTTAGATCGTTTATTGCGGCTTTTGTTTTGCTTGACTCGTTCTTCATGGATCTTCGCGAAAGATCTTTGTAACCAATCGCTTGATTTCTTGTGCTTTTTTATATCTAAGAAGCTTTCTTCCTCTTCCTCCTTTTCTTCCTCGTTCTATCTCTCTCCGCTCGTTTGTAAGGTAGAAGTGATCTCCTAGCGTCGAGAAAAGCGTCCGATTGTGTCTCAGTTATTCTGTTCTTATTCCCTGCATTATAGTTACAGGCTTTTAAAGGATTTGCCTTTTGGTTTTGGTTATTTGGTCTGTCACTCATAAAATCTTTTGTGGTGTCGTTTTTATGGTATCTGGACCTTTGATCTTATTTTTTGGGGGTTGGCTTGGAACTCGTTTAGAAATTGATTGAGAAATCGTGGATTGTTGTCTGTTTTCTCCGCTTGTCAAGAAATCTAACTTGTAGAGTCACTTGAGTTTCCGTTTCTTTATCGGGATTCTGAAATGATTTGACGTAAACGATTTTTTCAGTCCTTGTGGTGTAACAGCCATTACGCTGCTTGGTCGTTAAAAAATCAATGATCTCCTCTGTTAAACTGGCGTAATTAACGGGATATGTTCTCTAGTTGTCTTTATATGTGTGTTTGTGTAGCGCGTTTGGTTTACGTGCGCACTTGATTTGGTTTCTCAACTTTAGGGATCTAAATCAAATTAAGCTTCTAACCGTTAGGCGGCTGTTGAAAAACGCGGGAAAAGATTCGCTAATCGTTTCCGGTGGGCGTCTCCATATTTTCCTGAATTCCATATGTTGTTATTGTTATTAGTCGCCCAGCAACGTCTATATCATGTAAATCTATTGTAGTTTTTTCAAGAGTATTTCATGGGTATTAAAATTTATTGTTGTCTAATTGCTTCACATACTATTATCATTATCTCTCGTCTGTTACTGCAGAGAACAGATGATATTGAGGTCACATTTTACTGATATCACATCGTTCTTTTTCTTTGTATTTCGGAACAAAAACTCAAGTTGTTAGTTAACTGTGGGGTTTTATTGGTTGTGTTTATAATATCCGGTAAGGAGAAGGTTCACATTAACATTGTCGTCATTGGACATGTCGACTCCGGCAAGTCGACCACCACTGGACACCTGATCTACAAGCTTGGAGGAATCGACAAGCGAGTGATCGAAAGGTTCGAGAAGGAAGCAGCTGAGATGAACAAGAGATCTTTCAAGTATGCCTGGGTGCTCGACAAGCTTAAGGCAGAGCGTGAGCGTGGCATCACTATTGACATTGCTCTCTGGAAGTTTGAGACCACTAAGTACTACTGCACTGTCATCGACGCTCCTGGGCATCGTGATTTCATCAAGAACATGATCACTGGTACATCCCAAGCTGACTGTGCTGTTCTTATCATTGATTCCACTACTGGTGGTTTTGAAGCTGGTATTTCCAAGGATGGACAGACCCGTGAACATGCTCTCCTTGCTTTCACTCTCGGTGTGAAGCAGATGATTTGTTGCTGTAACAAGGTATATGATTTTTTAGGCCTTTATCGCCCTGCACTTTAAAAAGGCATGCTTGATCAAAATTTTCAATTAATTTATTCAATTTCTCATTTCTGGATTTCTTTGGAACAGATGGATGCCACTACACCTAAGTACTCCAAGGCTAGATATGATGAAATTGTGAAGGAAGTCTCTTCCTACTTGAAGAAGGTTGGATACAACCCGGACAAGATTCCCTTTGTTCCTATCTCTGGTTTTGAGGGAGACAATATGATTGAGAGGTCTACAAACCTTGACTGGTACAAGGGTCCAACCCTTCTTGAGGCCCTTGACCAGATCAATGAGCCCAAGCGACCAACAGACAAGCCCCTCCGATTACCCCTCCAGGATGTCTACAAGATTGGAGGAATTGGAACTGTGCCAGTGGGACGTGTTGAGACTGGTGTCTTGAAACCTGGAATGGTGGTGACTTTTGGACCAACTGGATTGACCACTGAAGTTAAGTCTGTTGAGATGCACCATGAAGCTCTCAGAGGCCCTTCCTGGTGACAATGTGGGATTCAATGTTAAGAATGTTGCAGTCAAGGATCTCAAGCGTGGTTTTGTTGCTTCAAACTCTAAGGATGACCCTGCCAAGGAGGCTGCTAACTTTACGTCTCAAGTTATCATCATGAATCACCCTGGCCAGATTGGAAATGGCTACGCTCCTGTTCTTGATTGCCACACCTCCCACATTGCTGTCAAATTTGCTGAACTTGTGACCAAGATTGACAGGCGATCTGGTAAAGAGCTTGAGAAGGAACCCAAATTCTTGAAGAATGGAGATGCTGGTTTTGTCAAGATGATTCCCACCAAGCCCATGGTAGTGGTTTTTGTTCAAGTTATTAGTGAATAAAAAGAGAAACTTTTGCATTTAGATTTATATACTAAATTGGTTATAGATTTTGGTTTGTATTTGTCATTATTTCACAAGTCTTACATCGGCACACCCTAATCCTCGGTAACGCTTGCCCGCTATCATCTCCTATACAAGCCTCTGGTTCTGCCATTTGTACCAAGCCCCTCCAATTTGCTATGTTATGTCGCTGGGGGGCGTGCGGGCATCTTCCTTCGGCCTTCCGATTTTACCACAAAGGAAGTTGTTACTTCACTGTAGGGCGAAATTTCAATTTCCATCAAGGCCAGGTTTTTTTCCTTGGTTACAAGAGGACGCCGAATTCTAAAATTCATACCCATGCACCTTTGAAATTAAACTCCCCACCAGCAGCATCAGAGATTCAGAGCACTAAGGCGCCGTACCCATTGAACTAGTTCTCTTATCTTACTTTGAACAACCCTGCCTATCATCACATAGGCAACGGGCGAGCCGCCTTTTTTTGCGTGTCCCGGTTATCGTATTTTGCGTGTCCTTTATTTTGGATTAAAAAATGACACGCAAAATATATATTAACACATAATATATAATATATTTTGAATGACCCGCCATTGTATATCTGCAAAAATAAAATGTCAACGGGCGAGCCGCCTTTTTTGAATTTGAATTTAAAAGGGATGGATAACATATATAATATTATACGTAATAAATATATATTGAATGACCAATATGACTGGTTATTCGATATTGAACCGCCAGTTCCAACCGCTCGACTCTTCACAATTTTGGACCTTCGGTTTCAAGGTGGTTAGAACAGTCGTTTCAAAACCGTACCCGGCAGTTCTAAGACTGATTCCAAACACATTTTTTCGATTAGGTTCCTGAAAAGGCAGAAACGTAATCAAATTGGAAGGTCTCCAGACTTGTTTGACTGGTTAGATGCACTTAGTTCTAAGGCTGGCTCGGTTCGAGTTTGAACCTGCTGTGTTTGCCTGTGGTTTAAGTTAATTTGGTGTCCTTATTGCTTCATGTACAAATCAGCACTGTAAGATAAAAGCATTGTGTTTTAGTTTCTTTGGTTTGGGCGGGACATGGCACTTACTGTTGAATTTGCTCTAAATCCAAACGAAAAGAAGCGAGATGGAAAAAAAACTGTAACAGAGAATGTCAATGTGAAAGGGTTATGATGAAAAGTACAAAACATACTTCAAACATAGAATCAATGGTCCCGTAAAAGAAAAAAGTATAGGATCAATAACATGATTATGTATGGCGCTTCATTTGCGTTAGAAAAATCGGTTGTTGGACCCCGTCAATGAGCAACCAGCTTCTTATAGCCCTCATCAACACCAATGTTCACGAGAGAGAGAGAGGGCTGCATTGTAGTCTCATTATCAAGCAGAAATCTATAGTAGACATTCTTCCAAAAATTGAGAAAGGTCAAATGCTACCGTTTTCTAAGCTAAAAAAATGGATTCATTTAGAACAAAGTACAATACTGCCAGCAGAAGCAGCAACAAATTGGCTAAATCCCATTTGTAAATTCAACCATAGCTTCATGAAACACCTTCCACCAAGCACAGAAACTGTAAAAGGAGCGCATCTAATAGCTATCAACCAGAAATACTAATAGTCATGTACAATTGAAGTTCTTCTAAGAAAACATCAAGAAATAAATGAAGAATCGAGTCAAGAGCAGCACCAAGGTTGCTTGCCTTGACATCGAAAAATGCAATTCTACACCGCATCAATGTAGAGAATAGAATCAATAGGTTATAATAATAAGAGGTCTGTCTATCCGAGCAAAGATCTCTTGCCACTTTCTCACCGGGAAAACAGAAAAAGGGGAACAAAAGAGAGTTATTTAGTGCAAAAAGGAAACCGAGGAGCTTGTGCCGGCATCTGCATCACCATCTTTCTTTAAACTTGAACCTACAAATCCATACAAAGAAGAACGAGTTAGCTTCTTCGTTACATTGAAAACCACCCATTATCAGTGTTAAGCTCCATCCAAAGCAATGCTCAGAGGTGGGGAAGGTAAGATACAGCGCATCTATCTAAACAACAAGAATTTCAGAGATTTGGCGTCATACCCGTCTGTGTCCCTGTTGCCAAGAAATCCCCTCTCCCGGAATCCTCTCCGGTCATCGGCTCTGGTCCATACATCTGGTGCCGTCCCGCGGGAACGAGGCCTGTCTCCAAATTCCATGCTTCTCGAATCTTCTGAGAGGCTAGACTGAGAAGGTGCCCTCTCCAAATGGCCAGAACTCTCAGTACCTCTCTGCCCAAACCGGACCTTATCATCCAACTCCCGTATCAACAATTCCAGTTCCTTCTCTTTCTTTGCAACCAAATCCTCAAGGCTTCGTAGTTTGGCAGACTCTTCACCAGGTTCGCCGTTCAGCTTCACCTGAGGTTCCTTCGGTAGCTTTTCCTTCAGCTGATGAATCTCATCCTTTAATAGTTTTTCCTCCATCGTCTCTGGTCTGAAACAAATGCAGGCATGAAGAAAAACAAAGAATCATGCAGACGCTACTACATGGGCAAATGTATGTTATTCAGCAGGATTCTAACGGCATAGCATTGCTTTATATTTTAATTCTTTAGCATATAATTATTATTATACATTTAAACTTATCGGTTACCATGCTTTCTTCCTCCAAGCATGAGCATGAGCAGTTCTCAGCCTCCTACACGATTCCCCACGTTTTCATGCCTTTCTGTCTAACAGACATTAGATTTATGATTCTATTCGGCAATTTTTGTGGTATATTTCTAGCCTTGTTCATTTCTATTAGAATAATAACTCTAAATACGATGCACAAATCTGGCACAGTAAAGAAGAACCTCAGGTCTCTTGAAATGATGATCGTGTAAAAGAGATAAAGCTACACGATGGGCGTTCAAAGAACGAAGATACCGACTAACAAAAGGAAAATCACAAAACACATCATCTGACCACTTGGGAAACAAAAAAAGAAATAATTTTCAGGAGATTGCATGGTTTGCCTAGTCACCATGGACCACAAATCCAATGTTTCCTGCATGCTGCACCAATTAGCAGCTTGCTCCATGACCCCATGACACCTTCGCTAACACAAAGGTACTTCTACTCTTTGTTTATGCATAATAAAAGCAGCCTCATTAACATAATTATCAATAGCACGCTATAGAATCCACGAATCCACTATAGTGCGTTATAGCGAATTGGTGGTCCCATGGATGCTATAATAGTGAATATAATGGCCGTCCTTCAGGAACGATATTAACACCGTTAAGAACCCTATAGCAGACCACTATAATACTGATAGCATACAGATCGGGTCAATCTAATAGATATGGGTCAACCCGACCCAATTCCCAAACCTATCTCAGATTAGGTCGATTCTCAACCCCCCCCCCCCCTCTCTCTCTCTCTCTCTCTTGTCTTTCATTCTCCCCTCTCTCCCATGCCTTCCATTGCCACTAGCAACACAAAACCACCACCACCAGTGACAGACAAGTCCACTCAGTGTTATCTGTATCGCACTATATCGTAAGATATGATGACTCCATGATACGATACAACATAGTGTATCATATTAGATAACTTATCATTTTATATCGTATGATACAATATGTATTGCACACGATACACGTGTATTGCTCATATCGTATCATACGAGCGATACGGCCTAAGCCTTTATAAAAGGTTCGTTGACCAAACAAAACCTCACATTTCTGCGAGATTTGTGGCTTCCATCTACATCTTCTAGTTGTTTCAAGGCGACTTTTAATTAGGGTGAGGCATTTCCAACAATTTTCAAGGGTCTATAACGCCATCACTCCGACAGTGACAACACTGACAATCCATAAAGAAGCGAAAAAGGTTATCAGTGAAGCAAAAGCTAAAATTTGGGAGGATTTATATAAAAAAACTCAACTCAAAAGTGGGTAAAAGAGATATTTTTAGGATAGCTAGGGCTAAAGATAAGAAAACTAAAGATCTTAATTATGTTAGATGCATCAAAGACGAGGATGAAAAAATTCTAGTGGCAAATGATGATATAAGAAATAGATGGAAAAACTATTTTTATAAGTTTTTTAATGAAAATAAAGATGTTAGTATTAGCTTAGGAGAGTTAACCAAATCAAAAAAGTATATAAACCACAATTTCTACCGACGTATTTAAAAGAATGAAGTCAAAGAGGCTCTTAAACATATGAAGGGTGGTAAATCGGTAGGACCAAACAATAACCCTATAGAAGTTTGGAAAATAATAGGCGAAATAGGAATCAATTGGCTGATAAGACTATTTAATGAAATATAGAGAAACCAAAAGATGCCTCAATAATGGAGAGCGAGTACACTTATACCCATATATAAGAACAAGGGAGACTATTTAATGAGCCATACTATGAAATTGTCGGAAAAAATTATCGAACGTAGGTTAAGACAAGTATCGAGTACAATAGAGAACCAATTTGGATCCATGCCAGGCAGATCTACTGTTGAAGCGATTCACCTTTTGAGACATCTTATGGAACATTTTAGATAAAAAAAGAAATACCTTCACATGATATTTATTGATCTAGAAAAAACTTACGATAGGGTACCGAGAGAGGTTCTTTGAAGAACTTTGGAAAAAAGATGTATCTCATTGACATACATAAACCTTATAAGAGACATGTACGATGGTGCAAAAATATGTGTGAGGACTCATGAAGGAATGATAGGTTTCTTTGAAGTTAATATTGGGTTACATCAAGGATCAACTTTAAGTCCATATTTATTTATAATGGTGATTGATGAGTTAACAAAACATATTCAAGATGAAGTACCTTAGTGTATGTTATTTGCAGATGCCATTGTGTTAGTGGAGGAGTCTAAAGAAAAAGTTAATAGAAAATTTGAATTATGGAGAGAAACATTAGAAAGCAAAGGCTTTTGACTTAATAGAACAAAATGCAAGGTTGATCATTTGGTTACTTAAGAGGGCAGAGAAATTAAAATTGGCACACATTACATCCCCCAAAAAGAAAGTTTTAAATACCTAGGGTCAATTTTTGAGAGTGATGGAAGAATTGATGGAGATGTTACGCATAAAATTAATGATGGTTGGTTAAAATGGAGAGGAGCATCAGGTACTTTTTGTGATAAGAAGATACCATTAAAGGTAAAAGGTAAATATTATAGAGCATCAATTAGACCTACCATATTTTATGGTTCTAAGTGTTGGGCAATTAATCATCAACATGTACAAAAGATGTCTGACATAAATGAAGATGTTGAGATGGATGAGTGGTCATACAAGAAAAGATCGTGTATAAAATGAGGTTATTAGAAACAAATTAGGAGTGGCACCAATAGAGGATAAAATGAGAGAATATTGTTTAAGATGGTTTGGATATATAGAAAGAAGATCAAAAGAACCTCTAGGAAGGTATGAAAAAATAAATTTGGAAAGCATTAAAAGAGGTAGAGGACGACAACAAAAGTATTGGAAAGAAATAATAAGGAATGATCTAGGTTATTGTGAGTTAACTGCTAACATGCCACATGATAGGGCTCTGTAGAAACAAAGGATCCATGTAGCCGACCCCGTCTAGTATGGGAAAAGGCTTAGTTGTTGTTGTATTTGGTATTTTCTTATGTTGTTTTTTTTTCTTTTTTGATCGTTTTTTGAATGACAATATATGAAGTATATAAATATCTTTTCATTGTATTTGTGAAGTGGGAGACACTCTATTAGTCTATTTGAATGTTTTTGTGGTTTATGAAGTGAAGATTGGGGATTTATTAAGTGTTTTTATTTTCAGATTTATTAAGATTTAAATTATATTTTTGTGAAAGACGTGCTTAAATGCTTTATACATTGAAAATTGAATGGCAGTTGATCATATTTACTCAACTTATGAATTATATGAATTGTTTAGAATTATCATGATTTTTTCTAAATTGTTGACTTTTTTTATTTTTTTATTTTTAATATTAAAAATGATATGGTGTGATACAATGCGTATCATGGACCAAAACGATACATGATACAATACGATACAAACAACACAGAGTCCACCACTACCACTTCTCTCTATCTCTTCTGCGGCTAGTGATATCTCCCTCCTACGGCTGATATCTCTCTCCCTTCCTCCCTCTCTTATGTTATTTGAATACTTAACATTTGGTGTTTTTCGTTCATGAAAGCTGGTCTTCTAGTGAGAAGTAACAATTTTGTTTAGAAAAGATTAAAGTTTCATCAAGACAAGTTACTGAGTATCCCACACATCATGCATCATCGAGGATGGACCATCAAAATATAATCTGTGTGGCAAAGTACAATGAACATCCCAGGTTTTTTAGATGCACTCTAGTGGCTATCAACTTAGTCTCCTTTGTTTAAATATAAAAGTGGGCCCTTTGGCTCTCATTGTTTCTCAATCCGTCCCTAACCATTTCTTAATTTTACACATTTTCTTTTTCCTACAGGGTAATCATTTGCCATGTTCATGTCTAAGAGGCTCACCTTCTTCTGTTCTGTCTTTTTCATTGATTCAAATGGACATAACAAGTATAATATGCATGGTACTATGTCAGTCTATTCTTGCTATAAAAAACGTGCATGACACCATTGTCACTTTTATTTATTTTCGAGAAGACTTACGAGACGAAGCTTTTAAAGTTTCTTTTAATTCTTCTAATTGCTACTTAGAATGAGTTACATTTATGCTTTTGTCTTTTAATTTAAGTTTAACAATTCAATATGCATGTCATATGAAATTTATTGTTTGTCTTCTTATAATTTATTTATTTAGTTTGATTCATATTTATAAACGTGGTGGTTATGTGTTTCTTGATATTTTTTAGAAATTAGAGAATCCATTATATATATATATATATTATTTTAATCATAAATAAATGTGTATCGCTAAATCCGCTATATCCCTGCTATTGCTCTATTAGGGTCAACTGCTAACAGCCCGCTAACTGCTATTGATAACATAGCTCATTAATAAGACAATAAAAACAGCATATATCTGAATATCTCTATAAAAGGTGTGTGTACTCCAAAATGATGAGAGAGTTTCTTATCTTTGCTGTTTACATTTACCACAAGATATAAAACTCTAATATCTTAAGCATTTGCATTTTTCAGTAAGAAGAAGAATTACAAAGGAAACCACGTTGCAAGGGAAGTTCTCCTAAGTTGGGTAGTGTAGGAAGATTATACATTTAGTGATGAGGATGTAAGCACCCATTAACCATATTTATTTCGCTGAAACTATTTAAGATACTTTTACATGTGAATCATCCTTGCATTGTTTGTACATATATGATCAAAGTTTTCGCTTTCCACTTCTTTGTTTACCTTTAGATTCTTATCTCATAGCAGTAGCACCTACCTAACAACGGTTTCATGCCAAGTTCATCTTTACAGTTTCATAATAGCGAGAAGACAATATGATGTTGGAACAAGAGCTGCAGCATCGGAGTAATAATACGAAAAGCAAGATGTACAAGAATCAAATGACTTCAAGTTAAACCTAACGAGGAGCATGCATTTAACTGCAATTTACTTTAAGTTAATCCTCCTCCAAAATTGAAGCTACATCAACCCAAAAGCTCTCCAAAGTACCCACAAAGATGGTCAATCATGTTGAATTCAATCATCAAGTGTTTGCACTAATAGGATCAACTTACAAAGAAAAAGTAAACACAAGTGCGGAAGAAAGTTCTACGAGAACAACAGCACAAGGAAAAAAAGGAAAGACTTAATGACAGCAGAAATTAAATAACATAGGTTGCCAAGGTGTGACGGAAAAGGACGCACAAGTAACACATGATGGAAAAAATGGCAAACACGCATCATTAGTTGAAGGAATCAGCGTAAATTCAAAGCAAAATAAATGAACCAACATAAAACAAGAAGGCGAATGTATCAAGTTCGAAACGGAAGACCAACAAATATACGACCAAGATATTAGAAGTACAGCAGATCAGCATAAAAACTACGCAGCAAGCACAGTCTACTACCAATAGATAGTCAACATACAAACATCTTGATGTTTCGCCATCTGTGATGTCCCATGTTGCGGTTTATCCAACCAAGAGATAGGAAAAGAAAAAGAAACTTTGATAAGGAATGAAATAAACGATGGGAAAATAAACCTGTCTACTGCCCGATGCTCGAGTTCAAAATCAATCTTGCGCCAATCCTTCCCTTTTTCTTCCAACAACACTTCCCTAGGTTTCGCATCACCAAAGGGGTTGATCTTCGGCTTCGGCTTCGACACAAACTCCGGTTGAGACCCTGGGCTCTCTGGCCGACTTGACTGAGAGCTGGAAGGCCGACTGCTTTTCCGGCTGTCAACCTCCGAATCCGTCCTCCTCCAATCCAAACCCTTCTCCGACAGAACTTCTTCACGGGGCCGAGCATCTCCAAACGGACTTGGTCGCGTCCTCTGAAGCTCGACCGACGCAGAGTCTCTCCTCGGAGGATCCAAGACTATCCTCCGCCTCTCGGAATCAGGCCGTACATTCCTAAAATCCGACCCGAAAGACCCCCCTGACCTCACTGGAAAAGCCTTTTTTCCGGCGTTCCAGTTGTCAAAGTCGGCCGCGTTAGAACTACCCCCGATACCAAGAGAAGCATAGCGATCTTGGCCGCGGCTGGAATCGGGAGGAGGACCCATTGGTTTCTTCATTGTAGACCAATTATCGACCTCATCGGCGCGGGAACGCTGATCGAAATCGGAACCCATGGAAGGAGGAGGTCTCCTATCGTCTGAGAAACCCCCATAAGAACGCGGTCCGGCACCCCGAGAGCCATCCATCTCATCACCTCTCTCTCGGCTCCATCCGCCACCGTCCATCCTCCGACCTCCGTACGACCGGAATCCTCCACCTAGGCGGCCGTAGTCCTCATCACCGGATCTTTCCCTCGGCCCGGATGGAAGCATCAGCATCTCCTCGGGCGTCAGCCCTCTCGGCTCCGGAGCTGGATCACGACGGCTTCCCGCACCACTCTGGAATTCTCCGAGCGTCATCACCTGCTTCTTCTTCTTCGGCTGTTTCGCGGCCGCCGCCTCCTTCAGGCTGGGGAAGCTCTGCGGCTCGGCCACGGCCGAGGGAACCGGAAATGGCGGTCCGGAAGATATTTCGCGCTCCTCGCGCTCGACGTCGGCGGCCCACGCGCCGATCGCACCCCAAGGTTTCGACATCTCAGAAACAATACTGAATCAAACAATTCGGGAGAAAAACTAGGGTTTCGATTTGTAACCTCTGAAGATCTGAAGAGGAATCAAAGACAGGTTCGCTCCCTAGTGGACCCATGCAAGGGCATCTCTCCGTCGAACGCCGGCGAGAATCAGATAGGAAAAGGCGATGAAGACGATCGAATGATTCGTTTCCTCAAGAAAAGAGACCGAAAGAATAATAGCCTCCGCTTTTATGAAGTACCTGGGAACGTTTTGGTGCTCCCGGTTCTTTCTCCGAAGAACCAAACAAGCTTAAATACATAAACAGACTAAACATCAAGTAAGAAGTATATTATAGAAACGTGTGATTATATTATACTTCTTCTCATCAATACCCTTCCAAAAATGTTTTCATTACAAGGAATGTCCCTATCATCTCGGACAATTTACTAAGGCTTCACGGTTGATTGCGCTGGAAATAGTTGATTTTAATGCTTTCCATTTCTGAACTTTTCAAGTTTTCTTTAATACTTGTGGTATAAAAGGAATACTGACGGAACCAAGAGTATAGGCGAGGATATATATATATATATATATAAGTTTAAGGATGCAAATTACTTGTATTCAAATTCTATATAAATTAATCTAGACCATCGAAAGGTATAAGAATGTATATCTAAACCATTTAAACTATATATAAAATTTTATATATAGTGTTGGAGGATTGAAATTGCTTTAGATAGAATTTGCATCCTTAAATTTTTTGGATATCAAGGTTATATATATATATTAGATCTTACCTATTTTTGAGATGTCCACTCACATTTACTTTTGAGTAATATAATTTAAAACTTAAAAAAAAAAGTGTCAAAGAGACATCTCATGCCACTCAAAACAAGGTCCACATAAGTGAACATCATAAAGATGAACAAGATCCAATCAATAATTAAACAAGGAGACACGGCTCTTTGCGTTAGGGGGTCAACTCGAGAACAGGGGTTATGATTTCAACCCTTGGGGTCGTGCACATTTGGTAGGGATATGCATAACCTCACCCTGCCAATTAAAAGAAATGTACAATGACAATTAATGGTAAGATTTTTATTAAAAAAAAAACAAGCATTTTATCACTTGGGTCAATTAATGGGTTTCATGCTTTATAGTATTTATCTCTTTACTTTTATTATCAGAAGCCATAATTTTTAAGTAACTGCTTTGTGTGTGACTTCTCTATCAAATTTATCATGTTTTGGAATAACGAAACTTTTATCTGTTTCTAACCTCTTTGCCCACCCACTGGTACTTGTGTGGTTAGAGAAGGGTTCTTTGAAAATAGCTTGGGCAGGCTCTGGTTCCTTAGTGACCTGGAGCCGGCCCTGCGCTATCAAGTTCTCAATTTTGTTGAGTAGGGAAAAATATTGGTTTGTATCATGGCCTTTGAGCCGATGATACTTGCAAAATCAATTTAAAAACCTCCCTTTGGAAGTGGTTTTCTCGGGAATCTCAGGGAGTTCGATTATTTCTTGGGCAAGTAGGAGGTCCAGGACCTCCGACACAGGTTGCCCCAGTGGAGTATACTCCCATTTTTCAAAAGGCTTTTGTAATTTTTTCTCTTTTTTTTTTTCAAAATTTTTAGAAGTGCTCACCGAGCTTGGATCCACTCGGATGTTTGCAACTTTGTGGGGTTTTGCCCCTTTCTCCATTGTGGGTAATTCGTAAGTTATGGGTTTTTCTAAGCGAGTTTTTGGAACCACACTCCCTTTCCACAAGTGATCGTAGACTCCCTTCTTTAGATTTGTTTCGAAAAGAGAATCTTTCTTGATCAACTTGTGAAAAGTTGAGATTTCATGTAGGGAGAGAAGGGTTTTCAAATCATTTTTGAAATTATTGAGGATGAGCATCACTGCGCATCCTTCTGAGATGAGTTCTCTCACTTGTCCCAAGAGGGACCTCCATCGAACGATGAATGCATGTACATCCTCCTTCGCCGCTTGTTTTGTACCCTCAAAGTATTTAAAGTTGGCGTAACTTCTACGTTATGCGAAAACCTTTGCATAAAGCAGTTCGCTAACTCTTTAAAAGTTGCGAACTGACTCAAATCGTAAGAAGCGAGCCATTTTGAAGCAGTTCCTTTGAGGGAAAGGGAAAACCAATAAATCCACTTCATCGAGTCCTTTTTCTTGTGGGCTCGACAAGAAAAGAGTTGCAGGTGGGATCGAGGATCCCCGTGCCATCATACCGATGGAAATTCGGTATTTCGTCGTCACTATCTGTTTCATAATCCAAAGGAAATCAGACAGGGCGTACATTCTTTTCTCTTTATTCTGCCCTTTTAGCAACTGCTGTAGGGCTTTACGGTCCTTGTGAGTGAAGGACTCGTGGTATTGGTTTCCCTCCATAGCGGAGGTTTCCTTGGGTTTGAGAGTTTTTTCAAATTTTTTTTTAACCTTTGCTAGTTTGCCGTGAGATGAACATGAATTATCTGCCTTGGCCTCTTGGCTAAGTGCAGTGATCTTGGCTTCAAAGTCTTTTCACAAATCCTCGATTTCTTCTCTCCTATTTTGATTTTTCAAAAATCTCTTTGAGTGAGAACTTGATGTGCGTGAGACCTGGTTGGTCACCTCATTGGAGTCTATACTCGACATGACTCCGATGTTTTTCAAAAACCAACTATGAAATGCACAAAAAGGCAAAGAGATAAATACTTTTCTGAAAAAAAAAATCAAGAGCTTTGCTTGTTTTTATCGATTTTTCTTAAGACCCACGTCCCATCGGGCATGCCAAATCTGTAGACACGTGAAAATTTTAACTCTGGGTTTTTAGGCCTGAAGTGAACATTTTTCGTGTCTAAGTCACTTTAGGACGTGCCAGCTAGCTTACTCAAACTAGCGAAGTATATTTTGAAATATCTGACTTATGGGGCGATTGTGGACAAGTGGGATCTTTTCGTTATAAACCTTCTTGAACCGGTGCTTAAGGGTCGGTTTAAATGCTTTAGAAAATATCGATTTTGAACAAGCATGGACTTTTGAAAAGAGTATGAAAGTACTTGAGCAATTGTATGCCTATTTGCAGATTTTATTTACGTGGGGTTGCACGTATCTAAGTCTTTCAATTTTATCTACTTAGGCGGGATGTGTGTGCATCAAGTGGCCTAAGATTGACGTGTTTGCACGGGGTATTCGGGGCTTCTTTGGATGCAAGTACGTGCACTATCTCAGGTTTGACGGATATGCTATGCAACTCACACAACTTGAATGTAAAACCCGAAATTGAAAGACATAGATGAAGAGAAATTACGGAAGGAAAATATAGCTATATCTTAAGAGCGGAAAGGCTCAATGTGTGCATGTGTGTTGTGTATATATTGAAAGACAACTCACGCAACTTGGAATGTAAAACCCCGCTCGACTTAAATGCAAAGTGCGGAATGGGAAATACATATATATATATATATATATATATATATATATATATATATATATATATATATATATATATATATATATATATATATATATATATATATATATATATATATATATATATATATATATATATATATATATATATGAGCCTGAAGGTCGTCAACGTGTGTGTGTGTTGTGTATAAATGTAAAGACAACTCACACAATTTTGAAATGTAAAACCCAGCCGAAAGGGAGATACGTATATATATATGAGCCCGAAGGTCGTCAACGTGTGTGTGTTGTGTATAAATGTAAAGGCAACTCACACGACTGAATTTTAACTACTCAGAATGTAAAAGTGTATACAGTGGAACCGGAAAAACTCACGCAGTTGAAAGCATATAGATATGTCTATATCTTAGGGGCTGCCAAGGCCAAAATGGTGCGTGAGTGCTCGAGCAAGTGCTCGGGTGTCCCTTGGGTGCGAGTGTGGAATTGAAATGACAAACTCACACGATTTTTAAAGTAACAACCCGAATGAAATTGTAACTTATATGACTCTTACTAGAGTCTTGGGAGTAAGAGCGAAAGCTCAATCGTGTACGTGGGTGCTTGGTGTACGAGATAAGAGCTAAGGCTCAAGTGCAAGTGTATGTCTCGTGTACGAGATAAGAGCTAAGGCTCATGTGCACGTATGTGTCTCATGTGTCAAGCTCCAATATTACATCCCAGGGGGAGACAACGCTCCGTTAATACAACCCCGTATCTAAATTGAATTAAATATGAAAGGAGCAATGTAAATACTGAATTTTAAACACTTACAAGTGATTCAAGAGTTTGATTCACTCCAATCTACAAGGGCTTTGGTTCACTTTGCAGCCACGGACGTGCTCCCCTTGAAGCTTGAGGTGTGAAGTGGCTAGCCGAGCTTGAGCTTGGTGGGGTTTTGGCTTGAGAGATAAGGCTCACGGGTGCTAGGTGGTTTGCGCGGCCTTAGTGGGATAAGCAAAGGAGCCACGGGTTTTGGTGGGGCTATGGCCAAGGTGGCTGTGATGTGGGAGGTACTAGGTAGGGGTGATGGTGGGTAGTGGAAGTGGTAGGTCGGTTAGGATGTGGGGTGGAGTTGGTTGGTGTGGTAGGGTAGAGTCGACTGGGGTTGATGTTAGGTGGGTGGCAGGGTGCTGGCTGGATTTGGTTGGGGGTAGTGAGGAGAGGTCAGCTAGGGTGATGCGGGGTATGGTGAGGTATTGGCTGGGGTCAGTGCTAGGTAGGGGTGATGGTAGGTAGTGGCGGTGGTGGGTCAGTCAGGATGTAGGGTGGAGTCGGTTGGGTGACAGGGTGTCGGCTAGAGTTAGGTGGTGGGCGCCTGAGACTCGGTCGGGCCGACAGGTGTGCTGGCGTGGAGCTGGTGGCGTCAGGGAGTGAGGGGGCATGCGGGTCACGTGGAGCGGGTGCGGGGCACGGGTAGCGCGCTAGGTGGCCGGGAGTGAGGGTTTTGGTTGGGGGAGGTATGGCGGTGGAGTAGGTAAGGGTTTTGGTGGATTGGGGAGTGGAGTAAGGCGGTGAGGTTAGGTGGTAGCTGGTAGTGGGATTAGGTGGGGTTTAGAGGGGTAAAGAGAGAAGGGCTAGGTTAGATTTTTAGGCTTACCTTAAGGGGATGGCCGGCTAGGTGGTACTCAAGGGTGGCGCAGCCACTTCAAACCTTCCATGCGCAGGTAGGTTCGGCCCGAATGGTGGTGTAGCCCACACTTAATCCTATTTAGCCCATAATTAACCCACTAAAAATAATCAAGAAAGCACTAAGCACTCACCTTAATACCCTCTCTCTCCTCCAAGCTCCTCCAAGCACTTTCACGTGAGCTTTTGGGGACCCCCACACTCCTATTTATAGGCAAATGAGGTGGGTCTTGGATATGGTCTTGAGTTTGGATCGTGGAATCCATGTCCGATCCAAATACTATTTGGATCTGGATCTTGGATCTCAGATATTTTGAGATCCATATCCGATCCAAATCCAATATTTTTATGGATATGGATCTGGATATTTTGGTCCAGATCTGATCTAATCCAAACATTATTTGGATCCAATCCAAATCCAAACACTATTTGGATTGACCCAAGTCCAAACACTATTTGGATATGAATCTGGATATTTATGGTCCAGATCGAATCCAAATTTTCTCTGGATGGTCCTTGGCTTTTTGAGGCGGACATTTTGTGTGGGCACTGGCTTCATCAACGCTTCGTCTGGTGCTGGGTTTTCTCCAACTTTGTCGTCCGGACTCTATCTCGCCATTCTGGACTCCATTTATGCTTAATTTCGCCATTTCTGGCTCAAATTCATGTTGCTTGGGTGGATGTATTCGATTTGGCTTCTGGGTGTACCGTGCTTGCATTCTACATCGGGCCTGGGCCTTCCTTTAACCTTTTGACCCTGGCTTTTATCAAGCCAAGGTGCTGCTTTTGGGCTTCTACACTTGTTTTTGAGGTTGCCTTTGATTTGGCCTTCGTGACCTGGTTTCTGGGCTGCTTCTCGATCAGGTGTCGTCTTCCCTGCTTCACTTGTTTGTCTTTTGCTTTTTGGCAAAATGGGACTTAGCCCGAGTTTAAGAAATTCATACTGGATATGGGGGTTCAAAACAGTATTTACAAGCTTTTGGAAGCTCTTGGGTTTTTGAAAATGCAAAATGGCCTTTTGGGTTGATTTGTAAACCAGGGATTTGTTTTCTAAAATCGTAGGATTTTGGGGTATTTACACCACCTAACCCATCTCACTAAACCTAACCCTAAACTAGCCTAAACCCAGCCCTTTTCACCTAACCTAAAACCTCCCCCAACCTAGCTGCACTCGGTTTTGAACCCCTGCCCTAGCTCCGACCTAACCTCCCATCACTCCATACCACCGCCCTACCTAGCACCCGACTCCCATCACCCTCCTACCGCACCTTCCCAGCCACCCGACTAACCCTTACCATATCCCAGCCACTCGACTGACCCTTACCATATCCCAGCCACCCGGTTGTCCCTCACCTTCCCCACCTGCTAGTACCCGGCTCCCATCTCACCACCTGCCACCCTAACACCCCCGACACTTCCTAGCGCCACCTTCCCACAACCGGCACCCGCACCGCACTCCATGCACCTGTCGTGACCCAGCACCTAGTGCCTGTCTTCCTGCCCTAGCGCCTACTCGCCCCACCACCTGCCACACTCCCTACTGCCTGCTGCAAGCCTAGCGCCCCACTCCCTAGTGCCGACCTAACACCCCAGCCACAACCTGATGTCCCAGCCGAACCCCCTGCAACACCTGCCTACCTACCACACCACTTGCCTTAGCTAGCTCGCAACCTAACCCAGCTACATCCTTTCCCCTTAGGGACATATCCGCACCTTAGGGCCATATCCACACCTTAGGCCGTGACTCACCCTAACCGTGACTCACCCTTGCCGTGACACACCTTGGCCAACATCCCTCTTGGCTGAATCTAAGCCCTACCAAGCTCTAAACACCCAAGCCTCTCCCAAGCCCAAACTCACGTCAAACCCACCTAGGGAGACCCATCTCTTGGCTGCTAAGGTGGACAAAAGCCCAAGCACGATTGAGAGGAAAAGCCATCCACTTGTAAGTGTTTAAATTCGGTTTTTACCTTACTCATTTCAGATTTAATTCAATTCGATAGAGGGTTGTAATAATGGAGCGTTCTCTCCCCGAAATATAATATTGGTGCTTGATACACGAAGCACACACGTACACTTGAGCCATATTGCTCTTAAACATATACAAGACACCCACGTGCACTTGAGCCTTTCCGCTCTTAATTGCACACTATTGCACACACATTGAGCCTTCGCTCTTAAGCTAAAGACTTTAGTGAAAGACATATAAGATATTTCATATCAAAATGGGGTTTTATACAAAATTTGGAGCTTTTACAACTCTTGGGCTTTCAAAAACTAAAAATCTGGTCTTGAAAAGGGGATTTTAAAACTAGGTATGTTTTATGAAAACCTTAGAATTTCGGGGTGTTTACAAGTTGCATTTCAATTTGGGTTGTTACATTCATGTCGTGTGAGTTTGTCATTTAAATTTCACACTCACACCCAAGAAGTACGTGTGCACTTGCTCTACACTCTCACACACCTTTTGAGCCTTTGTTGCTCATAAGTTATAGCATATTTCTATATTTTCCAGCTACGTGAGTTTTACATTCAAGTCGTGTATGCACTTGCATTTCCGGGTGGTTCAATTCATGTCGTGTGAGTTTGTCATTTAAATTTCACACTACACACACACGCATGCATTGAGCCTTTCCACTCTTATCATATATCTATATTTCAATTTCGGCAAAGTTCAATTCATGTCGTGTGAGTTTGTCATTTAAATTCCACACTACACACACGCGTGCATTGAGCCTTTCCGCTCTTACTATATACTTATATTTCAATTTCGGCAAGTTCAATTCCAGTTGTGTGAGTTATCTTTCCATTTACACACCAAGAGCACTCATTCACAATTGAGCCTTTCCGCTCTTAAGATATAAGTATATTTCAATTATGCAATTTACATTCAAGCTGTGTGAGTTGCACTTTCATTCAGGTATTTACATTAAGTTGTGTGTGTGAGTTGCTTTTAATTCGAGTTTAGCTCACCTTATCATATCAAACCCGAGAAGTATTTGTGCATCCTTGCATTCGCTTATTTTCAAAGAGGAAACCCCGAACCTACGCTCAAACTCGCTAAAATTAGGCCACTTGAAGCACACACATCCGGCCTAAATAGCTTAAAAACTCAAAGACTTGAAATCGTCAACCCCGTAATAAAAAATTGCAATTTAGGCATACATCGAAACATTTACTTTTCTTTTCAAAAGTATACGTTTGTTTAGATCAAAAAGGTTTTTTAAAGTGCTTAAACTAACCCTTGAACACCGGTTCAAGAAGGTTTAAAGCGAAAAGATCTTGCTTACTCACAATCGCCTTTCAAAAACGTCAGATATCTTAAAACTTCGCTAGCTTGAGAAAGCTAGCTGGCACACCCTTTTCAAAAGCAACGTAGACGCGAAAAGGTTTGTAAACACCCCAAATCTTCTATATTTCAAAAACTCTCAAAAATACCAAAAAGCTCGTTTGAGCCAAAACGACAACCTGTTTTAAAATGTGAAAGCAGGTACAGAAGGCAAAAGAAGACCCTAGGCCCGAAGAGGATTCAAGCCCAGAGCTTCAGAAGCCACTCCCTGATAAAAAAACAAAAGAAAGTAGAGCCTGTTTGATGAAAAGCTCAACGGAGTCCAAAACGGCGAGACGGAGTCCGGACGACAAAGTTGGGGAAAACCTAGCACCAGACGGAGTATTGATGAAGCCAGTGCCCGCACAAATCGTTCGTCTCGAGAAGCCAAGAAGGACTATCCGAAGAAATTTTTATTTGGATTTGGACCATATATATCCAGATCCAAATCCATGTAATGAATAGTGTTTGGATTTGGGCCAATCCAAATAGTGTTTGGATTGGATCGGATCTGGATCAAAATATCCAAATCCATATCCATAAAAATGTTGGGTTTGGATCGAATACGGATCTCAAAATATCCGAGATCCAAATAGTATTTGGATTTGGGTCTGGATCCAAACCCCAAACCCAAACCCAAATCCAAGACCCAGCTCAAATGTCTATAAATAGAGGTGAGGGGGTCCATGTAAAGGGTTGATGCAAATATTTGGGAGGAGAGAGAGGGAGTGATAAACCTAGCCATGTGGGCTCATGAGTGAAGTGGGCTTGAGCCATGTTGGCCAAGGCTAGATCAAAGGGGCTGCACCAACTCGAGCCTAGCTGCACCAAGAGGTGGACCGCGGGCGTGGAAGTGGGCTGGACAGATTGGAGGTGGCTGGACCTAGTGGGCTGCACCTAAGGTAAGCCTCAACTAAACCTAGCCCTTCTCTCTACCCTTCTAAACCTAACCCATATGAACCCACCTACACCTAACTGACCATAAACCGCCCCAAGTAAGTCCAGCCAAGTGCTGGCCAAACTTCACAAAACCCCTTTCCCAACCGACCTGCCCTAGCTGGCCGAACCCCACCTCGCCACCAACCAACATCCCTTAGTCGCCGCCCCCACCACCGGCCGCAACCTGGCCGAACCTACCTATCACCGCCTCAACCAAAACCCACCCTGACCTGCACTACCTAAGCCTACCACCACCTGCCCTTAACCACCCAACTCCACCTGCACCTCACCTACCCCGACTAGCCTACCACCACCTACAAACCGCCGCCCCTAACCTGCCTTTAATCGAACCCCACTTCGCCACCATCCCTTGCCCCAAACCAAACCCAATGGCCTGCTCCTTGGCAGGCCATTCCCTTTAGTAAACCCACGGCCTGCTGGTGCAGGCCGTGCCTCATCCAAACCCAGCCAGGGCCTGCCACTCGGCAGGCCCTCTCCCTACAAGCCCACGGCCTGCTAGTGCAGGCCGGGCTTCCCCTCCTTTACCAAGGGCAGGGCCTGCCACTCGGCAGGCCACCTCTCCCTAGAAATCCCACGGCCTGCTAGTGCAGGCCGTGTCCCTTCCTTCACCCCGAAGCCCACGGCCTGCTGGTGCAGGCCATGTATCATCCACACCACTAAAGCCCCGGCCTGCCACAAGGCAGGCCGTTTCCTTGGTCCACCTACCTCTGGCCGTGACTCCACCCAGCCAGGCCGAGCCCTAGCTCAGCCCTGGCCGGCCTGCCTTGGCCTTGACTGACTGAACCTAACCTAGTTAGGGTTTCCCCTAAAACATAACTCGAACCACCTTGGCTCGAGTCATCCTAAGGCACCCCCTTGCAAGGCAAAACCCTGAGCTGCACCAAGACAGCCTGAGTTGCCCCAAGCTCCCCTAGAACCCAACTCGAGTCATCCCAAACCAGGCCCATACCAAGCCAAAAACCAGGCCCATACAAAGCCTACTCAAACACCTCTCCCAAGTCCTCAAAGGTTCTCAAACACCTCCAAGCTAGCCGGTTCCACTTCCATGTGATCCGGGCTCCACACGCAAGGCGTACGCGTCCTAGACACACCCCACATAGCGGGCTAGGTGAGTTGTAAGTCCTTACATTTGGTGTTTTATTAAATTTTGATACGGGGTTGTAGTAAAGGAGCTTCGTCTCCCCCCGATTGTAATAACGTGGTTTGACACACCCACACACACGCGCACTTGAGCCTTTTCGCTCTTAGTCGTACACTTCTCGCACACACACGGGCCTAACAAGCCCTTAATATATAGTTATATTTATATATTTTAAGTCAAGGGGGTTTTTAATTAAGTCGTGTGTGTTGTCTTTCCATTTTCCACACGCACACACATTGAGCCTTCGCTCTTACTCCCAAGACCTTAGTAAAGGCCTTATTGCAGTTATATTTGGGTTTCATTTATGTCGTGTGAGTTGTCTTTACATTCCCACACGCACACACATTGAGCCTTCGCTCTTACTCCCAAGACCTTAGTCAAGGCATACTACAATTTATATTTGGGTTTCATTTCATGTCGTGTGTGTAAGTCTTTCAATTCAAGTACGCACACACATTGAGCCTTCGCTCTTATTTGCAAGACCCAAGTAAGGGCCCCTACATATACTCTATATAAAGTATTTCTTTCGGCTATTTACTTTACAAGTCATTTCCCTTCGGCAATTTCCCTTCGGCATTTGTCTTTACATTCGGGTTTTCCCTTTGGAGTAGCGTGAGTTTGCATTGCATCTACGCCATACCACGAGGTAGGACGCATATTGCATCGAAGCAAGCCCCGTATTCCCGCTCAAATTCGCCCCATGTAGTGGAGTGTTCATAACACACACCTAGGTGGCCCATAAAGGGATAAAAAGAAAGACTTAGGCACGTGCAAATCCACGTGATCTAAAATCTGAAAATCATACAAAAACAACCCGAATTAATCGTGCAAATATGCCAAGACTTAGGCTATTTCGATGCATGCACATCGTGCCTAAGTAGATTAAAATTTGAAAGACTTAGGGTCGTCCAACCCTTACAAAGTCAAAATCGCCCAAATGCATGGTTTTCAAAAGGTTTTAAAACACTTCTTCATTCAAAATATATTTTGAGTTAAACTTGTTTCAAAACGAAGTCTCTAAGCGTACAGACTGACCCTTGCGCATCGGTGCAAGAAGGTCTGCGACATAAAAATCCCACTTGCCTACAATCGCCTTTCAAAAGTCAGATTATTTTTCAAAACATACTTTGCTAGTTAAAGTAAACTAGCTAGCACGCCCATAAAGCGAAGTAGATTGCGAAAAGGTTCACTTCAGGCCTAAGAACCCGTAAGTGAAAATTTTTGGTGTTTACAAGGTTCATTTCAGGCCTCAAAAGCCAGAAGTGAGAATTTTCGTGCTTACAATAGGTCACGGCAAGGTGCGGCCCTAGTCGAGTCTAGGTCGGTTTTGGAGCCGTGGGAGTTGGGTAGGTCACAGCTTAAGTGGAGCTGTCTAAGGTATGGTTTTAGGTAATGGGCTGGTAGTTGGGGTGTTAGGTTAGGCGCTAGGGATAATGGATGCGACTGGGAGCTAGGCAGCGGGGTGCTGGAGTTAGGCAGTGGGATGCTGGAGTTAGGTAGTGGCACTAGGGTTACGACAGGGATGGCAGGGAGTGAAGCGGCGCTAGGCGATGGTGCAGGTGCTTGGAGATGGCAGGCTGTGGCGCGGGGGTTACGGCAGGCTGTGGTATGGGGTTATGGCTCTAGGGAGTGGGTTACGGCAGGCTGTGGTATGGGGTTATGGCTCTAGGGAGTGGGTTACGGCAGGAAGGTGCTGTAGGGGGTTCGGTTGGGAGAGGGTGCAAGCAGGTGGGGAGTGATGGGGTGAGGTGGTAGGTGGGTATGATGCTAGAGTGGTGTAGGGAGACGACAGGGGCTGATACGGAGCTAGGGTGGTGAGGCAGGGAGATAGCAGGCTACGGTGTGGCTGGGTGTGTAGGCACTAGGGAATGATGCGGTAAGGTGGCAGGTGCAGGTGCGGTAGGAGGAGCGGGTTACGGCAGGAAGGTAGCCGCTAAGCGCGCAGAACAAGGGCGCAGGGCACGGTAGGCGCTAGGCACCGGGTGGTGTATGGGGTAGGAATTGGATTGGAAACCGAGTGCAGCTGCATTCGGTTGGGCTAAGATTTGGGTGAGTTAGGGGTGGTTTGGGCCGGTTTAGGTGAAAGGGGCTAGGTCTAGGCTAGTTTAGGGTTAGGTTTAGTGGGGTCGGTTAGGTGGTTTAGGCTAGTTTAGGATGAGGTTGAGAGACCTACCTCTTGGAGCCGGTCCACCATGCTTCGCCCATGCTTCCACGCCCTTATGCAACCCTTCTTCAAGTCAGTGCAGCCCTTTGGTTTGAGCCTAGGTTCATACAAGGCTTGAACCCATGCCCTTGATCAATCCCACATGGCTATGGCTCATTTGAAAATATCTAGCACACCAATTTTCTCTCACCTACTTTATACAAGCTCTCCCCAAGCCCCTTGGATTTCACGTGAACTTATGGCACCCCCTCACCTCTATTTATAGGCAAATGAGGTGGGTCTTGGGTATGGATCTTGGATTTGGATTTTGAGATCCAAATCCGATCCAAACACTATTTGGGTCTGGATCTGGATATTTGGGCTCTGGCTTCATCAACGCTCCTTCTTGGGTTAGGTCTTCCCCAACCTTTTTGTCTGAACTCCTTCTCACCTTTTTGGACTTCATTTTAGCTGATTTTTATTGTTTCAGGATTGGATTTATGCTATTTTGGTGGATGTTCTTGGCTTGGCATTTGATGCTCTGGACTTGAAGTTTGCTTCTAGCCCAGGCTTTCCTTACGCCGTTTGGTCTCGCTTTTATCAGGCCAGGGTGCATTTTGTGCTTTTGAACCTACTTCTGAGGCTACTTTTGATTAGGTACCACCTGTTGGATTTGGTCTTTTACAAAATTGGGACTTGGCCCCAGTTTGAGAAATTCATATTTCGAACGGGGTTTAAACAGAAGTTTTTAAAGCTTTTGCAACGCTTGGGTTTTCGAAAACTCTAGAATTTGGTTTTGAAATGGATTTTCAAACCAGGTGTTTGCTTTTGAAAGTTGTTTGCTTTTGGGGTGTTTACAACTTCCCCTACACTTTGCCTAAGGCTCGCTCCTATGTTGGCTCTATTTGTGTGCTTTGGAGCACCCGAAATTTTTAAGACGGCTCTAGCCGGGGGTGGGACTCTAAGCGCTCCCCAGATCACTACTTGGGTGACTTTCTTGTAAATGATGAGAGACGGTGGACAAGTAGTGAAGCCAGAATATGATACATGCTGTAAACACCCCGAAATCCCATGAACTTCTCAAATAAACCTGGTTTTATAAAAGCTGCCCCAAAGGGCTATTTTGAGTCTGAAAACCTAGGAGCCTTCCAGACAAACCCTGTACATATGTTTAAACTATATATGTTTTAAAATATGTATAATATAGTTTTAAAACCTTTTAAAATACGTTTTGAAACCCCACAAAGCGGCTTGGCTTGATGAAAGCAGGACCAGAAGAGCCCCACATCACCTTCTCATAAATGGAGGTGGGGCCCACTTGAAATTCACGTGGGATTTTGGGCATGAGAGAGAATGGGGAGGATTAAGCATGAGGGAAATGTATTAAGCTTGACTTGTGTGTCAAGTTTTGGGTTAGTCATGTGGGTTAGCCTAATTAGTGTGGGTTTAAGCTTGTATGAACCTACACCTAACCTAGGGCTGCACCAACATGATGCAATGAAGTCCATGGGCTATGCAAAGGGATGTTCCTAACCCAATCCTAAGACAAAACCCCTAATCCTAGCCCTTTACCCTAATCCCGGCCTAATCCTAGCCTAATCACCTAACCCACTTCCCTAATCCAACCCTAATCCCAACCTAATCACCTAACCAACTTCTCTAATCCTTCCCTAAACCTAGCCTAATTCCCTTAATCCTAACCTAATCCTAGCCTAAACACCTAACCCACCTCACTAAACCTCACCCTAAAACTAACCCACCTAGCTAAGCCCTAAACCACCAAACCACCCCACCTAAACCCTAGCAGACCATATCCCTAAAACCACCCAAACTAAATATCTGCCCCCCCCTAAATATCTAGCCCACTTTATTCCTAAACTGCCACCACCTAACCACTAAACCACCCCCTCAAAAACCAGCCCAATCGACCTCTTAAAATCCTATAAACCCCCTCCCCTAGTGGGCGGGTTTTTCAGATTTTGGAAGCCTACCTTGGGCCAGCCGAGCCCTTCCTCTCCTCAGTCACCCCTTGCTCTCTTCTCTCACTTCACACCACCACAACATCCCGGCCAGCTCCACTCCATGCCACCACCACCTCCCAGCCAACTCCACTCCTTCCATCCGACTGCATCCGCCTTCCATCCGGCTGCCCACTTTGGACACTCGCCACCTTCCCCTTTCTCTCCGGTTAGTACCCTATCCTAACTCCACCCTCTCTTCACTCCCCCTCCACTCTCAGCCACCACACCACCATCATCTCCCGGCCACCATTTGCCACCCTTCACCATTCGGCCGACCTCTACCCATCTGCATCACACCCGCCACCTTACCTCATCCCCTAGACAACCCCTAGTTAGTCACCCTTAGCCAACACCCTAGCTAGCTCCCCTTTGCCATTCCTAAGCACCCCTAGTTACCCCAGTCGGCCACCACCTAACTACCTGCCACTAGTCGGCCAGCCATAACCGACTGCACCCTGGACACCCGCAGCCTTCCATCCTCTCCCTTAGACAGCCCCTAGTCAAGACCCTTAGCTCCACCTTCCCTAGGACCTGCCCTACACCTTAGTGACACCCTCTAACTACCCCAGCCCAAGGCGCCACCCCCGCAGTATCTTGCTTCACCCGGCCAACACACCTTTGCCGCATCTTTCCGAGGAGCTCCCTCTTGCAGCCCAAGGCGACGATCAAGCCCAAGCTCAAGCAAGTCACCTCCGGACCAGCTATACGTAAGTGCCTAACTCGGTCCTTGTTTATAGACTTGCTTAAGCTCAATTAAATTTGATACGGGATTGTAATAACGGAGCATTGTCTCCCCCCGCTTGTAATAACGTGGCTTGGCACACCCACACACACGTGCACTTGAGCCTATCTTGCTCTTAGTTGTGCACGATTTTGAACACACACGGGCCTAATCAGCCCTTAAGATATAAACTTATTTATATAATTTAAGTTGCGTAGGGTTTTGCTTAAGTTGTGTGTGTTGTCTTTCAATTCTCGCACTCACACACATTGAGCTTTCGCTCTTATTTACAAGACCCAAGTAAAGGCCGTGTTATATTTTCCCTTGGGTTTAATTTCACATTGTGTGTGTTGTCTTTCAATTCTCGCACTCACACACATTGAGCTTTCGCTCTTACTCCCCAAGACCTTAGTCAAGGCCTATTGCAATTTATATTTGGGTTTAATTTCATGTCGTGTGCGTAGTACTTCAATTCTACACTCACACATATTGAGCTTTCGCTCTTACTCCCAAGACCTTAGTTAAGGCCATATTGTAATTTATATTTGGGTTTCATTTAAGTCGTGTGAGTTGTCTTTCAATATACACACAACACCCACGCAACACGTTGGCGACCTTCGGGCCCATATATATATTAAGTATTTCCCTTTCGGCTATGTCTTTAAGATTTGGGTTTTAAGGTTCAGCAATGTGCGTAGTCTTTACATATATACACGGCACACACTTGCACTATTGAGCCTTTCCGCTCTTAAGATATAGCCATATTTCCCTTTTGCAATTTCCCTTTTGCAATTTACATTTCAAGTCATTTCCCTTCTGCAGTATCTTTGAATTTCGGGTTTTCCCTTTGGAGTTGCGTGAGTTTGCATTGCATATATGCCATACCACGGGTTAGGATGCATATTGCATCAAAGCAAACCCCATACTCCCGCTCAAAGTCGCCCCACTTAGGTCACGTGTTCATAACACACACCTAGTTGGCCCGAAAAGGGATAAAAAGGAAAGACATAGGCACGTGCAAATCTATGTGAAATAAAACTTGAAAATCGTATAAAAACAATCCGAATCGAACTCCTTAAACGTTTTTGTAGGTTCTCATATTTTAAAACTCGATTTTTAAAGCGTACAGACTGACCCTTGTGCATCAGTGTAAGAAGGTCTGCGACGAAAAGAACTTACTTGCTCATAGTTGCCACATTAGGAGTCAGATTTCAAAGTATTTCTTCGCTAGCTTAAGTAAGCTAGCTGGCACGCCCTTTTTGCTTACTTAGACACACGAAAAGATTCGCTTCAAGCCTAAGAACCAGAAGCGAGAACTTTCTGCGTCTACAGGATTTGGCACGCCTAGTGGAACGTGAGTCTTTTTAAAATCGAGTTATCTTAGGAACCTTGCGAAAATATTTTCCAAAAGGTGTTATTTTTAACTCTTTCTTTATTGTACTTCCTACGTAGGAATTTTGAAAAGCTTGAAAGCATGTCAAAATCCAACCCAAGTGAAGTGTCGAGCCAAGGCTCATGCACATCAAGTTCTCACTCTAGGAGGATTTTGAAAAATAAAATCAAACTAGACGAGATAGAAGACTTGAGAAGGGAATTCGAGGCCAAAATTGATGCTCTTAGCCAAGAGGCTGAAGTAGGCGATTCATGTTCATCAAATGGTGAACAAAGGGCCAAGAAAAAAATTGAAAAACCTCGCAAGCATAAAGAGGCCTCCGTAATGGAAGGCAACCAATACCACGAGTCCTTCACACAAAAGGACTGTAAAGCCCTACAGCAGCTGCTGAAAGGGCAAAATAAAGAGAAATGGAGCTACGCCCTATCTGATTTCCTACCCATGGATTATGAAACAGACAGAAGGACTCGATGAAATGGGTGTATTGGTTCTTTCTATCTCTTAAAGGCACAGCTGCCAAATGGCTGGCTTCCTACGATTTAAGCCAGTTCACTACTTTTGAAGAGTTAGCGAACTGCTTTATGCAAAGATTTGCACATAACGTAGAAGTCACACTGACTTTAAACACTTTAAGGGATACAAAGCAAGGCATGAACGAAGACGTACATGCCTTCATTATTCAATGGAGGTCCCTTTTAGGCCAAGTGCGAGAGCCAATATCCGAAGGATACGCAGTCATGCTCATCCTAGATAATTTTAAAAGTGAGCTAAAGACCCTTCTCTCGCTTCATGAAATCTCAACTTTCCATAAGTTGATCAAAAAGGCATCCCTTTTCGAAACCAATTTGAAAAAGAGGATATACGATCACCTGTGGAAAGGAAGTGCTATTTCCAAAACCCGCTTGGAGAAACCCATCACTTATGGGCTACCCATAATGGACAAAGGGGCAAAGCCCCATAAAATCGCCAATGTCTGGGTGGATCCAGGTCCAGCGAGTACTTCGAAAAATTTTGAAAAACCAGAAAACAAAAGGGAGAGAAACTTCCAAAAATCGATTGAAAAACGAGAGTACACACTGCTGGGGCATGATTGAACTTCCCGAAATCCCCGAGGGAGTCACTTCCAAAGGGGAATATTTAAACCACTTTTGCGAGTATCATCGGCTCAAAGGCCATGATACAAAGCGTTGTTTCTCCCTTTTAAACAAAATCGAGAACTTGATAGCGGAGGGCCGACTCAAGGTCACTGCGGAACTTGAGCCAACTCAAGCTATCTTTAAAGAACCCTTTCTCAAGCACGCCAGTAGCAGTGGGAAAGGAAAGGAAGTATGTACCATCACATTTTCAAAAGATCTAGTGCATTCATCTGAGTTTGGTCGACCCACTTGTGCGTCTACTCTTGTACTTTACAAGAAGCCCGCTCAAGTAGTCATCTGGGGACAACCAAGAGCTGAATCCCCGGCTAAACCAGTTTTAAAACTCCAAGGTGCTCCAAAACTCACGATTAGAGCCAGTTTAAGTGCGAACCCTAGGTTGGTCTTGGGGGAAGTGATAAGATCCGGGAGGATCTATCAACCCCCGCACCTACAAAGTGCTAAAAAGGTGGTCAGTGTGCCTAGCTCCTCAAAAGCATGTATTCCTAGAGTTCTGCCAAAAGCAGACAATGGGAAAATCGTCTTAAACCCTTATGATTTCGAAAACCATCTTTCAAAGATTCCTATCTACATGTCCATCCTAGAGCTAATACAAACTTCGCTTAGGCATAGACTCGTGCTAGAGAAAATTCTAGAAAGAGCTAAGGTTAGTTCGAACATAAGTCCTGAATCCCTGTCTGACCAAGTGGCGTCAATAGGAGCAAAATCACCCATCACTTTCTCGGAAGATGATGTAGATGGACCCTACGAGTCCCACAACCAGGCCCTGCATATCGAGGTGGTTCTGAATAACCACTCTCTGGATAGGTGCCTAGTCGATGGGGAGGAGGGCTCAACATCCTTCCACTTCATGTGGCGTACCAAATCGGAGTCACCTTGACTTTTGTGAACCCAAGTCCCATCGTTATCACTGGATACGATGAAAATGCGTCTAGACCCTTAGGATCGATCGAACTCCCTATGAAAACGGGAGGGATCACACACACGGGGGTGTTCCATGTCTTGGACATCCACCCCCATTATAACCTGTTGTTGGGAAGGCCCTGGATACACAGCTTGTGCGCTGTGCCATCCACCTTCCACAGGTGTGTCAAGATCCCTTTCAGGGACCAAGTCGTGGTGATCCTAGGTGAGAGTCTCCCTCAGCTTCAGGGGATCATAAACTCCCCTTGTTTGTCGAGTTCCCAGGCCCATGAGGCTAACCTGGGGCAGATCATGGTTGAGCCACCAAGGCTCGTGTTAGAAAGTCCTAGGAAGGTCGTATACATCAGAGGACCGCCCAAAGCTGGCCCCCTCCCAATCCTGACCCTTCTAGGAAGACCTAAACATCCCTTATTTCCAAAACCCCTGGAGAAAAAGCCATATGAGCATGATATGGACGGCAACAAGTTCTAGGACCACGATTTGTATCCTAACTTTTCAAAAAACAAGAAATTGTGGAACATGCTGTTGAACATGGGCTATATGCCCTTTAAAAGTCTAGGGGTACAAAACTAGGGTCTCCTAGAGCCCATCCTTCCTAGGGCCAACCCAAGCCGAAACGGGATCGGCTACACTCCCAAAATACCGCCAGAGCCACCCCCTGTGACCACCTGGGTCAAGGGTGCTCTTGAGCTTACCCTAGAAGAGACCTACGATTTAGACCTCTTATTTCAAGTCTAACCCGTAGTGTTTTCCCTTTGTAGGTATGATGGAAGATCTCTTTCATAAAATACAAAAACATTTGAAAAACTCAAAATCAAAAAAATAGAAAATTCGCAAAAACCAAAAACATTGGAAAATCAAAAACTCGAAAATAGAGTAGTTTGTATAGTTCCTCAAGTTCTTGTTTTGCAAAAACCCAGAAAAATCGAAAATCTACAAAATACCAAAAAGATTTTGTACATAGCTGCTCCTAGTAGGACTTTGGAAAAGGATTTCGAAAGGAACACCGTCTGCATAGCCAGACCCAAAATTTCGAAATCAATTGAAAATCCAAGTGTAAAACCAGGTCTCTTGAAAACTCACGCATCAAATTCCCTCGGGTCTATAACCCACGAGAGTGATCGAAGCCCAGAAGTGGATCCCCTTGAGGAAGATCACACTTCTGAGCTCCCAGAATTTCATAAAATTCTCGATTTTGAAAGACCTTCCATTCAGTAGGAGGAGATTTCATAGAGGTAAACCTAAGGAGTGATTCCAATCCCAAACTCATCAAGATAGGCGCATGTTTGCATGAGCATGAAAGATCAGCATTCATTGCATTTCTACGAACCTATTTAGATGTGTTTGCATGGATGTATGAAGACATGCCGGGCATAGACCCCAGCATTGTCGAACATCGTCTTCCCTTAGATGCGGATATAAAAACCATAAAGCAGAAAAGCTTAGGAAAATACATCTGAATGTACACGCACAAGTTAAAGAGGGTTTAGAAGATTTGTTAAAAGCCGGATTTATAAAACCCATTGCGTATTCTGATTGGTTGTCAAATATCGTTGTAGTTCAGAAAACCAATGGGAAAATTCGAATATGCATCGATTTCAGAAACCTGAATAAAGCCACTCCAAAAGATAACTATCATTTACCAAACATAGATTTGATAGTCGATAGTATTGCAAATCATGAAATGTTTTCATTTATGGATGGCTATTCAGGCTATAATCAAATTAAATTAAGTCCACGAGATCAGGGTAAGACCGCATTCATAACCCCGTCAGGCATGTACTGCTATACAATCATGCCCTTTGGTTTGAAAAATGTCGGCGCAACATACGAGAGAGCCATGACCACGATCTTTCATTATCAGATTCATGAGCTCGTAGAAGTGTATGTAGATGATCTCTTGGCAAAATCCAAAACCCGATGCACTCATATCGAATGTTTGCAAAAGATTTTTGAAAGGCTTAGGCTTTACAAAGTAAAGCTAAACCCTCAAAAATGTGTATTCGGGGTAGAATCCGGGAACCTTCTAGGCTTTATGGTAAGCCAAAGGGGTATAGAAGTCGACCCCTCTAAGTGTCGAGCTATCATAGACATGGCTCCACCCTCCAATCTCACACAAATTCGTAGCCTCCAGGGTCGATTACAGTCTGTTCGCCGATTTATATCAAATCTGGTGACTAGATGCGAACCCTTCAACAAACTATTGAGGAAGGGCATCCTGGTTAATGATTGCCAAAAGTCCTTCGAAAGACTAAAGGCATACCTGGTTAATCCTCCTGTTTTGAATCCTCCGAAGCAAGGAAAACCGCTTTTACTTTACATTTCTGTGCATGCGAATGCTGTGGGAGCCCTATTGGCTCAATACGAGGATGACACCTATAAGGAGTATGCCATCTACTATATTTCGAAAACTCTCTTGGCTTACGAAAGAAATTATCAAGCTATGGAGAAGACGTGCTTGGCCCTAGTCTGGGCCTGCCAGAAATTTAGACACTATTTCCTAGATCATGAGATCTGGATAGTGTCCAAGCTTGACCCAATCAAGCACTTGTTCGAAAAACCCATCCTCACTGGTACATTGAGCAAATGGCAACTCTTTCTAATGGAGTATGACCTGAAATATCATCACCAGATCTCCATTAAGGGGCAAGCCCTAGCTGACTACGTGGCTGAGTTCCCCCTGGAATACGCATATCCCACACTTGATGAAATGCCTGACGAAGGCATATTGCAAAACCATTTCCAAAACTATATTTTGGCAAACTCTTTCAAAAACCAAGTGCGAAAGATGCACTTCGATGGGGCATAAAACCAACGAGGGGCTGGTGCCTTGGTCATCCTCATCTCTCCTGAAAAGGGCAAGATTCCAATAGCAATCCGCCTAGATTTCGAATGTTCCAACAACATAGCTGAGTATGAAGCACTCATACGAGGCTTAAGGATTTTGAAAACTCTAGGGGCATCATGCATCGAGGTCTTTGGAGATTCGCTCCTTGTTATAAACCAGGTTTTGAAAATTTGGCAAGTACGTAACGAAAAACTGCTTCCATATCACGAGTTGGCCACTCGATTGGTTGAGTCATTCCAATCGTGTAAACTCACACATGTAGGAAGAGAGGATAATGGCATTGCCGATGCCCTCTCCTCCTTGGGTTCAGCCCTAAACGTCGATCCCATTTCAGGGGCCTGATCTTCAGAAATATGGCATGCGCCCAACCCATCCACACACGATTTGGATATTTGCCAAAATAATCCAGATTCTATTGAAAAACCTTGGTTTTACGACATCAAGAATTTCTAGAAAATGGGGGATTCGTCGAGGATGCCACATCCAAAGATAAGGCTTTCATCCATAAAATTTCGACCCGATACACCATTCTGGGTGGGGTTCTATATAAGAAAAGTTTTACCGGCATCCTACTTAGATGTATCGATCTATAGGAGGCTAGGATAGTGATGCATGAGTTCGACGATGGAGAATGTGGAGGTCATGTTAATGCCAGTATGATGGCAATGAAAATACTTAGAGCGGGCTATTTTTGGTCCACCCTGAAAAAGGATTGTCACGATCATGTTAGGAAGTGTCATCCATGTCAAGTGCATGGGCTCGCCATTCATATCCCATCATCTACATTGCATTCCGTGGTCAGCCCCTGGCCATTCACCATGTGGGCGTTCGACATCGTAGGCCCTATATTTCCAAAAGCCTCGAATGGGCATCGATTCATTTTAGCAGCCACTGAGTATTTCTCCAAGTGGGTGGAAGCTATCTCCCTGACCAACGTATTGGGACAACATGTGGTGGCTTTCATTAGGAGGAATATCTTGGCTCGATTTGGGGTTCCACGAGACCTTGTGTCTGATAATGGCACCCCATTCAAAAACAAGCGGATGGTTAAGTTGTGCAACACGTATGACATAACTCACCACTTCTCTTCGCCCTACTACTCTCAAGGCAACGGTCAAGCCTAAGCCAGAAACAAGACTCTCATTAGTATAATTGAGAAAACCTTAGAGAAGGGTAGGACGTGGCACGAGAAGCTGGATGAAGCCTTATAGGCTTATAGGACTTCCATCCGGACTCCCACGAATGCCACACCATTCAAATTGGTCTATGGCACAAACGCCATTCTTCCCATCCATACTCAATTGCATTCATTCCATACATCCATTGCACTCGACCTCCCCCTAGAGACACTTCAGCATGCTAGGATGGCTGAACTAGATTTGCTAGATGAGAGGCGACTCCTTGCTATGGATCATGCTCGTGCATACCGGCAAAGGATAGCCCGACACTATGGCAAACATATGAGACCTCGCCACTTTGAAGTGGGGGATCTGGTTTTGAAAATCATCCACTATCGTGGCCCACATCCTCTTGAAAAGTGGCGCCCCAAATGGGATGGACCCTATGTTGTACGTGCAACCACCACGAATAATTCGTATTGGTTGATCGATATAGAAGGTAGGAATTTAGCAGATCCTATCAATATTCAATACTTAAAGAAGTATTATGTGTAGGATTTGCGTTAAATTCCAATTTTTGAAAACTTTAGGGATAGCTGCCCTGAGACTTGAAAATAAGGTACAAAGGCAAATCGTGTGACCCTGAGTAAGAGAATTTGCACTTGTGAAAGAGAGGAGTCTTCCAAATCGTGGTTACATTTCAAAATCCTTCTTCTTACAAAGAAAGGCCTAGTTCAATATAGCAAGATACTTGCAAGTAGTACGTGCTATTTCTAAATAGGCTGATCTGAAATGGATCGAGTGTGAGCTTGGGATAAGTCCTCCCCTCTTCTTTTCTCCTCCCAAAAGGAAAACGTGGCCCAAATAAAGGGAATTTTCCCATCCAAAGTCTCTTTTTAAAAGAAAGAAACCAGAATCCAAAAGAAAAAATTGATTCTCTTGTGAAAAAGAGGGATTAAAGAAAAAATACTCCCAAAAGGAGACCCTCTATGAAAAAAATGAAAAGAGGCTAAAAGGTCAAAAAGAGCAGTTTTCCGCCTTCTATACCTTAAACCACAGGACGTTTCAGAAAGGATCGTGGTATCTCTTTTCCCATCCCTGGCTTATCCCAAGCTAAAACATGGTTCATTTCGAGGAATCCTAAAGTAAAAATAGGATTTACTTACTTGAATTTCATTTTGCTTGAGAATTCGATGTTTTGAGTAAAACGTAGAAATTTGAAATATAGCTTGTTTTCTTATAAAACCTTCGCTAGATAAGCGAGCGTCAAGACTCAAGCAAAGGCAAACATGAAGAGATCGAGATCCTTAGGATTGAGACTCAAGACAGTTGTTCCTTTTGTAAATAGATTTTGAAAAATCGAACATTGAACAGCATAGGATCTGCTCACTTGGAGCAGCAGGCCTTGTAAGTCTCAAGAGTTTGACCATATCTGGTCTTTGGGAGGTCTCTACTCTTGGCACCCCACCCATGTCATGCATCTGCATTTCCATGCATAGACACTTGCATAACATGATCCCATTTTAGGACCAGAAACCATTTTGTATATCCCTTTGGCGTGATAACTCCTCCTACCAGGGTTTTAAAAGTGAGATTTTGCTAAAGATTGGGATGATCCCATATTTTCTTGGTTAGATCTAGGGAGACATTGAAAGGGGTGTTTGTCGTCTTTGCCATTATCCAAATCAATTTGGACAATACCAAAGAGGGGCATCTGTAAACACCCCAAAATCCCACGAACTTCTCAAATAAACCTGTTTTTTAAAAGTTGCCCCAAAGGGCTATTTTCAGTCTGGAAACCTAGGAGCCTTCGAGACAAACCCTGTACAGATGTTTAAACTATATATATTTTAAAATATGTATAATATAGTTTTAAAACCTTTTAAAATACATTTTGAAACCCCACAAAGCGGCTTGGCCTGATCAAAGCAGGACCAGAAGAGCTAAAGAGAGCTCGAAACCGAAGTACATGTCGAGCCCGGCATAGCAACTCTTGTGTTAGATTCATCCCCAGGATCTCGAACGTCCAAACCCCTATTATCAACAAAAATCATTTGAAATCATCTCCGGAAGGTGAAAACAGAAGCGGATGACCAGGTTGGCGAAGACCCAACGCAAGACGGAGTACTGATGCTATCAGACCCCGCACAAACCGTTCGTTTCGAACATACCCTGAAAGAGTTAGAATTCAGTTTAGATTGGATCTGAACTATATATATCCAGATCCCAATCCAAACGTATATGTGGATTTGGATTTGGATCCAAAGATCCAATCCAATATCCACGTCCATGACCCACATCACCTTGTCATAAATGGAGGTGGGGCCCACTTGAAATTCACGTGGGATTTTGGGCATGAGAGAGAATGGGGAGGATTAAGCATGAGGGAAATGTATTAAGCTTGACTTGTGTGTCAAGTTTTGGGTTAGTCATGTGGGTTAGCCTAATTAGTGTGGGTTTAAGCTTGTATGAACCTACACCTAACCTAGGGTTGCACCAACATGATGCAATGAAGTCCATGGGCTATGCAAAGGGATGCTCCAAACCCAATCCTAAGGCAAAACCCCTAATCCTAGCCATTTGCCCTAATCCCAGCCTAATCCTAGCCTAATCACCTAACCCACTTCCCTAATCCAACCCTAATCCTAACCTAATCACCTAACCCACTTCTCTAATCCTTCCCTAACCCTAGCCTAATTCCCTTAATCCTAACCTAATCCTAGCCTAAACACCTAACCCACCTCACTAAACCTCACCCTAAAACCAACCCACCTAGCTAAGCCCTAAACCACCAAACCACCCCACCTAAACCCTAGCACACCATATCCCTAAAACCACCCAAACTAAATATCTGGCCCCCCCTAAATATCTAGCCCACTTTATTCCTAAACCGCCACCACCTAACCACTAAACCACCCCCTCAAAAACCAGCCCAACCGACCTCTTAAAATCCTATAAACCCCCCCCCCCCTAGTGGGCAGGGTTTTTCAGATTTTGGAAGCCTACCTTGGGCCAGCCGAGCCCTTCCTCTCCTCTCTCACCCCTTGCTCTCTTCTCTCACTTCACGCCACCACAACATCCCGGTCAGCTCCACTCCATGCCACCACCACCTCCTGACCAACTCCACTCCTTCCACCCAACTGCATCCGCCTTCCATCCGGCTGCCTACCTTGGACACCCGCCACCTTCCCCTTTCTCTCCGGTTAGTACCCTATCCTAACTCCACCCTCTCTTCACTCCCCCTCCACTCTCAGCCACCACACCACCATCACCTCCCGGCCACCATTTGCCACCCTTCACCATTCGACCGACCTCTGCCCAATTGCATCACACCCGCCACCTTACCTCATCCCCTAGAGAGCCCCTAGTTAGTCACCCTTAACCTTACCTCTTCCCTTAAACTAGCCCTTACACAACACCCTAGCTAGCTCTCCTTTGCCATTCCTAGGCACCCCTAGTTATCCCAGCCGGCCACCACCTAACTACCTGTCACTAGTCGGCCAGCCATAACCGACTGCACCTTAGACACTCGCAGCCTTCCATCCTCTCCCTTACACAGCCCCTAGTCAAGACCCTTAGCTCCACCTTCCCTAGGACCTGCCCTACACCTTAGTGACACCCTCTAACTACCCCAGCCCAAGGCGCCACCCCCGTAGTATCTTACTTCACTCGGCCAGCACACCTTTGCCGCATCTTTTCGAGGAGCTCCCTCTTGCAGCCCAAGGCGACGCTCAAGCCCATGCTCAAGCAAGTCACCTCCGGACCAGCTATACGTAAGTGCCTAACTCGGTCCTTGTTTATAGACTTGCTTAAGCTCAATTAAATTTGATACGGGATTGTAATAACGGAGCATTGTCTCCCCCCGCTTGTAATAACGTGGCTTGGCACACCCACACACACGTGCACTTGAGCCTATCTTGCTCTTAGTTGTGCACGATTTTGAACACACACGGGCCTAATCAGCCCTTAAGATATAAACTTATTTATATAATTTAAGTTGCGTAGGGTTTTGCTTAAGTTGTGTGTGTTGTCTTTCAATTCTCGCACTCACACACATTGAGCTTTCGCTCTTATTTACAAGACCCAAGTAAAGGCCGTGTTATATTTTCCCTTGGGTTTAATTTCACATTGTGTGTGTTGTCTTTCAATTCTCGCACTCACACACATTGAGCTTTCGCTCTTACTCCCCAAGACCTTAGTCAAGGCCTATTGCAATTTATATTTGGGTTTAATTTCATGTCGTGTGCGTAGTACTTCAATTCTACACTCACACATATTGAGCTTTCGCTCTTACTCCCAAGACCTTAGTTAAGGCCATATTGTAATTTATATTTGGGTTTCATTTAAGTCGTGTGAGTTGTCTTTCAATATACACACAACACCCACGCAACACGTTGGCGACCTTCGGGCCCATATATATATTAAGTATTTCCCTTTCGGCTATGTCTTTAAGATTTGGGTTTTAAGGTTCAGCAATGTGCGTAGTCTTTACATATATACACGGCACACACTTGCACTATTGAGCCTTTCCGCTCTTAAGATATAGCCATATTTCCCTTTTGCAATTTCCCTTTCGCAATTTCCCTTTTGCAATTTACATTTCAAGTCATTTCCCTTCCGCATTGTCTTTCAATTTCGGGTTTTCCCTTTGGAGTTGCGTGAGTTTGCATTGCATATACGCTATACCACGAGTTAGGACGCATATTGCATCAAAGCAAACCCCATACTCCTGCTCAAAGTCGCCCCACTTAGGTCACGTGTTCATAACACACACCTAGTTGGCCCGAAAAGAGATAAAAAGGAAAGACATAGGCACGTGCAAATCCACGTGAAATAAAACTTGAAAATCATACAAAAACAACCCGAATCGAACACCTCAAACGTTTTCGTAGGTTCTCATATTTTAAAACTCGATTTTTAAAGCGTACAGACTGACCCTTGCGCATCGGTGCAAGAAGGTCTGCGACGAAAAGAGCTTGCTTGCTCACTGTCGCTACGTTAGGAGTCAGATTTCAAAGTATTTCTTCGCTAGCTTAAGTAAGCTAGCGGGCATGCCCTTTTTGCTTACTTAGACACACGAAAAGATTCACTTTAGGCCTAAGAACCAGAAGCGGGAACTTTCTGCGTCTACACATGCACAAAACCTTTTGAGGTTGCAGAAGCACATACCTCTTTTGCCTTCCCATTGGTACTTGCGTGATTGGGGAAGGGTTCTTTGAGCACAGCTTGGGCAGGCTCAAGTTCTTCAGTGGTCTGGAGCTGGCCCTGCTCTATCAAGTTTTCAATTTTGTTTAAAAGGGAAAAGCATTTGTTCGTATCATGGCCTTTGAGCCAATGATACTTACAATATTTGTACAAAAACCTCCCTTTTGGCGGGTTCCCCTCGGGAATTTCTGGGAGTACTACTAAACCTTAGGCGAGTAAGGACCTCCGAGACAGGTGCCCCAGTGGGGTATACTCCCATTTTTCAAAGTTTTTTTGAAATTTTTCATTTTTTTCATTTTTTTGTTGTTCTAGCTTTTTTGAAGTGCCTGTCGGGCTCAACTCCACTCGTACATTTGCAATCTTTTGGGGTTTTGCCCCTTTGTCCGTTATGGGTGGCCCGTAAGTTTCGGGTTTTTCAAATCTCATTTTGGGAAGTATTTTTCCCTTTCACAAGTCGTCATAGACTCCCTTTTTCAGGTTGGTTTCAAATAAGGAAGCCTTCTTTATTAACTTGTGAAAGGTAGATATTTCGTGCAATGAAAGAAGTGTTTTGATCTCCGTTTTAAATTTTTCAAGGAGGAGCATGACTGTGCATCCTTCGGAGATGGGCTCTTTTATTTGCCCAAGGAGGGACCTCCATCGAATGATGAACGCATGTACGTCCTTGTTTGAAGCTTGTTTTGTGTCCCTCAAGGTGTTCAAAGTGGGTGTTACTTCTACGTTGTGTGAAAATCTTTACATAAAACTGTTTGCTAACTCTTCAAAAGTAGCAAAGTGGCTGAAGTCGTAGGAAGCAAACCATTTTAAAGCAGTCCCCTTGAGGGAAAGGGAGAACCAATAAATCCATTTCGCAGAGTCCCTTTTCTTCTTATGGGCTCTGCTCGAAAAGAGTTGCAAGTGGGATCTAGGATCCCCCGTGCCATCATACCGATGAAAATTTGGTATGTCGTCGTCGCTGTCTGTTTCATAATCAGAAGGAAGGAAGTCAGACAGGGCATACAATTTCTTTTCTTTATTTTACCCTTTAAACAATTGTTAAAGGGCTTTCAATCCTTCAGTGTGAAGGAATCGTGGTATTGGTCCCCCTCCATTGCGGAGGTTTCCTTGGGTTTTCTTGTCTTGGTAGTTCTTTTCTTGACTTTGGCAGGTTCGCCATGTGATGAGCAAGAGTCGGTCGCCTCAGCCTCTTGGCTAAGGTTGTCGATTATTCCGTCTGTAAACACCCCAAAATCCCACGACTTTCATAAAACATACCTGGTTTTAAAATCCCCTTTTTAAGACCAGATTTTGAGTTTTTGAAAGCCCAAGAGTTATAAAAGCTCCAAATTTTGTATAAAATCCCATTTTGATATGAAATGTATTATACTTGGGCCAAGTTCCAATTTTGCAAAGAGCTGAATCCAACAGGTACAGCCTGATCAGAAGCAGCCACAAAAGTAGGCGAAAAAGCCCCAAAAACCTCTTGCCCTGATAAAAGCGGATCAAAAAGGCAAAGGAGAGCCTGGACCCAAAGCATACTTGAAGCCCGGCATATCAACTCCCATGCCAAAAGCATCCCCAAATTCTCAGACATCCAAGCCCCAAATATCATAAATATAATCAAAATGAAATCCCGAAGGTGAGAAGGAGATCAGACGAAAATGTTGGCGAAGACCTAACGCAAGATGGAGTATTGATGAAGTTAGGCCCTGCACAAACCATCCGTCTAGAAATGCCATGAAGGAATCAAAAAAATCAAATTTGGATTAGATCTGGACCATATATATCCAGATCCAAACCCAAAATGTATTTGGATTTGGATTTGGATCTCAAGATCTAAATCCAATATCCATATCCATGACCCACTTCACCTCCCTATAAATAGGGGTGAGGGGCCCACAAAAGTTCACGTGAATGCTCTTGGAAGGCTTGGATAGAGAGAGAAAAGGGTCATAAAGTAGGAGTGAGAAAGTTGGTAGACTTGACTTTTTTGGTCAAAGTGGGTTAGCCTTGTGGGTCTGACCAAGAGTGTGGGTTCAAGCTTGTATTCACCTACACTTGACCTAGGGCTGCACCAACTTGGATATGGCAGCAACTAAAGTGGTGGACCGGCTCCGAGAGGTGGGTTCCTAAACCAAGCCCTAAGTTAGCCTGTCTCACCTAGCCATCTCTCCTAAACCTAACCCAAACGTAGCCTAGACCTAGCCCTTCTCACCCAAAACCACACCCACTTCACCTAGCCGACCTCACCTAGTTGGACCACCTAGACCCTAACCAACTAGCCCTAAGCTAACCTTAGTTCACCTAACTAAGTCCCTAACCAACTAAACCCAGCCCACCTAACCGACCTACCCCAAACCATTAGCCCAACCCACAATATTCCCTAAACCGACCTAACCTATTTGCATCTACTCATATCCTAAACCACTAAAGCCTAACCCACAATATATCCCAACCCACCTAATATAAATATCTAGTCGCAGCCTACCTAACTAACCTTGGTTCCTAACTAAGCCCAGCCACTCCCTAACTACCCACTAACCAACCGACCTTAGTCGCTAGCTCCCTTATCTCCCCAGCCATTAACTTATCTCAAGGGGCCAACATATCACTCCCCTTCACTCCCAGCCAGTAGAGGGCTCCCTTCCACCTAGAGCAGCATCATCTCCCAGCCAACACCACCTTCCACCCTGCCAACATCATCCACCCACCAGCCTTCCTTCCACCCGGCTTCCCCCCTTCGCCAGCACCTACCCAATCGGCCAGCAGATCACTCCCACCAGCACCAGCATATTCTCTCCCCTAGGACAGCAGCACCTGCCGCCTCCTTCCCAGCCAACACCACCTACCGCCTCCTTCCCAACAAACACCACCTGTCGCCTCCTTCCCAGCCAGCACCACCTGTTGCCTCCTTCCCAGCCAGCACCCAACTCCATCTCTCCCTTCCACCCGGCCAACACCATCACCAGCCATACCTTGCACCCGGCCAGCACTCCCACCAGCCATACCTTCCCACCCTCACCAGCCGACTAGCACTCCTTTACCATCACTCCCATTCTACCCGGCCTGTCACCTTAGTGCCTAATCCTTAACCCCCAACTCCCAGCACCTTAACACCCAACCTAGCTTCCACAAATCAGCCGACCAACATCCCTACCTGTCCCAAAACATACCCGAGCCCCAGCCTCTCTCAAGCTACCTAAGGAACTCCTCATGGCTGCCCAAGGTGAATCACAAGTCCAAATCCAAGCAAGTTGAAGATGGACCAGCTACATGTAAGTGTCTAAACTTGGTCTATTACATTAACTTGCTTACGTTCAATTAAATTTTGATATGGGGTTGTAATAATGGAGCGTAGTCTCCCCCCAAGATGTAATATTGATGTATGACACACAAGCACATACGTGCACTTGACCCTTTCCGCTCTTAGTTGCATACTTTTGCACACAAATGGGCCTTGGCAGTCCCTAAGATATAACTCTATTTATATAAATTCCGCTGCGTGGGTTTACATTCAAGTTGTGTGCGTTGTCCTTCCATTCCACACTCACACACATTGAGCTTTCGCTCTTACTCCCAAGACTCTAATAAGAGCCGTATTGCAATTCAATTTGGGGTTTTGTTTTCAAGTTGTGTGCATTGTCTTTCAATTCCACACTCACACACATTGAGCTTTCGCTCTTACTCCCAAGACTCTAATAAGAGCCATATTGCAATTCAATTTGGGTTTTACATTCCAAGTCGTGTGAGTTGTCTTTACATATACACACAACACCCACGCACACGTTGGCGACCTTCGGGCCCATATATATATAGTTGTATTTCCCTTCTGCTATGTCTTTAAATTTTGGGTTTTAAGGTTCAGCTGTGTGAGTTGCATTTCCATTTATACACGGCATACACTTACACAATTGAGCCTTTCCGCTCTTAAGATATTGCTATATTTCCCTTTTGTAATTTTCCTTCGGCTATGTCTTTCAATTCTGGGTTTTCTCGTTCAGTTGTGTGAGTTTGCATTGCATATTCGCCATACCACGAGCTAGGGCGCATACTTGCATCAAAGCAAACCACATACACTCGTGCAAAAATCGCCCATACTTAGGCACTTGATGCACACATCTCATGCCTAAATTGGCTAAAACCCAAGACATAGGATACGTGCAAAACCCAAGTAAATAAAACTTGTAAACACAAACACGAATCGAATCCGTATTTTCAAACACTTACGTTTTCAAGAGTCAAAACCGTTTTATCAAAGTCCATAAGCGCTTAAACTAACCCTTGAGCACCGGTTTAAGAAGGTTTCGAGCGAAAAGATCCCGCTTGCCCATAATCGCCCAAAAAAGTCAGATATTTCAAAACTTTGCTAGTTTTTAAAGCAAACTAGCTGGCATGCCCATATAAAGCAAAGTAGAAGTCGAAAAGGTTCACTTTAGGCCTAAGAACCAGAAGTGAGAATTTTCGTGTCCTATAGATTGGCACGCCCGGTGGGACCCGAGTCTTAAAACTTTGATAAAACAAACAAAACTCTTGAAAATTTTTTCCAAAAAAGTGTTTTCAAAATTTGATTCAAAAATTTGCAAATGGATAAAAAGCTACAACAATCCTCGTTGAGTAAACTAAAGAAGGCTTTCAAAACAGATAAAGCCCAAAAAGAGCTTGATGATATCTCAAAAATATTTCAAAAGATGGATGCTTTAAGCAAGGAGCTTAAAGCCCATCGATCACATAGCAGCTCTTCTAGGGCACATAAGGATCATGAAATGAAAACCGATCTCAAACACAATGAAGGATTGGAGATTAAAGACGAATCCCGAAAAAGGGATGAGTCATCCACTCCTAAATCTCAAAGCTTTTCAAAATCCATAGAAAAATCAAAAAAAGATTTGTCTATTTCAAAACTCAAAAAAATCTTGAAATCTTGCAAAAAGACAAAAAAAATTGAAAAACAAAACTTTGAAATTTCGAAAATTTCAAATGAAATTCCTAATTCTAGGCACGCATACACAGTGGGAAACAAAATCCACACCCCACAAAGAGACGGGAGTGAAAAACAGGAAGGTTTCGAAAAGGAACGCCTCGTAAAACCCTGGGGGCTCAAAACAGAGTTACTCGGGAAAACGGCCTGCTCTCACCATGAAAAGGTAGACAAGCCACAAAGAGGTATGCCTGAAACCTATTCTCCTCAAAACTCTCTTCTCGAAATAGGGTCATCAGATGCATTGGCTCACACCCATGCACACACAAACCCATAAGATGTGCCTAAGGTAAAGGATTTTCAAGGTGCGCCAAATATTCCGCACCACCCAAAAGAATTTCAAAAACAAAAAGAAAAAGAAGTTCAAAAAATGGTAGACATGGAGACCCCTAATGCATGCATCGACATCTTAGGAGCTCATAACCCTACCATAGAAAAACCCACTTCTTCAAGCCTAGTCTTGTACCCTGGCACCAAGGCTATGGCTTTGAAACAAAAAAATCCATCCCTAGGGGCACCACGAGTTGCACCTAGGGAATAGGTCAAAAACTTCAAGGAGCAAACTTGCCTTCCCTTGAAGAAAATCTCTCCCAAACCCAGGTCGTGTGGAAGCTCAAGTCTTCCCTCACCCTGAAACATCCAAAAAACTTCAAAGGACCAGTCTTGGCTTCCTTTGAAGAAAAACTCTCCCAAAATCGGGTTGTATGGAAGCGCAAGTCTTCCATCACCCCAAAATATCCAAAAGCTCTCAAGGGACCAAGCCTGGTTTCCCTTGAAAGCTATAACTCCCAAACCAGGGTTGCGTGGAAGCCCAAGCCTTCCACCACCCCAAAATCCAAACTCCCTTTATCCAAAACCGAACGGGTATATACCCCTAACATGGACGATTCCATGTTCCAAGACCATGAATTATACCAAAACTTTTCGAAAAACAAAAGGTCTTGGAACATGATTCTAAACATGGGATATAAACCCTACGCGGGCCTGGGAACCCGAAACCAAGATAGGCTTGAACCTATCCTACCTAAAGCCAATAGGGAATGATATGGACTAGGCTACAACCCACCCATACCTCCTGAGCCACCACCTAAGACCATCTGGGTCAAGGGTGCCCTGTAGAACCTCTAAAACTGAAACCCATGTCTTAGACCTATTAATTAGAGTCTGATTGATGAATGTTTTCTTTGTAGGTTCAATGGAAGATCCCTACTTTTGAAAAACACAAAAAAATTAGATATTACCAAAAACCAAAAAAATTGAAAACCCTCAAAATCTCAAAAACATTTGGAAAACTAAAAATTCCAAAAAGAAATTTGTTTCAAAAGCCTTTGGCCATGTACAAAGTCCTTTTTCGAAAATTGTAAAAATACCTTTCGAAAATTGTATATACTCCCAAAACCCACAAATATCCAAAAAGCTGGTCCGATCCACCCCTTTTGCCTAGAGCTTTTTCAAAACTGAAAAACTCGAGAATCACCAAAGCAAGGAGGAATAAACACCTCCAAGCTTTCTGAAATTCATAAAATCCTTGACTTATGGAAAATTGGGGATTTTTAGAAATGAGTCTAACCCATAGTGTGTGCATAAGCATCATGCATTACATTATGAAATCATGCATGTGAACAAAACATCGGGTCTAGACATCATCTTAGAACTCAAGTTTAAGAGAAACCAAAGGGACAATAAGAGTCGACCCCCTATGTATCGAGCCATCATAGGCAGGTCTCCATACGAATCAAATCCAACACCTTCAAAGGCAAATTTCAAAAGGAAATGAGAATCTCGAAAAAGGGTTAGCATTTCACAAAAGCCTTTCAAAAATGTTTTGATAAAAACCTCCCAAGCATTGCAATTCATGCATTGGGTACTTGACTTGATCAAGTGAAGATGTTGTTCATACTAAATGTGCCATACATTTCGAAAACTCTATTGGCATGTGAAAGGAATCACTAAGCCAAAAGAAAATTCGTGCTTGGCCTTGCTGTAGGCCTCGAAAATTCGAGACATCATCTCCCATGTCATGGAAGAGGGAATGATGTTCATCGAAGCACACATTTGAAAAACCAATCCCAAACAGATAGGCAAAGTAAAAGGCAGCCCCTTTCAACAGAGTATGAGTTCAAAACTCAAGACTCCATTAAGGGGCAAGCCCTACATCGGGTGGCTGAAGTGTCTCTTTGAGACATATCCCCCATACTTGATCAAATGCCCCATGAAGGCATGAATTTTCAAAACAAATTCCAAAAACCTTGCTTGACCAAAATCAAGTATAGGAAACATATTTTGATCAAGGGGCTGGTATAGAAACCATCTTCATATAGAAAGGGAGGATTTCCCAAAATTGCTTTTTCAAAAGGGATCAAAATTTCAAGAGTTTAACCCTACATATGTCTTTAAAAAGGAAAATTTCCAACATCTGGTTAAAATGAAAACCTTGATGGTGTTAGGATAAGATCATGAGTCCCACGATGAAATATGGAGACCATGACAAATCGAATATGATGGCCATGACGATTACTCAGGGCTGGTTATGTTTTCCATCCTTGAGCAAAAAGTATCATGATCATGTTAGAAAAACCATCGAAATAAGTGGACATGGACATCCATCGTCCACCCAAAAAGTTGTTTTGAAAAACCACGGCCCTTCACCATGTGTCCGGGTAAAATCATGCATCCCCAACAAGCTAGGGGCATTTTTAAAATACAGCCTTGTAGACACGTAGAAATTTCCGACCCCGAGCTTCTTAGGGCCTAGAGCGAACCTTTTCGTATGTCTAAGTCGCTTAAAGGGCGTGCCAGGTAGCTTACTCAAGCTAGCGAAGTAAGTTTTGAAAATATCTAACTTGTTTGGGGCGACTGTGAGCAAGTGGGTTCTTTTCGTCGCAGACCTTCTTATACCGATGCGCAAGGGTCAGTCTGTATGCTTTTAAAAAGTTGATTTTGAGCAAACGTAACCTTTTTGAAAAGTATGCAAAGTGTTTGATCGGTTTTGCTTGTTTTGTTGCAGATTTTACAAACGTAGGATTTGCACGTCTCCTATGTCTCGGGTTTTAGCCAAATTAGGCGTGTGATGTCTGCATCAAGTGCCTAAGCATGGGCGATTTTTGCACGGGTGTATGGGGTTTGGTTTGATGCAAGTATGTGCCCTAACTCGTGGTATGGCGAATATGCAATGCAAACTCACACAATTGAACGGAAAAACCCGAAATTGAAAGACAATGCTTAAGGGAAATTGCAAAAGGGAAATACAGTTATATCTTAAGAGCGGAAAGGCTCAATTGTGTAAGTGTATGCCGTGTATAAATGGAAATGCAACTCACACAACTGAACCTTAAAACCCGAAATTTAAAGACATAGCGGAAGGGAAATACAACTATATATATATGGGCTCGAAGGTCGCCAACGTGGACGTGTTGTGTTGGTGTGTAAATGGAAAGACAAACACATGCAGCTGAACCGGGAAAACGCAGCGGAAAGTATAGAAATAGGACTATATCTTAGCGGCTGCCAAGGCCAAAATGGTGCGTGAGGTGCACGAGCAAGCATTCGGGTGTTCTTTGTGTGTGAGTGTAAAATTGAAAGACAAACTCACACGACTTAATGTAACAACCTAGCTAAATTGAAATACATATATAGAATAAGAGCGAAAGCTCAATGCACGCGTGTGTGAGTGTATAAATTTAAAGACAACTCACGCAGCTCTTACTAGAGTCTTAGGAGTAAGAGCGAAGGCTCAATGGTACACGTGGGTGCTTGTGTACGAGTAAGAGCTAAGGCTCAAGTGCTCATGTGTGCTTCGTGTAGCAAACCAAGTTATTACAATCGGGGGAGACAAGGCTCCGCTAATACAACCCCGTATTCAAATTGAATCAAAGCGTAGAAAGGAGATATGAAATACCGAATTAAACACTTACGTTATTCGGATGTTTGTCCACTCCAATCTTCGTGAATTTGCTTGGCTTCACACCCACGAATGAGTCTTCCTTGAAGCTTGAAGCGAAAGATGGTTAAATGGAGCCTTCAACCTTGAGGGTTTTATGAAGTTCACGGCACTAAGGTTGTAGGTTTTGGTGTGGGTATGGGTAAGGCATGGTAGTGGCAGGTCTTGGTGTTTAGGTGGGTTGATGGTGAGGTAAATGGGATAAGAGATGGGGTAGGTAGTGTGTGGTAGGGTGCTAAGGGCGTGGAGTGTTGGGTAGTTGGGGTAAGGTCACAGCTGGCCGGATGGAGTTGGAGTGTTGGGCGACTAGGGGAGCCGGGTGAAAGGGGAATGATGGTGGCCGGCTGGAGGGCTAGGAGGTGGTGGCTGGGGCGTGGTAGTGGTGGCAGATAGGGTGTTGGTCGGCTGACAGGTGAGGCGGTGGAGGTCGGTGGTAGTGGCAGGAAGTAGGTCGGCTACGGGTGGACGCCAGGCAGGTGACAGGTTTGCAGGGAGCGTGCAGGGCGCATGCACAGCGCATGGGTGACGCGCTACGGTGCGCGGGGCACGCGAGGGTGCGTATGGGAAGGTAGGTCGGTTTGAGTGTTTAGGGGATGTGTGGGTAGTTTAGGTTTAAGGTGGGCTGGGGTGTTAGGTTAACCTAAGTGGGATTAGGGGAGGTCGGTTAGGTGGTTTAGAGGGATTAGGAAGACTGGTTTAGGGGGATTAGGGACTTACCTCTTAACAACGGTTTAGGGTGTGCTTGAGCTTCGATTAGCCACCTTAAGCCTCTTTGTCCAAGCAATATCAACCTTTCAATTAGGGTGGGGCAACCCTTGACTAATCCTACACTAACCACAATTAATAAAACCCTAAACAAAGAAAGCACTAACCACTCACCTTGGACCTTCTCTCTCCTCCCTTGGATTTCACGTGAACCCCTTACGATGGACCCCGTCACCTCTATTTATAGGCATTTGAGGTGGGTCTTGGATTTGGGTTTGGGTTTGGGATTTGGATCCAAACCGAAATCCAAACACTATTTGGATCTAGATCATGGATCTCGAATATTTTGAGATCTGTATCCGATCCAAACCATACATTTTTATGGATATGGATCTGGATATTTTGGTACAGATCTGATCCAATCCAAACACTATTTAGATCTAATCCAAATCCAAACACTATTTGGATCGACCCAAACACTATTTGGATTGGCCCAAATCCAAACACTATTCACTATATGGATTTGGATTTGGATATTTATGGTCCAGATCCAAATCAAAATTTCTCTAGATAGTCCTTCTTGGCTTCTCGAGGCGAACGATCTGTGCGGGTCCTGGTTTCATCAGTTACCCGTCTGGTGTTGGGTTTCCCCAATCTGTGTCGTCGAGACTCCTTTTCACCTTTTTACACTCTGTTTCTGCTCATTTCTAGTCTTCCCGGTTCAGATTTAGGATGCTTGAGTGGGAGGGGTTGATCTGGCTTTCTGGTGCTCCGGGCTTGCCATCTACTTCGTGCCTGGGCCTTCCTTTCGCCTTTCGAACCTGGCTTTTATCAGGTCGGGTTGCTCTTCTGGGCTTTAAAACAGACTTTTGAAGCTGCTTCTAGTATTGGCCTTTGTGACCGGCTTGCTGGGCTGTTTTTGGATCAGGTGTCGTCTTTGCATGCTCCACCTGTTCACCTTTAGCTGTTGGGAAAATGGGGCTTAGCCTGGGTTTCAAAACTCCTATTTGATAAACGGCTTCAAAAACACTTTTATGGGATTAAAAGCAATATGTACATAGTTTAAAACAGTATGTACATGTTTTCGAGTATGTATTGGGTTTCTCGAAGGCTCTTGGGTTTCCATACTCAAAATGGTCCTTTGGGCTACTTTTGTAAAACTAGGTATGTTTTTAGAAAGTCGTGGGATTTTGGGGTGTTTACAGATGCCCCTCTTTGGCATTGGATAATGGCAAAGACGACAACACCCCTGTTCAATGTCTCCCTGGATCTATTCTCGAAAATATGGGATTGTCCCAATTTTTTAGCAAAACCTTTCTTTAAAACCTGGTAGGAGGAGATATCACGCCAAAGGGGACTTTGAGATATGCGTTCCTGGTCCTAAATGGGGATCATGTTATGAAATGTTCATGCATGAATATGCAAGTGCATGACACGGACGAGACGCCAAGAAGGGTGACCTCCTAGAGATCTGATGGTATGGTTGAACTTTTGAGAGTTATGAAGACCTGCTGCTTCAAGTGAGCGGGCCTTATGTTGCTCGATGTTTGAGTTTTCAAAATCTATTTACAAAAGGGAAACTGTTTTTAGCCTCGATCCTAAGGACCTTTGGCTCCTCGTGTTTGCCTTTACTTGAGTCTTGACACTCGCTAATCTAGCAGAGGTTTTATAAGAAAACAAGCTAGATTTCAAAATTCCCACGCCTTACTCAAAACGTTGAATTCTCAAACAAAATGAAATTCAAGTAAATCCTATTTTTACTTTAGGATTCCTCGAAATGAACCATGTTTTACTTGGAATAAGTTGTAGGGATGGGAAAGAGATACCACGGTCCCTTCTGAAGCGTCCCATGGTTTTAGGCAGAGAGGCAGAAAATTGCTCTTTTTGAGTTTTTTGGCCTTTTCTTTCTTTTTTCATAGAGGGTCTCCCTTTGAGAGTATTTTTTCTTTATTCCCTCTTTTCCATAGAAGAATCGATTTTCTATTTTTGGGATTCAACTTTCCTTCTTTGGGAAAGAGATTTTGGTAGGGATTTCCCTTTGTTTTCACCAAATTTTCCTTTTGGAAGGAGAAGAGAACGGGGAAGACTTATCCCAAGGTCATACTCGATCCATTCCAAATCAGCCTATTTAAAAATAGCACGTACTACTTGTAAGTATCTTGCTATACTGAACTAGGCCTTTCTTTGTAAGAAGAAGGATTTTGAAATGTAACCACATATTTGGAAAGCTCCACTTTTTCGCAAGTGTGAATTCTCTCATTCAGGGTAACCATGTAGAGTCTGGAAAGCTTCTAGGCTTTATGGTAAGCCAAAGGGGTATAGAAGTTAACCCCTCTAAGTGTCAAGCCATCATAGACATGGCTCCACCCTCCAATCTCACCCAAATTCGTAGCCTCCAAGGTCAATTACAGTATGTTCACCGATTTATATCAAATCTGGCAACTAGATGCGAACCCTTCAACAAGCTGTTGAGGAAGGGTATGAAATTCTTATGGGATAACGACTGCCAGAAGTCCTTCGAGAGACTAAAGGCATGCTTTGTCAATCCCCCCATTTTGAATCCTCCAAAACAAGGAAAACCGCTTTTACTTTACATTTCTGTGCATGCAAATGCTTTAGGAGCCTTATTGGCTCAATACGAGGATGACACCCATAAGGAGTATGCCATCTACTATATTTCGAAAACTCTCTTGGCTTATGAATGAAATTATCAAGCCATGGAGAAGACGTGCTTGGCCCTAGTCTGGGCCTGCCAGAAATTCAGACATTATTTCCTAGATCATGAGATCTGGATAGTGTCCAAACTTGATCCAATCAAGCACTTGTTCGAAAAACCATTCTCACGGGTAGATTGGGCAAATGGCAACTCCTTCTAATAGAGTATGACCTAAAATATCACCACCAAATCTCCATTAAGGGGCAATCCCTAGCAGACTATGTGGTTGAATTCTCCCTGGAGGACATGTATCCCACACTCGATGAAATGCCTGACGAAGGCATATTGCAAAACCATTTCCAAAACCACATTTTGGCAAACTCTTTCGAAAACCAAGTGTGGAAGATGCACTTCGATGGGGCACGAAACCAACGAGGGGCTGGTGCTGGGGTCATCCTTATCTCCCCTAAAAAGGGCGAGATTCCAATAGCAATCCGCCTAGATTTCGAATGTTCCAACAACATAGCTGAGTATGAAGCACTCATACAAGGTTTAAGGATTTCGAAAACTCTAGGGGCATCATGCATCGAGGTCTTTGGAGATTCGCTCCTTGTTATAAACCAGGTTTTGAAATTTTGGCAAGTACGTAACGAAAAACTACTTCCATATCACGAGTTGGCCACTCGATCGGTTGAGTCATTCCAATCGTGTAAACTCACACATGTGGGAAGAGAGGACAATGGCATTGCCGATGCACTCTCCCCTTTGGGTTCAGCCCTAAAGGTCGATCCCATTTCAGGGACCCGATCTTTAGAAATATGGCATGCGCCCAACCCATCCACACACGATTTGGATATTTGCCAAAATAACCTAGATTTTGTTGAAAAACATTGGTTTTACGACATCAAGCATTTTTTAGAAAATGGGGGATTCGCCGAGAATGCCACATCTAAAGATAAGGCATTCATCCGTAAAATTTCGACCCGATACACCATTCTGGGTGGGGTTTTATACAAGAAAAGTTTTACCGGCATCCTACTTAGGTGTATCGATCTAGAGGAGGCTAGGATAGTGATGCATGAGTTCCACGATGGAGAATGTGGAGGTCATGTTAATGCCAACATGATGGAAATGAAAATACTTAGAGCGGGCTACTTTTGGTCCACCCTGAAAAAGGATTGTCACGATCATGTTAGGAAGTGTCATCCATGTCAAGTGCATGGGCACGCCATTCATATCCCCTCATCTGCATTGCATTCCGAGGTCAGCCCTCGGCCATTTACCATGTGGGCGTTTCACATCGTAGGCCAAATATTTCCAAAAGCCTCGAATGGGCATCGATTCATTTTAGCAGCCACTGAGTATTTTTCCAAATGGGTGGAAGCCATCTCCCTAACCAACGTACTGGGGCAACAAGTGGTGGCTTTCATTAGGAGGAATATCTTGGCTCGATTTGGGGTTCCACGAGACCTTGTGTCTGGTAATGGCACCCCATTCAAGAATGAGCGGATGGTTAAGTTATGCAACACGTATGGCATAACTCACCACTTCTTTTCACCCTACTACCCTCAAGGCAACGGCCAAGCCGAAGCCACAAACAAGACTCTCATTAGCATAATTGAGAAGACTTTAGAGAAGGGTAGGACGTGGCACGAGAAGCTGGATGAAGCCTTATGGGCTTATAGGACTTCCATCCAGATTCCCACGAATGCCACACCATTCGAATTGGTCTATGACACAAATGACATTCTTCCCATTCATACTCAACTCCATTCATTCCATACATTCATAGCACTCGACCTCCCCCTAGAGATGCTTCAGCATGCTAGGATGGCCGAACTAGATTTGCTAGATGAGAGGTGACTCCTTGCTATGGATCATGCTCATGCATACCGGCAAAGGATAGCTCGACATTATGGCAAACACATGAGACCTCGCCACTTTGAAGTGGGAGATCTGGTTTTGAAAATCATCCACTATCGTGGCCCACATCCCCTTGGAAAGTGGCACCCCAAGTGGGATGGACCCTATGTTGTACGTGCAACCACCACGAATAACTCGTATTGGTTGATCGATGTAGAAGGTAGGAATTTAGCAGATCCTATCAATATTCAATACTTAAAGAAGTATTATGTTTAGGATTTGGGTTAAATTCTAATTTTCAAAAATTTTAGGGATAGCTGCCCTGAGACCTGAAAATAAGGTGCAAAGGCAAAATCGTGTGACCCTAAGTAAGAGAATTCACACTTGTGAAAGAGTGGAGTTTTCCAAAATCGAGTTACATTTCAAAATCCTTCTTCTTACAAAGAAAGGCCTAGTTCAATATAGCAAGATACTTGCAAGTAGTACGTGCTATTTCTAAATAGGCTGATCTGGAATGGATCGAGTGTGAGCTTGGGATAAGTCCTTCCCTCTTCTCATCGCCTTCCAAAAGGAAAATATGGCCCAAATAAAGAGAATTTTCCCACCCAAAGTCTCTTTCCAAAAGAAAGAAACCAGAATTCAAAAGAAAAATCGATTCTCTTGTGAAAAAAAAGAGAGGGATTAAAGAAAAAATACTCCCAAAGGAAGACCCTCTATGAAAAAAAGGAAAAAGAGGCCAAAAGCTAAAAAAGAGCAGTTTTCTGCCTTCTATTCCTTAAACCACGGGACGCTTCAGAAGGGACCGTGGTATCTCTTTCCCATCCCTGGCTTATCCCAAGCTAGAACATGGTTCATTTCAAGGAATCCTAAAGTAAAAATAGGATTTGCTTACTTGAATTTCATTTTGTTTGAGAATTCGACGTTTCGAGTAAGATGTAGGAATTTGAAATATAGCTTGTTTTCTTATAAAACCTCCGCTAGATAAGCGAGTGTCAAGACTCAAGCAAAGGCAAATACGAAGAGCTCGAGATCCTTAGGATTGAGACTCAAGACAGTTGCCCCTCTTGTAAATAGCTTTTGTAAATAGATTTTGAAAAATCGAACATCGAACAGCATAGGATCTGCTCACTTGGAGCAACAGGCCTTGTAAGTCTCAAGAGTTCGACCATATCTGGTCTATGGGAGGTCGCCACTCTTGGCACCACACCCATGTCATGCATCTACATACCCACGCATGGACATTTGCATAACATGATCCCATTTTAGGACCATAAACCCTTTTGTATATCCCTTTGGCGTGATATCTCCTCCTATCAGGGTTTTAAAAGTGAGATTTTGCTAAAGATTGGGATAATCCCATATTTTCGTGGTTAGATCTAGAGAGACATTGAAAGGGGTGTTTGTCGTCTTTGCCATTATCCAAATCAATTTGGACAATGCCAAAGAGGTTCATCTGTAAACACCCCGAAATCCCACGAACTCCTCAAATAAACCTGGTTTTGGAAAAGCAGCCCCAAAGGGCTATTTTGAGTCTAGAAACCCAGGAGCCTTTCAGACAAACCCTGTATATATGTTTAAACTGTATATGCTTTAAAATATGTATAATATGCTTTTAAAACCTTTTAAAACACATTTTGAAACCCCACGAAGTGGCTTGGCCTGATGAAAGCAGGACCAGAAGAGCTAAAGAGAGCCCGGAACCGGAGCACATGTCGAGCCTGACACAAAAACTCTCGTGTTAGATCCATCCCCAGGATCTCGAACGTCGAAGTCCCTGTTATCAGCAAACATCATGTAAAATCATCTCCGGAAGGTGAAAACAGAAGCGGACGACCATGTTGGCGAAGACCCAACGCAGACAGAGTACTGATGCTGTCAGACCCCGCACAAACCATTCGTTTCGAACAAACCCTGAAGGAGTCAGAATTCAGTTTGGATTGGATCTGGACCATATATATCTAGATCCCAATCCAAACGTATGTGTGGATTTGGATTTGGATCTAGAGATCCAATCCAATATCCACATCCATGGCCCACATCACCTTCTCATAAATGGAGGTGGGGCCCACTTGAAATTCATGTGGGATTATGGGCATGAGAGAGAATGGGGAGGATAAGCATGAGGGGAATTGTATTAAGCTTGACTTGTGTGTCAAGTTTGGGGTTAATCATGTGGGTTAGCTTAATTAGTGTGGGTTTAAGCTTGTATGAGCCAAAACCTAACCTAGGGCTGCACCAACATGATGCAATGAAGTCCATGGGCTATGCAAAGGGAGCTTTGTAACCCAATCCTAAGCAAAAACCCCTAATCCTAGCCCTTTACCCTAATCCCGGCCTAATCCTAGCCTAATCACCTAACTCACTTCCCTAATCCCGGCCTAATCCCAACCTAATCACCTAACCCACCTCCCTAATCCTTTTCTAAACCTAGCCTAATTTCCTTAATCCTAACCTAATTCTAGCCTAATCACCTAACCCACCTCACTAAACCTCACCCCAAAACCAACCCACCTAGCTAAACCCTAAACCACTAAACCACCCCACCTAAAACCTAGCACACCATATCCCTAAAACCACCTAAAACAAAATATCTGGCCCCCCCTCAAAACCAGCCCACCTTATCACCACACCACCACCACCTAAACCACCAAACCGCCCTCTCAAAACCAGCCCCAACCGCCCCTTTGAAACCTATAAACCCCCCCCCCTAGTGGGCGGGTTTTTCAACTTTTTCGGCCAGCATTTGGGCCAGCCGAGCCCTCTCTCACCTTGCTCTCTTCTCTCATTCCACGCCACCACTACCCCCGGTCTGCACCACTCCACGCCACCACTACCTCCCGGCCTGTTCCACTCCACGTCGCCACCAACTGCCCGGCCAGCTCCATCCACCTTCTACCCGGCTGCCCTCCTTCCACACACCGACCTCCTTCTCCTATCCGGTTAGTACCTCATCCCAACTTCACCCTATCTTCACTCCCCCTCCACTCTCAGCCACCCCATAGCACCCTACCTTAGCTTAGTTTTCACTCCACTCAGCCGGCCACCACCTAACTACCCGCCACCCTTCAAGCACACCCAACCACCTAACCACCCGCTTCCCTACCTTCCTCCTTAGTGACACCCCAGCCACCTTACCTTGCTCCCTAGGACCTGCCCCTTCTACTCTCAACCACCCCTTAACTCCACCTTCCATAGCACCCTATCTTCCCATCCGTGACATCCCCTAGCTACCTCAGCCGACCACCACTTAAACCGCCCCTAGTCAGCCAGTCATAGCCGACTGCACCCAAGTCATCCTGCCAGCCACACCCTTTTCCTTAAACCATCCTCCATAATCACCCATTAGCTCCACCTTCCCTAGCATCAGCCTTATACCTTAGTGACCCTCCCTAACCACTTCAGCCCGAGACATCACGACAGCAGCCCCCCTAGCAGCCGGCAAGCTCCAAGGCGCCACACCCGCGCTCCCTTGTCACCCGACCAGCACATCCCTTTGCCGTGTCATTCCGAGGAGCTCCCTCTTGCAGCCCAAGGCGACGCCCAAGCCCAAACTCAAGCAAGTCACCTCCGGACCAACTATAAGTAAGTGCCTAACTCGGTCCTCATTTGTAGACTTGCTTAAGTTAAATTAAATTTGATACGGGGTTGTAATAACGGAGCATTGTCTCCCCCCGCTTGTAATAATGTGACTTGGCACACCCATACGCATGTGCACTTGAGCCTACCTCGCTCTTAGTTATGCACGATTTTGAACACACACGGGCCTAATCAGCCCTTAAGATATAAGTTTATTTATATACTTTAAGTTGCGTGGGGTTTTGCTTAAGTTGTGTGTGTTGTCTTTCAATTCTCGCACTCACACACATTGAGCTTTCGCTCTTATTTGCAAGACCCAAGTAAGGGCCGTGTTATACTTTCCTTGGGTTTAATTTCATGTCGTGTGTGTAGTACTTCAATTCTCGCACTCACACACATTGAGCTTTCGCTCTTACTCCCAAGACCTTAGTTAAGGCCATATTGCAATTTATATTTGGGTTTAATTTCATGTTGTGTGCGTAGTACTTCAATTCTCGCACTCACACACATTGAGCTTTCGCTCTTACTCCCAAGACCTTAGTTAAGGCCATATTGCAATTTATATTTGGGTTTCATTTAAGTCGTGTGAGTTGTCTTTCAATATATACACAACACCCACGCAACACGTTGGCGACCTTCGAGCCCATATATATTATAAGTATTTCCCTTTCGGCTATGTCTTTTAGATTTGGGTTTTAAGGTTCAGTAGTGTGCGTAGTCTTTACATATATACACGGCACACACTTGCACTATTGAGCCTTTCCGCTCTTAAGATATAGCCATATTTCCCTTTTGCAATTTCCCTTCCGCAATTTACATTACAAGTCATTTCAATTCGGCATTGTCTTTTAAATTCGGGTTTTTCCTTTAGAGTTGCATGAGTTTGCATTGCATATACGCCATACCACGAGTTAGGACGCATATTGCATCAAAGCAAACCCCATACTCCCATTCAAAATTGCCCCACTTAGGCTGAGTGTTCATAACACACACCTAGTTGGCCCAAAAAGGGATAAAAAGGAAGACTTAGGCACGTGCAAATCCACGTGAAATAAAAACTGAAAATCATACAAAAACAACCCGAATCAAACACCTCAAACACATTTTTCGTAAGTTCTTATTTGGCACGCTCGGTGGGACGTGAGTCTTTTAAAATCGAGTCACTCTAGGAACCTTGCGAAAATATTTTTCAAAAGGTGTTGTTTTAACTCTTTTCTTTACTTGTACTTAGGAATTTTGAAAAGCTTGAAAGCAAGTCAAAATCCAACCCAAGCGAAGTGTCGAAACAAGGCTCATGCGCATCAAGTTCTCACTCTAGGAGGATTTTGAAAAATAAGATCAAACTAGACGAGATAGAGGACTTGAGAAGGAAATTCGAGGCCAAAATCGATGCTCTCAGCCAAGAGGCTGAAGTAGGCGATTCATGTTCATCGAATGGTGAACAAAGGGCCAAAATCAATTACACATGGAAAATCCTCGACTCCGGGTTCTTAGGCCTGGAGCGAATCTTTTCGCAATCTACGTTCGCTTTTAGGGCATGCCAGCTAGCTTACTTAAACTAGCGAAGTAGTTTTTGAAATATCTGACTTTTGAAAGGCAATTGTAGGCAAGCGGGATCTTTTCGTCGCAGACCTTCTTGCACCGACGCGCAAGGGTCAGTCTGTACACTTTAGAGACTTCGTTTGAACAAGTTAAACTCAAATTCAATTTTTGAATAAGGAAGTGTTTTGAAAATCCTTTTGAAATCATGCACTTGGCGAGTTTTTGATTTGGGCGACCCTAAGTCTTTCAATTTTATCCACTTTGGCGTGTTTGCACGTTTTGTTCGGGTTTGTTCGATGCAGGTATGCACTCTAGCTCGAGTATGGCGAGTATGCAATGCAACTCACACAACTTGAATGTAAAACCTGAAATTTAAAGACTTAGCAGAAGGGAAAACCCAAATTGAATGCAACTCACACGACTTGAATGTAAATTGCATAAATTTAAATATATCTATATCTTAAGAGCGGAAAGGCTCAATGTGTGCGTGGGTGTTGTGTATAAATTGAAATGCAACACATGCAACTGAACTGTAAAACGCAGCAGAAGGGAGATATAGATATATATAAGAGCGAAAAGGCTCAATTGTGGCGTGTGTGTATGTATGAATTGAAAGACAACACACACGACTGAATTTAAAATCCGGAATTGAAATGCGTACACAGCTGAACCGGGAAAACTCATGCAGCAGAAAATATATAGATATGGCTATATCTTAGTGGCTTCTGAGGCCAAAATGTGCGTGAGGTGTTTGAGCAATCGCTCGGGTGTTTCTTGGGTGCGAGTGTGTAATTGAAAGACAAACTCACACGACTTAATGTAACAACCCAGCTGAATTGAAATACATAAGAATATGATAAGAGCGAAAAGGCTCAATTGTGCACGTGGTGCTTGTGTACGAGATAAGAGTGGAAAGGCTCAAGTGTACGTGTGTGTCTCGTGTGTCCAGCACTGTTATTACATTCCGGGGGGAGACGATGCTTCGTTATTACAACCCCGTATCACGAATTTAATTGAATGGAAAAGAAACTTGATATATATCAAACGACTTACACTTTTCCAAGTTCTTGATTTGGGATTGTACAAGGGGCGAATCCGCCTTCTTCTTATGGAGTCCGGGGCACGTGGGAGCGAAGCCGGAGAGCTTGAGAGCTTGGAGAGACTTGGAGTTCCGGGAGCTGCAAGCTACAATGGGTTTGGGGCTACTTGGGGCTGGTTTGGGCAAGGTAAGACTCGAGTCACCTTGGCTCGAGTGATTGGGTTTTTGTATGGGATTCGGCCAACACTTGGCCTTGGTTTAGGTATAGGATAGAGTTAGGATTCGGCCAGCATTTGGCCTTAGGTTTTGGTCTTGTGAAACTCGAGCCAAGGTGGCTCGAGTAGGAGTGACTTGCTCTAGGGTTCGGCCAACACTCGGCCTTAGGTTTTGCTTGTGTGGCTCGAGCCAAGGTGGCTCGAGTTTGGTTTAAGGTGAAACCGGGGCTGGTTACCTAGGGTTGGCCAAGGCGGTTGTGGGGCTGGTTACCTAGGGTTGGCCAAGGCGGTTGTGGGGCTGGTACACGACCAAGTTAGGCCATGGTTTGTTAGCTAGGTGGCCTGCCCTATGGCAGGCCAAGTCTTTGGTAAAGGTGGGGAACACACGGCCTGGTTTGGCCGTGTGTTTAGATTTAGGTGGCCTGCCAAAAGGCATGCCAAGTCTCTTAGTGAACAAGTAAGGACGCCCGGCCAACTTTGGCCGGGCTGTTTTGGTTTGTGGGAAAGGGAAACCAGCCAAAGGTTGGGCTGGTTCACTTTGTGTAGGAAATGGTTTTTGGGGAGAAAGGACTTGAGGTAGTTAGGTGGGTTTTCAAAAGGGAAGTTCGGCCAAGGTTGGCCGAACTTGATGGGGTTCAAGGTGAAGTTCGGCCAGCACCTGGCCGAACTGGTTTAGGTCTTAGGATAGGTTGTTTAGGTGGTGGTTTTGGGTGGAAGACTTGGTGAAAAATGGACAGCACTTGGCTGGTTTGGTGGTGGTTTTAGGGGACGTTTGGGTAGGATGGGTGGTCTAGAGTGGTTAGGGAAGAAGGTGTCTAGTTTAGGTCTTAGGGGCTTACCTAGTTGCAGCACCACTCCAAGCCGCCGCTCAAGCCACCAAGCTCCACCACGCCATGCTCCCAGCCAGCTTGTAGGGGACGTCCCTTGGTTGGTGCAGCCCTTGGCTCCATGAGCCAATCCCAAGCACTCAAACAAACGAACTTGGCCTATGGGCCTTTTTCTCTCTCATCCCCCTTTATTTCACGTGAGGAGCTTCCCTAGAGCCTCACGTTTCTCATTTTTTTCAAGCCCAGCACCTCTATTTATAGAGGTTTTCAGTGGGTCTTGGAAATTGGGTCTTGGTTTGGGTCTAGTTATCCGGATCCAATCCAAACTCTATGTAGATCTGGATCACGAATCTCGGATATTTTGAGATCCAGATCCAATCCAAACACAATTTGGATCTGAATCTGGATATTTTCGGGTCCAGACCCAATCCAAACTTTTCTTCTGCTCCTTTGTTTTCTGGTCCTTTCTGATGCTTTTCACCACCGGTTTCGAGTGGGCTTCGATTCATCGGACGCCCAACTCTGGCCTGCGTCTTCCCCAAGTCTTTCTTTCAATCTGTGTTATGCTTTTCAGGACTTTTTCGGCGTTCGTTTCGGTCCGCCGTTTTGGTTTTTGGCCGGTTCCTGTTGATATCGAACTCAGATTGTCGCACGGATTCCATTCTTCATTCTGATGGGACGTGTCTCAGACTTCTGTCGACTTCCTCATGTACTGGGATTCTTTCTGCATTTTGGAGCGGCTTTGTGCTTTTTCTTTGACCCAAATTATATTTTTACCCTTCTGTCGGGATTTTCTCCAAACGGGCTCTTTTTTCTTCTGTTTTTGAACAGGGGGTGGCTTTTGAGACTCCGGGCTTGATTTCTCTTCTTGTCGGGGCTCTCCTTTTGCCTTTTATACCTGTTTTCACATTTTAAAATAGGTTGTCGTTTTGGCTCAAATGAGCTTTTTGTGTTTTTGAGAGTTTTTTGATTTTTTTGGAAAATTTGGGGTGTTTACAACACCTATAAAGGAAAACGTAACGAATTAGACTCTAAACAAGAGGTCTAAATCGTAGGTTTCTACTTGGGTAGGCTCCAGAGCACCCTTAACCCAGGTGGTCACAGGTGGGGGCTCTGGTGGTATTTTGGGAGTATAGCCGATCCCATATCGGCTTGGGTTGGCCTTGGGTAATATGGGCTCTACGAGACCCTGATTCTGTGCTCCTAGACTCTTATATGGCATATAGCCCATATTCAACAGTATGTTCCACGACTTTTTGTTTTTAGAAAAATTTTCATACAAGTCGTGGTCCTGGAACTTGTTGTCGTCTATGTTATGCACATAAGGCTTTTTGTCCAGGGGTTTTGGGAATGGGCGACTCTTGGCCTTTCCTGAGATGGTCAGGGTTTTGAGGGGGCCAGCCTTGGGCGGCCCTTTGACATACACGACCTTCCTAGGGATTTTAAGTGTGAGCTTTGGTGGCTCAACCACTGCCCCATATGTATCAGCTCTAGGATGGACATGTTAATGGGAATCTTTGAAAGATGCTTTTCGAAATCATACAAGGTTAAAACGACTTTTCTTGTGTCCGCTTTCGGTGAAACTCTAGGAATACATGCTTTTGAAGGGCCAGGTACACTGACCACTTTTTTAGCATTTTGCAGATGTGGGGTTGATAGATCCTTTCAGACCTGGTTACCTCCCCCATGATCAACCAAGGGTTCGCACCTAACATGGCTCTAGTTGAGTGTTTTGGAGCACCTTGAATTTTCAAAACTGGTTTAACCGGGGATGAAACTCTTGGTTGTCCCTGGATGACTACTTGGGCGGATTTCTTATGAAGTACGAGAGTAGATGCACAAGTAGACAAACCAGATTTATATGTATGCGCTAGACTTTTCGAAATCGTGAGAGCACATACCTCTTTGCCCTTCCCACTGGTACTTGCATGCTTGGGGAAGGGTTCTTTGAAAATAGCTTGGGCAGGCTCTGGTTCCTCAGAGACTTGGAGCCGGCCTTCTGCTATCAAGTTCTCAATTTTATTAAGCAGGAAGAAACACCGCTTTGTATCATAGCCTTTGAGCCGATGATACTTGCAGAATTGGTTTAAAAATCCCCCTTTGCAAGTGATTCCCTCGGGAATTTCGGGGAGTTCGATCCTTCCTTGAGCAAGTAGGAGGTCTAGGACCTTCGACACAGGTTGCTCCAATGGAGCATACTCCCGTCTTTCAAAGGGTTTTTGGAAATTTTTCTCTCTTTTATTTTCTATTTTTTCAAAGTTTTTAGAAGTGCTTGCCGGGCTTGGATCCACGCGGACATTGGCGATTTTGTGGGGCTTTGTCCCTTTATCCATGGTGGGTAGCCCATAAGCATTGGGTTTCTCCAAGCGAGTTTTCGAAACCACGCTCCCTTTCCACAAATGATCATAAATCCCTTTCTTCAAACTCGTTTCGAAAAGAGATGCTTTTTTTACCAACTCGTGGAAAGTTGAGATCTCGTGTAGGGAAAGAAGGGTTTTTAATTCATTTCGAAAGTTATCCAGGATGAGCATGATTGTGCATCTTTCGAATATAGGTTCTCACACTTGTCCAAGGAGAGACCTCCATCGAACGATAAATGTATGCACATCCTCGTTCAGGCCCTACTTCGCATCCCTCAATGTGTTTAAAGTGGGCGTGACCTCTACGTTATGCGAGAATCTCTGCATAAAGCAGTTCGCTAACTCTTCAAAAGTAGTGAACTGGCTAAGATCATAGGAAGCCAGCCATTTGGAGGTTGTGCCTTTGAGGGATAAAGGGAACCAATACACCCATTTCATCGAGTCCTTTTTCTTATGGGCTCGATGAGAGAAAAGTTGCAAGTGAGACCTAGGGTCTCCCATGCCATCACACCGATGGAAATTCAGTATTTCATCATCACTGTCCATTTCATAGTCTAAAGGAAGAAAATCGGACAGGACGTAGTTCCTTTTCTCTTTGTTTTGCCCTTTCAGCAGCTGCTGTAGGGCCTTACGATCCTTGTCGGTGAAGGAGTCGTGGTATTGGTTGCCTTCCATTGCGGAGGTCTCCTTGTTTTTGCGAGTTTTTTACACTTTCTTTTTGGCCTTTGGTTCATCATGTGACGAACACGAATCAGCTGCTTCAGCCTCTTGGCTAAGAGCAGCGATTTTGGCCTCGAAGTCCCTTCTTAACTCCTCGATCTCTTCCTTTTGATCTCGGGTTTTTAAAAACTTCTTAGAATGAGAACTTGATGTGCATGAGCCATGGCTAGACACTTCTTGGGAGTCTGGACTCGACATGCTTCAATGCTTTCAAAATCCTAAGTATGAAATGCAACAAACAGAGAGCTAAAACACTTTTCCTTGAAAATTTTTCATGAGGTTTGTTTGTATGGATCGATTTTTTACAAGACCCCCGTCCCACCGGGCCTGCCAAACCTGTAGACACACGGAAATTTTTGACCCCGGGCTTCTTAGGGCCTAGAGCGAACCTTTTCGTATGTCTAAGTCACTTAAAGGGCGTGCCAGCTAGCTTACTCAATCTAGCGAAGTAAGTTTTGAAAATATCTGACTTGTTTAGGGCGACTGTGAGCAAGTGGGTTCTTTTCGTCGCAGACCTTCTTACACCGATGCGCAAGGGTCAGTCTTTACGCTTTAAAAAAGTTGATTTTGAGCAAACGTAACCTTTTTGAAAAGTATGCAAAGTGTTTGATCGATTTTGCTTGTCTTGTTGCAGATTTTACAAACGTATGATTTGCACGTCTCCTATGTCTCGAGTTTTAGCCAAATTAGGCATGTGATGTGTGCATCAAGTGCCTAAGCATGGGCGATTTTTTCACGGGTGTATGGGGTTTGCTTTGATGCAAGTATGCGCCCTAACTCGTGGTATGGCGAATATGCAATGCAAACTCACACAACTGAACGGGAAAACCCGAAATTGAAAGACAATGCTTAAGGGAAATTGCGTAAGGGAAATTGCAAAAGGGAAATATAGCTATATCTTAAGAGCGAAAAGGCTCAATTGTGTAAGTGTATGTCGTGTATAAATGGAAATGCAACTCACACAGCTGAACCTTAAAACCTGAAATTTAAAGACATAGCGAAAGAGAAATACAACTATATATATATGGGCCCGAAGGTCGCCAACGTGCACGTGTTGTGTTGGTGTGTAAATGGAAAGACAAACACACGCAGCTGAACCGGGAAAACGTAGCGGAAAGTATAGAAATAGGACTATATCTTAGCGGCTGCCAAGGCCAAAATAGTGCGTGAGGTGCACGAGCAAGCACTCGGGTGTTCTTTGTGTGTGAGTGTGCAAATGAAAGACAAACTCACACGACTTAATGTAACAACCCAGCTAAATTGAAATACATATATAGAATAAGAGCGAAAGCTCAATGCATGCGTGTGTGAGTGTATAAATTTAAAGACAACTCACGCAGCTCTTACTAGAGTCTTAGGAGTAAGAGCGAAGGCTCAATGGTGCACGTGGGTGCTTGTGTACGAGTAAGAGCTAAGGCTCAAGTGCTCGTATGTGCTTCATATAGCAAACCAAGTTATTACAATCGGGGAGAGACAAGGCTCCGTTAATACAACCTCGTATTCAAATTGAATCAAAGCGTAGAAAGGAGATATGAAATACCGAATTAAACACTTACGTGATTCGGATGTTTGTCCACTCCAATCTTCGCGAATGTGCTTGGCTTCACACCCACGGATGAGTCTTCCTTGAAGCTTGAAGCGAAAGATGGCTAAATAGAGCCTTCAAGCTTGAGGGTTTTATGAAGTTCACGGCACTAAGGTTGGGGGTTTTGGTGTGGGTATGGGTAAGGCATGGTAGTGGCAGGTCTTGGTGTTTGGGTGGGGTGATGGTGAGGTGCGTGGGATAAGAGATGGGGTAGGTAGTGTGTGGTAGGGTGCTAAGGGCGTGGGGTGTTGGGTAGTTGGGGTAAGGTCACAGCTGGCCGGATGGAGTTGGAGTGTTGGGCGACTAGGGGAGTCGGGTGAAAGGGGAATGATGGTGGCCGGCTGGAGGGCTAGGAGGTGGTGGTAGGTGGTGGCTGGGGTGTGGTAGTGGTGGCAGATAGGGTGTTGGTCGGCTGGCAGGTGAGGCGGTGGAGGTCGGTGGTAGTGGTAGGAAGTAGGTCGGCTACGGGTGGACGCCAGGCGCCAAGCGGGTGGCAGGTCGGTAGGGAGCGTGCAGGGCGCATGCACGGCGTGTAGGTGAGGCGCTACGATGCGCGGGGCGCGCGGGTGACATGCTACGGTGCGCGGGGCGCACGGGGGTTCATATGGGAAGGTAGGTCGGTTCAGGAATTTAGGAGATGTGTGGGTAGTTTAGGTTTAAGGTGGGTTGGGGTGTTAGGTTAACCTAAGTGGGATTAGGGGAGGTCGGTTAGGTAGTTTAGAGGGATTAAGAAGAGTGGTTTAGGGGGGATTAGGGGCTTACCTCTTAACAATGGTTTAGGGTGTGCTTGAGCTCCCATTAGCCACCTTAAGCCTCTTTGTCCAAGCAATATCAGCCCTTCAATTAGGGTGGGGCAGCCCTTGACTAATCCTACACTAACCACGATTAATAAAACCCTAAACAAAGAAAGCATTAACCACTCACCTTGGACCTTCTCTCTCCTTCCTTGGATTTCGCGTGAACCCCTTACAATGGACCCCCTCACCTCTATTTATAGGCATTTGAGGTGAGTCTTGGATTTGGGTTTGGGTTTAAGATTTGGATCCATACCCAAATCCAAACACTATTTGGATCTGGATCGTGGATCTCAGATATTTTGATATTTGTATCCAATCCAAATCCAATATTTTTATGGATACGGATCTAGATATTTTGATCCAGATCTGATCCAATCCAAACACTATTTGGATCGATTCGGTAAAGTACTTCACACTTTGAACTTTGTGGGGATTGTTGGATTTAATGATTAGTTAATGATGATTCGGCCTAATTAGGTATACATTTAGTTCATGATAAATACTCGTACATGCTTAATATGATATATCTTTGATGAAGGTGAAAGTCCATAAGTATTAAAGTCGTGTGTGTGAGGGACGTACATTTAATATTGTTGGGTATTCTTTCGTACAATATCCATGGGTGAAAGAATGTATGAAGATAGTAGTTATTGAATTTTTGTTCAAAGAGCTTGGGTAAGACATGGATGACTACACGCACGCCACGTTAAGCCGAGTTAGGATTTATCAATTATCTTTGGTGTTTAGTATTTTATTTACATACAAAAGTTTTGACTTACGGTCAAATGAACCTTTCATTAAAAGATGTTGAGCAGTTATGGGATGGACGCAAGGAGGCGTGTTGTCCAATCAACTACATAGTTGCCAGTGTAGTTGATAGTGAAATGCTTAGAGACAATACAACTCAATAAGATAAGTAACTTAATCAATTTGTTTTGTTTTGCTTGGTCCTTGTATTGCTTGCTTATGGAATTTTGTAGATATGTAGTTTTAATTGATGTCGCATGTTAATATTTATTATATATTATTTATTTATGCATGTCATTTTGTTGGCATTAAAGATATTTTTATTTCCCGAAGCCACAATATTGGACTCATTTCAACTTGCGTGTTTGAGTGAGTTGATCCCTTACCTTAGCTATGTGTGCACCGACAAATTTTACTTTCTCTTTGAGAAACTGTGAGTGGGTATTCTCACTCGGCTTCGCCGCATTATGTATACACATGGCCTGTTCCGAGTAACCAGAACCGACGGTTACAAGCTAAAAGTCGGTTCTTATTAGCCTCAAATCTGAAACCATAACCGAATTAGTCCCAAACCAGTTTAGCTTACAGTTATGGAGTAGTCAGTTTTAAAGCAATCCTGTTTGAGTTTGGAACAGTCTGGAACTAATAAAATTATCTTAAAAGTTTAAAAATTAAAAAACAAAATTGGAACCGATAAATTTTGTTTGAAACCATCGATTTCAGTTTTGGTTTTATAAAAGGTGAAATCGCAATTGAATCGAGTGGTTCCCAGTTTTGATTTCGGTTTCATCAATTTAGGATTCAATCGGGTTTCTAGTTCGATTGTGACTTGTAATCATCGAGCTGGAGAGATATAGAGATTATGTTAACTACAACTGGCAACAAAATTCTCCAAAGAGCATGAGCTTTTAAAAAAAATGAGAAATATACTTTTATACTGTGTTGCATTTTCAAGCAAGGAAAGATGGATTTGAAATACCAAACTTGAAGATGTTTGAAGTTTGTGTTTGTCTCCATTTGCACCACTAACCTCTTTTCTCCTTTCCCTAGAGGAAGGTTGATTAGGCAAAGCTTCACACAATAGAATCCGCTATCGAACCCTTAACCTACATGCAGAGGACTCTATGCGCTACCACTATGATATGCCACCCCATATGGGCTTGACTTGCTCAAACCATTTGGTGAATTTAGCTTTTCTCTTTTAGCATTCCCTCCTTAAGTCACAATCGCACCAGTATTGAAGCAACTTGGTTGACTTACAAAGGATTCATCAAACTGTTCTCTCTCTCTCTCTCTCTCTCTCTCTCTCTCTCTCTCTCTCTCTCTCTCTCTCTCTCTCGTTTAGAAGAGAAGGTCAAGCCTAACACACACATGCACCCTCTGAAAGTCGAACTCCCCACCAACAACAATGGTACTGTGTCTAAACAAAAAGCATTACGTTTAAAACCTCACCCAAAAAGGTAAGACCTAGTTGCACCCGTTATGGCATAAGACCCATGCTTGGACTCCATGTTCTCAGAGCCCATATTGGTACCGGATAGTGTTTGTTGGAGTCAGAAGCGGCCACTCAGTGTATGATCAAGGGCGGTTCAATGATTCTGGTTCCAACCACACACGAGCTTATTGCCCAATGTCTCTTCTACTAAGAAGAGCACCCCGGTCGTGAAGCACAATGTGAAGGCAGTCTGCATTGGTTTTCTTTGATGAACTGAATTAGAAGCAAACGATGGGAAGATAATTCAAAAGCTTTGGTACAGTTTATCACATGGTTGAGGCCAAGAAGACCATGGTGGTAGAACACCAAATTAACTGAGCAAGACTTAAAAGTCAAATGATTTAATCTAGTTTAAATCGTTGTGGAGGCCAAGAACATTATGGACAAAGACTCTCTCTCTCCTGTGGCCCACACATTTTGTGCTAATGTTCGTGTGTGCAAGTGTCAGCTTTCACAATCCATTCTTGTTTCTAGTAAGAATGTGTGCCAACAGCCACAGTAATACATAGGATTTGTTGGATTTTTGTGGAGGATAAGCAATTGTACAATAGAAAAAGAAGGGGCAAAAGGACGACTCTAGACTGTTGCAGGAGAAAGAAGAAAGAGTGTCGTCTACGGTTTATCAGAAAAGGTTTTTAAGGAAGATGTATTTCATTTTCTTGTCTTTCTTTCTTTCATTACTATTATATTTATAATGAAAAACTTCCATTACAGCCCGGATTTGTCTTCTGTCTTACCATTCTGGGTTTTCCGTTACAAGCCTTATCATTATTCGTAAGAGGTGTAACGTATTTGATAAATGCATTAAGAAAACGATTAACAAATTTTTATTTTGAAATGGTTAACACATTCATGGAATCTTAGAAGATTGCATGTTTTCTCATATTCCATGAATTCCTTGCTTAAAATGGTCAAATATTATGTTACATCTCCCACTTTTTACCTCCCACTTTTTATGACACACTAGTTTTACCTCCCACTTTTTATGGGTTTTCTCAAGCTATGATTGTAAGTGTAATTGCAATTTATACATATTGTGTGGTTTTTCGTATACAACACGTTCTTTTCTACACAACTAATTTAATACACTTTAAATAAATTTCAAACTCATGTTAACAACATGCTTTGAGAAAATATCCTCTCTTAAACATAGCATTTGTTGGCATACATGATATAGATATCTCATTTCTTTTAACCATATCATGAATATAGGGGTACTTAACCATTATATGTTTATTTCTAAAGCTATCAACTCTACTCTTAATCAAAGTAATTCTTGCATTATTGTCACAACAAATGACATTTACTCGTTGATTATATCCAACTTCAAATCACGTATGAAGCAGCTTATTCAAACGACATTCGTTGCAGTCATACAACAAACAATATGCTCTCAACTTCTTTTGTATGTAATGCTACACAACTTTGTTTCTTAAAAGCCTAAGAAACAACACCACCTCCAAACAAAAATATTTGTTCAAATATTGATTTGTCATTATCTTTGCTTCTAGCAAAATCAACATCTCAAAACTTTTAATTAATCAACCTAAAAACACAGTTTTAAGTCTTTCGTTCCTTTAACATATCTTAGAATCCTTTTCAGATCTATCTAATGTTGTCAACCATCATTACTTTGATATTTACTTACAACACCAATAACAAATTTGATATAAGTCTTGTACATAACATAGCATACATCAAGCTACCTAGAGTTTGTACTTAGAAACATTAGGTTTATTATCTCTCACCAGAACAATCAACCTTACTCAATTTGATCACTTTTGCAATGAGTATAGTTGTAGGCTTGCACTCACCCATTTAAATTTCTTGAATATATATTTATATATCTCTCTTGACTCAAAAATAAGAGTTTAGATTCTCTATCACGAGAAATCTTTATTCCTAAAATATATGATGCCTCTCCTATATTCTTCATTTCGAATATCGAGTTTAACCATGACTTGGTTTTGACAATCATATTATTGTCATTCCCGGTCAATAACATATCATCTACATACAATGATAGAATAACATGACATACTGAGAGAGCTTTAGCCCCGTGTCATGCAACATCTCTGCTCAAACCGGAGTAGTCAACATACTAGGTTTCCAGATACTGAAGGTATGAACCGAAAGAGAGCCATATCCGGACTCGAACAGAGGTATGATGCAAAAGAAAAGTCCGCATCCCATAGACATGAACACTATTAACCATAGAGTATAAATATTGAAGAAAATATTAGGTCTGATATCATTGATCGAACATAGAATATATAGATGAAACATGGTCCTAGGCCTAATACCATAAACTATCGACCCAAGGGAATGCTAGTAAACAACCTACAAAGAACCTTTTTCTCAATTCAAGGAACAAATCATTCAAAAAGAGGAGGACCGGATAACAATCATTTACTACTAATAAAAGAAAAAACAGTCTGACTCGATGACTTCCCTCTTGCAGGCGCCATGCACAGAGAACTTACGCAACAGCCTGAAGAGCTCTGTCAAAATTCTCTTCGGCAGAAGATGCCCGTTTGATAAGCAGATGCTCGGGGTGCGATACCTTCAACTGGCTGTTGAAACAGGGAAAAGAAATCGGAATTGAGTATTTTCAAAGATGCAAGCAAATAATTCCATTGATTTTATGAATAATATGAATGATTAGACAGCTAGTGTTATAGGTGGGTCTAGAAACTAGTTTAGGGTGTGCAAATTGCCCATGAAACTGTTCAGGATGGGGCCAACTATAAAATATAGCCCATGGTCTCAAACCTGGAGGCAATTTTCTTCATTCCCGAATTTCGGGCGTGGAGAATGACCCATCTCAGCTCACTCTAGGTGGTGTGGCACCAATAAAAGGTAGAATGAGAGATACTTTTAAGGAGGTTCAGACATTGAAGTGAAAGGTGTCAGAAATTAGATGGTGGTCACAAAGAGGCAGAGCAAGATCTCTGAAGTGTTAAGAGTGTTAGGAAGACCAGATAAAACATGATGGTGCTTTTCTGGGGTTTCTTTGTTGGAGTTCGTAACTATTAGGACACAAAGATTGAACACAATGACAACCAAATTCATGTGGCCAACCCCACTTAGTGTGGTATAAGGCTTGGTTTTGGTTTGGTCAAGTAAACCACAAGATAGCACCAAGCTGCCTAAAACCATTTCCTGCTCAACTAGATAACACCAATCAAGTGAAGTTGATTAAAGTCAACATCGTGTGTTTGCAGTATCAATATTGACAATAATTGCTGCAAAGTTCTCACAGACTGGCTTACCTAAAATACCGAGATGATGGTTTCCCGAGGTGAAGACAGCAGACGATGAGGTTGGCAAGAGTTTCTGCATCATTGGCGTCCTGAACCAACCACCAAACTTCTTTAGTATAAGGTTGAAATAGAAGTTACATCAGGTTTTTTTGAAAACCATTCATCAAAATCTGAAGACAAACCTTGTTTAGAGCTTCAAGTAGAAGTGTTTCAGCTTCACTGAAGCGTCCCATATGCATGCAGCAGACAGCCTTTCCATTCAAGATTAAGCTGGTCAGTTGATACTTCTCTGCGAAATCCTGATAAATCAGGTACGCCTCCTGTATCTTAGAACCCCCCTGCGGTAACAAGTATAGACTGAGTTTAAACATTTCAGCTGGACAGACATGAGTTATGTTGCATGGGAGCGGGTGCTGGGATAAGGACACAGGTCCAAGCACAGAACGCAACAATTTTTGAAAATCATGAATGTGGGACGCACTATATATAAGTATGATGTAAGTATATTATTATATATAATTGACAATATCTCATAAAACTATTGACAACTACCAAATACATGTGGTGACTTCACGAATATCACTGAAAAATATTCAACATACTGGTACCGGGTTGAACATGGGAGAAGTACGGGTGTCTTGCGTTGGAGTGTCCAACATAAGTGTGAAACCCTCATAGAAGTGAACACGTGACAGATTATGAGGTTTAAAGGCCTTGATGAGAACCCAAAACCAAACTGACGTACAAGTAATCCAAGAAGATTAGGGAACCCACCTACTTATGGATCAAGGTTCAAGTCAAAAACACATTGGAGAACCATAGGGACAAGGAAATACTGCTGGTTGGCTCATCGATAATCTAAACAACCACTCTTGTACGGAGCATAAAGCATAGGTTTCCCTCCAAGATCTTTTGGTAATTGCTAGGATTTTATCATGTAAATGACATTTGATGACATCACAACATCAAGTTTAAAATCTGCAGTTCTCTTTTAATCACAATGTTTTGAAGCTCTGTCACCTGAATCAACAGACACCATCTTAAATTTGTGTCCTAGGTAAAGGTACAGCGATCTGACGCATCCAAGAGAAGGTCTTCTACTATTTAACATAATTTTAACAGTATCTTACTCAACCGTCACCTTTCCTTAAGACTCACTTTTTATGTACTAAATATGAGAACTCTTTTTCAATGACAATAAATTAAGACAAATCATTGTACCCGTCTCATCCCACCCCCCAGTGGATATGATATCTTCCAATTTCAAAAACAAAAGCCCAAACCCTGTCCCAAAGGCAAGACACGTCTACATACTCAGCCAAGTCAAACAGAATTAATTTGCACTAGTTTTTTGCATTGTAAGCACACAAGTGTAATCATATAATGTGCATGCACACTCACATACATTTTGAGATCTTTTTTTCAAAAGTAAGCATGATAAAAACTATCTTTTTTTCAAAAGTACGCATGATAAAAACTATCATGAGATTCTCATCCCATACGACCCACCTTCGGGTAATAAAAGCTTCATGGAACAGCAAAGATGAGCACATATATTTTGACAAAATCAGATTTTACCACAGCTAAATTTAACCATGCATTAGCAAGCTGGGTAAGCGTGTGATCTTCATCAATCTGTTGCATGATCTTCAACTGTTTCTCAGCATGGTCAGATCTGTGCATCTTGAGGTACAATTGAACATTCAAAGCATGCCTGCACAACAACAGCTTGCTTCAAACTGGTGGAACACAAATACCTTGAGATAAGACTTCAGAGAGCACAAGGACAAATCTGTCATACGTGGCGATCATGTCATAACAAAATTCCAAAGGAATAAAATCTAGATATTTATACACTAAATGAATACGCTTGCAGAATCTTAATGAATGTAGAATTATTATCTCAGCATATTTAAACTCATAATTCTGGAGTAACCACAAAGCAGACTATCGTCCAAATATCAGCTTTCTGATTTTGTGGTATAGCACAAACCAGAATGATTAACTTCTAAATTGTTCTGAACATGAAGAGCAGTGCTTTTAGAAAAGAGACTCAAAATCCACCAATAAACAGATCAAGCTTCACTTAGGTTCAAATAAAATCATTGTCATGTCTACATAAAGAGTCTAAGAGCAGCTTCATCAAGCTGAACTTTTCCCTAGTGGTTTATTAGTCCAAGTTTCTTAGCCTATCAAGCTCGTAATATGAACAAACCCCATTTATTCTTTCAGGAAGAACCTTGACATTGCACTCATATGCTGTTGGAAGTTCCGTTCCATTCTCTGCCACGTAAGAAGGAAAATCATCAATCTCAGGTCCTATTTGATGTCATCTGCCTTGTTCCCTTATAACAAAGCCTCCTGTTCCTAACACAAAAACTATGACAGCATGCAGTGTTGCACGGACACGGTGTCATGAAATGATGACATGGTCAACATGTCAAAGCTGATTCTGGGTGCGATCAATGTGTCGAAGTCCATATGTGTCCAAACTCTTTAGGTCATCTGGTATAAAAGGATCACATCCCAGCCGTTTCTCTTCACATCCCAGCCTTCCTCTTTGCCTCCCACACTATGCGGCTGCAACCCTCTCTCTCCCGCATTTCTACTGCCTCGCTACCAGCTCCAGCCATCTCTACCACCCAACAACCGATCTAGGTATGCGTCTTCTTTCCCTTTCTTCGTCTCCTTATTTTTCTTTCTTCCTCCTTCTTCTTCAGGTTTCTTGTTTCCTTCACATTCACCATTTTGTCTCTACCACGAACCACGCTGTTTGAAACCACTAGTTCTTAGGGTTGAAACCTAAATCCCCTTCTTCTTCCTCTTATTTGTCCTAATAATAACCATCCGCTCATTGTTGATGTGTTTTCTTGTGTCTCCACCAAAAACCATCCACCATATCTTCCCAAAAAACGTTGCCTTTGTTCTGTATCATAATGTTATGTGTCAGTTATGTTGCCTTTATTATGTATCATAATGTTATGTGTCAGTTGGGCATTGGATTTTTTTATGATAAGCTTGGTGCACTTAGATGAGAGAATAGATGACACTTGAATCTGTGGTATACTTGAACACGTATGTCTTACGATTGTAATTCACATTGGTTCATATAGTGCTAAGCGCATCTCTTTTCTTTTATTTTTATCTATCTATCTATCTATATATATATATATATATATATATATATATTGTTATTATTATGGATTCCACATATCATTTGCAAAAACCACCATCCTTATGGCTTTTGTAAGTTTCTTTCTTATTATTTCGCAATTGGCTACAACAACTTATATTACACTTGTTGCACCATCAGTATTAGATCTGCATGTTTATAAGGTTCCATTGCTGAAGTTGTTGATGGATTCATAACGCCTGCATGTTAAGTTTCTATGTGAATGTGTTAGCATGCATTACTGTGAAATTGTTGATTTTGAGCTTAATTGAACTCATCATTTGGCAACTCCATTTCAGGTGGCACAATTGTCGCAGCGATTGATTTGATAAGGAACGTGGTGTTGATCATAACCAAATTAAAGTGGTGAGTTCCAACATAGTTGCAAAATTTTGTTTCATGTAATTTCAACTCCCTTGCAATAGATCATCTATCTATTTATCTGCTTGTTTATTTTTATATTTATGTCCATATAGATCAACATTTTTGTGTAACACGATAGTCTTGTGCTTATTGTCTTTGCAATTATATCAATGTTATCACTAACTTCATCTCCTATTAACAATTTGACACGATATGTTTCTGACTATTAATGTTGTTTAACTTCATCTCCTATTAACAATTTGACACGATATGTTTCTGACTATTAATGTTGTTTTTGTTTTTCAATCAGATTGTGAAATTGTGAATTGGATTGATCCTAAAAATGACCAACAATAGGAAAGAAAAAGGAGTATCAATTGGAACTGAGAGTATTAGACCTTCTCGTGGAAGTGTTCCTTCAAGTTCAGGATCAACAACAAAACTTTTAATTTTAACACCTCGTGATGATGCACCATTATGGATGCACATACAAAGGGGAGAATCATATGAAGGTGGTGGAGGTAATACACATTTTTTGTGTAACTTTTGCAAAATGAGTTTTACAGGGTTGTATACTACAGTGAATGATCATTTTTTGAAATTATCAAAACATGGTATAAGAGCATGTTCGAATGTGGATGAGGATTTACAAAGACAATTAATGAAAAAGCAAGATGAGTATGAAAAGAAGAACGAAATGAGTGAAAAAGAAACAAATATTTCATTATTTGGTGGATACAAAGAAGATGCAGAAAAGAAAAGAAAGTTAATGCAAAGTGAGTTTAAAAGTTTTAAAGGGGCAATTGAAAAATCATTTAATGTAGTTGGAAGGGAGGAGATGGATAGAAAGGTTGGATTGGAGTTATGATTTATGAGGTACAAGTTCATTTTATTTATCAAACATGATTTCCTTTTCATCTTGACTTATGTTTACAATTATGATAAAATTAGTAGTTGTTTAATTGTTTTGCTTTAATATAAAGTTGTGTAATTACTATTGTCATATACTTATGTTAATTAATGTCTCACTTGCTCTAGTTTGAATAATATATAATATTATATACCTTAGCCGTGTCCCAGCACCTAATACTTTTAAAATTTGTCCACACCCGCACCCATCTAGTATGGGAAAAGGCTTAGTTGTTGTAGTTGTTGTTGTTGTCCACACCCATGCTCGCACCCGTGTGACATAGCCAATGACTAACATGCTTTCTCAAAAGTAAGGTCCTATAGCATAGTATGCAGAGAATTCAAGGCCTCGTGAAAGCAAGGACTTGAAAAGCCATGATGATCCAGACGAGTTAGCACACAAACTTATCTAGATCAGTAGTTTGGGATATGGTGCAAGCGCCAAGTAGCCTCTTCATAGCATGACCTTTCAAAGAAGCAAGGTGATTTTCATAACATAACAGCATGCCAGTAGAAGCAGATATTGTTTTCAACCAGCTCAATCAGGAAAAAAAATTCCACAGACAATTTTCAGAATTAACGCATTCGGAAGAACTAAGAATAAAACTGTTACTGAGAATCCAAAAGAGAAAAAAGAGCCTTTTTGCTCTTTTTTACTAAGTAATTTGATTTAGTGAGAGAAAAGTGAGGGTGACCCACAGATCCATAGTGCCTCCAGAGTGGGTATGCTTCAGGGCCTCGTTGTAGTCTTGCTCATGCATGTATATGATTCCAGCAATTAACCGTAGGACAGGGTTGTTTCCTATGGCAGAATCATTTAACCACTCTTGAAGACTTGATATTGCACTTTCCTGCAGATATTAGAACGTCAATTAGAAACAGAATACAAATACAATAAAGAAAAAGGATCAAAAGAAACCATAATCGGAAATAAACTACATGGAAGCAACACTGGCTACCCTCACACTCAATAGATAAACATCTTCCTTGGACAAGAAAACTACCACCAAATTGTATTCTTGTTTCTCCTTAACTCTAGTGATTTGAGGAGTTTCAAAAAATCAGTGTTATACCTATCAAAAGTGGTAATGAGTCCCACACAGTAAGGCAAACAACTTCACCCTCAGCTTCCTACAGAAAAATGATTTGTTTTCAACCTCCCTGAGTGACTACCATTTCCTTTTTCCTTATCAGTTCAAGTAAAATGAAGAATGAAGAATATAATAAAGCAGGGAGGAGGTATATATTACTAACAAATTATCTGAAAAAGGAGACCAGAGGGAGATCAGTGCAACCACAATCTAGATGACATCAAAATAAGGATGCAGGAGAGATGCAGAAAGGTCTAACCTGGCACAAATCAAGCATATAAGAATAAAATATAGGAAAAAGAAAAGAAAAAGAAAATTGTTCTTCCCACTGCTTCAGCAGTAGCTATGTTTCCATAAAAAGTATTGGGCAATGGGTTGTGTGGCACCTATAGTTTACCATGGAATACAAAAGGCAGAATGTTAACTGAGTGAAACCCAAACAACTCAGAGAACAGGTAAAATCCACCTTGCTTGTTATCCTGCTTTCTTGTGGAAACTGGCAAGTGGTCTCAATTCAATGCTACACAACAAACAACAAGAACAACTAAGCCTTTTCCCATACTAGATGGGGAATTTGATGCTACACAAGTTTGAATTAATTGAAATTGTTTGGGAATTTCCTCAAATTGTTATGACATAACCCATAAAGAATATAATTGACAGTTCAGACACAAATTACCCTTTCCTTCCAAAATATCTCAGGATATATTTTACTAGATCTATCCCATCAATTGGTAAGTGTGCAATTGTTGAAAGGGATTGATGCTAGTCAGCTCAACAAATTTGTCGCCTCAAATTATCCCATGCTTATTTTAATATGCTTGTGTGCTCTAGGGAATGCATTGTAGATTTGATTGAGCAGCATGCTCAAACCACGCCATTCAAGAAACAGAATCATGAAAATTTTGAACCATAGAAAGACAAAAGAAGTCACAAACTCTTTTGCATGCATTACAAATGTATGAATAAGGTGCAGTTTTGCTTGCCTCATTCGCTGCAGATAAGAATCTTCTCTCACATGAGGCATAAGATAATATTCATGCATATTCTTTGAAGTCCTAAAGAAAAAAATAAGTGTTGCACCGGTTCTCACAAAACATGTACCTTATGTAGGACTCATTGAGAGTAACCGATTACTTTGATATTAAGATTGGCCTACACCAAGTGCCAGCGTTGAGTCCATATACATTTTCTTTTCTGATAAATGAATTAGTAGATACTGTAGATTACATTCAACATAGGTCTTAGATATCTTAGTGTATGATATTCACGACAATTTCCCATTGGAGGACACCAGAAAACTTGCAGCTCTGGAGAAAAACCCTATAATCAACTTAGTAGAACGAAAGGTGAACATGTAGTGTAAGAGCAGTATGTTATGGCGGGTGACAGAAAAAAATGGAAACAGATTGTATATCGGAAAATGATATTTTTAATTACTTAGGTTTAGTGTCTTAGCAAGATGGGAAGATTGATGGAGATTCTTTACATAGAATTAATACATGTCATATACAATGAATGGCTGTGCTGGTTATTAATTTTACAAAAGGCTACAATTCAAATTAAGATGCAAATACTATTGCAGCGATAAGACTATCAATATTAGGTAATATCAAGTTTTTTGAAGTTAACCATCAGCATGGCAGAGTTAACTATGAGAGATATAAGATATAGGGAGATGCTGATGTGAATGTATAATTACACAAAAAAAAGCATGTATTCATAATCAGACTATTAGAGGAAAAAGTTGTTGACACCAATAGAATACAAAATGACAGAGAGACAATCAAGATGGTTTTGATATTAAGAGAAAGACTGTAAAAACGTAAGAAGCTGAAGGATGCACATGACAAAAGAGACCAAGAGACCTAACGAGTAAGAAACCATGAAACATGGTTTTGCTCTTTTTTCAGATGCAGGCATGATCCAAGATAGATCACAACAGCGATAAAGAATATGGTTTGGCGATCATATTTTGTGTAAGGTATACTGAACTGACAAAGACAACTTAGGTCGCTTATAGATGCTATTCCACCGTAGGCTTCCGAATGTCTGATAGAAACCCCAATTTAACAGGAGATAACGTACATGCATTTGAGTTATACTTAGCAGACATAAAGAATGAATCTGTAACAACGGGAGGCATGCCAACTCCCTCTAAAGAATACAAACAATACCATACCCAGGGAATAGAAATGTACTACACTGAAAAGATTAACAAGTTGAAAATAGAATGCTTTTTCAAGAATCACTGACCACATTGCATCTATACCATTTTCTATTGTTTCACATGCCAATTCAATGTGATTGTAGAACCAATTTATCCGTTCTCGTAATAAATTAAAACAAAACTGTAGTCCGGCATGAAAAATGAACCTACTCCACCTCGACCTCGATTTCTCGCCAAATGCAACAGGCACAAAAAAAACATCGTATATTGTTCAGATCAAATCGTGCATAAGATTCATGATCCATAAATACCAAAAGCAACGCATCAGAACCCGAAAACATCGCAAAAGAAGCGTAGATCCGGCGAATTACCTTTTGCTGCGGTCCAGACAGATAAATTGCCAAGAGCTTCACCGCCTGAACTGCCGTCCCCGCGGAATCGTCCACCTCGTCAATCACTAACTAAGCACGAGATTCCAACCAAACCAAAGCACACTCAGATGGCAATTTCGCAAAAAAAAGGAACGCAAGACAAAAAAGGGAGCACCGAAACGTATTAACGAACCCTGGGTTTCCCTTGGGCAATGTAAGATCTGTAGACGATGCAATCTCTCTCGATTGATTCCTCTTGAGAGAGGCCACGCAGATCGCTGTTATTGATCGCAGCCTGATACGCCCCGAGGTAGAAATTGTTCCTGAGCGAGAAGAGGTTGTCCGGATTCGACATCTCTACCGGAACCGCGCGAACTTCTAAGGTGATTCGAAAGGTAAGACCCGTAAGAAGCAAAATATCCGACAAGAAAAGGGAGAGGAGAAGAAAGGGGGAGGAGAACGAGGCATAAATCCTTGCCCAATATTTCTTCGAAAACTACTGATTTATCCCTTTTTGGAGTTTTACCCAGAGGTCAGTGGGTTGGATTATGTGTGTAATTTCACGCCCGACTTGGAAAAAACGGATCTGATTCGACCCGACAAGGGCCGTGCCTGGCCCGATCAGCCTGATTCGTGTTTGTGTGTAAGTGCGTATAGAGGAAAGTTGGAGCATGTGTAAAATATTCGTATATAAACTTCATGATAAATCAATATCAACAATCATATACAACAACAACTAAGCCTTTTTCCATAGTAGACGGGGTCTGGTACATGGATTCTTTGTTTCCCCATAGCCCTATCATGTGTCATGTTAGCAGTTAACTAGATCGTTCTTTATTGTTTCTTTTCAACACTTTTGTGGTAGTCATCTACCTCTTTTAATACTTTCCAAATTTAGTTACTCATACATTCTTAAAGGTTATTTTTTTTATCTTCTTTCTATATGTCCAAACCATCTTAAATGATATTCTCTCATTTTATCCTCTATTGGTGTCACTCCTAATTTGTTTATAATAACCTCATTATTTACACGATCTTTTCTTGTATGACCACTCATCCGTCTCAACATCTTTATTTCTATCATAGACATATTTTGTGCATGTTGATGATTAACTGTCCAACACTGAGAACCATAAAACATGACAGGTCTAACTGTTGCTTTATAATATTTATCTTTTAACTTTAATGGTATCTTCTAATCACAAATAATACATGATGCACCTCTCTATTTTAACCAACTAGAATTATTTTTATATGTAACATTTTCATCAATTCTTCCACAACTCTGAAAAATTGATCCTAGGTATTTAAAACTTTCCTTTTGGGGGATGCAACATGTGTCAATTTTAATTTTTATGTCCTCTAAAGTAACCAAATGATCAAACTTACATTTCATATATTATGTCTTTGCTCTACTACGTCGGACGCCTTTACTTTCTAATGTTCCTCTTCATACTTCAAATTTTCTATTAACTTTTTTGTTAGACTCTTTCACTAACACAATGTCGTCTGCAAATAACATATACCAAGGTACTTCATCTTGAATATGTTTTATTAACTCACCAATCACTATTATAAATAAGTATGGACTTAAATTTGATCCTCAATGTAACACAATATTAACTTCAAAGAAGTCTTCATTCCTTCATGAGTCCTCACACATGTTTTTGCACATCGTACATGTTCCTTATAAGGTTTATATATATCACTAGGATACCTCTTTTTTCTAAGGTTCTCGAAAGAACCTCCATTGATACTCTATCGTAAGTTTTTTCTAGATCAGAATAAGGATGAATATGCTTGATTGTATATATTCATCAAAATAAGGTTGCAAGAGATATGTATAAGTATACTCGCTCTCCATTCCTGTGGCATCTTTTGATTTCTTCGTGTTTCATTAAATAGTCTTGTGAGCAAAGTGCTTTCTGTTTATCCTAGGATTTTCCAAACTTGTATAGGAATATTGTATGGTCCTACCGATTTACCACCCTTCATATGTTTAAGAGCCTCTTTGATTTAATTCTTTTGAATACTTCGGTAGAAATTGTAGTTTATATATTTTTTTTATTTGACTAACTCTCCTAAGCTAGTACTAACATATTTATTTTCATTAAAAAACTTATAAAAATAGTTTTTCATCTATTTCTTATATCATCATTTGCCACTATAATTTTTCATCATCGTCTTTGATGGATCTGACAAAATTAAGATCTTTAGTTTTCTTATCTCTAGCCCTAGCTATCCTAAAATATCTCTTTCACCCTCTTTTGAGTTGAGCTTTTTATATAAATCCCCTTAAATTTTATTTTTTGCTTCACTGATCGCCTTTTTCGCTTCCTTCTTTCCTTTCTTATAAGGCTCTAAAGTTTCACTCATTTTCTTAGGATAAGGTTACTTAGATTCCATTATTCATGAAATAGAGGACCTATCACTTGTGTTAAACATGGTTGGTTCCAAATTGGCTTGGTGGTCCAAACCAAAACTAACCCTAAACAGAAACTCGTTGGAACCCAAACCATCATTCCAAACCTAGAACCAGGTACCATTTAGTTTTGGTTCTGATTTCACCATTAATGGATCCATTACTGACCTTCAAACGGGAAAAAGAAGTTTCAATTTGTCATTTCCTTAGTTTTTCTTTTTGATTTTTTAAAATAGTTTTCCCATATCGAACAATTTGGGCCTCAAATCGAAATTGGAACAAAAATTGGCCCGATTTCAGTTCGGTTCTGGTTCCTAGTTCTGAGCAAATCAAATTGCCAATTCCAGTTTACCCAAAATCGTTCATGTCTAACTGGCCCTCACAAGCAGCCTTGACGATCGTGTGTCAAGTTTGGGTTATTGTGTAATCACTTGAGGTCTCTCTCTATGTATATACAATGAAAGAATAGAACACAACAATCATAAGGAACTCATCATAAGAGTTTGATATTTGAGACGATATTACAAGAACATCAACTAAGTATTTTCTCATATTAGATGTGGTCAACTTCATGAATTCTTTGTTTCCATAGAGTCTGAAATATATCATACTAACAATTAACTCAACATAAGCTATATCATTATTTATTGTTTCTTTCCAACACTTTTGTTGTCTCTGTCTTACTTTTAACATTTTTAAAATTTAGTTTTTCATACTTTTTATTAGAGCTTCTTTTGGATGTCTTTTTATATATTCAAACTATCTTAAACAATTTTCTCTCATTTCAACATCTATTAGTATCACTCCTAATTTACTTATAATAATCTTATTATGTATATAGTATTTTCTTGTGTGACCATTCGTTTATCTCAATATTTCATCTAACACTTAGAACCATAAAATATTTAATGCATATAGTAAATTTAAATCTTCATTATTAATCATAACAATTAAACAGTAGAAATGATGAATTCCTTGTGGTTCTCTATTTTTGTGGGTTCTACATTGTCTATAATGAAAACCGAAGGTTCCTTAAATCTAGATTCTCTACAATGAAAAGCAAAGTAAATTACACAAATTTCTGCTTGTACGCTGTTGTCTACTCGCTGATAGTGACCCTGAAATACCGGCCTGCTAGGACACAGTGACTCTACCAGGTATTGAACTCACGACCTCCTTCAACTTGAATCTCTCACGAACGAAACCCGTCGCCAAGTGAAAATTTCCCTTTATAGGACAAACCGGTTCTTCTATAGTTTGACTGTGAACTGGGTCACATCTTCGTAAAGGTTGGCCGTTTGGTGCGAACCATCGGTGTATAACTTGGCATATGATGGTAGGCATTCTACAGCATTGTATATATCAGATCTTAGCCATCCAGATGCTCTTTCCTCAACGGCCAGGATAGCTCGAAATGCTGCCGTTCAGATGCATTAAGCTGGACGGTAAGGATTTAATACAGGACGGATGATCACCATCATATGTTAAATATATGATGGTTAGAATATCCTCTCTTCACATTAGCCATGACCGAGCAAGTTAAGCATTTCACGTTAAACAGCGTAAGCACCAAGCTATATGACCAAGCCCTTTTCGATCAAGCCTTCATATGTAACCTTCATGGAGGTGTGTTAGCTTGGATACAGGTCTATTATCTTTTCTTTTCTTTTTTTGTTATAAGAGGAGGCCGAAGCCTAACACATACACCCGCAAATGCACTCTCTAAGAGTGGAACTCTCCACCTGTGGTAACGGCACTAGAGCGCCCTGCCGTTGAGCTAACGTTCTGGGTACAGGTTCAAATTACTTGTTAAGAGTAAAGATCCACAAGAACAGTGTATTGGTGAAGACATTGGCAACGCAAAAGGATTGCCAATTGTGAATTCAAGCCATAATCCCTCTCTCTCTCACACACACACACATAAAACGTTTTCACGTTACTTTATGAATTGAAATAATCTCTTTAAGTAGTGAGCAGTAAATCCGTAAATCCAAAGACAATGGATCCCACACAAAAAAAAAGCCTTTAGAGTCTTAACTTGAACTCATCCCTCCTTATTACAATGCATAAATTCATAATTTTTTATTTGAAATATTATATGAGTGCACGTAACCTGAATATAGTTACATTTGGATGAAATTATTAAAATGGAAACTAATAAACTAATATAATTATGCACAATATCAAATATGCCCTTGATAGAACTTTTCTACGTTAGGTGTTCTCATCTAAATCTTGCAATGGGGAGTTCAACTCTCAGAGGGTGCATGTGTGGGTGTGGGTGTTAGGCTTCAGCCTTCTCTTGTAGCAAAAAATATATCTTAGGACTGAACTAGAAATTGACGCATTAATTTGAGTACGAAGAAATCTCGAAATCTCAATTGCCCCCTCGTGGATGGCACTCTAAATCCCACTTTGCCTGTGGTGAGTTCGATTCCCAAGGCATGCATGTGTGATAGGCTTTGGCCTCTTAAGTAAAAAAAAAAAATTGATTGCCCCTTTGTGCGAGGGCATCATTTCGGTTAATGCTCCCCTCAGCTATAAACAATATAACGAACCACACATAAGCAAGATTTTTGCTTGACCAACAATACACGAACAACCCCTATTCTCGTCGTTCGGCTCGTTTACCAGACCCGTCGAAACCACATAATCATAATTTTAGACCCTTCAATTTTTTGTTTTGCACTTTCTTGAGTGATGTGGCATTTTCTCATATGAAGAAAATCTATATGTATGCACAACGACTGATGTCTCACATGTATGAAGAAAATCTATATATATGCACAACGACTAACGTCTCACATGCTTAGTAGGGTTCGACTCACAAGTTGAAGGTCATTAGTTCAATACTGAAGCCGTGCATATAGGTTGTGTGTCAGATGTTGAAAATCCGAAAGCATATTTCTAGTTATTAGGATATGTTGCTTTAGATTTTGAAATCACAGGATTTGGACATTTTGTGAAGAATGGGAACTTGTGACTTGTTGCAGAATGTGGCTCTCGAAGATTCATACTTGATTTTAATGAATTCCTCTGGTCTTGCCATAATGCATGCACTACTAAGATGCATGGTTTGAAAGATTAAATTGTGGACTCGCACCTTGTTTTGACTTGCTGAACCAGATCCCTCCGGGTGGACCCCAATTGTGGGGTCGAATACCTATCTTGAAGGATTAAATATTTAGAATGTGGATTCAATAAATTGATCTGAACGGTTCACTTTGAATATTCGAAGGACGAGTTTTGTTTACAAGTACCTAAGTCATCAGATTCAATTGATTCGATATAACTTTGGTGAACCAGTGGCATTCGCGAGTTCGATTCTCCATGTGTATGCGTGTTAGGCTTCAGCCTCCCATTGTAACCAAAATGGGAAAAGTCTGGGTAGAGCGTGCCTTCACTAGATGTTCAACCACCTCTATGGAAAGACCTTGTTATGCGCTGCTAGCAGGTACCAACCTTTAGAAAGATGTCTCATGGCTAACGTGAAGAGAGGATAGTCTAACCATCATATTTAACATATGATGGTGATCACCTGTATTAAATCCTCACAATCCATCTTAATGCATTTGAACGGCCAGCATTTCGAGCCATCCTGGCCATTGAGGCAAACGCATCTAGATGACTAGAATCTAACATATAAAATGCTTTTGAGTGCTTATCATCATAAACACACACACACACACACATATATATATATATATATCAAACAATAAGACCTTGTTATGCTGCTAACAGGTACCAACCTTTAGAAAGATGTTACCAAGTCGCAATCAAACCCTATAAAAGGTGAAGCCAGCTGCTCCTACAAAGGCAAATTTCCCCTTGGGTGTGCGTTCGAGAGAGATTCAAGTTGAAGGAGGTCACGAGTTCAATACCTTGGTTGAGAGTTTACAATACTTGAAAGACCAGGGGGAAGAATCCTAGCATTCTTCGTCGATTGTAAGCTTCTATGCGTGATCATATGGTGAGAATCTTGGTTTCGGTTTCCTCAAAACCGGTCATCTCTCTATATATATAGAGAGAGAGGGAGAGAGAAAATTAAGAGAGTGATTGGACTCCGCAACCATTAACAAATGCTTACTCATAACAACCATTTACTTTTGAGGACATGAGTACAAAAAAGATCCCTATAACTTTGTGAATAACACTTTGTGCTTCTTAAAAATAAAAGATGGGGGAAGACGATGCATGCTATAAACCTTCAACTTTATTAGATCTAGACAGCTTGGAAGTAGCTAGTAAAGAGCTAGTGTTAGCTGCTTCGACTTTTCATGTATAAAAAATAATTTCAATTTTATTCAAACAAGTAGACATGTTTACCATAACTTGTACACAAACATGCGCACCCAAGAAGAATAAGGTTAGAGGCACTTATATTTGACAGCAAATCCAAGTTTTCTTGAGTTGACTGACACGGCTCGATCAATTGATCCATAAGAATCAGGAGGCCCGAGCCAATACCATCTCCGGAAATTTATTTGGCCATACATTGATAATTCACTTGGTTATATGTTATTAGGTGAAAGGTCCATGATAAAGAAGAGGCATATTTATGTGACAGAGGAGATACGGGAGATCAATCCTAATATCGGCGAGTACATGGTTCCTTCGCTAGATGACCGGCAAGACATGCTGATCGTTGAAGTCCGTCAGCTTGGTGCGGAGGTTGCGGTGAAGGCCATGACTGAGTGGGATCGGCTGGAGTCCGACATCACTCACCTTATGTTTTGCAGCATCGGTGGTGTCGACATGCCCGGTGCCGACTGCAAAGTCACCAAGCTCCTTGGCCTAATGGAGAGAAGCTTGAGTGGGGTGTGCTCCTTGGGTTTGGACCCGGACTCACCGTTGAGACTGTTGTGCTTCGCTCGCAGCATGCCTATCGTCCCTGGCTAGGCTGACTCAACTTGCTGCATACTTGCTTTGCTCTTAGTGTTGCTTTGATCTCATTTAAGCTTGACTAACAATCTTAAAGGCCCTCGTACAATTTAGACATGAATGCTTGAGATGAAGTTTGTGATGAATTAATAAATGGGCGGAGGTATCGTTCTTTTTCATTTATAGGGGTGGCGATTTAGTGAACCGGGTCTGGGTCGTTTCATGTCCATGCCAAAAACAGGCCTATCCGAATATGACGATATCTTTTCGTGTCACATCAGGTGGAGATGCGTGTAGGTTTCACACCATATTGGTACTGCGTATGCAACTGTAGCTATTTGTGCCCATATATGTATATATTATATATATATATATATATATATATATATATATATATATATATATATATATATATATATATATATATATATATATATATATATATATATGCATGCGGGCTCGCTTATGTATGTATGTGTATATGTTCAATCACATCAGGATTAGCACTCCTAATCATTGTGATGACTAGTAATTGCATTCTCCTTATATAAAAATGCTGATCTTTCAGTAAAACATATTTATACATTTTGAAGGTTCCGTAGAGATTAATGGTTAAGATCAAAGGACTCAAAGTTGAGTTTTCGCTTTTTGCAAATTCTAAGCTGGTAGAGAGACAAGTGATTGTATAGACACAAGTACAATCACTAAAGACTTACTTTCTTTTCTGTTCTTTTCTTTTTTATTTCTTTTGATAAAACAACCAATATATGAGATGATATTTTTCCTATAAGTTTTAGATCCACACTTATATAAATAAGAGAGTTTTAGTTGCATAATGTTTTTAGATGCACAATCTTGTATAACCATTTTTATTATTCAATCTTTAGTATCAATGACAGATTTTAAATAAAAGTATCATTATACTTTTGTACTTTATATAATATTAAATTTAAAGTGATTCAAATCTCCACCGTTCAAATCTCCACTGTTCATCTAAAAAATCGGATGGAGAAAATATTTATACAAGATTATGTATCAAAAGGCATTATACGGCTAAAATGCCCTCATGTAACAGTATATTATAATGTGCGTGTAAAACAAAAAGGTTGCCCCCATTTCTTACCCGGGTAAGGAGTGAATATATTATAACGACTTAAATATACTCTTAACAATATGCAACAGTCCAAATATTGTCCTTTTAGTAACTTAACGTGTATCATTATTTTTATTTACCAGTTTGCCCTTTAACCCAGGACAGGAACTGTTGCTCTATAATATTTACCTTTTAACTTTAATGATATCTTCTTATAACAAAGAATACTTGATGCTCCTCTCCATTTTAACCGACGAATATTAATTCTATGAGTAACATTCCCATCAATTCCACTCTAAAAATTGACTATAGGTATTTAAAACTTTCCTTTTGGAGGATGTAATGTGTGTCAATTTTAATTTTTATGTCCTTTGGAGTAACCAAATGATCAAACTTACGTTCCATATATTCTGTCTTTGTTCTACTAAGTCGGAAGCCTTTACTTTCTAATGTTTCTCTCCATAGTTCTAATTTTCTATTAACTTTTTCCTTAGACTCCTTCACTAACACAATGTAATATGCAAATAACCTACACCAAGGTACTTCATCTTGAATATGTCTTGTTAACTTATCAATCACCATTATAAATAAGTATGAACTTAAAGTTGATCCTTGATGAAACCCAATATTAGCTTTAAAGAAGTCTGTCATTCCTTCATGAGTCCTCACACATGTTTTTGCACCATCGTACATGTCTCTTATAAGGTTTATGTATGTCAATGAGATACCTAATTTTTCCAAGGTTCTCCAAAGAACCTCCTTCGATACCCTATCGTAAGCTTTTTTTAGATTAATAAATATCATGGAAAGGTCTTTCTTTTTTGCTCTAAAATGTTTCATAAGACGTCTTAAATATTGAATCGCTTCTATAGTAGATTTGCCTAGCATGGATCCAAATTGATTATCTGTTCTACTCGATACTTGTCTTAACCTATATTCATTAATTTGCACAATTCTTAATGTCTCCTTTGTTCTTATATATGGGTATAAGTGTACTCCCTCTCAATTCCTTGGAGAGCCTATTTGACTTCATTCTTTTTAATACATCGTTAGAAATTGTGGTTTATATACTTTTTTGATTTGGCTAACTCTCCTAAGCTAATACTAACATCTTTATTTTCATTAAAAAGCTTATAAAAATAGTTTTTCTATCTATTTTTTATATCATCATTTGCCACTAGAATTTTTTCATCCTCGTCTTTGATACATCTAACATAATTAAAATATTTAGTTTTCTTATCTCTAGTCCTAGTTATCATAAAAATATCTCTTTCACCCTCTTTTGAGTTGAGTTTTTTATATAAATCTTCTCAAAATTTACCTTTTGCTTCTCATACGGCCTTTTTCGCTTCCTTCTTTGCTTTCTTATAAGCCTCTAAAGTTTCACTCGTTTTCTTAGCATAACGTCATTTGTAACATGCCTTCTTTGCTTTTATTTTATTTTGCGCTACTTCACTCTACAACCAAGCTTCTTTTTGTGCCGATACACCTCCCTTAGATTCACCTAATACATCTTTCGCCACTTTCCTAATATGTATAGTCACATTGTTCCATATATCACAATATGTACCAACATAATTCCAAGCATCTCCTTGAAGGACTTTCTGTTTAAATATATCTTCTTTCTCGCTTTTAAGGTTTCACCATTTAGTCTGAATAGCTCGATGCACTCTTTTCTTCTTTGTCCACTTTTTTATTTGTAAATCCATAACCAAAGTCGATGTTGAGTGGGTAAGCTTTCTCCTGTAATTATCTTGCAATCTTTATAACATGCTCTATCTTTTTTTTTCTATAAATAAAGTAATCAATTTATGTTTGTGATAAACTACTCCTATAAGTAATTAAATGTTCATCTCGTTTTTTGAAGATTGTATTTATTATAAAAAGATAAAATGCTATAGAAAATTTAAAAACTCCATATCTTCCTCATTTATATCCCCAAAACCAAAGTTTCCATGAATACCTTGATATCCTAATGCCTCTTTACCGACATGTCCATTTAAGTCTCCTCCTAAACAAATCATCTCCCTTTGTGGAATTCTTTGAATCACCTTATGTAACTCTTCCAAAAAGCCGCCTTTATGCTATCTTCTAGTCCTACTTGGGGTGCATAAGCACAAACTATATTCAAAACCTCTACTCCTAACACTAATTTCAATGCATGATTCAGTCACCATATCGTTGTATGTCTACTACACTATCCTTTAAATCTTTATTTATGATAATACCAACTCCGTTTCGAGCCTATTCTTTACCTGAGTACCATAATTTAAAACCTGTATCCTCAATCTCCTTTGCTTTTTTTTCCAACCCACTTTGTCTCTTTTTTCGAATCATAGTATCTACCAACTCCATTAGCTTATTGGAGAATGTTTCGATATTCGAAGAAACAATACAAATCTTATTATCTAGGACTAGCTTTCTTACCCCCCAGCATTCGTCCATATTGAAAATGTGGAGACCCTCTTTGTAATTTATTCACTATGTTCGGGTGACAATGTAGCGAGACTAACTTTTACCCACATATGTTCATGATGTCGAAACTCTTTCTGTAATTGATTCACTACATTCGAGCGAAAATGTAGTGACCCTTGCTTACTTTTCACTGCATTCGGGCTTTGTAACTCATCGCTAGGTGAGGACGCCCCAAAGCAATGCTCATAATTTGTGTAATCCTGGTATAAAAATCAAACAAAGTTTTACGCTGGCCGTCGAAAGCCTAATACAACCCTCCTCCTTTATCCGAGCTTTTGACCGGCAATGCAAGGGTGATCCCTTACATGGGCGGAGTTTGTGCTTCATACATGTATTTGAAAATAAAGGAGTTTTGCCTTGAGTATTGACTATTCATTTGCTATATTTTGAGAATTTGTTACAAATGATTAAAATTACATTTAAAGAATTTTTGTTTTTTTGAGACAAATATTTTGTGTTAAAAAGATTCTTTTAAGTTGATTATATATATATATATATATATATATATATATTTAAAACCATTTTTTGATCATGTTGATGGATTCTGTTATCCTTCGAATCATAGAATTACGTTTGAGAGTGTGAGTTATTTAAGGGACTTGGCATTTGATTGATTTTGATGGATTGAGCATAGTGTTAAAAAGCTTGTTTGGGTTCAAGTTTGTCCTTAAAACTTGGGTTTGAGTTTTGCCTTAAAACTTGTCTGGTATAAGAAGACCTTTTTATAATATCATGAGTTTGTGGTGATTAATGAAATTATTTGTTATATTTGACAATTATACTTAGATGATCAATGTTTTTCAACTTTTTTGAAAACATATGTTTTCATGATTTCAGTTATGGGATCTTAATACCTTCATTCGAGATTAATTCTATAAGTTTTGTTATAGGTATGTTCTAATTTAGATTAAAAGGTTGAAACTTTCGCTATATATCGTAAGTTTGAGGAGGGGTGTTAAAATGTAATAGGGTTGGGTCAATAGACCTCATAAGTTTATATTTGTAATAAGGTTCCACCGGACTCAAGCCACTCAGGCCATACCACCATTGCCAGGGCCACCTACCGCTAGGACCACTAGGGGGGCCCAACGGATAGTAAAATAGCCATTAGGCCATCTTCAACAACTATCAGTATTCATTCACTCCTCTATTTCTCTCTATGAATACCCATCATGTATTCAATAAAGAACAAGCCTCGTGTGACTGCTTGTATATAGATTTGATCATTCAATAAAATGAAAAGATGGATTTTACCTGTTTTCTATCACATATTCCGTTCTTTCCACCCTCTCTAATGACAGTCTTTAACTATTTATATGTTGTCTGAAAAGCTCAATGTCTTGCTGCTTGCGCAAGGCTAAACTGAAACTTTGTATCCCTTTCGTTATTCTTATCTCTTCTGTTGTATTTTGGACTTTGTGGACTCTTGTTTTCCCATAATGACTTGAATTATCTTTTAATATTTCTCGTTGTAGTTTCTGCTGCCGAGCTAGATAATATGAGACATGAGGAACCAGAGGTATGTACATGTGGAACTTTTTTTTATATTTTTTTCTTCTTTTGGTGATGTGGGGTGAGGATGGGCTTGCTGCACGTTTGGTAGATGATGTTTTTGACTATCATGGAAGAGTCACGTGAAGGAAAGTTTAAGGGACTAGAGTTGTTAAGACCGAAAATGCTTCCATAATTCTTGGGTTTCCATTAAAGGGTTTGAAGCAATGAATTCAACTGAAGAACATCTTAATCTTTACAGTCATAAGGACACAATTGCTTCACTAACTGCATCTGAGAAGTAATTAGTTATAGAAGGAAGATAAAGGGGAATGTTCCAGAAGGTTGTAGACCCTATATGTGTGGGTGTCAAAATTGGTGATATAAAAGAACAAATCAGCATTGTTAACTTCAATGCAAGTTCCGTGAAATATGTCTCAATAATCTAACTACAAAAGTTGAATAGGATATACAGATTACTGCAAAACTTAAATAGAACATGCAACTTGAAAATTTGGATAAATTGTAACTATTGACAGTTTAACCCAATGTACAACAACAACAACAACAACAACTAAGCCTTTTCCCATACTAGATGCAGTCGGATACATGGATTTTTTGTTTCCATAGAGCCATAACCCAAATGGCATTGTAAAAGCCAAAAGACAGTCAAGTTCATTAGAAGCAATAGATGAAATTTCAGTTGAAATGTTGTCCATTCCTCTTGTTGGCTTGAGGTAGCTATGAAGTGTCATGGATGTTTGCTATTGTATTGATGTGTGATATGCATGCCAAGTGATCATAGTCTCTTAAGGTTGGACGCTTTGGAGTTCCCTATATTACAGTATATACATATACATGTACATTTACATGTTGTATGCGTATGTATATATGTATATATATTACATATATATCTATGTACATATGTTTGTGTGTGTATATATATGTTTTCATGTTTTTATTTCATTAGTTCTTGATTCGTTTTCAGTTATTTATGTACATATCTATGCATGTACATCTTAACATATTTGTCAAGCCTTTTAGAAGCCTGTTAATGAATTGAGCAGTAAAAGAAATTTGAAACTTAGTCTGCCTTTCCACTAAGTGAGGCGTTTCTCTTGATAGGGTACAAGCCCAAGGTAGTGAAGCTTTAATCAGTCTAAAGGCTTCATTCAACTAGGGTAGATGTGTGTTATTAACCTTAAACTAGCTCGACTCAAAAATTGATATAAAATCCTCAGAGACTGTTTTTGCCGTATAGTTTAGATTCCTTAGAAACTATCATATCCTTAGATCCAAGGAATTTAGGAATGGAAAAATGACCCTTTCAGCTGAGGAAATGACATTGGTAAGGAGGATGTCTGCAAAGGAAGTTGAGCTGAAAATCAACTGCAAAAAGATAGAATTTCACTAGTATAAAACCATAGATCACAATCGTAACTTATCGACATATGAAGTGGGATGCTAACAGTAATCAAGCATGAAGGCTGGTCATGATGTAAATATTGATCAATTGAGTACCAAATGCATTTGTGCATCCCATGACCCATAGCTAGAGAGTAACATGTTTTTCCTTCTTGCACTTTCTTTTTTTGCTTTATCTGCAGCACTTGATTCATTTTCACATGTTAGGAAACTATTAAATGGAATGGAACTACTTGCAAGAGAAAAGGTCAGAAGTGGGGAATGGAGAAGGGTGTTCACAAGCTAAGTAGTTCCACATTGTGTCAGAAGAAAGATTTGATCGTTGAGAAGGAAGATGTGACAAATGAACTGTTGATTTTGAAAAGCTTCCATGCTTATCTGGGCTGCCAGAGGTTTGGTTCTCCTATTATGTTATCAAGTTACTATCTTTTGATGTTGGAGGAACTTTCTTCTAGATTAGGTAGCAGGTGCAGGGTTCCTAATCTACATTTATGACTCTTTCTCGTTTAGTATGTTTTACTGTTGATCCTATCAATTTCTAGAATCGGTAACTAAGAGAAGTAGTTTACATATCTAACGGCCTTTTAACCTTAAGTATGTTCAGTTATTTTACCTTCTGTGCAGTTATATTCCTGAATGTCAGTCAGTTATAATATTCAAACATGTCCAAGTATGTTCAATTAGAAGTAGTTTACATATCTAACAGCCTTTTAACTTTCAGTATGTTAAATTATTTTACCTTCTGTGCAGTTATATTCCTGAATGTCAGTTATAATATTCAAACATGTACAAGTATGGTAAATGATGCCCACAAGTGAAACTTATTTCTTTTGCAAAAGAAAATGTGGAAGAATTTCCTTGAACCTTGAAGATAAAGTAATGGCATTCACAGTACTTTTAATATTAAGTCAAATGAATTCATTAGATTTGGAAACGTTTAGGTAGGTACTGGCTGACAAAATGTCAAACAAAGATTACAGAAGTGCTTTTTATTATTGTTGAGGTTTTCTGGTTAGTGAATACAGGCTTCCTTTTAGGCTATATAGTATTCTAATGTCTAAAGCTGAAGGATATTAGTCTAGCTATCCTTGTTTGATCCTTCAACATTACGAATTTAAATGATGAGTTGCTGACAGCACCAAACAATGAGTTTTGGCTTTAGTGGTACGAACAAATTGTTAGAAGCTATCCTTTGAGAAACATATGTTTTTGTTGGAGCATGTTTGTTGGTAGTCATCAGCTGTATCATTTTTAGAAGTAACTTATGCATGTGCTTTTGGAGATTTCTATGATTGATGTGCTTGAAGTTAGTTCTCCACATACTATGGTGTGAAAACAATTGGCAGATACCCCAAATAACGGTAGTGCTAGTGGAATCTGAACGTGGGCAGTTGACTCCCATACTCTCTCCTCTGCATCTCCATTTTCATTCTTTGCAGTTCATGGCACAAGCTTTAAGTAATAGTGGTTTCTAATAATCTGTTTGATGTAGGACGGTGATGTTATTGCATATCGATTGATAGAACTGTCTTCTTCATGGTGCCCTGATCTGTCTCCTTTCCGGGTATATTTTTTGACTGAAATTATTCATGTCAATTGGACATTTTGGTATCTGTAAGAACAATGATTATTGTTTTTATCATTATAGGTAGGAAAAGTGTCATCTTACAGCCCAGAGTCAACAGTCATCACATTGGTCCCTGTTGCAGACTATCCTCTCACCTTTCATCAAGAGCAACATGACATAGAAGAATACTCTACAAGCACCTCCCTTTATAAAGTAGATAGCTCATTGGAGGTACCTGATTTCATTGTTTTCATGTCGACTTGGTAATCAGGGTATAGTTAACAGGTCTGCTTCATTTTCCAGACAGAACTCGCATCACTGATTGATGTCCGACTCCTCAACCGTGAGAGGGGAAATCAATTGCCAGGGTTCACTGCCGATAAAACTATAGTAAATAGTAATGTGGCTACAACATGTATCCATCAAGGGGCTTCAGTCAGTGTTTCCAATTCCAGAGATGACAAGATGCAGACTTCTCCACAAGGTGCTTGGACTATCCAAATCCCGTTAGTGGCTGTTTCATTAGGTCGTTTGAGCTTAAATGAGGTTCTGTTATATGCATTGAATTTTTAGAAACATGCATCAATAATTTGTTTTTCTTCAAGTTCTCCAAGTATTAATTTTAAGGCTACTTTGATAATTGTCTACCAAGGCATGCAGTCCAGGACACATATACCCCCGTTTATATGACAGATTTTATAGTGCTTGCATGGATGCATCGCTCCGATCAATAATTTTGGAAGTCGTAATGTTGACTCCTTGACCGTCTTGCAGGGTTTATTTTTAGGGGCCTGTCATTTGTTGTGTTATTTTATGACATATATACGTTCTTTTATTTTTGTGTGGTGCAGCTAATTCTTATTTCATCAAGTTTCTTGATGACTAAGTTTATTTGTATCACGCAGAAAATGGACATACGACATCCTGGTATGAGATTACTCAGGCTTTGGATGAGAAAAAGGCCGAGTTATCTAAGCAGGTCGACGTTTGCACGAAGAAGGTAGACTCAGCGAAAGGTTCAAGCTCATATAAGGCTTTGAGAAGAAGCGCATTAGGCCCCACGATTGCCCTCCTAAGAGCAGAGCACAGCCTCTGATGGATGTAGACATAATCTGTATAAATCCTACGAGGCAGGTATCTTTAAATCAACTCATGAATGGCTTATTTGCTTCCTTATTGTGGTTTACATGTTTATCGATTATCTTTGTGGGTTTCATATTTTAAACCTTGATAGATTGGGTATGGAGGATTGCCCATACCAAACTGGTGAGTATTGCACATGGAAGCAAGTACGTTTTCATTTGTCAGATGAAATTTCATGTATAACTTGGAGCTAGGTGTTAGCAATTGCTATAGTTTAATTGGTTGGGTGCGAGATGGGGTTTCAATGTTAATTTTCTGTGGTGAAACTTCTTTGCTTACTTGTGTTGTGGTTGGTGATTTTGATCCTTTTAGGATTTCATCCAAGATCTTTTACTCCACGATGTAACCAAAGCTTGGAATTCGGGAAGTTGACTTGCAGCTTCATTGCATCCATGTCAAATACACTTGGAATGTGCAAAAGGAAGTTAATGAGAAATGCTTTTAGAATTGATGTTAGACCGGTGGATAACCTGTAACCAATAGCCGATATGAAACTTTGTGAACATTTTGTTAGCTGGAGGATGCAGTCTTTTCAAAACTAATATCATGCTCGAGTTGCGCCCGTTGGGTGATTCGACCTGGCGTGGGAGACTTGGTTAAGGTATCTGTGCATTTACTTGGACATAGTTTACTGATACTGTTCTTTATGAATGCATGCAGGCGACCTGACCTGGCTTGGGGAAAAGACTTGTTTGGTTTATTGATACAATTGGAGAGAGAGAGAGAGAGAGAGAGAGAGAGAGAGAGAGAGAGAGAGAGAGAGAGAGAGAGAGAGAGAGAGAGAGAGAGGTTGTTGCCTGCAGCAGCAGCTTCGACCAGGTTTCAGGGTCGCCTGGGTGCATACCCACCACCTCTAAGTTAAAGCAATGCACGACAACGTTTTGTTATATTTTTCATTTCATCTGCAGAACACCAACCGTATCCCACATTGCCTTGCTCCTTTTCTTGAACATGCCTTCAACCAGCCAATTTCTGAGACTATCGACATTACAGTTCCCATTCTATCATGGTTCCTTGCATGGTTATCTTTTTTTTCGAGTAACCATTCCGGTAGTGTCTGCACCGTACACCCATTTGCTTGTTACCCTGCTTTGGTACCACTGCTGCAATTATCGTTCGTCCATGGTATCAGTCGTGGACCTCTACGATCAGTTCCTATATAAACTACTTTTGTTCTAAAACGAATTTTTATTACAAGATTTACGTGTCATGCACAAAGAGCAACAGCTCACCTAGCCACTAAGTTGAAGGTCATGAGTTCAATACGTTGTGCATTCATCTGGCTTTGGCTTGTCCACATTACCCAACAAGAGAACAGATTTATTTGTTGCTCTGCACTGGGGCCATTATGAAAAGATCTTTTTCTCCAGTCGCCCATGGTTGGTGGGTGCAGGTAGTAAAGGAGACCGAAAAGCCTCACACTTACGCCCACACGTGCATCCTCTAAGAGTCGAACTCCCCACGGTGTTAGAGTGCCTTGCTGTTGAGCTAACGCTCTATAGTTTAAGTGGATGAATCTAGCAGCAGAAGGTGCGAGTGAGCCAAAACAAAGACCCATTACCTATGGGATTTGCACTCTGCATTCCACACTGCTCAATTTTAAGCATCTAACCACGCCATGAGTAGTACAACAGCGTAGGTAGGCTTTGGCAAGCAAGCGTTTCAGGGTAAGTAAATAGCACTATTCAGGCAAAAACAATCGCCAAGAAAGCTGGTGTAAAAGAAAAAAAATAACAAGAGATAAAATCTATTGGAGGCTTAATACATGGTCCCGTCAGTGCCTTATAATTCTTATTGCGAGATCAAATACTACACCAACACAACACCTTTGGCGTTGGTTGCACCTACCACATAGTCTGGTATACGCAACAAAAAGATATTTCCTTTACATTTCTGACTCCATCTTCCAACCGGCATTAAAGCATGTTGTATGTGAGATAGTGCTTACCAGAAATAAGGAGCTGAGTAAACCGATGCTCTGAGCAAATGAGCCTATGGTTCCATTCTGGTTTCTGCTTAACATACAGGTTCATCTTTCGGTGTTGCCCACCCTGTCCAATAACGGCGGTGAAGTAATTCGTCTGTTGGCACGGGGAGTATATACCATGAAGAAGATCCGACTCCGATCTATCTTGTGAAGACATTATTTGTATGATAACAGCGTATCATTCTTCACCTTGACTTCAGCGGTGACCTCCCATGTGATATGGTGGAATAGACTTAAGGCAGTCCAGAAATTCTTCTGGCTGATCTTTCTCTCTAATTATCTGTTCGTACAAGAAATGATTTCTTTATTAGAACACCACAAGAGGAATAGCACAATACAAGACCGAAAAAGAGGAAACAAGAAAACACACATGCACACAGTGGTGCGTTACATCAGCAGCGAAGTTCAGTAGGATTCTCATCTAGGACGGCCAGAAACCCTTTTTGAAAGATCCCAGTTTAAGTTCCAATGGTATGCAATTGTCTAATGTAAATAGAAAAGAACTCCATGATCCAAAATATGTTGACAAGATAAACTGCCACTTATGGTCATCAGCAGATAATGTATCTATCTGTTTTTGGAAGATCAAAGACCACTATTCATTTATGAACAGACCCAAAGATTTTTAATCCTTCAGGCTTACATGTGACTTGCCATATATCTATCATAAGAAGCCCATAAGCATGCCCCTAGTCATCCACTACAGTTAAGGCCATCAAATAAAATTCAAATGCCTCTGCTGAAACGATTAGAGCACAGTGCTTGCACAATGAAGTGCCGCCATATGCAGGCACACCCATCCCATGACTCGCACCAGTATAGTGTAATTAGACATGTCCAGTTTCAGTTAGCCCGGAACCTAGAACAGTTGGCTTTGGGACGGTTCCGGTTTAAGTTCGAAACCATTCAATATAAATACTTTTATTGAAAAAAATTAAATATAAAAATTTTTGAAAAAAAATACCACAATCAGCGGTCTGGAACCGCTGGTTCTAATTTTATAAGAGGTGAAACTGGAACCGAACTGGGTGGTCCTTGGTTCCAGGTCTGATTCCAGTTCCGCTGGTTCCTGACCTGCTTCAGTTTCAGTTGAAACCGTCAAGCCGGTTAGTAACCGGCCAGGAACGGTTTATGTGACATCTCCGTGACAATATAGTGTAACAGTTTATGAACTATATAAAGGAATTTTAAATAGATGATAAACAAGAAACTTCATTGAGGTGCAGACGATATAAAGTAAAAAAAAGTTGTTGTGCGAGAAGGAAGACCCACTTAGCATCTGAGAAGCAAGTTATTTTCTGAGCCAGGAGGCTACATAACAACATGAGCGTTGCACACGGAGCCATTGGTCTCCTGGCTGGGGGGTTGACTCGGGATCAAGAGAGTTACGACACTCAAGGCACGCAAATCTGCAAAGGGTCTGCCCAACTCTAGCTTGCCAATAAAGAAAAAAAAACATGAGCCTGAACCATGTCCATCCTAAACTTGAACCTTAGTTGCAACCCTAGCTTGAACATTATTAGGAAAAGATTCAGCCTCTACTTGGAACTGTTTACTCTATCGTATCGAACTTAGCCAATGTCCACATGCCATTCAGGGGTGCCTGTCAGTACACTGCATTTCCATCTAACTTGTGTTGAATTTGTTCATGCACAGATTCAGCTGGATAGGCGCCAACATCTGAGCATTGCCACTGTGCATTATTATATTCGTGTTATGCTATGTCATGTACTAATCTTCAGCAGTTCTATATTCCTCAATCATTTAACTGAAAGCTGTTTAGCCCTATGTGCTTTCCTAAATTACCTGCTGCAACATAGAAGAAAAATAAATATTTTCTTTTGATGATCGTCTAGACAAATTAAGAGAAAGATAAGCTAAACCTGAATCTTCAGAGACCTGTGATGAAGGTTTTAAGGAAAGCTCTTAAATCCTGATGTGATCCAACCACAGTCTCGGTAACGACTTAAATTGTGTAGGTTTTGTTTACTACGCAATTGTTGAAGATAGCATGCTTTGAGCTCTTACTTTAGAACCTAAAAGAGTTTTTGTAAAGACCCATTTGAGCGGAAATCCTTAGCCAAGCCTTCACATGTCGGCATCATTCCCTTATGCCTTGGCTTCTTTTCATCAACTTCCCTCTTTCTAAAATCTTTTCAAAGAGACAAACTTGATAAGTTCAGGGTGGGTTCTGAAATGTGTCATGGTGCAACGCATGGACATTACTCTCCCTGTCCGGAGCTATGAATTAAGGATTCATAGACTTTACGTGCACAGAAGAGATCGCTGCACAACTGTCTGGCGGAGCACCGTTATTACAACCTTCATGGACCTGATACTACGACTCAAATAAGGAATAGAAGATTGTCACTTCATGTTACTCAAGATACGTCTGGAATGCATTCAATGAACATAGATTATGGTAGGATACAAGTAAAATCCAGATAAAATGTTCTGTAAGGCTAAAATCCATCAGCATCTATATAAAAAGGGCATCACTTCCAAGAAAATAAAATGAAAAGAAAAAATTTTACGAGTTGGTTAGACACGCTAGAAGATAAAATGAGTGGGTGAATCTAAGGGCGACAGAATAAAAATCCTGGCTCCACCTTTCAGTCCGGGTGTTCAAAGTGGTAAAGAGGGAGAGGAAGCCCACCAAAGTGTAGAAGGAATGTACAAAATGAAAACTAGAAATAACAAGTTGCAATAACTAAAAAAATACCTGCACATGCATGTCATATGGTAGGCCCATTCGCTTAAGAAATTCTCTACCAAGCCTCTCCCAATATAACCCTTCATCGATGTCCGTATTGTCATTGCTGTTCACTCTATCACAGCCATCAAGTTCCACACCTCCCCCAACCCAGACATACAAGACTTTGAGTTCTCCCTGCTTTAAGGAGGAAGCAGGCAGTAGAAAAACTGAGCCGGAGTCCAGAGGAAGAGTACCAGGCACTTCAACTCTTTGGAAATCAGGCCAGCGGAACAAAGCTACATCTGTTTTCACTGCTCCAGGTACGTTAGGAGTAGGAAATCTTTCCCCTTTAACCAATGCATCAGTTACACTAGGATGAGTACAATAAGCATTACTTTTATCCGAAATGCTCGATTTCAGATTAATTTCCTCAGAAATTAAGCTCTCGGCTTGTCTTTCACTCTCAGGCGTAGCAGTAACTTGTACTCTGTGCCCCATATCTGTGGCATCAAGCGAGTGACTCTTTGTACCCAAACTGTTTGGGTATTTCCTTTCATCTGAAAGAGGAAGAGAAAAGGATCGCGACCTCATCACTGAAGCCTGAGAAGGATGAACTAATGAAGGCAGCATTAGTGACAAACTTCCCCTCCGCTCTGCAAGAGATAAAGGATGTCCTCCGCAACGGGAAGAAACAATTTTTGCTGAAGGCTCCAAGAGATTCTTAACTGGAAATGCTTTGTTAGGTGGTGCAGTTGGAGATGGTGACCGAGACGGCATGAATGTAAAATCAGACCATGCAGATGCAGCAGGGGAAGGTGTCGATGAACTAGAGAAATCTGATGGAGACAATGATGGTGAAAAGGAACTAGAGTTCAAGCTGGTATACGAATCAGATGTAACAGATCCAGGAGATAATGTAGGAGATGGTGGAATCCACGAAGGATCAAAAGAAGCAAGAGGACCATCCTCTTTACAAGAATCTGAATCCTTAACTATTGGACTCTTGGCGTAAGGATCACCACATTCTGTCATCCTAGACGCTACTATCAGCCCTTTCACATACCCATTGCTGAACTTCTGCCGAAGTAACCCCCACCCGTTTTCCCTTGCAGGAAGCTCAGTGTCGGCCCCGATGGGAGGGACGACGCCACTGGAAACCACCTTCTGAAAGATCTCATAGTCCAAATCATAAGCGTCTACCCTCCTGTTACCAACTACGAGCTTAACTGCTACTGTCACCTGATCTTTTGCACTTAGCTTAGTTGTGGTAGTTCCATCTCTTTCCTGTCTTATATCATCCGCAGGTAGAGGAGCTCCGCAAAAGGCGTCCCAAAAATCTTCCATTTCTCTACCTTCGTCCACCATAATCACTGGACCCTGAGCTTTTTCATATCGAATGACCTGAAACGCAGCTGAATTAGCGTCTTTCGCCATCACCGGATGACAATGCTTGCCAATCCATACATAAATTGCAGAAGGAACACGCACGACAAATGCACCCCTGGAATCCAGAGCCATGGCACCAGGATTAGTGAGAAACTTGGGAACTAAGTGAAGTGGATCATATGGTGAATGAGGGGTCATTCTATACATTCTAAGCGTGGAACTCGGGCTGAGGGGCGCGGCATGAACTCTTTTCTGGCATTGAAGCAATTGACAGGTGAATCCCACATTCGGATTCGTCGTCGCCCGGACGGATTTCACAAATTGAAAAGCTTCGTCGAAGCTCCGGCCGTCTCTCCACATGAGATAAGCAATCACCAATGAAGTAGACCGAGATACTCCCTGGCAGCAATGAACAAGAACCCTTCCTCCTTGCTGTCTAACGTATTCGAAATAATCAAACACATCATAAAGAATGCTTGTGATGTCCTCGGACGGATTGTCTTGCAACCAAAGAGTTTTATACACCAAATCCTTCTTGAAATACTCGGGACAAACAAATCCGACGCAATTCAGGACATGGGTGATTCCATTCCGCTGCAAAATCTCTCTGTTTTTAGCGACGGCGTCGCTTCCGAGATAGATATGATCAGCAATTCGAGTGCATTCCTTCTCGAAGAAGGAGAGCTTGTCCTTTCTAAGCTGGAACTCGTGGTGACGGCCGGAATTGAGGTTGAGATTCGAGTGGGAGGGATTAGTACGGGGGGTAGGAGGGTGCGGCCACTCTCCAAGGTCGTCGGAGCCGGCTTTCGGCCACTCATCGACGCTCCGGCGGGAGATGAAGAGGGGTTGCAGCGGTGGGAGCGAGGATCGCGCTTTGGAGCTCTGGTGGGAAGAACGGGGGGTCAGCGGCCCCGCCGGAAACGCGCCGGAGAAAGGGGATTTTATCGTGTCCGTGGAACTCGAAGGCGAATCACATGACGACCAGGAAGCCGATCTCCAATAGGTCTTCCTCTGAGTCCCGGAGGAGTGGCCTCCCTTCACGGAACTCTCTTCTCCATCACCCTGAATCATTGCTTCTCCACCATTCGATCCCTTCTCTCTCGCTTTATCAAAATCAAAACCTCATCAACCACTAACCGAAGAAAAAACTCCAGTCAGTAATGAAGAACAATAGAAAAAACAGAAAAACAAAAACTCCACAAACTAGAAAAAACTGAAAATCGCATAGAAACTCCACAAAGTACAAAAACTGAAGGATCTCTCTCTCTCTGAACACCCTCCCTGTCTCGATTTCAGAAACTCCTGACACTACAAACAGAAGAACCTCATATTCATCTCCACGTATCGAAAACAAAAAACTCCACAAACTACAAATTGATGAATCCCGTAGGAGGAAGAAGAACAATAGATCGCCCGCTCACTTCAAATCAAATCAAGAACAGATAAACTAGAAGAATCCCCAAGCGGAACAGAAATGAAGGATTTTGAGGCAAGTGAAGATGAAGGAGACGAGAAGAGAGAATCGATTCACACTGAATCAAATACGAAACTCCAGAAACGGGAAAATCCCGCGGCAGGAATGAAAAGGAACACCGAGAACAATAGATCGCATCTATCCGCGGTAAATCGAATTAGAAATCCCACAAACAGAAGAATTTAGGAGAAACGAAGGACACCAAGAACAAAAAGGAGCATCTTCCCACACTCAACCGGTTCAAGATGGCTCAGAAATTTCCACCACAACAAAGGGAAGCAAAGGAAGAGACACGGCAACAGCTACTGGCGAGCAAGTCCAACACGAAATCCTTAACCTTCGACGCTAGCAATTTGAAGGAAGGAAACAACGAGTGACTGCATAAAAAGGGTAAGAGCAAATATAAGTGGGAAGCAGGCAAAAAGCGACGAAATACGCCCCAGACAAGGATCCAGCAAAACACGAGAATTTGGGATGGAATGGTTTTCTCTCTATAAACACGCAGGTTTTCACTGGATAAATCTTAAACAAAGCGCCATGAGAAACTTTCCACCTTGAGAATAAGACCATTTCCCTTCACCAATCAAACACTCCTAAAGAAGTCAATCACCCTCAGAAGAGAGAGAGAGAGAGAGAGAGAGAGAGAGAGTCGTAACTGCGGAAGGGGACAAGCTGCCTTAAGCTACGGCTTAGGCCTCTGTGGTCTTCTCTGGTGGGCAGAGAGAGAGAAAGAGGACCGTTTCACAGTGAGTTGAGTTCAAACTTAACAGGCCAACTTGAACTGTTTTTTTTTTATATATTTTTTATATTGCCTAGAACAATGCGTAAAAACCATGCAGTAAAGAAAAGATTCTTTAAATGAACAAGCTTCACGAGCCAACTTTAGCCAACCGCTTAAGTTTGTATTCATGTTTAACTCAGCTAAGGTCATGACGACCGAGCTAGAGACGAACCAAACCGAGACGATCGGAGACCCACATGGTTCATCTACAAGCACAAGTTTGTATTCTCTTTTAGGCTAATCTTCAAAACATTAAGAAAGTGTATATTATCGATTCTGTTTGACGCCAAACACTTCGCTTAGTTCTCTACATTTTAACCATGAGAATTTGGATTTACAGATTTGATTTCATTGGAGTGTTTGTTTGATCATTCCGTTCTAATACGTCATTCTTTCTGTAAGTTTTGAACGTCAATTGGTAAGATATTAACAATTGGAGCATCAGATCAATATAAACAGATCTGAACCTTTGATCTAAAGAGATAAACAGTGAGCGTTGTTTACAAATATCAGCCAATGTTTGGGCATGAGTACTTCTTGGGTTAGCCAAAAGAAAGCTGATGAACTTTGAAATGTGGAACCGAGAAGTGAAAAACTAAACCCAAACCCAAACCCAATCATTTCCCTTCCACACTAAGTGGGTTCAGTTAGATGAATCTTGAGGCATATCCACACTCAACTCGAAACAAATCCTTTTTCTACAATTTAGAAATTCTACACCTTTTATAGTTTTTTTCGCTTAGCCGACCCCGTCTAGTATGGGAAAAGGCTTAGTTGTTGTTGTTGTTATAGTTTTTTTCGCTCTTTATTTTTCCTACAATAAGGTGAGGAGAAGGATAAGAACTTCAATATCGACACAACCCTTGAGTACTCAAACCGACCCAATTCCGAAAAAATGAGTGTTAATGATTTGATTATCTTTGATTGGGTGTGGGGTAGGTAAGGGATAACAATTACCAAACCCAAAACTGAACTATGTATACACATATGTATTATAGATGTAAATATAGCCCTATTTGCATTATGATATGTGTACGTATTTGGGTGTAGGTATACCCGTGCCAGCCCGGTCCCATTACCATCCCTACTGGGAGATAGGAAGCTTCCTCACAAGAAAACAAAAAGAAAGAAAGAAGGAATGCTTCGTGGAAGGAGGGCTTCCAGCTTGTCTCCAACTGGATGACCAAGCATTGACTAAAAACAGAAGCTTTGCATTACAGTGGTCCATTATTAATGGATATTATCTCTTCATCAATGGATCACGACTCGGTCTCCTCTAATCATGCATGTAGCCACAAGTAAACAGATCATTTTCACCTATTTTTATGAAAAATAAAAATAATTTTAAAAAGTTCCTATCATTAACATCCTGGATAAGGTTTAAGGACTATTATATATATATATATATGAAGCTAGCTTCAAAATAGCTGTTTCGGAGCCCTCAGGGCATAGCTAGATCTTCATTTCTGCATGAGGTCCAATCTTGTTGGATTCGACGGTGGTGGTTTGAGGTAGCTGGTAGCTCGAACTAGACACTAGCTAGTACCAACCTCTCTCTTTTTCTCTCTCTCTTTATATATATATATATATATATATATATATATATATATATATATATATATATATATATATATATATATATATATATATATATATAAAAGGTTAGTTCACCCTTTCTATGAGATTTGATTATGTCACGTTTGATGGTGGTGATTGAGCTTACTCATTGTAGACGCTAGTTCAACTTCTCTCTGTCTATATATAAAGAGATAAAAGGCAATATTTTTTGGTATATAATCTTACATAAACGATACCATTTAATCTTTGAGATCACTTATAAATATTTGAATTAAAAGTATTATTGTACTTTTGTACCTTTTTATCTAAAAAATTGAATCCTGAAAATCTCTATAAGATTATGCATTAAAAGACATTGTCCATTTAGGTACGTGTGTGTGAACTATCAATATTTGTTCTTTTATTACATAACAGCAAGGCGAGATTTAGCAATCAATCAACCTCGACATTGAGGATCAATGTGAGAAAACTATGGGTGTTCTTCACCTCTGAATTTTAAATAATTAGCCAAACGTCTGCAGTTCTTATATGCTGTCTGAGAATGCAATCTTTTTTGAATCACTCAAACCTGCCAGTAGCCAGACTAATCTCCTGGATGGTCAGCCCTTCATACGTTCTATTTTCATCCTCGCTGTCTGAGAATGCAATTTTTTTTGAATCACTCAAACCTGCCAGTAGCCAGACTAATCTCCTGGATGGTCAGCTCTTCATACGTTCTATTTTCATCCTCATCCGGGGGCTCCAACAGCATCCTCTGAATCGCTCTCAAGATGTATATATTCTAAGCGTCATCTCTGCTGCAAACGTCTTCCTCCCCTATGTGGACTGAGTTGTGCTGAGACTGCTCTAAAACTCTCGCTATGAGGAACTCCAACATTCTTTCTCTCTCTACCTCCAATAGGCATGAGAAGCAAAGAATCTATGGAAACAAAGTATGAGAAACTGGATTGTGAAAATGTTAAAAATAAGAAAAAAAGACCAGAAAAGTGAAACAATAAAGAATGATTCTTTTGAGTTAACTGTTAGCATGGCATATGATCTTGCTCCATGGAAATAAAGAATCTATGCAGATGACCTCATCTAGTATGAGAAAAGGCTTAGTTGTTGTTCATTGCGCCACAACTATATCACATAACGATACATACATGTTACTTTCATCTTGTGTTCATCCATACCTGATAGGAATTGCTCCATTATGTCAAGCAAACTGAGTTGTTGAGATGAATGCATTGCGGGTTGGTTATAAATTTGCGTGATATCTCTAACATCAGTGAAATCCATCAACACATATTCTACAATTTCGGAATCCTGTCGACATAGGTAACAATCACTATAACTTCGATGCCTTTACTTCTAATTCTCTTGATAGTTGGAGAATACATTGACGTGCATTTAATGATATTTAATTAATATTGGTACCCCTAAATATTTAATTAATATATGTGAAAGTCCTAAAGTGTAAAAATGAACATATGAGGGACTTTTGTAAAAGATGACTAAGAGAAGACAAAGTTTAGTTCCATATTGAAGCATATGATAAACCCGCGAGTCCTTTTATATATTTGGTAGCTCATTAACCTTAATTCAAAGAGATTGGAGATGACATGTTATACCACACATGCGTGCACATTTGGCCGGACTTGTGGTTTGGGTCTTGATCAATCTTTTTACATAAAAAACTTTTGATCTAACATTCAGATCAAACATTCAAGAGATTTTCATGATCACAGATAGGGATAAGGTGGGATGATTCCGATTAAAGATGGATGGTTCTAAATAAGACGGGATGGTTGCAGTTAAAATGGTGCATCGTTTGGGTCGGATCAACGATCCGTGATCCACATGTACACCTTATAAATATGTGATTAGGGATCCTCCCTAAACATATAATTTTCACTCTCTCTCTTACCGTCTCCTAGTTTTGTCTCTCTGCCCGTGGCACTACTCAAGTCTCTATGCTCGTGATTAATCTCTCTTTGCTCCAACTATAGGTGACCAAGGCGTGTTCGAGGTTGACTTGAAGTCAGGTACGTGCTATTCAAGTTGTATTTTGTATTTTATCTTGAGAGAAAGAAGTAGGTACCCGTACGTACTCATAGTAGGGTGCTTATTTCTCTAAGGCAAGGTCGACTCACACATATAACTTTCTGATTTTGCTTTTACACTTGATTATGACTCATTTTGGATTTGCAACTATTGTTTATGATTGGCATATGTTTACATTTGTTGCATATTATCTTATTATGCATGTATGTCTATGGCTTCCATATAATCTTCCAGTTTTAGTTTGCTTCTCATTACAAGGATTAGCTTCTAGCCTGACTGGCTTCCTTCTTCTCATTACAAGGACTTTTTAACTTCCATATCTTCACTGTCTCCCTTGCTTATAGGAATTTTAGGGATTTGTTCGACATCATGGCTTAAAAAAGATAACTCTAGCTTATCTTGATCTCACTCCTTGCCTTGTGCAGTATACTTAATGAGCTGACCAGGTTTGATCGCACCCCGTCAAACTAAACCAGTAACCAGAGATCACTCAGTTTAATTTTGGTTCCACCTTTTGTAAAACAAAGCCAGGAGGGAACTAGAATCAATGGTTTCAAACCACCAGTTCCACATTTTATTTTTATTTTATTTTTAAAATTGTAATGCCTTTTCTGGTTCTGGATGGTTTAAGAGTCAAACCGAAATAAGAACTAGAACTAGCCATTCCAAAATCACAAGAACCAAAACCAGCTTGGTCTCAGTTTGGTTATGGTTCTCCGGCCATGTCTACTACCATATGCAAAGGATGGGTGTTTCACCTAAACACAGGTGTCCCCTTCAGAGGTTGATGTCATATGGTATTACCGGAGTCGCACCTTTAACTAGTGTTGGCGCCCGATACCAACCAGCCTAAATGCAAAGGGAATTAAGATATGCAAGGGAACAAAGATATGCAGCGGAATGTCTAAGTGGTACTAAACTTTGAAACTTACAAAGAACCCTCAGCTTGCCCTATTTTATAATATTCTTTAAGGCATACAATGAAACATACCCTTACAAGGCACAATCCTGCACATCCATGCAATGAAAGAACTCAACCCTGAAGCTTTCAAATGAGGACAGAGACCCTACATGTGAAACTATGCTCGACTTGCCCAAGAGACTACCGAGGAGAGTCCACGCGACTATGAAAGGCATCGCCTTGCGGTCTGCCCCTTTGATAGTCCGGCTCTACCCAAGGTTACTTGATGGTAATGGGGCTGGCCCAAGGAGTTCACTCAATGGGCCTCCTTGTCTCTCCCTTGTGTCCTTCGAGTCCTTAGTGCATCTTTGCCTTAGCCATTTCGCATGATTCTTGCTTGGAGCTTGTCTTTCCTTAAGTCCCCTTAGTTCAGACATCAACACTCTGAAACTGAGAGTTCACTTCGACTTTAGACTCCCATTCACTCCAGATGTTCGACCTTCGATCCCAGTTTTTCAACCCCTTTGCCTTTCGTCGTCCAACCCCTTTTATATACTAAGGGCTTGATCAGTACAACTAATCATAACTGAGCCAGCCTGGCCAGCCACCCATTTGCTGGCCAGGAGATACCTCCTACAGACCGGTCCTGGCCAACAGACTGACGTTGGCCAGGGTACTCTATGACCTGACATTGAATCCCTCTTGGCCAACCTCCTAACACTTGCCAAGGGGCACACCTTTGACTCCACTCCTGATCAATCGACTGGCTAGGTGATGTCGCTTTCACTCGCCTTGCATCCTGTGCCTTGCTTCCTTGCGTCGAGTCGCTTTCAACGCCTACCTTCCCGAAATGGCCCAAGCATGCCCTATCCAAGTTTGCGCCCCTCTGGCCTTACCTCTTCGGGTAAGTTCAGTTGTGCTGTGGTCCTACCTCGGCCATCCCTGTGGGTCTTCCTGCAGGATGTCTGACGATATACTTGTTCGGGCCTCCCACAAGTTCTCCCATGCAGAGCTGTTAGGATGGTTGCGTCTTCATCCGTGCGACCTTAGGGTGGTGCGGCTATTAGGGCATCTTGTGGTCCAAGCCGTCTGCCTAACTCACTCCTTAAGACCCCTACTTCCGTGAGACCCTTTTTGCCCTTGTTTATTCACGCCTCACAGCCTTAGTACTTTTATTCCAGCCTACCTTCGAGACCACCTAGTTGTGCAGTCCCTTGATGCTGCATAGAGGAGTGCCATCTTTAGGGCAGTGACTTAGTCGAGTCGTCCAGTCGGGTGGCACTTCCGTGCACCATGGCAGGGGGCCCTTCAGGGTGCTACAACACATGGCCTACTTTATAAGAGAGAATAGTGCTTTGGTGCGTAGAAGGAACAAGTAAGGAGATGGTGAGTCTCCATGATAAAGTCCATGCTCCAGTTTGAAAGTGAGACCTGGACTACCATTCAAAAGAGCAAGACAAGAAAGAAACACCTCATTAAAATTGATGACTTTCATAACTCTTCTTGAAAAGGTCCACTCAATTCAAATTGTGGGGATCACTGGGATATCAACACAGACTCGATATTTCAATATGGCCTATGTTAAAAACGAGGAAAAAAGGTTTGCTCCCAAAGGGCTTAGTTGCTCCATTATTTATGTTTCATCCTTCTTTTGGTTTATTTTAAAGAATCCTATCTTTCTTTTGGTTTATTTTAAAGAATCCTATCATAGACTTTGTTCATGTCCAATTTTAAGGGCAATCAAGTGTTCTTCACCTGTTCTATTTTTCAGGCCATATACTATTTCACATTTGGACTTTTCACCTTTTAATGATGACAATCAAGGTTTTATTTGGGTTAGAAGAGGAGGCCAAAGCTGTTCACACACCCACACATGCACCCTACAGGAGTCAAACTCTCCACCAACAGCAACAGCGTTAGAGCACCCTGCCATTGAGCTAATGCTTTTGGATGACAATCAAAGCATTCTTCTATAAAATAAGGTTCAAACCCCCTCGGCCCTCGGGTCCCGGGGCAAACTCTGCCATGCTCACCTGTTAATTTTGTTATAGTATTCTTTCTTCATCTTGAAGTGGCTTGCCCATAAAAAGATCTGGAGTTTGGATTACTGGTGACGGCTGCCTCCACAATATTTGCTCCCTCGTCAGCATTGCATTCAGTTGTTTCTTTAGCCTTCTCGCTTAATATTCCTTGCATCAGTTTTGTTGGGTGTTGAGGTGAGTTCTCTTTAAAGCTTCTGCTCTATATACCCAAAATGATGTTAGTTCCATTCCTAAAGTTCTATAGTAAGTTTCAGACTTGTTACCAGTAATTAGCGATCCATAAAACCTGGTCAATCTCCACTCCTTACCATTGCTTGAGTCCTGAATTAATGTGTCAATGGAGGTCGTGCGATATTGCTTAATCTTAAGGTGAGATTCTTCCTTCCATGGAATGCCCAAACCTCCACTCTGCACTCACCCTTGTCCAATCTGAAACTTCAGTTTTCCATTACAACAAATTCTTGCAAAAAAATCTCTCTTTTGATGGGGAAAATAACATTAGGATCTTGTTGTGTTGCTTGATCGACAACGAAGAGCTGGAACCCCTCTTGTTGTGTTGCTTGATCGACAATGAAGAGCTAGAATCGCCAGTGGGTTCCCAAGCCCACGATTCAATGACCCTTTATATGTGAGCTTGATTAAGAATCACCATAGTTGATGTAGTAGGTTTGTTTACCTCACCTTTAAACTTGATTTGAATTCTTAATATGGAACTCAAATAAACTTCTATCCATCGACCTGATGGTTGGTTTCAGTCTGGCACTGTTTGACTGACCATGGCATCAACACAAAATAAAGAGATGCATATATATGTGTGTATATGTTTAATATGTATTTTGTATTTATGTACAATCAGTTTCAGTCCTGGTCAACTGAGATTTCTCAGGTTGCGTCAAATTGCCACACTTAGTAAACCTTTAAAAATTTGTTCATGCTAGCACGATGTTTATGGTTCAAATGCATTAATTAAACACTTTGGTATACTTTCAAATATGAAATCATTTGAAAATACAACTAAAAAGTTGGAAATGGTAAAAAAATTCTGTCTCTCAAAGTATAACCTTACTTATAGAACGGAATCTGGTGATTGTGTAGTATGAAGTTCCCAAGCTAATAGCAATGCTCCTTTTGCAATAACGGTTGCATTGTTATCTTTTACTTCAAATGTTATCTTTTACTTCAAAAACTCTCATTTCTTGCCTTGTGGCTGCTATTAATGCCAACAGATACTGCCAACCTACCATACCTTTTATTAGCACAGACTACTCGCCGCCACCATTTATCTACCACCTCTTCTTCATTAGTCAAATGATTAAGATCAGGAAGGATAATATTCTATACATGTTTTGCTTGAGAACACAATATAATGCAATGCGTTAAGTTCAGATCTTTCTTTAAATATCTTGCATGGATATTCTTGTTCGATTTATCTGCATTTCAGCTTCGTTTTAGTAGGAACACCAACGTGGAGACCCTTCCATATGAAAATACGCACCATATTAGTTAATCTTATATCTAAATTAAATTCCACAGAGATGAGTTGGCAAATTCTGGTGCATAATTCTGTATTGGAGAGTGGAAAAACTTGAAACGAACATCATAACCAGAACTTACAGAATATTTTCCAGATATTGACAGGCTCCACACTAAAAGTGCTCTCACTCAATTGGCTATAATTGTAGTATAATCTCTGCAATTCTAGGACAGAGGAATTCCTTAACTAGCTTTTCATTCAAACCCTCAATGTCATTCTGAAGCTAATGCACTAACATTATCCTTCGGTCTTGGCTTTCTGTTTCTGTTATTTGGAAGGGACGTTCACCAGGTATCTGAGGATCTTTATCTATGTCAATCTTTAGTTCATTCCCCACCTTCTACAAAGCACGTTTCTTTATCACCTCTTTCCCCTTCTAATAAACTTCTCCATCCCCACGATGAATTTCGGCCTGCATCTGCTTGTAAAAGTATTTTTCTTCAGAGATCGAAAGAGAAAGGGACTGGCCACTTGTAATTAGTCGCCAACACTATTTGGCTAACATAGCAGAATTGAAAGCCTTTGGATCTTTTATCCCCAGCCTGCCTTTTGCTTTTCTTCTACTAATCAAATCTCAACTAATCCATTGAGAGCTCTTTCCTTCCTTGCCATCAGCCCACCAGAATTTCATCATACTACTCTGAAATTCTTTCAATAATCTTGCAAGTAATGGAAAACAAGCATCTCCACTAGGTTCAAATCATACGGAGTCTGATTCTGCTCTGTATCGGTCCAGATCAGCATATCTCTGTTTTTCTACAACCCGTAAGTCTTCCTTAGCGAGGCTTAGGCAGAATACCAGAGCAAGTCTTAGTAGTTAGTAGCATAGCAAAAATGTATTTCTCGTAATTACATTAACATTAATGTGTTCTTTAGATGATGCATATAGTCATGGCCATAAGAATATTATCCAATATCAATCTCAATCTCCCCCAAGTGAATGCACATTTTTTATTATCCACACATTTTTTTTCATCATAAATTCAAATTTTCAATTATCTCGATACTCCTAATATCTGAAAATCTCTCCCTTTTATTGTGAGTTTTTCTTTTATTAGATCGTGGATCAAAGAGATTCAAAAAGATAAACCCTTACAAGAGTTGAGTGGGCAAGAAATAAAATTGGGAACGAGGAGAGAGAACATTTATATAGTGAGTTATTTTGATATTTTTTAGAAAAGAAGTGTGTAAAAGGAGTGTCGATAGAGTAATCACCGAATTTTATGCATCCGTTGGACTCTATTATGGACGGATAGGAAGAACAATCCGCTAGCGTTATATGAGGTCTCGCGCATGGCACAACTCTGCAAGCCCTACAGAGTAAGGGAATATTCCCCGCATAAACCGTCTAAGGACATTTTCGTCTTTCAGTCCTAAGAAAGCTTGAAGTTTGAACAATAAGGTCTTGGCTTTATAATAAAATATAAGAATAATTGCACTAAATAATTAAATTACAACACTCGAATTACCTTTTCTGCCCTTAAATGATGAAGGATTTGTTTGTTGCAGTTGGCTTACGCCAACCTAACCCCAGTTAAACCATGAGTTAAGTACTCCTACCGTGGTTAACAATTCCTCTAAAGTTAGTGCTTCCTGGTATCCCAAATTAAATTAGAGAATGACAAAAACGTACAAGCCATTTATCTTAAAGATATGGGTACCCTTACCTTTAGTAAGAAGGAAGAACCCGTAGAATGACGACAAACAATTTCAACCAAAGAGGGAAAGAGTAGGTGCGTTTCCGTAATTTCGTTTTATGCGAATTACCATCCCCACCTTCTTTAGGGTTTCGGTGATCTGCTTCCTTCCTCTCGTCGTTGATCTTCCTTACGATCGAGGTTTCGTCGTCCTCGCGATCGTTTCTTCGTCTCTCTTCAGATCCTTTGTCCGATTTAGGATTGTTTTCTCGTTTTCTCCTTATTCAGGAAGCTAAAGGCAGAAGAAGAGGAAGCAAAAGGATAACAGGATGGAGATGGAGTGCCTTACGGAGTTTCCTCACACGCACATGGATAGGCGCCCCAGGAAGAGGGCAAGATTGGGGTGGTATGTCCCTCAGGCCCCTAAGGTATACGATCTTTGCCTTTTTCTGTTAATTTAGGTGACCAGTTATGGTTCTTTTAGTATTTGTGGCCATATCTGTTGTTAGCATCGTTATGCTGATCTCTACTTTAAGTTTTTAGGGTTTCTGCTTTATCTTTAGGAAATAGCGAGTCCTGTTATTAATTTCCTCAGGAATCCTTCCCCCGGCTGTGTGTGGAAATCCTTTGGTTATTTGTCCTCGACGTTACCTAATCGTCGGGTTCTTATCGCGAATTATGGCTTAGATGTCTAGATCGGTACATTTGCGTTCCGTTTCTGTTGTTCTGGGGCTTAGATGCATGTTTTTCTAAAGTTTTGCGCGCTGTTGTCGGTGCGCTGGATCGTTTATATGTAGTTGACTTTCTGTTTAACTTTTTAAATTTCTCGGCTCCTCCGATATTCTCTTTCCTTTCTTGCGTGTGGTGGCGGAAATTCTATCATGGCTTTCTCGTTATCATTCGAGGCAATACCATGCATCCGTGTGCGATGCCAGATCAATTCAAGGTTGGCAATCTCCTTGATCATTTCTGGTGACGTGCTTTGCGGCTACAAGTTCAACTTGTCTAGCACTAGTTCCTTAATTTTATCTGCGTGTAGGTGTTCTTCTTGCTTGTCGAAGCCAGAGTCCCCGTTAGATGGCGCCCTATTCTTAATTGCCAAGTTCTCTTTTCATACGCCTCATTCTGAAACTTAACGTCCAGGAAATTAGCGACATACCTGGTCTCCAACAACAACTAAGCCTTTTCCCATACTAGATGTAGTCGTCTACGTGGATTCTTTGTTTCCATAACCTTTTCCCATACTAAATTAGCGACAAACCTGGTCTCCATATATCGTAAATTTGATTACTGACTTTTTTTGACCCAGTGTTGTCTTCCATAACCCAGTATTATGGGCCTCCTTTCCCCGGGATGAATTAGGTCTGATGGTCTTGCTTGATGCGCAATAATCTATAGGCTTTCTGCTATATGTTTTTCAGTTTGATTTATCGACGTATTTCTTTAGTTGATATAACTGTTGTTATTTCGTCTCATTATTTTTTTCTTTTGGAAGGTGGAAGTTCTCTTGCCTGTAAGTTGTGTTGTTTCTTATTTATTTTGGGTGTGGGGCCCCTTTAGCTTTTAATATATGAGTTAATTGTGGATAGTATGAAACTAATGAAAGTGGGTTAAAAGGAAAGGATTATTCTTATGTTTGTTGAGCAAACAAATGAATGGATGGCTGTGTGTAGGCTCAGCCTGGAATATTTTGTGGGCAAGAAGTTGGGCATGGAACAAGCTTTCCTTCATCGAGAGCACCCTCAGACCATTCTTATTCATCTATGTATCTCAAGAGCGCTGCTCGAAATGGTTCTCCCCCTTGGCGAGATGATGACAAGGATGGGCATTACATGTTTGCGCTCGGGGAAAATTTAACTTCTCGCTGTAAATACACCTGACCACATTTGTTGGATCCCTCTCGTTTTCACAGTTAGACGCTTGTGTATGCTGTACTGGTTGGTTGTTTTGAAGGCAGAGTTGCTGCCTGAGTGGTGATGATTTACCTTTTCCATGAGGCAACCGAGTGTTTGTTTTCCTTTTTGATACATTTCACACTGGGACATGTTTCTGTTTCTAAAACATATTGGTGCTCATGGTGCCTTGACTGTTATTTTTTGCAGCCTTATCAGTTCTTTTTAAATGACATCTCTTATCTATCCATTTCTTTTGATTTAAAAATGTTCGTGAATTTTCTTGTTTCTTGTCTAAGGTTGGTCTATGTGCAAACGGCTAGGATCTTTTCTTTCCATTTTAAGTCTTCACTATTTTTGGCCTCTTTTTTTCCGAAGCTATTTCTTAATGTTTCATGGGTTGTACTGTTCAGAGATTCAATTTTACGAGCCACTTACTTCATGTTGTGCACATCCAAGAATTCAAAACTTAATTGTTTGTTGTTTTTTGCTTCATTCACGTAGGAATGATCTTTTGGTATTTATTCCTCCCTTGTCTCACTTGAACCTTGAAACCATTGTTGGATATCAATTAGATCCCTGATTCCCCGTGGAGATATTTTGGCCTCTTTTTCTGCAAAAAAATTAAGTGCAAAGGCGATTTTGATTTTTGAAAAGATATAGTTATCTATTCTTTACGTTGTTGTTCTTTGCTATGCTGTATTACTGTCTATGGCTTGTATTTGTATCCTAACATTTATATTTTTATGTTCTGCAGATAAAATTCAAAGCAAGATGGGTGAAGGTGAGTAATTTCTATGTGACTTGAATGACTGGCTTGTACAAATTGTCACTGTGATGCTATTCTTTTGATGTTTCTCCTTTTTGGTCCCGATTCACTCCAATATTGTTCTGCAGGGACGTTTGGCCAAGTTTTGGAATGTTGGGACCGAGAAACTAAGGAGGTGCAGTTGTGTGCAAATACGGAACTGGTTTGACTATCGTAACCATATCTGTATTGTAAGTATTTGATTGATTTGTGATGGATTGATTTCCCCAATATACAAATAATTTGGGGGTTAAGACATCGGTGAATTCAAATGGTTTTAACAGGTATTTGAGAAACTTGGACCAAGTTTGTATGATTTTCTACGGAAAAACAATTACCGCTCATTTCCCATTGACCTAGTTCGGGAGCTGGGCAGACAACTATTGGAATGTGTAGCATGTGTGTTGATCCAGTTTCCTATTTTCCTTTGAGCTATTTCTTCTATAGTTTTTTCCTTTGTATTATGCAAATTATGTTTTTATCATTAGCTGATAATAGTTGTTCATCATCTTACTTGTAATGGGGTCCTTAGGAAGTTAGTTGTAGATTTAATATATCATCAGACTGTATTGTTTTTTGTCACTGTGGGTTAGCTCTTGCTAATTTTGTGTTTTTTTCTTTCATAAAATTGCAGTTATGCATGATTTGCGGCTTATCCACACGGATCTGAAGCCTGAAAACATATTATTTGTTTCTTCCGACTACATCAAAGTTCCAGACTACAAGGTAATCTTGCCATTCATACTTCATACTATTAATGTTTTCATGTTGGCTGTTTCTGATCATGAATGTTGTTTTCAAATGCTCTGTAGGGTTCGTTCCGGTCCCCGAAGGATGGTTCATGCTTCAAGAGGCTGCCCAAATCAAGCGCCATTAAGGTGATTGATTTTGGTAGCACAACTTACGATCATCAAGATCATAACTATGTTGTATCAACAAGGCATTACCGTGCACCAGAGGTCATCCTGGGTATGTTTGATCCTACCGTTTCATTTCTTAAAATGACTTTCCTTGTATTTTTAACAAAATGAGGCTCATAGGAATGGGATGGAGCTACCCGTGTGATATCTGGAGTGTCGGCTGTATTCTCGTTGAGCTCTGTTCTGTAAGATGGCTCTAACCGTTCAAAATTCACGTCCGGCTTCAGCTTCCATGTGGCTTAGTGTGCCATGCTAACTCTTTTTTGACGGTGTGCAGGGAGAAGCATTATTTCAGACACATGAAAATTTGGAGCATTTGGGAATGATGGAGAGAGTGTTAGGTCCGATACCACAGCACATGTTGAAGAAAGTGGAGTAAGTTTGTTGATTGCTTTGTTCGCCTTTAGCTTCTATCGGGTGAAAGTAGTACCTAACCTTGCGCAATGGGGCTGCAGCCGTCATGGTGAAAAATATTTGAGGCGCGGCACGCGGTTGGACTGGCCGGAAGGAGCGACGTCACGGGAGAGCATCAAAGCAGTGTCAAAGCTGCCGCGGCTCCAGGTATTTACAGTTTACATGTCTTTGTGATGTTGGTACAGGTTATGGGTTCGACAATGCTGAGAGAGTTCGTTTTTGCTTGCAGAATTTGGTGATGCTTCACGTGGATCACTCAGCCGGTGACTTGATCGGGCTGTTGCAGGGCCTTCTAAAGTATGATCCGGCTGAACGGCTTACAGCGCGGGAGGCACTCAGGCATCCCTTCTTCAGCAGGGAACGCAGAAGGCTATAGCATTAGTAGGGCTGTTGATCTCTCTCCCGCTTAAGCGCCAAGGACAAGCATTTCATGCCTGGGATCCAGCTCCGGCCTTCTGCCCGTATTGTATATATGGGGACACTCTTTTCTACGATTGATGAGAACGCAACAAAGAAAGAGCTGACTTTGTTCTCGTTCTTACGGTTGATGGCTCGGTGCTATAAAGTCCATATTTTTTCTGGCGATCTTCATCTCTAGGTGTAAAAATTATGTGGAATTTGTAAATGTAGCTTACAAGCAACGCCTTCTTTTCTTTTCGGTGTTATTTTGTGTTTCGTACGAGCAAACCTGGTAAGGATATATTGAATCGAAATTTTGCTTAGAAGCTTGGCGACTGTTGGCTTATGTGCTACATTAAGAGGATAGCGGTGGGGGTAATCTTTTAGCACGATGATTCTTTTGAGGCAGCAGAGAACCGAGGATGAACGGAAAAATTGGGTTATTATTTTCTAGCATGATGAGATTGATACAGTGATTGGCAACTTTGATGTGATAAGCTCTTAGACCTGTGAAGCGCGAAGCATTTATTCTGGTGGCATTTCTGGAGCGGGATTGTTTATGAGGAAAGATGTATTCGGCGGTTGGGAGGATCCATAAAAAAGGTTTCATAACCTCATTTTTCCAATAAAACGAAAAAAAACTTTGAGTGTTGTACGCACTGTTTCTCTACTCTGAATAGGCATGGCCTAAGACATGGAAAGACACTTTCTCGATGCTCAAGTTTCCCCCCACCTTGGTAACAAGGCTATTAAGTGGGCATGAGAGGTCGAGGGACAGGCCATGGCAAACTAGGTGAACCAACAAGAATATCGGTGTTCGAATGGGCGTTTGACCTCGGGATATCATGCTTGTAGGAGGCTGGAGATGTGCTACCAGCTGCCTGCGATTACCTAGTGATGGTCAAGGGAGGGGTAAAATTAAAACTAAATGTGATAGTGCTGGTAAAGGAGTCCAGGACTATCTGTGTGCAGAGGAATAGTACGCGGCCACGGTTAAGCAGATTCTGAGGTGAGGCATGGGGTGCATTCACGGGACTGGAAATAGCATGGGAAAATTGGGTCGTGCAAGATTATTATCGTATGCCTTTGGCAAACCAGGTCAACTAACTAAGCCGACAACGCATGAGCAAAATATAACGCCAATGATGGACCGAGTAATATACTCACAGAAGAGACTGCACTTACCGATAAGCTGGCCAATTACAGTCTAAATTTACCCCAGGACTTCACACGTCTGGAGTGACACACCGGGGCTCATCAACTTGTATGCAATAGCGGATCACCTAAGAATATATGTAGCCAACTTCACTTGGGGGATGTTTGTGTCATGCGCTAGCATGGGCTGGGCCCAAAAAATTGTTGGTGCTCATGCAGAGAGAGAGACAGAGAGAGCCAAGCTGTTGGTGTTCTGTTGGACCATTTCACATTATGTCTCAACGATATGTGTATAGAAGAGAGCAAGAAAAGAACAACAAAAATATAATGCACAGTCTTGAAGGCATGCAAGATGTAACAATTTCCTTTAAGCTTAATTCACTAATGATAGATTCAACTCTACAAATGCAAGCGGCTATCAACGAATTTCATGCAGGATATATTGAAGACTACTTAGATGAACACAACCAAACCCTAAACATCTATGATGCATCATGGAGGGATAATGTTCTACTGTTCTTCCTGTGCACAACAAAATTATAAACATGAACTTGGATTTCAACCACATAATCCATATTCCACTCTTAGCATGATTTCATATGATGTTGTATCATAAGCTCTCATTTTATAGCCAAGATATTGATTGGACCATATATTTATATAGATGGTTAAGAGGGCTTTGAAAGAGACATAACACTTAGTATTGCAATGCTTTGATAATTAAACTAATTTTTTTTTCTCCATTATTTCAGAAATTATCCATAAAAAATGGCATTGTCCTCGTGCCTTAAACCCCTGTATAGGTGGTTTACATTGGTTTATGTCCCCGTCTGGCCACGCCTTATGTGGGTTTAGATTTGGGTTAATCAACAAGTACATGAAACCCAAGCATGAGTACTATCTGTAAATCAAGTAAGAAACCATGATTACAAGCTGACATACGGTTTTAGTAGTAAGGATCTGACACCAGGAATCAAACATTCTTACATGACCGTAAGTTAGAAACCACTGCTAATCCCATGGGCTCTATATTGCCCATTGCATGACCGTAAGTTAGAATACATGGCCCATGGTGCAAACGTGGGTTATTACACAAATAGTAATTTTGAACTAGTAATGCCATTTTAACTTTACCAGTATAGGCACCCAGACCGTCGGGGGTCGGGGTCTCAGGGGCAGGGTTGGGTGCGTGTGCGTGCGTGCGTGTATTAGGCTTTGGCCTTCCATTGTAACCAAAATAAAATACAAAAGATGTTTACAAGTATAGGGGCTCTCACGGGCCTAAGTGTGTGATACTCAATTATAAGGGAATCCTCCCTTCTTTGGCAGGATTCATGGATCGGACCGAAGAGTTTTTGTCTCGAATCTAATATCTCGAATCAAATCTTGAATTTTCTTTTTTTTGGTTAGAGGGAGGCTGAAGCCTAAAACACACACACACACACACACACACACACTCTCGGAAGTCGAATCAAATTGGTTTTTGCTTCAAATCTAACTATCTCGAATCAAATCTTGAGTATATTTGTTTGGTTACAAGAGGAGAGCGAAGCCTAACACACACACATGCATGCACCCCCTTGGAGTCGAGCTCCCCACCAGCAGCATCAGCACCGAGGCGTGCTGTGGATACAAATCTTGAGTATTTGATCTAATTACCCAAATGTACAACGAATGATTTATTTATTACCTTGCACTTTTTCAACCAAATATTGGGTTGGTGAAGCAGTTGGTCACCAACATGCCAATTTCATGCACTTCTCATATAAATGCGCCTATCAGGCTTCCTTATATGCACTAGATCCAAAGAGATACCAAACCTGACCAGAACAGGTGGGTCAGGTCCAGATCCAATTAACTCCCTCATTCACGGGCCTGATTTTCAGACAGCTGCACCACATTAAGGGCGACCCTCTGATGAAAATGGGCCATCTCCTTCAACATCCTTAACCAATCGTCTGACATGGCAGTTGAACCCCAGATACTGTGGCAATTTCGTGTTTTGGGTTATTTTCGTGTCTTCTCAAAGTCAGGTCAACCCAGTAAACAAGAAACTGCCTTCATGATGTACTCGACGAACCTGACAATGGACTTTTCGGGTAGCCGACTAGCTTAGAGCCGAACCTTTGTTTTCGTCTCAGTTTTAGTTTTTGTTAGCTTTTTTGGGTGGACAACAACACGGACTTTTCAGGTTGTGTTCCTTTCCTCTCTGAAATTGACAATTTATGTTTCATGTCATGTCATCTCGTGTTCGGGTCAAAAATGGTCCGTGCATACACAACCCGACTTTTTCATGTCCACTTTAAGTGGACACGAGTAAGGGCATCTGTGGATGTTGAGTTTCTGTGTTCAGGTCGGCTTTCCGTTCGGGTTTTAGTTTAGTTGCAGTTAGTCATTTCGTGCGGACACGTCCAAGCACTTTTTGGGGAGTGTTTAATGTCAACTGGGAAATTGCAGGCCTGTTTCGTGTCAAAATAGATGAACTTGAAAACAACTCTATTTTCCCCCTCATCATTTTTGGGCGGATATGAATCTGGTCTTTTCGTGTCGTATCCCCAATCTTAACCTTAATCTCAGCCATCCAAGTGGACGATTTTGGACGGTAGAATCAATCAACAGTTGTGGCCATTCAGTTGTATTCAATTGAACGGCTAGGATTCAACGTAGGAGATGCCATCCTGAGAATAGTAAAAGTGTGGGTCAGCACGATTAGCGCCCGGTTATCACGCCGTGGCTACCAAAACGAGTACCCGGAGTCGTTGGATTCATCTGGTTTGGCCTGTGATGTTCAGTCTTTTCTTGCTTGGTATTAATTTCCTGTTTCATGCATTTAATTTACTCTCTCTCTCTCTCTCTCTCTCTCTCTCACACACACACACACACACACACACACACATGCACAACACATACAGGAAATAAAAAGACATGACCACAATCCCAAACGTGACACGAAACCCCGATATGAACACGACTTAAATAGTCTATGTTTGATCCAACATAAAGTGGCACTAAAAAATGTCTTGTTTTGACAGGAAAGTTGACATAACACGATACAAGCACGACCCGAAATACAAACTAGCAGGCTCTATCGCTCACCCATAGCGTAAATACACTGACACACACGTATTGCCCCCTCTCTGGCCATGCATAGCGCGCGCGCACACACACACACACAATTTGAGTGAACCAAACCCACCACCGCAATCCACGCCAAATCTAAGGGACATTCTTTAACTGCGGGCCCATAATTTTCATTACCAGAAACTCGTCCTTCGTTTGTATTTTCTTTCTTCAATCAATTTCAGAAAAAGGAGCATAGCATGAATAATTAGTAACGATGATTATTTGCTAAAGTTCATTATTTTTTAATTATGAATGTCATCACCTTGATGGACCTCCCATTATAACGGAAAGAAAGGAAAAAGCTGAGAGCTTGATGGACTGAAACATGGGCTTGCTTGCTAAACTTAAAACTTTAATTTTTTGGAATAATTTTAATTAGAACAAATCTTGGGCTCGTTAAGGTCGAAAATTGATCTTTTTAACGTAATTTTTCTAACATATATACATGAAAATGCTATATATGCTCAACTATACGAACCTATATGAGCTGACATCTCACAGCTTGCCTTGCTAGCTTATACAAGTGGGGTCTAGCTCATCATGCTGGGTTCACGAGCCTAACCAAGACAAACCAACGGGTGTCTCGTTCCAAAGCCCTTGCCGTACTGGCAACACTATGGATAAGGGTCGTTTCATGCAAATATGGGGGCATTCATACAGCAATAACTTAAGCCATATTTCTCTCTTTTTCTTTCTTTTTTAATTATATTCTTTCTCATTTTTCTTTGTTTAATTAATAATTTGTTAGTTTGCAGTCTGAATGTTGGTTTTAAGTAGGGTGTTCATGATTCAGTTTGGTTCAATTATAGTTCCTAATATAACCGAGTCGAACCAAACCGTTCCACACTTAAAAACCAAATTCGTTCTAACAGTTTGGTTCGGTTCCAATGGTTCCTTAAAGACCTCTAATTCAAGACATGAACAGCACAGGAAGGCTCTTCGGACTGGTGGGTCAACTCGAAAGGAAAGTCGAGTCCTATACCCGAGGGCATTGGACATCCGGGTAGGGCTCTAGCACAGCTTGAAAATGAAAAATACGTGCAAACAATATTTCGTTTCGTTAATTAGTTGGTATTACGTATGACCCTTGATCTTCTTAAACTAACATATCAACCGTTGATATCATTTTCGCCCCAAACACGTTACATTGAATTCAATAATTGCCTAACATAAACTAAGCCCCTAATTTAATGCATCATGACAACTTTTCTTGATCATTTTTCCAATAATAAATCCAATCATTTATCTTCCACACACACACATACATGGGGATGCTCCATCTCCACTCTATATAAACACACGCTTGGCATTGCACAATACACAACACCACTATTTCTTCTAGAGGGAGAGCGAACATAACCATGGCTTCCTCTCACTATACCACCTTCTTCCTCCTCTTCACGCTTCTCATTGTCTCGTCTCTGCAGTCTCAAGCCAGAGAGAGCCATTTCTTCAGCAAGACAGCACCGAAGCAACAAGGCGAAGATCAGCCGGAAGACTTCACGCCACTCTCCGCTTTCAAAGAAAACACTTCCCCTACGTCTGAACAACCCTTCACCTCCTTCGCCGAAAGCCAAAATCATGGTCTTTACAGCCATGAATCGTTCCCCACCGACGATCGTCCCCATCAAAACCCACCAACCGTCGATTTCCCTTCTTTCAAGCCACTCCCCAATGAGTTCGACCAAAGCTTTACAAGCAAGGATCCTCACTCTGGCTTTTCTGGCTACGGCATGAGCGACACCAGAGTCTTCAAGAACGGGAAATACTTTTATGACGTTAAGAACGAGAAATATCAAAACGGATACCCGTATCATACGGGTCCAAATGGTGCTGGATTTGAGAATCCAACTTACAATGGCGTTGATCGAAGTGGGTCTGGATTTGGGTATCCTTACAACAAGGGTTCATCTGAGTCTCGCTTTGGTGAGGACAGATATGGAGGGTATGGCAGCTACGGCACCAATGGCTTCAATGGCAACTATGAGACCAACAACTACAACCAGGAAGAGGAGGATAAGTTTGTTCCTTAGAGAAGGGTCTTCTAGTAGCGAAGCTTCTGTGTTCTTTTCATTTTGTTTCATATAGTTTCTTATGTTTGCTTTGTTCAGGCGTTCTGCAATGCATGATTTCTGCAAAATCAAACTGATTCAAGTATTGGTTTCAGTCTTCTCTGGTTTATGCAAAGTAAATAATCTCTGTGATCAATGTTTTTGTTATTAGAAAAAGAGAATTATTGAAGCCACAACTGCTTGTTAAGGCAACGGCGGATCTATATTGAGCGAAGGCCCAAATCCTCCTACCCGAAGCTTTTATAGAAATCAATGAAAAAGATGGCGGGACAGTTGAATATGAGTTATAATTGCATGGCTCCGCCCCACCTAAACAGTTTTCAAGGACTCATCTCTTTCTTTTTTTTCTTTAACAAAGTGAGACCCAAGCTTAAAATACACAAATGCACCCCTTCAGAATCGAACTAAGAGACCTATCTTCTGTGTGTCCCCTCTAAGACAAGAAGAAGAAGATCAGATTTATTAAGAAAGTGTTAGATTATGAGGCATAGCCTGCAAAACGTTACAACAGGCCCAGTTACAGTGGCCCACTCGCTGCTAGTCAGGCTCCAAAACGAGTAATTGAGGCCCATGTTTGATTACAAGGCAACTGAGCTTAGGTTCCAGTTTCATAAGTTCAGGCCTCGTCCTTAACAAACCTGCTTAGGCTGGTGCTTCGTTCTTCCAGCAAATCCATTTTCACATTTCTCCTCATTGACATGTGAAACTGAAGCGGACTTCGGTTTCGGATCTGTGCTGTTTTGGTTTCATTGATAATTTACAATTTTTAGGGATTTTAACGTTGAAAAAGAAAACAAAGATTTGCAACCAATGGTTCTGATTCGGTTTTGGTTCTAGCTCTTAAGGCTTCAGGAGCAGTTCGAGTTCGATTCAATGCGGGGCTCCGTCTAAGCCAACCGCTTCTCTTGGCAGATATAAAGAGGAGAAAGAAGAGCTGCTGATTGACATAATTCAAGAATGTAAGCATTCACGAACCTCTTCATAGGCGAGCCTGGGTTGCGGCTTCAACCAAGAACAAAAGAAAAAAGAAAAAATTAGGATTGGTGGTCTGAAATTTTGAAAAATAATATTCAGTGTCTGGCCGGAATAGTGTCTTGCTGGAATTTCACTGAACTGAAATTCGCTGCCTCACCAGAAAATTTTTAGGTTCCCCACTAAATGCAAAGTTTGATGCAATGGCTATTCGACGTATTTAAGATGGGGAGAACTTAATTGACTTTTCAAACTTCAGGTGGCGCGGCCGCCCCTCACCGACTTTGTCTGGAATTTTGGTAGATTTTAAAGGTAGTTTGGTGTTTTTAGGTAGCGATAGTGTCTCGTGCCAAATAAGGGTAAAAGAAAGTGCATTAGATGTGATTATTTTAAAGGAATTTTACTAATGACTATCAAAATAAACGTAGGATGTGACTATTCAAATATGAGTGAAAGTGAAATAATCTAAAGGAAGGTGTGCCTTGAAACTCTATCGTATTGGAACAAATCATAGAAATACATGCATAAGAAACCAATATACAACAATTATAAACAATGCTCTAATAAATAAAAACAACAAATCTAAAGTAAGTCATTAATAAATTGTACGGAAAATACAAGTAAAAATAATAATTAGAAAAAAAACTTATCTTTGCGAGTCGTCATTGCATACTTGCTTTAAAGAAATCAGTGCTCCACTAAATAGTACGTATGGGTACCTATGCTTTCATCAAAAGATAAAATACACACAACTCAAAGCCACATACCTTACTTTGAGTCAACTTCAACCACGCCTCAGTCTCCTAGGGTGGAGGAAAATGATGATATGGAGCAGCCACACAACCATAGAGGACACACGCAGAGAGAGTGTTAATCATGTAAGTGTAGATTATGGAGCTCTAATCCTTTATTTATATGTGTCGTGATGTATCACAGATGATAGCTCCAATCCAAATGATACACCTCTTCGTCCCATAACCATTCCCACATAAAAACTCTTGTCATTAGATTAAAAGTTTTTCATGCAAAAGATAGACCAAATACAATTCCTAAACCTTAACCGGGCCCAACACGTGCATGTGGTCTAACATGTCCTCCCCAAACTCTTTTAACTAAGGTTCATTAGATACCAACTATATAAAGGACACATGGGTTTGTCTCATTCTTCAATATGGGACTAGACTTTGTCTTTTCTTGGTCATCATATGTGGCTTTTTATACTTAACATTCACATATATTAATGATGCATCAATTAAATATTTAGAAATACTAAACATGAATTAAATGTTATTAATGCACATGAAATTAATTAGCCCAACTTAATTAACATTAAATCCAATAATCTCCCACAAAGTCCTGAAGTGTAAAGTATTCTCCTAAACCAACCATTATATTATACTTTCAGTAATGGTACCTTCCGGTTTGAACCATTACCTAAGTTACCCAATATTATCTTTGGAGGAACTAAATGAACATACGTCTTCAACCTTGTAAAGGTGTTTATTTATAACAACATAATAAAAAGTTATGGCTTGATCTATAGGGGTGATGCATCAATGCCCATGCATTTATATCATGTTTCATGATTGACTTCAAGGAACAACCTAATTCACCTATTGTGGCCACACAATGTCAATCACATAGCTAAACATCTCCAAGGATATAGTGCTAGCATCATATCATAGGACTCGATCTTATTCAAAGAATAATCTCTTATTAAACTTTCAGTGATTATACTTTAGGTTTATATGAGACATATATAATAAAAGTATCATATAATATAAAGTTACTTCGTGTGATTCCCACTTAGTTAGGTTGGGTTACCATTGCTTTTAAATAAATCATGGGTTTTAGTTTCATCCTCAACCTAGATATCTCAACTAAAGCTATTGATAGACCTTTAGTCAAAGGATTATTTGTATTATTTTTGTATAAAACAAAATCAACAACCATGATCCCATCAGACATAAGAGCCCTTACACACTTTATTGTGTGATGTGTTTCCATTGCTTTTGATTTTACTTGGAACTAATAATCTTAGCAATGATAGTTATAATAACACACTTTATTAAAATTACAGGAAATGACTTCTTTATCATAGATAAACTGGACATAAGTCCCCTAAGCCATTCAACTTTCAATTCAATCTTATCTAAAGCAAATAGTTGTGTCTCAAAGATACAATGAGTCAAGCTAGTTTGTTTCTTAGATTTTCAAGAGATAATATCACCATCCACAAGAAACACATATCTAGTGACCTTATTACTCATAAATTTCTTTGTTATTTAGTTAGCATCACTAAATCCTTTAAAAATACAAGGATGCTTAGTGTAATGGAGTCAAAGCAAAATTATTTCCTTCACATAGCGAAATACTCTATCTAAAGCTTTCTAATGGGTTATATCTTAACAACTGGTGTATGTACTCAACTTAAATACAATAAATACAATATCTGGCCATACATAATTGGTTAGATACATTAAATTACTGTTAATTTGATAATATCATAGTTAAAACACGAGAATACAATTTTCATTCTTATACAAAGCCTTAAATGAATCATATTACAAGGTCTACAATTAGTATATCCAAATCTCTCTAAAAGTTTCTCAACATAAAGAAACTATGAGATTACTATACAATTAGTATACCTTATAATTTTAAGCCTTAAAATCACATCCGCCACACACATTATCCTTACTACGTAAGAACCACTTAATATCATTTACTATTCTCATATTAGAATCAAACAATAATATATCATCTAAGTACAAGCAAAAAATGATTAAAGAATTATTGACTGACTTAAACTAGACAAACTTATTATAGTCATTACAAACAAAGTCAAAAGATGACATCACACAATCAAACTTTTCATGTAATTGTTTAGGAGCTTCTTTTAAACCATATAATGATTTAACAAGCTTACATACCTTAAACTCATTCTCATGAGCTACAAATTCCTCTAGTTGATCTTATATAAATTTCCTCATAGTAGTCATCACGTAAGAAAATAATCTTCTCATCTATCTAATGGATTGTGAGGTTATATACAAATATCAGCGAAATTAACATTTAGATGGTGGTTAACAAAAAAATTAGAGAATAAGTATTGAAGTAATTTATTCCTTTTATTTGTGTGTATCCCTTAATAACTAACCTAACCTTCTACTGAATCTGGATCTCTTATTTGAATCAGATGGTGCATTCTAAGAAACCATGATGTTATGGTGATTTTGGACCAATTTGAATGCCGAAATGAGCACAATTTGAAGCGTTGGATTCGTTATTGAATAAGCTTCAATATAATAATGCATGTTGAATTTTACAAGTTATGGACATGAAATGGATCTTTTGGATCCCATGGTCACAGCTCGGTTTGGCACATACATGATTTCTATTGTGTCTCAGCTAAAATTAAAACCTCATTTATTCTGTTAAGGGAATTTTTCCTTATATGAACACTAGCCATTTCTGGCAGAAGGCTGAGCTTTCGCTTACAATAGTGAACTCGGCCCTTGTTCATTGCTTTATCTGGGACACCACGTCAAATAATGTTGATTCTTTTTTTTGGAGTTAAATGCTAATATGAGCTAAGGTCGAGCATAGTAATTACTCCGGATATCCATTTACCAACCGCACTCGGTGTAGGACAAGGCTTCATTTTGGTTCGAACTGCACAGGAAACATACTAATAACTTCAACATGCTTAATCTTTATCTTGGAATTGTATTTTTCAGCAATTTTCTTTTGAAAAGTACATGAATTCATTCACTATTTCATACATGGTCCATTACCATACTACTTCGATCCATTTTGTTTAGGCAAGCCCATCATGTTTGAATTGTGGGTTCGACTTGGGTGCAATTAGATTGCAAATTGGATCATCAAAAGGGGGTAGATCAAGAGTTTGGAATCTGTTAGAGCTTGAGCACAATGAAGAATGATTGATCAAACCGAACCCAACCTGAGACGAAGAGCATCATACATTGAATATAGATTGTAGAATTGAATCACAAAAAGGTGGTAGATCAAGAGATTGAAATCTATTAGAGCATGAGCGATGAGGAAGGATTGATCAAAGCGATACCAGGGATGAAAAGCATTGTTAGACAATTGAGTATCCTAGATTGGACTTAATATTGAAGACCATTCTTCAGGTGGGTTCTACATATTGACAAGATTCTTGTTGTTAAAAATTTTTACTGAAAAGTAATTTTGTAAATTAATCACACTGAAGTAGAACTTTCTACGAAGGAGGTAGCCCTCTTCCCACTAATAAAAGGTATGCATGCCCAGGGAATCGAACTCACACCCCGCATCTGGTGGAGTCGGGAGTCCTGCCAGGTGGGCTAACGCCCTCGTTGCTTCATTACACGGTATTTATTAAGATATTACAAGAGATGCCTATTTATGGATCTGGAGTTGTCCAAATCCAATCTTTATCGTGGGTCGGGTACATTACCCAAAATTAATAGATATCATCCTTATGGTATAATAAGTCCTTTCAGCTCACTAGCTTATCTCAGCTCAGCTCGCCAAGCTCGTTTAATTGAGTATAATTTTAGATTATAAGAACTTTCATAAAATTTAGATAACACATTTCTTTTCAATGTTCTATCTTGGTTCGTCAATGGGGAGGGCCACTGAACCGAAATGCTTGCCCTGGGTATGTATCGAACTCATGACCTTCAACTTATGAATCGACCTCATGGCCGGGTGAGCTATTGCTCCTTGTGTTGTTACATTAGTATTCTGTCGTTAAGACCATGAAGTCCGTATTGACCACATGCAAAGACCGACTTTCTTTTTTATTATAATGTGCCTCTAACCAGGACTTTGATACTCACACTGTTCACATTCATTTCCACGTTACCCCCTCCAAACGTAAAATCAAACTCTTTCTTCGTGAATTATAACTCGGAGAAGTCATCTTTCGAGGCGCAGGAATCACCGTTGAAGATTTTTGTGTTTCGGGTGGCACTCGTGTTGTGTAGTTCAACTGAAACATTACTTATGTTCTCTCTCTCTCTCTGTGTATGTGTGTCTCTCCCTCCGCCACCCCGAAAGAAAAAGTCGAGCCACTGTATGAAAGTAACGTTTGTTGGATAGCTATTTACAATGTCTCTCTCTCTCCAAAAAAAAGTCAGCAAATCAAAGTAATCTTTGTTGAATAGTTATTTACAAAGACTCCCTCTCTCTCACACACGACTCTCTTAAATGAGAAACAATGGTGCGATATCCGTGATGTGATTGGCAAGTTGTGCGGAGGCAGTTTGCTTTGACCACATCGAGGATGGACGATAAGAGCCCCACCTTAATTTGTTGGTAGACCGCAGGGATCGATCAATTGTTGACAAAATTCATGGACATACATGCATAATAAATCAATATACAACAAATGTAAACATTTTTCAATCGATCCAAAATAAGACATAAATAAATCATAAAGATTGACCCAAGAGAATTCCAAAATCTAGGCCCAAGCCCTATGCACGCATGAGCATGCGTGTGGTCTAGCGTGTACTCACCAAGCTCTTTGAACCATGGTTCATGAGTTGCCAATTATATAAAGGACACATGAGTTTGACACATTCTTAAATATGAGATTAAACTTTGTTTTCTTTTGGTCATCACATGCACAAATCCCTCACTTGTGACTTTTTATACTTTAGGACTTTCACATATATCAATTGAATATTTGGGATATATACATGAACTAAATGTTATTAATGCATATAAATTTAATAAACTCAACTATAATTAACATTAATACAACATCAATTGAGTGGAAGACTCTTATGTGCAATTGAATTGAAGACTGGCTAAGCGGTCAACGTTGACGTGCACGCCATAGGAAAGTAGGAAGGAGAATAAGGTGACACTTCGATTTATGGTAGACAATTGTTAATTGACTATCACGGACATCACCATAATGCTTCACGTAATCTCCTCTCGTCATGCACTGCCTCCCCAATGAACGAGACTTGTTGCAGCGGTATACACTGTGAGGTAATCAAAATCATCTTCAAGCTGGAAATTCACAATGCGAGGTTGCACAAAGTATACACAAGTATGTTAGTACGTGCAAACACGCATATACACACAATCTGTGTGTGTGGTTCTTGTGTTGGTCGGGTGCTCCCAAGTTTATCACAAATGAATACCTAAACTATGACCCACACCCGAATTTCTCGGGTTGGCACGAAATTAACTTCCTTATTTATTGGAGTAATTGAGCAAAGGCAAAACCTAAGTCAAGTCTTTTTATAAGGAAATTGGTATATGCTACTATACTTAAATATTACAATATTTAAACAAGTCTCAACCAATTGAAATTTGAATTCTAAAAAAAATGTACATGTATATTTTTCGAAAGCATACTTTATTAACATGTGTAGTTTTTATTTTTTGAATTCAAATTTAAACCATTTATCAACTCAAAATAAATAATTGAGATTTGTTTGGATGTACTAACACTTAATTATAGTAGCATATGTCAGGTTCCCCTTATTAAAGGTAAGTTGCATGACTTTAGATCATAATTTGTATCTCATTGAATAACTCAAGAAGGTGAGACGATATTTTGTTATTTATTTCAAAAGGGTCCCTATTCATATACCTTTTTAAAAGTCTCCGTCGTCACACCAATAATAATAGTCTCCTCTATGGTAAATAAGAAGGGAAAGGAAGAGGTCAACTATTACAACTAAGCCTTTTATGGGTCAATTATATGGATTCTTTATTTTTTATGGAATCCATGGTAAATTCGAAAAAGTTTATTTTGGTTGTCAGAAGCCAAACGGAATCCTCCTCCTTTATTCAAACACGAAACAAGGCCATGAAAAGGTTGAAGTCAAGAAAACAAAAAATCCAACATTTAATTCAAACTTTTCAACACCCTTTAGGAGAAGAAACTAAAAATTTTCAAGAAGCATTTGATGGGCGGAAAGTCGTACGCCTTTTTCATGGATTATGGTGCATATCACACATTTTCAACACTTTTTAGGGGGGAGAAAACTAAAAAAATTTAACAACTTCTTTGGCCCAACTAACTTCACACATTGAATAAGGTATCAGCACAAATTACCTTCAAGTAGAAGGTCCGAAGATCGATATTAAGGGTGTGCATATCTGCCTGTAAGGATCCTTTAACTTTCCTAATTTATTTATTTTGTTACAAGTAGAGCCCGAAGCCTAACACTCACACACATGCACCCTATGAGAGTCCAACTCCCTATCAGCAGCAACAAAGCGCCCTGCCGTTGAGCTAACGTTCTTGGTGCCCTAGCTTCCGTATTTAAAGCAAAGTTATTTACATCATATTCTACAATTATTTTAAGTGGGGGCCAGGGCCCATGCTGAACACCAACAAATCCATTGCCCAACTCTTTAAGTATCCTGCATGAAATTCAGTTCATCAGCCATTCCCTCTCATGGATTTCTTCTCGTCTTTGCAATCTCTGGGTTCATTCCCTATCGTTTATCAATCTGTGATAACTCTCTTCCTCCTTCTCTTGCTCCTTGTTCGTTTGTTATCTTCCAAAAAAGGCCAACAATGGAACCTGCCGCCGGGGCCGAAAAGGCTACCCATTGTTGGCAACCTGCACCAGATAAGTAGGGTTCCCCACCGCACCCTTCAACTCCTTTCCAAGGAGCATGGCCCATTAATGACCATGCACATGGGAAGAGTCCGAGCCATCGTCGTCACCTCTAAAAACCTGGCCAATGAAATCATGAAAAAGCAAGACCTCTCTTTCGCAAGTAGGCCGGACTTCGTCGCCGGAAAGCTGCTTTCTTATGGCGGCATGGACATCGCCTTTGCGCCTTATGGTGACGACTGGCGAACCTCACGAAAGCTGTCCATATTGAAATTTTTTAGCTTGAAGAGTGTCCAATCCTTTAGAGCAGTTCGCGAGGAAGAATTACTTGATGTCGTTCATGTCATCTCTCAGTCGGCCGTCACCAGCGGCGGGGCCGTGAATTTGAGTGAGTTGGTGCTGTCCTTGATGACGAACATACTTTGCAGATCCACCATGGGAGATAGGTATGCTCTTGGGGAGTACAGCAAGAGCAGGCTGCATGGGATTGTGAAGGAGATGGAGGCCATGCTCGCCGGATTATTCATTTCCAACTATGTTCCGTGGTTGGGGTGGCTCGACTCGATCACGCAGATGAATGCGAGGCTGAAGAAGAATTTTAGTGACATGGATTCTTTCTTTGAGGAAGTAATCCAGAGGCATGATGAGCATAGCGAGGTTGGTGCTGATGCTTATTCAGCTGGAGATCTGATCGATGGGTTCCTTGAGATGCAGAAGGACGAGAACGAGCAGGTTCCTCTCTCCAAGGAGCGCATCAAAGCAATCCTCATGGTGAATTTCTCTCTCTTTCTCTATGTGTGTATAGTAGTAATAAGCTTTTATAAACATACCCACTACACGATCTTTGAGATGAAAGGTTTCAAAGATAAAGCAAAAATACAACAATATTTTTAAATTCAAATTTTAATCATGATGAATATATTTATGTAAGATCATGAACTGAATGACATTATGTATTTACTGCTACCTAAAATATAGAGTATACAGACAAATACAGAGAGAGAGAGAGAGAGAGAGAGAGAGAGAGAGAGAGAGAGAGAGAGAGAGAGAGAGAGAGAGAGAGAGAGAGAGAGAGAGAGAGAGAGAGAGAGAGAGAGAGATTCTTTATACTTGGGTAGTAGTACATAAGCTCTACAACTCTGATTTCATGCATTTTTCTGAAGATAACAGTGCGTATATGTTATATTTGTCGTAACTTACTTTCTTCAAGTTATATGAATTATTAGCTGAGTTTCTCATAATATTTCCCCCATATGGGTAGGGTTCCCACGTTAAGAAATCTTGTAATCACCAACCCCTGGTTGGTTCAAGCGGCCTGACACTCTCTCTTTTTAAAGAGAGGTCTTGAGTTCCAGTCTCATGAATGGAGAAAACCAGCACTCGGAAAGCTTTACCCCCCTTATCAGAATGATCTGGCTCGAACTGGATTAGTCGGGTCCTTTAGGCTTTTAAATACAAGCCATGACATATTCTTTTGTCGTCCAATAAACTCGGTGTACGTATGTGTGCCCACAGCGCGTGTTTATATGTGTGTGCGTGCGCTCGTGTGTGTGTGTATATATATATATATATATATATATATATATTTGACATCAAAACCAAGACGTTGCTTATTAAAACACTGCTTTAACATTTGGGTAATGCTCAAAATTTCAAGGGAATCGGTTGGTCAAGACCTGCATGGTAGTGACACTGAAACACGCCTCTCCTGGCGAGGGAATTGACTCAAGAAAACCTTGAAGTAGAATGTCATCAGTTCGATGGTGAGGCTGTACACATCTATTAAGGGTGTCCCGGGGGCAGCCAGAGCTTATAAATATTAGTCATCAGGGACATAAGTGCTGAGGTGCACACCCCTCAACTCGGTTCGAGGGCCGAAACTCAGCGGCTTCCGAGCAGGGAACACTAGGTCTGGTAATATAATTAACGCGTGTCAATGGCAGATCCAAAAAGTTGTTCCGAGTGGGAGTGGCTTTAAAAAAAATTAAATTCTTTAAAAATTTTAATAGAAAATTTTCAGAATTTCAAGTGAGGATTTGCCACTGTTATCGTGTCAGCATGACGAAAGGGAATTCACCTGGTTAAGGATTTATTCTTAAGTTGAAGGTCATGAGATCAATATCCCGGGTGTGCATCTGGCTCAGTTCTCTCATTTTAGAATAAGAAAAGATCGACTCATGTTTAGTTTGACCGGTTCTTTACGTCACAAAATGACTGAACACAACCCACCATCCGAGAGGGTTTTAGTGAAACTGAATGGAGTATTTTCGGGTAATGAAATTCAACTCCATATCCAACCCGAACAGTGAGCGGGTAGTGTGTTAGATTTAGGTATAACAATTCGGACCCGCCCCATGGATACTTGTTCTGCCCCTCCCCCATGGGTTGGGTTTCTAGATCTTAAAACCCATTCCGAACGGAACGGGACGGGACATAAGATGAATGAGATGTGGGGTCTCTGTTCCGGAGTATTTAAACTAGGATTATTTACGATTGGCGGGTTTCTGCTCTCAACCTTCACCTTCTTAAAACCGAGAAATCCCCTTCTCCATTTACATCTCCCCCTCTCTCACACACACACCCCTCCGGCAAGATCCAGTTTTGAAAGGGTGGTGACAGTATTTTGGTAGCTGGTACACTCTCTCTCACACAGCAAAGGCACGGTGGTCTCTTTGGCAGGTTTTTGCTCTTCGCCTTCCCCCTCCTAAAACCGAGTTATCTCCTTCCCATTCGCATCTCCCCCCCCCCCCGATGAGATCCAATTTTGAAAGGGTGGTGGCGGTATGCTAGTCGCTCGCACTCTCTTTCTCAGGGCAAGGCACGGTGGTCTTGCTTGTTCATATTTGAAAGGGTATCTGTTTACATAGTAAGGAATGGTGGTATGTTGTCTCATTTACATGCTAGTTTGTTTGAAAGGGTATGTCTGTTTACACATCCAGATTTCGTCACCACGTTGATCGATTGTTTCTTGTTTGTTCTATACCCTGTTTTTTAGGGTTCTTCTTTGTGTGAAAGATATTTAACTACCATAGGATGATGGGTGTGAGATGGGGCGGTTGAACGAAGTGACTGCAGGGCATGGACTTTAAGACCCAGGGGACAGGGCAGGGCGAGTGGAGGGGGGGGGGGGGCGGGGAAATCGTGAGGGACGGTGTCGGGTGGAGCTCCTACCCGCCCCATTGCCATCCCTAGTTAGATTATCAAATGGAATGAATCGACTGGTCTGATATTGGATGTGGTTGATCCGCTTTACATTCTTATTTACTTTGTTGTCATTGGCACAGAACACATTGATCGCAGGGACGGACACAACCGGGTCAGTGATCATATGGGCAATGGCGGAACTCATCCAAGATCCCAAGGCAATGGCCAAAGCTCAAGAAGAGGTCCGGCGGATCGTCGGCAGAAAAGAAAGAGTTCACGAAGCCGACGTCGAGAAACTCGAATACCTCAAATTGGTAGTGAAAGAAATACTAAGACTTCACCCTCCGATTCCCCTGATGCTTCCAAGAGATTGCCGGCAGCACTGCAAGGTTGGTGGCTATGACATACCTCAGGGTGCAATGGTGTTTGTGAATGCATGGGCCATCATGAGGGACCCTAATGACTGGGTCGATCCACACGCCTTCAAACCCGAGAGGTTCTTGAATAAGGACATGGACTACAACGGTCAGCATTTCGAGTTCATGCCGTTTGGATCGGGCCGTAGGACTTGCCCCGGGATCCATTTCGCCATGGCCACCATCAACCTCACTCTTGCTAACCTGCTGTACTGGTTTAATTGGGAGATGCCTTCTGAGACGATGGATATGAGTGAAGTCCTTGGGACGACACTCCGCAAGAAGAGTGATCTGATCTTAGTTGCTCATCCTCACTTAGCTTAATTAATCATTATTAAGGTTATGCTTTACTGTGTCCTGTCTATGTTGTTGCATCGTATCCCTGTATGTGTATGTGTTGGTTCATCTTGGAAAATGCATAAAGATAATGCAGTCATGGCAGTTTAATGTGTTTTATTTTTCATAAATCGGGTTGATCTAAAATGAAGTTGACGGACCAACCACGGGATGGCTCGAGTGAGAAGGGCTGAGGCCCCTTGATCATTTAGTCTTGGGTCGATTCCCCAAAGCAACATGAACGGAGCAACGTGGTTCGGAGTCGTCCTCGCCTCTGATGCCTGACCATACCCGGGGAGATTAGTACTTGTCGATGTTGAAAATAGCAAAATTTTCATAAATACCATGTGATTTTTTAAATTTTATACCTCAAAGTCTCAGTATTTTAAGAGTGACGTGAGGTTTTCATGGATAATCATATAGAAACCCTAGACTTCTACTGTTATTTAAAAAAGAACTTGAGGTTTTACAACACATGCAAAAACTAATATTGTTAACTACGTGGTAATCAAATAATTGAAATCTCAAGTCATTAGTACAAGAGATGCCTATTTATGGATCTGGAGTTGTCCAAATCCAATATTTATCGTGGGTCGGGTACATACCCAAAATCAATAGATATCACCCTTATGGTATAATAAGTCCTTTCAGCTCAGCTCACCAAGCTCATTTAATTGAGTATAATTTTAGATTTTAAGAACTTTCAAAAAATTTAGATTACAATTTCTTTTCAATGTTCGGTACAAGGGGAGAGCACAACCTTTTTTAATGTTCTATCTTGGTTCGTCAATGGGGAGGGCCACTGAACCCAAATGCTTGCCCTGGGTATGTATCGAACTCATGACTTTCAACTTATGGACCTCATGGCCGGATGAGCTATTGCTCCTTGTGTGGTTACATTAGTGTTCTGTCGTTAAGTCCATGAAGTCTGTATTGACCACATGCAAAGACCGACTTTCTATTATATTATAATGGGCCTCTAACCAGGACTTTGACACTCAGGCTATTCACACTCATTTCCACGTTAATGACCCCTCCAAACGTAAAATCAAACTCTTTCTTCGTGAATTATAAACTCGGAGAAATCATCTTTCGAGGCGCAGGAATCACCGTTGAAGATTTTTGTGTTTCGGGTGGCACTCGTGTTGTGTAGTTCAACTGAAACATCACTTATGTTCTCTCTCTCTGTGTATGTGTCTCTCGCCCCCCTAAAGAAAAAGTCAGATCAAAGTAATGTTTGTTGGATAGCTTTTACAATGACTCTCTCTCTCTCTCTAAAAAAAGTCAGCAAATCACAGTAATCTTTGTTGAATAGTTATTTACAAAGACTCCCTCTCTCTCTCACACGACTCGGTCAAACGAGAAACAATGGTCCGATATCCGGTGATGTGATTGGCATGTTGTGAGGAGGCAGGCTGCTTTGACCACATCGACGATAGAGCATTAGAGCCCCACTTTAATTTGTTAGTAGACAGGAGGGCCTTTATGTTTGCAAGATTCGTAGACATAAATGCATAATATAATAAACCAATATACAATAAATCTAAACATTTCACAATCAACAACAACAACCGTAAGCCATAAATGAACCGTAAAGAAAACAAAAGCCGAAGCAAAATCAAAATATAAACTTATCTATGTTGGTTGGACGTACAGATTTACCTTAGAGAAATCAACGTCTCGCTATGAGTATATACGGTACCGGTGCCTTTCTCTCAAGATAAAATACACACGTAATTCAAAAAATATGTACCTTGCTTAAAGTCAACTTTGACCATGCCTCATACACCTATGGATGGAAAAGGGAGATAAGAGCAATCCCACTATAGGTAGAGGAGAGCAGAGAAGAGAGTAATTGTTGTAATGTACTGATTAGGGAGTCGTAATCACGTATTTATAGAGTGTGTATTGGATCACAAAACGTAGATCCAATTCAAACAACACACTTCTCTGTCTCGTAATCGTTCCCACGAAAGTACTCTTTTTCGTTAGATCAAAAGATTTTCGTGCAAAAAGATATATCAAAGACAATTTCCAAACCTAAGCTCAAGTCCAACGCACACACGTGGTTTAACATGTCCTCCACAAGCTCTTTGAACTAAGGTTCTTGATTTACCAACTATATAAAAGGACATGAGTTTGTCACATTCTTCAATATAAGACTAAACTTTGTTTCCTCTTTGTCATCACATGCACAAATCCCTCACATGCAACTTTTTATATTTTAGGACTTTCACATGAATTAAATGTTATTAATGCATATGAGTTTAATAAACTCAACTATAATTAACATTAATACAACATCAATTGAGTTGAAGACTCCTGTGTGCAATGGCTACGCCGTCAACCGTGACGCGCACGCCATAGGAATGCGGGAAGGAGAATAAGGTGGCACTTTGATTTATGGTACACAATTGTTAATTGACTATCACAGATGTCGCCATAATGAATCACGTAATCTCCTCTCGTCATGCACACTCTCTCCAATGAACGAGACTTGTTGCAAAGGTATACACTGTGAGGTAATCAAAATCATCTTCAAGCTGGAAATTCACAATGCAAGGTTGCACAAAGTATACACAAGTATGTTAATACGTGCAAACACGCATATACACAATCTGTGTGTGTGGTTCTTGTGTTGGTCGGGTGCTCCCAAGTTTATCACAAATGAATACCTAAACTATGACCCACGCCCGAATTTCTCGGGTTGGCATGAAATTGGCATCCTTATTTATTGGAGTAATTGAGCAAAGTCAAAACCTAAATCTAAGTCTTTTTATAAGAAAATTAGTATATGCTAGTATACTTAAGTATTAGAATATTCAAACAAATCTCAACAATCTATTTTGAGTGATAGGTGGTTGAAATTTGAATTCTAAAAACAAAATGTAAAATGTATTTTTCGAAAGCATACTTTATCCACATGTGTGCTTTTTGTTTTTTGAATTCAAATTTAAACTATTTATCAACTTAAAATGAATAATTGAGATTTGTTTGGATATACTAACACTTAATTATACTAGCATATATGAGGTTCTCCTTATTAAAGGTAAGTTGTATGACTTTTAGATCATAATTTGTATCTCATTGAATAACTCAAGAAGGTGAGACGATATTTTGTTATTTATTTCAAAAGGGTCCCTATTCATGTACCTCTTTAAAAGTCTCCACGATCACACCAATAATAATAGTCTTCTATGTAGTAATTAAGAAGGGAAATGAGGAGGTCAACTACTACAACTAGCCTTTTCTCATATCAGATGGGGCTGACTACATGGATTCTTTGTTATTTGTAGAATTCATGGTAAGTCCGACAAAGTTTTACACTGGCTGTCGGAAGCCTAACATAATCCTCCTCCTTTAAATGGTCATTTCTTTAGATGTCTGAGGTGAAATTTGAGAATGAGGATTGGATCTTGACATCATATACAACTAACTAGACTTTTTGTCTGCCATCTTCAAATGGGCTTGTCGTAGCTTAATGTTGCCAATTCTTACTTTTTTGGTTGGTCATGTATATGGACGTCAACTTTTGATTCATACTTGATGATTCCTCCCGCCTCAAAAATGAAAAATGACTCTTTGGTCATGTACTACATCTAAGGGCTCAAGTTTGACTTGACTTAGAGTTCTACCCCAAAGTCTTCTTCCAAGGACTAGAAAAAACACCAAAACCAAGTCTTTACCCACCAACTACAAGGATTCTAAGTCATCATTGAGGTCAATCTTGTGTAATCTTAGCATTTAACTCTAAAAGTGCAAGATCATGTTTTATTGTGTTCTTCCAACATTGGAGGCCTTCCTCTCCTTCTTTTAAGATGTTCACCATCCAACATCTCATACCTTCTCACTCGACCTCTATGTGACTGCATCTCCGAATGTCCAAATGACAATCTATATGTTTCTTATTTTATCTTCTACAGTGTCATACCAGCTATTTCCCTTGTAACCTCAATAAGGACCCGGGTTTTTTTTCTTGTCTTGCCAAAAAGCAAAAGAAATGAAACAGAAAATTGCATTTTTGGAGTTACATATTATAGTTTAAGATCAACCTCGTGGATTAATGCTTGCATGGTGACTGAAATGATGTAAGGTCCAAGACAAGGATAGGATATGATCAATACAAACTTGAACAAGATGTGACTTTTAACCAAGTTTCTATTCTGCAACTATAGTGTCAATGTATGAGGCATTTGGATAATTGATCAGCACACCAAGGAGTTTCAACATCTTTTGTTTGGAGTCATAGTTAGCAACTAAAGAGCTAAGAAGGAACAGGTTGGTAGGTATATGGACTTTGTACCCGATTTACGAGTCATAAATTTGTGTCAGTTTTTTACACATACTAATTATATTATATGCCCTTAGTGTTGAGGAGTTGCTTAAGAGTAAGACATGTCCTACATGGAAAAAGTCTACTTCTTTCTTTATCCCCATACTACCCTCATCCATGGATGATACTTGGAGTTTCACAGGAGTGCTTGAAAGAGAGCACCACCCGGTGAAAATTTTGATGAAGTTTTGCGTTGGCTGTCTAAGTAATCCTTCTCCAGTAGTAGATCTTGGGACTGGCTGTATAAAGGCAGGAGAGTTGAATTTTGAACTCAAAATATAATCAAATAAAGTTGCATGGCATACTTATTCAGTCAGTCACCTATATATGTCAATCATGGCATTGGTACTCTTGCAGTATGACATTGAAAAGTTAAGACTTAATTATCGTCCATATTTAGTGCTGAATACCGTAAGATTACCTTTTGACTTATTAATGATGTCATAGTTTAGTGCTATATTTCTTTCATTTGGTGATTACTTTGGCAAAAAGCATGTAAATTGTAGAAGAGAGATATGTGGGCTGTAGGACAAGCACAAAGCCTATAAGAAAGGATATTCCAATTTCCTGTAAAGTTTTGGAAGACCAGCATTTTCTTCCAAAGTGCGCTACCCACTGATACTAGGAGTTTTCATAAGCAGGGACTACAAGTCGATACTGGAAATAGGTTTTTTCACTTGGTTTTAAGTTCTCATCTGAGTTCTCAAATTTTGCAGGAATTATAACTGAATCTTTTTCCAGTTTGTTATTCTGAAATTTAACTTCTTGATCGTTGAAATTTGCTGTGGCATTCTTTGTGTTAATGAGTTGCCCAAAAGGGAAGGAGTCGTGATGCTTATATGTCCTGCATCTATACAGGGTAATTCTTTGTCATAAAGAAGATGAAGAGCTTTACTATCTAAAATAAATATGGTTAAATTTGTTCCAGATTATGCTGGTTACTATAAGCAAAGACTTTTAGATCTGATTATGCAGAATGAATCCTTACTCCTTCCTCCTTAAAATTCCCAATCACGTACAAGATCTTCAAAATCAGCTGAATATGGAGATGTTGATAGAGACAACCAGAACGTGCAAATCAAGGTAGGCAGTGACTGGCAAATTATTTTCTCATGAACCGGGCAAGCACCTGACGGACTTCGATAGGGACATGCTAAAGGCAATTCTCCATGAATGTGTTGTTGTCTTGAACCAAGAAGTGGAACAGGTAATTAGATGTTTCAAGTTCTTTTTGCTTGTAACTTCGTAAATTACCACATTGTTTTGATGTGTGAGGGACTTTTAGAAGTGCACATCCATATAATTATTAGATATTGGAATTTATCAAGTAGTCCTCCACTTTTGGGTTAATAAAATACGAAATGATTGCACACGAAGGCACTTTTGACTCATTTGTCAGCAGAGGATTCTATGTGATCCATCTTAGCAAAATGCACAAGCTTATTATGAGTCAGGTCAATCATTTGAAGGTGGATGTCGTAGGTACTCAAAGATTTCCTTTTCCTTATCTTTCCCTGGAGCACCCGAGCAAATGGTGATTGACATTTATTTCCTGAACTTTAAGCAAATATTATTGCCTATCACCATTCTCAGTTCCTATATTCATTTGTAATTGGAAACATGTTGTGTCCATTTCTCTGAGCTTCAGCGGATTAAGTCTTGTTTGGTGAGTTTTAGTGGAATCAAGTGTATTAAGTCTGGTTTGGTGTGTTCATGCATATGTATCTGGCATGTTGCCTTCTTGCTTGTGGTATTGATTGATTAGTTCAGCAGGACATATGATATGCGATAATTATGTTGATGGTTGCATTAGCTGAACAGTCGCTTGAATATTATTTTCCAAATGAAGGTGATAGAGAATTTTGTCGGATTAAATTGCAGTCACTCAGACTTGGATAAGAAACCGACATCATCAATTGGTTTAGCTGCAGCAGGTAAAGATCAGAAATCCAGATTTAAGAAGCAGAGGACAGCACTACAATCTATTAACACGTCAACAGAGGCACATTCTAGTCGATGCAGTGGACAGGTCCGGAGCTAGTTGCTCCCTAACTTTTCCTTTTTCCATTGCTTGCTGGGATAAACGTCTCCTCAAGATAGCTTATGTTTGTGCTGTTTGCTGAACTGGATTATTTGGGATGACATATGACAGATGATCCTCAGTTTCTTTCAATGAAAGAGAGTGGCAGAATCATGCTTCTTTTCTTCTATTTGGTTGTGGTTTTCCTTTCGAAACTTCGAAAAAAAGATACCTTACTGATCTACATGTCAGAAAAAGCCGCCCTACTGTCCACTATTGGGTTTAGCTGCCTGGTTTCTTTTATTGGTTCCAAATTAGCCTTTTCAAAGTTAGAAAGTTCAACTTTATACCAGTTAATCTTGTGTACTTGTTGAACTTTTGTCAGAGAAATCATTAGCCAGTGTAGCTTTATGCCCTCTCTCTGACCAAATCAAGTTCAACTGATTGATTTTGGCATCAGAGGTTTCTTTGGAACATTACTTGGAGTGAATGTTGGTATCTAGGAAGAGAAAGTTATGGCACAATCGAAGCTTTGGAGACGAAGGGGATCTTCAAAGAGGGATTCAGTTCCATGAATAGAAAAGTTTCTGTTTGAATCGTTTCTCCTATTTTAGAAAGTTAATGCGAGAGTAAGTCATGGAGAAATTGGTTAGTTACCTCGGCCTACTTGCAGGAGCTGATCATTAGTTGAACGATCTAGGTGAGCGTCTACAAAGAGGGGTTCAAAATGACTTTTGATAGTTTTTCACTATCAAAACAGAGAGTGGAGAACTTCAGAGCAACAAACATGGAAGTAGTTCTCTCCTATAAATTCTGATGATCTGGACCCAAATTGTTTAACTTAGTTTTAAATGAATTGGTTGCTATTATCAAGGTAGCAGTGGCACACACTGGTGTTTGCATCGCAGTATGTTTTAGCTTGCAGACGTTATTCTTGAGATCCTTCCAGGTACAACACGCGTCTCCTTGTTCTCCATTATCAGTTGTGTTTTTGTAGTTGGGTTAGAATCAAATTCCAAACCACAGAGATAGGAAGACTAAACAAAATTTTGGAGAATCTAGAACTTAAACAACCATCATTACCTCTTAAGTGAATTTTAAACATGAAAGGTCCGGTTAGAAGGCAGAGGGATCCTCTTTTCATAAAAGTCACTTCAATCCATTCCAACACACAATGTAAGTGTTTCTCGCCATGATAGGAGAACAGACGACATTAATGTCCTGGTGCATGTACACAACATTGATGTCAAGATGTACATATTCCTTGATTTGCCGTTAAGGTCATTTATACTTGGGCTCTTAGTAGTGATGATGGCACTAATGAGTAATGGCCTTCACATGGTCACAAGAGATCTGCAACAGTTCCTCAGTGTGGATAAAGCCAACCAATTGTTCCAATCAAATGGTCGTGTATGAAAAGTTCAAATTCCTTTAATGTGCATCAACATCACTAAGTGTGGTGATGAAGAATTTCATTGCAGCCATAACAATACTAGAATAAATTCTAATTGTTTCATTCTCTTTCAATCTACATGCTCAATTCACTAGTCATTATCCACCATGGTTTCTGCTTTGTATTTCTCAAATCAAAACCAACTCCTTTCAATTAGATGATTATCTTAGGTAGCTGTAACTTTGTTAATAGCCTCTTGTCATCATCTTGCTTAAAACTTACCTCGTTTACACCACATCCAGTCAGAAGCTAGGTGCGCTATATAAGCATGATCCTTTTCACAATCTTCGAAATATGATTTAAGGAATAAGTTTTATCACATTTATGCGTGACTAATGGAACCGAAGCACCGAAATGATACTTCCAACACTCAATTGATGACTAATTCAAATACTGTGCACAAATGCATCTATAGACCACCAAATGAAAACAAAAACAAATACTTCTCCCATACTAAGTGGGATTTGCTACATTAATTCTTAGTTTCTACTGTGATCCATCTCAGGCACACCTGCATTTAACTCAAACATAGCATGATCGTGTTTTACAAGTGCATCTAGAGACAGTAAGCAAGTTTTAACAACGATAATAGAGACCAACTAGCCAAGTACAGGATGAATTGTAAGGTCTCCATTAAAGTGACAGTTCTTACATCAGGAACCAGTCCCATGGCCTTCATCTCGTCCCTGAAAAAGAAGGCATATTGAAGCCAACTCCCTCTAATTGTTCCGACGATAAGCTAATGAAATGTATCTCTTACTGGCTGCACTCCATCTAACATCATATCGTCGTAGACATCCCACAGCAAGAAGTGTCTGCACAATCACAACGCAAAAGAAAAAATTGAAGTCACAACAATTCTTAAAACTCTAATCCACGTCCAACTCCCTCCCTAATCCCACAGAAACGATTCTATTACTTTCTCTAGCCAATAAGTGAGCTTAAAACAGTATTGTATTCCGATACGTTATTTGCGTAATTTCTCTTCGTGTATTCTTCACTACCAGCACCGGAGGAATAAGGAGCGACAAATAAACGAATCCCCAATAATGAGTAAAACGGGCAACTCCGGGACGCTGATCTCTTCGCATACAAAGAAAGGAAACTCCTCCCTGAAAAACCATGGAAGAAAACCAAACGGGCAACTTTAGCTTCACAAGCATTTTATCATTCACTATAATCGAAAAGCAGTCAATAATGAATAAGCAATAGACCTTTACCACTAAACATCGATTTAAGAGAGTACCACATGAAAATCTCGTATGTAAACCATGTGAGTGATTCAGAACAAAAAGAACACTAATAATTTAAGAGATCACGAGAGCTACACAGAAAATGGTAAAGGGAGAGGTTTCTTTCCTGAGAATCCGATGATCTTCATCATGGGAGTCATGCTTGGAACGGTAAGAGAGGATTTAGACTTCGGAAACCTCTCTCTCTCTCTCTCTTTCCCTCTCTCCCTCGGTGTGGAGCAGTAAGACAAAAACCCTTCAGCGGTTTACGACCGTCCATCCAGGGTTTTTAGGGCTTTGTTGACTAAAGCAAGGAAACCGGGTTGGGTTCTGTTCTGGTTTAGGTACCGTACAATCCAATCTAATCGGATCTAACTTTTCCTTTTGTGGGTACAGGATCTAACTTTATTGTGTTTGAATTTAGGATTTCCAGAATAAGATTAAAAAAAGAAACACACAGTGAATTCATGTAAAAGAGATGATATTTAATTTGGTTGCACAAAAAACATTGATATAAAAATTGTTCCACAAACCAAATATATTTTTGATGTAATTCGCTCATACTATTTACATCTGCAATTAGGTCAAGTTTGGGAGCACATAATCAAGGATGACATGTTTTTTGACATGCGATATGCTTTAGTGGATCCAGTTAGCGGATTTGGATTCAGTTGGACCTTTATTCACATTACGTAACGAGTTTTTCAGTCAGGCCAGGCTTCAATCTGGGCTTTAGCATAGGCATGTTGACAGTGGCGGATCTACATTGACCCAAGGTGGACCAAATTTTCAAAAATCGAGTTAAAGCTTATAGCCGAGGGTTGGATCCATTGGCTATAATACATGGTTGGCTCCTCCATTCAAGAGACTATTCGTCCCACCCTAAAACAATTTCTAGATTTGCCACTGCATGTCAGAGCTTAGAACAAATGCATTGGATTGTACACAAGTCATTTGCTATCTAATTGATGTAATGCATTTTTTGAAGTTTATGAAAATTGTAATTATGTATACAAACATTGTAAACTATTCAAGTTAAGTGGTAAAAGTTGGCAAGTTGTTGCCGCTGCAAGAAGGTAGAGATGACTGTTCGGCTTCCAGCTTCTCTTCTCTTTCTCCTCTCTCGCTCTCTTCTCCTCCCTCGTTCTCCGTCTCCCTTTAGGGTGATAAAAAGAGTGAGCGGAGGTATGAGAAGAATGACCTTTTGTACTGAGCATAAAGATTTGGCTCCGTACTGCCGACTGGTTCTCTTTCTTTCTCTCCATTCTCTTCTATCTCCTCCCTATAAGGTGAAAGAGAGGGCGCGCAGTGATGCGAGCAACTTTAGGCTGTGAGAGGGCTCTTTGTGTCCTGGTGGGCTTTGTCGTGTTTGTCGAGATTTTGGGAAGTTGTTTGTGTGTTGAACATCGATGGTGGAGCAACATTCTTGGGCGGTGCCTTGCAAGGATGATGACTACAATTGTGCTAGTGTTATCTTACTAAATGTAAGATTTTATATATTTCATATTAGGAGTTTCCATTTTTCTGCTATACAAACTTTACTTTCTACCTCCTTTTTAAACGAAGTTCTCTCTTTGGTTTTAAACAAAAAAATTAAGCAGTACAAGTTATTCGGTGTATTTTATATACTTAAATGTGGTTAATATCTTCTCCCTCAGTCAATCAATATACCAGATGTGAGGGGGCTACTGTAGTGGAAGGGGCCTTCGACTTCTAAGACCAGAAGTAGACCGGTTTGCTTGGAACCATGAACCATAACCCAACTAAAGTTCCACTCGTTCCTCTTATGGGGTTCGAACCAAAAGACCATAAAAGAAGGAAGTTCAATTTTTTTAAAGATCGTTATAAAATGGAACTGAAAATCAGGGTTTTGAATCGCCAATTCCAGCTTCGGTTGGATGTGGCAGTCTCTGGTAGATTATGGTTTTAGATCTAATTTCGGTTGTTATCAGTTTTCAACCAGTTAAATTCTGTTTAAACGACGGGCCAGTTCTGAACCTGCCATGTCCCATCCCTAGACAGGAAAGTCACATGTTCTACTTGGATATGGCGGGTCTAGAATTGGCCCATCGGTTCGAATTGGAACTGAAGTAGGTTCCCTTTACAGGGATTGAAACAATTGCTCAGAACTGAGAAGCTCAAGGCCTATGCGATTGCTTCCTTTTAGCGGGATCGAAACAATCGTATATAAAAACCCGGACACCCAAGTTCTATGCTGGCCATCACAAGTGCTTGGGGGGGTTAATGCCTGCAGGCTTTCGCTCCACCACTCGTCCATCTTTTTATATGAATGAGTTTGTTTTAATATAGCCGACGATTTGTTTGAATATCATATATTAAGTGATATATAGAGATGCAACATATATATGTATAAAATGCACGAGAATACTTTTCACTTTTAAATTTAAATATTTACAGTATAGAGCAACAATTAGGCCTGTCGTGTTTTATGGTTCTTAGTGTTGGGCAGTTAATCATCACCATGTACAAAAGATGTTTATGACAGAAAAGAAGATGTTGAGATGGATGGGTGGTCATACATGAAAAAACAATGAAGATGTTGAGATGGATGAGTGGTCATACATGAAAAGACAATGAAGATGTTATGGATGAGTGGTCATTCATGAAAAAACCGTATACATAATGAAGTTATTAGAAACAAATTAAGAGTGACACCAATAGAGGATAAAATGAAAGAATATAGTTTAAGATGGTTTGGACATATAAAAAGATAAAAAGAAAAACTTGTAAGAAGGTACGTAAAACTAAATTTGAAAAGTATTAAAAGAGATAAAGGACTGACCACAAAAGTGTTGAAAAGAAACAATAAACAATGATCTAGCTTATTGTGAGTTAACTGCTAACATGACACACGATAGGGATCTATGGAAACAAAGAATCCATGTAGCCGACCCCGTCTAGTATGAAAAAGGCTTAGTTGTAGTTGCAGTAGTACTATTGATAATGATGGAAATCTTCAAGTTACATCAAATGGTAGAGAGAAGCGTGTGCACATAACACTTTCTCTTGCTCAAATCAAATTTGTGGTAAATGTGCTTAAATCATATCCTTGCTCAAATCAACTTTATTATATCAACCCTAAGCACTTTATTAAAGTACATTCAATGTAAAATAAGAAATCTAATTTATCATCTCATGTTTAAAGTAGATTTGAACATAACATTAAGCATTTACCACTCTGCATATTCAAATTTTAAAAAAAATACCTTGATGTGTTTTGAAATGCAACTGCTTTTGACTTGTAGATCCCAACAGCCAATCTCAATTACCAAACAGCTAAGATCTTTAAGAACATTAGAGCATGAATGAGTGTAAGAATGGGCATGGACTATTGCCACACCTAGAACCCGCTCTCTCTCCCACACCTAGCTACTCCTGGAATCAGCCTAACAGAGATAACTAGGCGGGAGAGCGGTCCAACTTGTGCCTATTGCAAAAGATGGCCAGGAAGGAAATGCCCATCTCGTCCTGAATTTAGCAAAACAACTTTCAACTTTCAGTATGGGGCAATTCAAAAGAAGAACTGCTCAACCAATCTCCATAAATTCTCCTCAAGATGCACCAGACGGTAAAACTTCAAAGTTCCAATAATCGATTCAAAACCAAAATCTATCGGAACACAGGAAATAATACTTAAAGTCCAATCTACACCAACATCAACAAGAACCAAGAGAACAATGTTCAATTTCAAACTCTAAGCAAAACTGCACCACCCCAGTAGATCAATACTTGATGGGAGCAAGCAAATCAAGTTGGGAACCAAGCTGCTGCTCTGCCGATTTCTCCGCCTTCGCTCTCAGTTTTGTCAATTGCTTCCTCCTTTCGTAAATAACCTGGGACCTAGCTTTCCTCTTTGCCTCCAGCTCCTAAATAAGCATAAAAAAGATGGGTCAAATTGCAGTCCAACAATCCACCAAAAGAAAATAGTTATTTAAAGAATAACTCATGCTAAGTATCAGTGCCTGTTGAAAGTGCCATACAAGCTCTCGTAAGCTCATCAAAAGAGGAAGTGAACCATGTTTATGAGCTGGAGCTGGAGCTGGGATGAGGATTCCTTAAACCCCTTGAGTGCACCATATTTGGGGTTCTGTTTTAGGGAGGTGAGTGGCGATAGGTATGATGCTTAGAGAATTTGATCAACCATTGTTTCATTTTGACCAGGAAGAGGACAATCCACGGAAACAGCCTTATGGCTTTTCAATTTCATAGGAACAGTAGCTCAACTAAAGAGATTGTGTCCGGCTGCTGTAAACTGCAATTGACTGGGTCAGAGATGAGTTGGCTATCTTCAAAATAGAGTCTCAAATAATACCGGACATCTGTTCTTAACTTGTATATATTCATCCATTACAATAAAATAAATTGTGCTATTGGTGCATAGGTCTTCATACAAGAAAAGACCGTATACATAATGAGGTTATTAGAAACAAATTAGGAGTGGTACCAATAGAGGATAAAATGAGAGAACATCGTTTAAGATGGTTTGGACATATAGAAAGAAGATCAAAAGAAGAACCTGTAAGAAGGTTAAAAAAACTAAATTTGGAAAGTATTAAAAGAGGTAGAGGACGACCACAAAAGTGTTGGAAAGAAACAATAAAGAATGATCTAGCTTATTGGGAGTTAACTGCTAACATGGCACACGATAGGGATCTGTGGAAACAAAGAATCCATGTAGCCGACCCCATCTAGTATGGGAAAAGGCTTAGTTGTTGTTGTTGTTGTTGTTGTATTGGTGCACAGGTTGGAGGAAATTACAACAATATATAATAAATACCAAGATACAATGTGGGAGAAGAGCTTCCCTTGACAAGTAGAGAACAAGAACTAAGACTATCATAAGATTGAGGTTTCCTATCCTAACCTTTTGAATAGAAGCCCTATCAAGGCCATTAGGCATATGGATACTGACCTAACCAGTTCCCTCAAGTACAACACAGATTTCGTAACATGAACAAACCATGCTTCCTTTCACAATAGGATTATTCACAACCACTAAAGTGTGGGGTTTATTTCCAAGAGACTAAAAAAGCAGGAGTCCAAATTTCGTGATGAGACAACTATGGATGGAAAGTGGCCAGAGGTCAAGACGTAAGAGGCATACGACTTTCATAACTTGTTCTTTTTTTCTACACTAGAAGATTGTGGGATAAGCCAAGTCTGTTTTCTCTAGCAATTAATCAGCAGCGTAATATCATAAAATAATTTTCACTGTATGAGATGGAATCTGGTTGTAACTCATAAACCGTTAGGAAAACTGCCAGAAATTGACACAGCAAATGCCAATTACTGTGGCTGTGCTCCTCATGCCCAGTGAATTTTCAGAATAAAGAACATAGAAATACTCCAATAACCAAAAGAGTCGTAGAAATTTGCAATTGCACAAGAGTTGCATAATAAATATAAGTCTACAAAAGCTACGCCAATGCATGAAGAAGAAGCATGAATGCAGACATGGACACCACATCCAACCAATAAAATAAACCATTCAACCAACATAAATTATCAGTTCATATGAATCATATATACTGTCCTTATTAGTAAGTTTTAGAGTATGATTCAGTATTGCATCGTAAAACTCATCTATAGCATAACGACAGTTACCATATTTTACGATATGGTGCCGTATTGTACATATCATGTGATATGTGATGGCAGACCAAAAGAGCCATCATTTCCTTCCTTTTCTTTGTGAGTCTTCTATACACTTCCACCATCCTCTAGAGAAAAAACCCCAGCTCATTTGGAGGCATTTGTCATTGCATGTGCTTGGGTTCTAGGCAGTGTTATCTGTATCGCACCGTATCGTAAGATACAGGTTATCGTGCCGTATCGTACGATATGGTACTGTATCGTACGATACGGATCGTACGATACGCCCCCAAAAAAAGATTTTCAAAAAAAAAATTTCAAAAGTTTTTTTTTCAAAAGTTTTTTTTTTCAAATTTTTTTTGCATGTTTCTGCCCTCTCTTTCCCTCTCTTCACTTCCCTTAAAGGCATCCTCCAATATGCTTATAATTTGGGTTTATAATTTCATTTATTTAATAAAAATAATGTATAAAAAAAAATTTATGACAAAATCATTTCCCTTTCTGTTACAACTTTTAGGTATATTTTTGCTAACAGTTTCTAATTTCATAAGATCATAAACAATTAAAAACATTTAATTCTCTCGGTTCATTGAGTAAGGATTTCACAACTTCACTATTTTAAGGTTCACGTTACATGACTTCCATTGAGTTGAACATGATCAATGTGTGTGAGACTTAACTCAGTGTGTGAAGTGAGAAATGAAGCTCATGCATTAGTTAAAAAGCTAGTCTCCAATAAGAGAAAAAGGGGACATTATCAAGTAATAATATAACTATCATTAAGGTGTCATAGACTCAATAATCAAAGAAATGGAGCTCTTTGTTTTGCTCACATATGAAAATTAGCAAATATGACAACTACATGTACAAAGATAGCAGTTTGTTAATTATGATATATTACATGAGTGAATTATGGAAGATAACGAAGAAAATGCACTCCTAAGTCCTAACTGAAGAAGACATTGCATGAATTAATTTGAAGTACAACAACATCATCAAGGAGAAGATGAAGATTATTTAGTTAATGATCCTGATACAAATTTACAATATGTAAAATATAAATATATTTCATTTTTTAATTCAAAATATATAATTTTGGATGCAATTGTTCAATATTAAATGAACAATTTGTGCTAAACTTTGCATTATATGAATTTAAAGCAATTACCAGATTTTTTCAAAATTTTCCAGAATTTTCTTGATTTTTTTCGGATTTTTACTAATTTTATTGATTTTTTAAATAATTTTTATAGTTTTTTAATATTAAAGTACGATACGATACGATACGATACGCCCGTATCGTGGAGCCCAGCGATACGCGATACGATACGCGTCGGACAACACTGGTTCTAGGTTCATACTATTTTGTTGAATGGAAATGTTTTGAATCCATCTTCTGATTTCAGCAGCGCATTTGAAGTACAGAAAACAACCATTTTTTCTTTATGCAGTAGGAATCAATGTTGTAAAAATCGTATCATATCGTACGATATGATACGATACAATACGATTTTATTGCATATCGTACGAGTATACGATACGTTACAAGCACACGTATCACAATAAGTGATTTTTCGTGCCATATCGTACGATATCAGGTTTTATCATACCGTATCGTACAATACCTCCCGAATGTATGAGTGATTTTTTTTTATAAATTTTGAGAATCCGAAGTTGCGAAAATCATTTATGCTTCTTTTCAAATCCCTTTTCACGCCATTTCCTTGCTCCCAAATAATTTTTTCATCCTTATTTTTATTGATTTCATGGTTTATTCACAAGATTCTCAAGTATTTCACACAATCCAACTATTCATCTCTAGTTGTAACTTTGTAATGGATGATATTAAGTTGTAACTTTGTAACTTTGTTGTTTATTAATTAAAGGTATTCATTATTCACGTTATGGTTTGAAATTTGGATGCTTGTTCATTATGAGATGTTATTTAACTTTGTTATTCTCTTCTCACAATCTCTCTAAATATTTTTATAGTCATATTCATTTATTAAGAATTACGGTGTTGTCACACGATATGATACAAGGGCCCGTATCGAAGGTGCGGCCGCCCTGGGACCCTTATAAAGGGTCCCAGCCTAAGAGAAACCCGCGATTTTTCGCAGGTTTCCTCCCTCCTTTTGGATTCCTCAAGCTCCCTAAGAGTCGGTTTTCGCCTCCTTGGTGTTCAAAGCTCTAAAATCGTGCCCTACGGTATCCGTCCAAGCCTCCAAACTCGGATTTAGGTATATTTTGAATGTTTTTTCTATTTTTTCCTTTTATATTTGTTATTTTTTTGTTATTTCTTTTTTTTAATGACAAAATGTGAAGTTATTAAGTGTTTGCTTACAATTTTTATTGCATTCATGAAGTGGGAGACACTCGATTTGAGTGTTATTTGAAGATTGGGGGATTTACGAAGTGCTTTTATTTTCAGGTTTTTGTTTGAATTAAAGTACTCCATTGAGATGGCAGGAAGGGGTGGTAGAGACTCTCATTCAAAGTCTAATGATCCGACATGGCAGTGGGGTATACCAGTTGAGGGTTCAAGGTTAAAAATGAGATGTTTATTTTGTGAAAAGGTGGTTAGTGGTGGAATTTCAAGGTTGAAACACCACCTAGCAAGAACCAAGAAAGAAGTTGCACCATGCACAGGCAGAGCTAGAAGTGTGCCAGAAGGTATTAAATGACAATGCTTGCAGATGATTGAGAGCATACAAGAAAGGAGACAACAAAAAGATGATTTCCAGATGTGTGAAAAAGTTGATGATGCTACTGCCACTGGAGTTGGATTCACTGATAGTTTACCTTCAAATGCTAGAACAGATATTGGTAGTAGCAATTCGCGAGCACCTAGCAGGGAAAAGAGGGTTGCAGCTGAAGACTTTGGAGGTGGCAAAAGAGAAAGTTCAGGAAGGAGTAGAGGAAGAGCTTCTTTTTCTAGCATACATTCGTTCTTTCCTCCTTCCACTACACCTGGTGCTCAGCCAGGAATTCGTACTGCTATGGCTTCAGAACAACTGCATGATCAAGCAGACCTTGCAGTGGGCAAATGGTTTTATGATGCATGCATTCCATTTAATGTAGCAAAAAGTTTTCATTTTCAAGCAATGGCAGATGCAATTGCTAACATTAGTCCAGGATACAGGATGCCCTCTTATCAGAAGTTGAGAAGGAAGATATTAGATCAGACCGTCATTGAAGTGCAACAATATTGTTCGATTTTGAGACAATCGTGGAAGGAAACAGGATGCACTATCATGGCAGATGAATGGACCGATAGGCGAGGAAGGACATTGCTAAACTTTCTTGTATATTGTCCTAAAGGACTCATATTTTTGAGATCTCTAGATATGTCAGAGGAGAGGCACACTGCAGAGATCCTACGAGAGAAATTTGATAAGGTTATACAGGAGGTTGGGCTAGAAAATGTAGTCCAATTGATTACAGATAATGCAGCTAACTACAAAGCAGCTGAGAAGGAGTTAGCTGATATTTATGGGACTTTCTACTGGACACCATATGCAGCCCATTGTTTAGATCTCATCCTCGAGGACATTGGTGAGATGGATGAAATAAAGACAACAACTGAGTGTTGTCAAGATATTATAAAATTCATTTACAACCATGCATTTGTTTTGTGTATGATGAGGAGATATACAGAAGGTGCAGAGCTTCTTCGCACAGCTGCAACTCGGTTCGTAACAAACTTCTTATCTGTACAGAGTATTGTGAGACAGAAGCAAGCTTTAAAGAGAATGTTCTCCTCTGGCAACAATTTACAGAGTTGCCTCAAAACAGAAGGAACAGAAAGTTGAATGAGATTGCATAAACGGTTTTAGAAGTTCATTTTGGAATGCATGTATTAGATTAATGAAAATTACTTATCCTTTAGTGAAAGTTTTGAGATTGGCTGACAGTGAGGAGAAACCATTTATGGGCTACCTTTATGAAGCCATGGACAGGGCAAAAGAAGTAATCAGAAATAATTTTAATGGAAAAAAAAAAGAGATTATGTGCCCGTGTGGAAAATAATTGATAGTAGATGGAATAAACAATTGCATCAGCCTATTCATACAGTAACCTACTATCTAAACCCATCATTGAGGTACTCAACAACCTTCAAAAGGGACGATGAGGTTAATCAAGGAATCATTGAATGCATCGACAGATTAGTCCCTGATGAGAGCATTGCAGATGCGATACATCAAGAGATAGAGATATATGATAATGCTCTTTACTTGATGGGTTTGCCTGTTGCAATTCGCAACTGCAGTACGATGCGTCCAGGTAAATTGTTTATTTTCATATTTAAGTTTCATCTTACATTACTGTGGATTATGTCTATAATGTTTGTCTTTTTCTACAGATGTTTGGTGGAACAGGTTTGGAACTGATTGTCCAAACCTTAAAGATTTTGCAGTGAGAGTCTCAAGCCAAACCTGTAGTGCAACAGGTTGTGAAAGAAATTGGAGTGTTTTTGAACACATCCATACAAAGAAGCGCAATAAGTTGGAACACAAAAGACTAAATGATTTAGTTTATATTCGTTGTAACATGCGCCTTCGTGAAAGGTAATGTTGTATTACTTTCAAATTTTCAATTCAATATAGTTTAACTTCAATCTTCAATTGTTAATATTATGTACTAATTGTTTATCTTTGTTTGTCGTAGGCAATTAAAAAAAGTAAATAGAGAAGAAAGTCACTTTGATCCAATAAGTTTGGATAATTTTGATATATTAGAATATTGGGTTATGGAAGACACTGAAGAAAATGCCCTCCTAACTGAAGAAGACGTTGCTTGGATTAATTTGGAAGGAGTGCAACAACAATATCAAGGAGATGTAGAATTTGATTTTCAAGAAGAAGGTGTCGATGATGATGATGATGAGGATCTGCAACAAGGAGAAGATGAAGATTATTTAGTTGATGATCCTGATTACAATTTGTAAAATGTAACTGTGTCTGTAATGTGTATTTCATTTTTTGAATTCAAAATATGTAAATTGAGATGCAATTGTTCAATGTTGAATGCTCAATCTGTACCAAACTTACAATATATGAATTTAAAGCAATTACCAGATTTTTCCTAATTTTTTTCGATTTTTTTCGGATTTTTACTAATTTTTATTGATTTTTAATTAATTTTTGCATTATTTTAATATTAAAGTACGATACGATACGATACGCCTGTATCGTGGAGCCCAGCGATACACGATACGATACGCGTCAGACAACACTGGAATTACCTTTTTCAAATCAAGTTTTTGGATTCGATTTTGTTTAATCGTTGATCACTTGATTGTGTTATATATGTTTTATTCATTAATTTCAATTACAACAACAACAACAACTAAGCCTTTTCCCATACTAGATTGTTCATTAATTTCAATTCTTGTATTTTTTTTAATTTTGTAAATATTTTTCTATTTTTTATCAAGAAATGAAAAAATTGCATGGTACGGTAAGATTGAGGCATTCGTGCACCGATACGCTTTTTACAACATTGATAGGAATAGCACAGTTTTGGAGGGAGGGGGTAAGTTTTGGAGGGAGGGGGTACACGAAATATATACAACTCAGTGAGAACAAAACAATGAAACTAACGATTTAAACCAGAAATTTGCGTACAAGTGGCAACACGAATCATGAAGAAACTCAGAAATTCCTAGGGTAAAAGGGAGTACCTTGATGGTGTCATACTGACTCCATCCTACTTCCGATGACAGACGACCTAGCAAGCAGTACTTATGCCCCTTCTGAAGCCTCAAAACCCTGAAAAAGATCCATCAACTATTAATCTCAGCTAACGCCCTCCTCCTTGAAGCAGCGAATTCACCTGAGACAGAGAGAGGACCAGCCAAATGCAAAAAGTCCAAAAGGAAAAAACAGAGAAAGGGGAAACCCACTTGAGGGCATCGGGGATAACCATCCTCTTCTTCTTGTCATACGGTGGAGGGACGCCCTCGTAAACCTTCAACCTTGCCAGCGCAGCCGCACCTCGCTTGGTTTTGTGAGGAATCATACTGAATGACAAACCATCAACAAGGTGAAGATGAATCAGAAACAAACATGGCGAGCAAGAAAGACGAGAAAACGGATCCATCTACGTTAATCATAGTCATCCAACGAGAAGAAACGAATCAGACACACTAATTGAAAATCAACAAAAGCTGAATAAAACGGAACAGATTATGTCTAAGTATAAACCACCAACGACAGAAAACGAATAAGAGACGTAATGCAAGCAAGAAAAAGGGGAACAAAAACAAACCAGTTAAGCGAACTAAGCACAATCAACAACAGAGGAGAAACCAGAAATTCGAGATCAGGAGAAGGCTAAAACCGAGCTATTTTGTGAAGAAAACGAAACGATCACGCGAACCATAGAAGACCAAACAGCAGAAAACGAATCAGAAACGAGAAATCCGATTCTTGAAACGGGAACATGACCAGACCATTACGCGAAATGATGGAAAGCATGCAGAAAACGAATCGGAAACGCGAACTGCGAGCATAGAAACAAGAACAAGACGAGACCCCTTGTACGGAATGACGGAAAAAACGCAAAAGCGATGGAAGAGGAGAAAAAAGTCTACCCTCGGATGGTTCTCCAGAGGATCTTAGAGGGGGCGCGGAAATGGATGGGCCCGTGGGAGGGCTTAGTGTTCATGCGCTTGCGGAGGAACCGAAGGTACTTCATTTTCTGCCGGACGAGGCCGCCGGAGAGGCAGATCTCTTCGCAACGAACCACGACGATCCGCTGGCCGTTGAGGAGCTCCTTGGCCAGGATTGACGACAGACGGCCAAGCATGTGGTGGCGCGCGTCCACCACCACCACCCGCGCGCACACACCTGAACCCGATACCATTCTCTCTCCTTTTCTTCTTCCTCCGGCGTTGGCCCTCCCTCTCTTTGTTGATGAAGACTCCAATGCGTGGGCGGCTGCAGATTTTGGGGTTCTAGGGTTCTTTTGGGGTTCCTCAATGACGCAAATACCCCTTCCATTTTTTTTAGAGTACGACTTTGGTAATTGTGGAAGGATGGGGGAAAATTAAGAATAAATAATAAAAACCGGTAATATGATAGTTTCAGTAATAAATGAAAATGAGTTATGACTTACAAATGTTTTTGTTAAGCATCAGAAATTATGTTTAAAATGTGGAAAAGGTGGTAGCAACGGATCCCGGTTTCATATACGACATGACCGTACCCAAAACAACAAGGTGGCAGTTTCATACACGACCCGAACTTGATCACCCAAAATGATGGGGAAGCATATCTTTAGGTTTATTTTTCATTGTCTTATCTTTTATTTTATTTTTTAATTACAAAAAGATGATTAAAGAAAGTTAAATAATAAGGTACTAGATTGTAAAATATTAAATTAACTGTTAATACGACACATTATCAAACTTGAGATTGACTTGGAAAAACAAGTCGGGTCCGACCTCTTTTATACCACGTGCAATGAAGGGTTTTCTTTATCAACCCCTTAGTTATTAGTTATTCTCCTGCCAGTCAATTAGTTAGGAGTATTGCAGAAAGCACCACAACCTTTTCCAAGAGATAAATGGCATATTGGCCTACGACCAAGCCTTTTTCCCACCAGTCAGGGTTATGAAGGTGCTAAAGATTAATGCCCACCTTAGCCTTACTCTCGCCCAAGTACACACATTAAACTTTGGGTGGATCAGATACATTAAGAATAAAATATTATATTTAATTAAACATGATTAACAAAGTTTTACGTTAGCTATCAGTTGTCAATTATCTTCCACAAAACTTCATGGCCTAACCAGTTAGGGTAAAATCTCACCATATATATAGTGAAAGTCCTCGATTGCAAGAAAAATCTTACATTTTTCTTAAGTTTATGAAAAGAGGTGAAATGTATTGATTGTATAGGATCATGAGAATTCATAGGATCGAGAAATTATTCTCGGGGAAATTATTGAGAACTAAATTTAACACATTCTGAGCTTCATTACTTCTCCTACCAATTTGTTATAGTTAACTAAGGTTTGACCTAATGCGGGTAAAGGCTCGGTTTGGTTTGGTTTGGTTCGATTATGTCCTTCGTTTGTTCAAAAGGCACCTTTCTTGTTGTTTATAGGAAGAGCCTCTTTTTCTTAAAAATTGTGAATGTAACACTCACTCCTTCGGTAGGTAACAATTTTCATGTTGTTCTTTCATACCATACTGTAGTGGTGGACTCGAGGTGAGGTATGCTGCTCATTTGAAATCTCGAAAATTCTTGAGTCCATTTGTGAACATGAAATACAAGTGTACCATATCCAAAATACGCTAGGTCCGCCACTGCCGAACAGCATACCTGTTTTCGGCGTCACTATTGTAACTAAAAAAGTACTGTGAAGGTAAGCTTAAGCAGGTGTCTATGGGATGCATAAAGAGCGCAATGATCTCGGTGCGTACAGTTTAGGATGGAAGTTGACCTAATAATATACGCTACGCACCCTTTGAGCTACGGACAGGGACTAGTTCTCACTCGAAATAATACTTTTTTCTAACTTGCTACTGAAACAAACAGTGCCAAATCAGGGTTAACAATCTCAGACACGACACAGAAACCCGACATCCACAAAACTCAAAAAAGTCTGAGTTCATGTACCTAAAGTGAAAGAAAAGGTCATGTTCGAATGCAATTTCAGGCACGGCGGATTGCGTGCTTGTTTCGACCTGTTTCTTACATGAACCCGAAATAACACAATGCAACACAACCCAAAACACGATATCACCACCCCTGGTCTCTTATTAAACAACAGACGAGTTTCATAAGTTAGTGGTGCTTCTTGTATAGCGAACCTTATAGTGGCTGTAAGGAAGATCCAAACACAATCCCCAATAAAAATTTCAAGGTAAAATTCTGACAAATATAAATAATTATAACCGTTGCTTTTCCTTCACTGTCTAAGAGCCATTGAAGTCCTCTGGCGATGTATGAAGGTTGGCCCTTAAATGGTGGTAGTGGCATGAATGAAGCTGAATATCTGCTGCACTGAATTGGCAATGTCTTCTGCTGTAAACCTCGTCTCCCCAACTATCTTCTTGGAAGGAAATATAAATAAAAATCAACTTAAATAGGGATATTTATTTATTTATAAACACTCACAAACATTGTAAGAGGAATCTAAATGGTTATCTAGTAATAGAAAATTTCTGCAATGGTTTAAGCTGGAACATGAGCCATTCTAGAGAGCTAAAGATGTACGTCCTCGTCTTGCTAACCTCTAATCAGTGGCAAAACCACATTGAGCCGAGGTAAGGCATTCCCTCCCGGCGTGCCCAAGGGTGGCTCATGGGTAAGGCAAGTAAGGAGACCTCCTTAGGGCTCACAATTTTAAACTCATTGCATTTCATAAGGTCCAAGTGACATATTTTTAGGCCCAATTTTTTTGTCCACACTTGAAGTACCCAATACGAATACGACCCGAAAACTTTGGTCCACTCAAAGTGACATGAAAAAGGATCGAACCATTTTCAGGTTGATCTATATTTTATATGATTAGGAAATGTCTTGACACAAACACAACCTGAAACAATAGGTACTCATGTAGCAGCCGACGATGGTTTATCCTGTGAGGTTCATGAGATGGGCCGAGCAAAGATATCTTCTTTCTTCATTTTGTGGGTGCTGTCGAAAGTAGCCACTCGATAACTTATAAACAACAAATAATTCATCTTATTGTTTGAAGACTTAGCAACAAACCATGGTGGCCGGCCCGTGAATAAAAAAGTTGACGGAGAAGTATAAAATTTACCTTGACATTAAAGGAATAGAGAACAGTCTGCTCAATTGTGGTGATGTTGGTGTGAAGAATGTTAAGCTGCATATCTTCAAGGGCAGCTATCGTCTTCAGTAGTTGGCCGGGTCGCCTTCTCGACAGGATCTTGATCATGGCGTCGAATCCCAGTAGCTTCACCTCGACTTCGGCAAGGCACGATTTGTTCTCTGCACTCTCCTCTCTGAGTCCAGTCTCGAACTCAGCCATGTTTACCTGCTCATTAGCAAGAGGAAGACCTGGACAGAAGACGGGTGGCTCCGCCACCGGATGATGCAGTCCTGCTGGTGGTGAGGAATCTAATGAAGGCCTTGTTAGGATCTCAGTGTCACCCAACATCCGGCGGCGCTTTTGTGATTCCAAACACTGGAGAAGCTGTTCTAGTTCTCTAACGAACTCGATCGCGCCACCGATAATCGATGCTTGATCACCCTAATATAATATATAATGCAGTAATTCAATCTACTTTGCATGATGAATGAATAAGTGTGTGCATGCAATTGGATTTGCTTTGGCAAACATGGAGAGATAAACATCATTGTTTTTATGAATTTAATGAGATTCACCCATGCAAATGTATCATAATCAATTGTGATTCTCTCTCTATGCTTGTTGCCTTTTTTTATTTTTGTTTTTTTATTTTAGAACTTGCCTTTTGATAAATATGAACAACAAAAGGATTATAAGCAATGGGGGTGAAGTGAGGCATACACCAAAATAAAAAAATTCTTAGGTCCGTCATTATATATATAAAAAAATATAAGTACTTTGAAGACATAAAATACCACTGCACCTCACTCGAAATTCAAATGTACCACACCTCAAAAAAAAAGGTTAATAGAGCTCCAGCACTCTCAATAGAGTAACCTTATACACTAAACCGGTTGGCAGATGAGGTGAGGTGGGGCATCCGCCATGGGGTGTAATAGAGTTGAGTCGAGCTCCAGCACAAGCAAGCTCGACTCAAGTTGTCAAGGAAAAGATCTGGCTCAAGCTCGAACTCCAACGAGCCTCGATCTTCAGCCTTGAGCATATTGGGGCCAAGCTTAAGCTTTTGTTATGTTTGAACAACTTGAGCTCGGCCTACTAGGTTGAATTGAGCTTGGTGCAACCAAGATTGACTTGATTAAGTTTGGGTCAGTATAGAGCTCAGTGGCGAATCAAATCGAGCTCAACTGAGCTCATTAATTAGCTCAAATAAATGTGATCCACCCAAATGCATAAAACTTTTGAAATATTAGTACATATTAATTATTTATATTATAAAGCTCAATTATGCTCATCAACTGCTTTAGCCATGTACTTAGAGCTCTAGCTCGGCTAAAGCTCGAAAAGATCAAGTATAGTTCAAGTTTTTCTCCACCCGTGGTCGAGTAGCTCATGAGCAACTCAGCTCACTTGCACCCCTACATCCATGGCACTAGAAGTTTGGAAAATCAGAAAAGTATAACCCACGGTTGAATCCCACACTACAAAAAGCGTACCCAACAGTCGAAAGCGTGGACTATAACATAGACTCCACGGAGTAACCATGGCCTATCCATCCCACCCTAACATTTTTCCATGTCCGCCACTGACTGAACGATACTACATTCAGGCTGTTTTTCTATTTTCTACTTCTCTCATTTTATTCATTTTTAGGTTTTGCACAGCATTCATGATATATATATATAATGTGTATATATATATATATATAGATAGATGTGTATATATATATATATGTATATATATATATGTATATATATATATATGTATATATATATATATATGTATATATATATATATGTATATATATATATATGTATATATATATATAGATGTGTACTATTTTCTACTTCTCTCATTTTATTCATTTTTAGGTTTTGCACAGCATTCATGATATATATATATAATGTATATATATATATATATATATATATATACATATATATATATATACATACATATATATATATATACATATATATATATATATACATACATATATATATATATACATATGTATATATATATATATGTATGTATATATATATATATGTATGTATATATATATATATGTATGTATATATATATATATGTATATATATATATATATATATATATATATATGTATATATATATATATGTATGTATGTATGTATATATATGCATGTGTGTGTGTATGTTCGTGTGTTGCTTGTGTCTATGGTGAACAACATGCTTGATTCAACTACGTCTTTTCTATTATTTATTAAGTGTGTGTATGTTCGTGTGTTGCTTGTGTCTATGGTGAACAACATGCTTGATTCAACTACGTCTTTTCTATTATTTATTAAGTATAGTATAAGCTTTTATCAAATTTTAATGCACCACACTTAACGGAATCAACTCAATAACTAACAGATTCCTGCATGAGGAAAGAATTGCACCAAAAATGGCCAAATTATGCACAATGAGCAATATCTCACCTAGCTAAGGGGTCAACCACAAGTTAAAGGTTATGACTTCGATACCTGAGAATAGGCTTCGGCCTCCCCATTGTACTAAAAAAAAAAGGGGGCCAAGTCATCATGTTTTAACTTGAATATAACGAGTAAATTATATTAAACAGGATGCACAATGGCTGCTTTATGTGTTTGGCCCTTCGTTCAATGCAAACAAAGGAGATAATGGTTCCCCCTTCCTCCACACACACACACACACACACACACATATATATATATATATATATTATATTTTTACACTTAAATCCACTCAAAGATATCTATCGTTTCATTGGTGCAATTAATGGTGAAGATTTGAATTAAAAAAATAAAATATATCTTTGTGTATTAAATGTGAAGTATAATGATATGTTTTACTTTTTAAATTTAAATCTCTACCTTTTGTTAAGTGAACATGAATGAGTTTGATAACATACCACTATCTCCTATATATATATATGTTGTATGTTTGTTGGCACTGGTGTCAGGATGCACAATGGCTGATATATGTGTTTGGCCCTTGGTTCAATGCAAACAAAGGAGATAATGGTTCCCCTTCTTTCACACACACACACACACACACACACATATATATATATAGATAGATAGTACTTAAATCCACTCAAAGATATCTATTATTTCATGCAATGGCGAAGATTTGAATTAAAAAAATAAAATATAGCTTTGTGTATTAAATGTGAAGTACAATGATATATTTTACTTTTGAAATTTAAATCTCCACCTTTTGTTAAGTGATCATGGGCCACTATCTTCTATATATATAGAGAGAGATATAGATATATATATACATCTATATATATATATACATCTATATATATATATATATATATATATATATATATATATATATATATATATATATACATATATATATATACTTTTTTTATTATATTATATATATACTTTTTTTTTTTTGTATGCGTGTATGTGTATGTGTGTCTGGGTTGATATGTGTGTTGGTACTGGTGCCGTGAAGATCTGCGTTGTATTTGTATGCAAAAGAGTTTACCCTTTGGACATAAGATCCTGGCATCAAAGATCTCAAGACTCTGAGGTGCTCATTCATCTGCCTTCTTCTGTTCCTTTCAACTGCTATGTGTGTCATCCTTTGGCACTCTACCTCTTCGCTGGTTTTCAGGCACCTCGGCCTCTTCCTTCTGTTAACTTTCAGATCCCCGGTGCTGCTAGAGAACTGTTGCACGTCACTGCTACTCTCAATATGATGATTGAATTGCACAGAGGCATTCTCTGAGCAGCCGCCGTTGGTTTCATCGTCGCCGGCAGCAGCCAGAAGCCTTTCACTGCTTGCCACTGCTTCATTTGCAGTTGCCGGAGAGACCATCTGTTGGGCTTGAAGTTTCTCGTTCAAGACTGGAAACTTGAGGAAATAGACCGGGTCTAGTCCATTTTCCGGGCACTTTTCTCCGGTCTCGCCTAGCTGGTTCACCGCCTGCCTATGGGCGTTATCAGCAAATTGCATCACGTCGGCGAAGCTTAATTTATCCAGAGAGTTTGTGTTGTATAATCTATGGGAGGAAGATGATAACTGAGGGTTGTCAAGCATGTGATTCACCACTACACCGCTGTCTGAGCTCTCTCTTGCTCGAAGGGACTCATGGGGATTGAACGAATACACGTAATTCTCGCCAGAGAATGACGCCGGAAAGGTCTCCTGTGAAAGGATTCAGGCCAACATGGCAGCATATTGACGAGAATTTCAGTAACGTGAGAAGTAAATTGAGATTTAAGAGCTTAAAAGAGAGTTGAAAGCATTCATATATACCGGGTAAGTGCCTTCCTCATTGTCCATATCGAACGTTTCCTTCATGCAATTGCTACCACTCTCGATCTTGTCACAGAGAAAATAATATACAAGTTGAAAAATGAGAAAATGACGACACAATATTTTATACCGCCGGTAGTGCAACTTGGTGCTCTCACCTCCCTCCTGCAGTTCCCTCGAGTTACTAGTAGAGAGAGAGAGAACTTTGATCCATGAGGATTGTTATATATGTATATATACATAAATACATACATAGAAAACATAAATATATGATAGGAAAAGATATCCGTGACATTAAAAGATTTGAATAGATATGAATTGAAAGGAAAGAAGATGAATAATGAATAAATGACATGAAAGACCATCTGAACGTGAATTGTGAATTGCAACCAAATCATACAGGAAAAGAAGGATATGATTTATAGAAAAAGTCTTTTCCTTTTATTAATTTATAACATTGATTAGTATTTCTATTTTCATTGGCAAGCTGGGTTTAGGCAGCCTTAGCAGATAAGTGGAGTCCACGCCCTAACTGGTGAACCCGTGACTCCTTGCGCGAAAATTGACTAAAGTTGGAGCCTGGTGTGTTCATTGATGAAGGTGTGAGACCACCTCCCTCATTCAATCTTCTCACAAGGGAGTCTTCTTTTCACGTCTCTCATGGCCGCTCTCCTTTCAGCTCACATTTTTCATGACATTGCGTTAAATGATAACCCACTTCTTCCCAGTCAATTCCATTCTTTTCAAAGTAAGAAGATAAGAAGATTGCAATCAATACATGGAGCCTTTGAGAGTTGATAGATATGCTCAAACAAAAGGTGGAGCTTATTTTTATGTATGAAATAAAACCTAATTTATACAAAAAAATGTATCTAAATTAGAACATACTATTACGGATTAAATATGAAGAATGACAATAAGTTCACGAATTCAAAAAGAGGTAACACTTTCTTTTATTTCTTTTCTCTTATAATCTAAAATCAATTACAGGAAGTGTGAGGATTGGGTTTGAAGGATGGGAACCTACTATCCTCATCCCCATCGAGGATTTCCTTGCTCTCTTATCTCATTCTCATTTCTACTTCCCAAATCCACCCCGTTCGGGGTGGGTCCTTGTGGGAACCCCCTCCGATGAACAGTTTTCTCTTGCTTAAATTCATCATTCTCTTTCTCGCATCTTCTCACTTGAGCTCGATGTGGCTACTTCTAATGATTTTTCTACGTGACCACCTTAAAATTTATTTAGCCATCTCTTTCATGAGAGAGAGATTATTATTTAAGATGGTTCTACTTCTTCAACGAGGAGCTATCATTCTCTGCTACTTTCCGACACACTTTAACTTGACAAAACCATCCTCCACGTATTAATACCATCCAAAAAAAACCTTAAAACCTATAACAAATGGTTGAAAAAATAAAACCATGCCAAATGAGAGATTAAGAACCTTGTTCGGTTGATGATTTTATATATATATAGAGAGAGAAAGAGAGACATGCTCAAATACATCCATGCTTAAATCTAAAGCATCGGTATGATCAACGATAAAGATTTAAAATTAAAAAATAAATTGTATCATTGTGTATTAAATGTGCACTACGAAAAGTATAATGGTATGATTTGCTTTTTAAATTTAAATCTCTACCCTTTTGGGTCGATCAAATAGTGAAAATGTTTGAGTATAATCAAGTACGAATGAGCTTGAGTACAGACCTCTCCCTCTCTCTCTCTCTCTCTCTCTCTCTCTCTCTATATATATATATATATATATATATATATATATATATATATATATATATATATATATATATATATATATATATAGCATGTTGTAACCCAAGGCTCTATGATACAAGTTGGCCATAGGCATGCACCACACATCTCATCGAACACAATTACCCTTTTCTTTTAAGAGGATTTGTGGCATATATATATATATATATATATATATATATATATATATATATATATGATCCTCAGTGATTGCTTACTCATCCCAATGCTTTTAGATGGCATTAAAGTAATTTTAAAACCTTTAAGGGATTTTGAAAAAGTATTCGTGCACCCAAAAACAATGAGTGGGCAAGTGTTAGTGTAGATAGGATCCAAAATCTCTCTGTCTATATATAGTTCATTTAATGATGTAGTTTGAGATATGTACTCCCTTACACGCATAAACCTCAACTTTTGTGAAAAAAGAAAAGAAAAACTGAAATAAGTACTACAAATGTATATTGATCAAATCACAACCGAGGCCACCATGGGATTGGGCATGACTTGTGGAAGAGATGCAGGCTTCACTTGGCTTGGGAGTCATGTGAAGTAGGGGCCGCAATTTCGTGTCCTGTGTCTGGTCAACTTCAAGCCGACACAATCTTTTTCTCGTGTTATTTCAGTTAGACACGAAGTGTACATACCCTTGACATGGAGGTAGACGTTGTGTTCGTTTCCATGCATTAATTGCATTAAATTAGTTGTAGTAGTTGGTAGAAAGTAGAGCAAAGAGTATTTATTAGATTAATTATAATTTTCAGACTCAAATCTTAACGTTCAATTCAACGCCAACCTCTAAAAAAAAACTTTTTATTTTTTTATTTTTAAGCTAATAGTAGTTTGAAGTAGTGGTTACGGAAAACAACTTCATCAACTCAATTTAATTTCATTTGAGTATGCAAATTCTTCATTTATTTGCGATAATTAACTATTGAAGAATCTTATCAAGATAATTTTACGGGCGTGTAGAAGTTTTAAATGACAAAAGAATTTAAAACACAATACAGAAGGCCAATAAGTAAAAAATGTGAGAAATTCGAAGTTTTTATAAATAGTGTTTCTTTTGTAAATAATAAAACCATAATATATATATATATATATATATATATATATATATATATATATATATATATATATATATATATATATATATATATATATATCAAAGAGAGCAATAGCACACTTGGCTAGGGGTTTGACTCACAAGTTATAGGTCATGAGCTCAATGCTTCATTGGTTATTTGCTCTCATTGTAAAAAACTAAATAAATAAAAATACTTTTCGCTAACAATGATTTATTAAAAAAACTACTTAAAAAACACAAAGAGCAATAGCTCACCTGGGACATCGATACAACAAGTTGAAGGTCATGAGTTCTGTACTTGGGGTATGCATCTAGCTTTGACCACCTTGTTGTACTTGAGAAAAAATAGAAAAACCAATTAAAGCCCATAAATTATGTTTTATTAAAATATTTTAATTAGAAGTAAATAAAACTTTTTTGTTATAAAATAAGAAACAGTTTTTTACACAATAACCCTGCTCTCATTCTCATGCTGTCATTTTCTTGTTAAACGTTTCGCGGAATAAGTTGACAAATACTGATTTTACAACTTGAATAATAAAAAATGATAAGAACAATAAAACAATGGCAAGCTGCCCCACAGCGCAAAGCGCACATAGGAAAACGGTTGCGTAATCGAATTCACAGACGTCAAGTGCATGGTGCAACGGCTCCCTGCGTTTCGAACCGTCTCCGATCCTCAACCCGTTTCCGAGTCAGAATAGGCCGCAAATATCGGTCGTAGTAGTGGCCTAACCCAGAAATATCGGTTAACCGACTCATTACTCTGAACGGTTCGGAAAAGGTTCGCTACTGAGAAAGAGTCGTAAAGTAAAGGAGCCGTGTTCTGCCCGAATCTCGTCTGGTCCAAACTCTGACCGGCTGCCCGAGAAAAGAGGAAAGCTTCTATCTGGAATTCTGGAATGCCCGTCTCTCTCTCTCTCTCTCTCTCTGGGATTTCGAACCCGGAAAGGGGATCCTCAGAATTCTAGGGTTTTGGGGATTCCCACTTCGGGAGATGGAACCCTAATCTCGATAACTTTTTTCGTTTGACCTTCCTCTCTTTCTATGATTAAAGTTCGAATTAAGGGGGGAGTTGAAGTGCTTCCGTCTCTCTTTTGCAATTAGCCCGTTTCAATTTGAGGTATGAATTGAATTTTGTCTTCCACCTTGTTTTTCTTCTATTGTTCTTCCTTAAATTTCGTTCCATTCGATTTCCAAACTTCAGTTTTAGTGATTTGAAATTTCTATGCCATTTGCATGTGATTAGGGTACATTTTGAATTTTAGTCCTTGTGAGTTGTGGCTTTTTGAAGCCTCTGGTTCTTGAATTATGTAAAGTTCATGTGGATTTTCGTGGGTGTTTTCACAATTCTTGAAATTCGTTTTGTTGTTCATACTTGCCTCTGTTCGATTTGAATATGACATAAAATTTGGTCGTGAAATATGAAAAACACTAATCACCACTTTCTTGAACTTTCTTTATTTTCGATATCCCTATCTATCCTGCTGTAGCTTGATAATCAAAATGAGTATATGAATCTCGCGTGTATTTTTTGGTGAGAATTTTTATTCTCTCTTGTTTGTGATAGGTTGAAACTAGAATTAGAATGGGTTGTGACGTGATTCACACCTGGACGTTTTGCTCCTTGGTTGGTGCATTTCTAGACCTCGTTTTGGCGTATCTTGTTCTATGTGGATCTGCAACTGCTTACTTCACGGCAAAGTTCTTGGGAATCTTTGGATTGAGCTTGCCTTGCCCATGTAATGGATTCTTTGGAGACCCAAGTTCTGAAAATGAATGTAGATGCGTCCAGAGAGTTCTTATTGAATTCCCTGCCAGGAGGATATCCTCTGTTCAGATGTCAGTGCAGAGGAAATTCCCTTTTGATAAGATATGGTTGAGTGGGAGCGGCAAGCCGAGTGTCAAACTATTGGTGGACAATCAAATCCATGATGGGTTCGCAGAGATGCATTCCATGGATCAATGTGGTAGCATGGTGGAATCAATTTGCTCATTCTCAGAAGTGCAGAGGGCGAATAATTTAGATAGAAATGATGAATATTCAAGTAGCGAGCAAGATGCGGACAAGTTTGCTATTCAATGTCAAAATGGAGGAAACCCCAAGGGGAAAGCAGTTTGGTATCAGAAGTCAAGGCGTGGCCTACACCGGCGACGGAAAGTTGTTTCTGAGTACGGGAGAACTTGGAGTACAACTTCTGAAGCTCATTTGAAGCTGGGTGGGAAGGAATACTCAACATGCAACAGCGAACATGAGCGAGAGTCATCTGGCCAAAGCTTTCCCTCGAGGCATTCATGGAAAGGCAGACCTGAACGTATGAACTAGAAACCAGAATTCCTTTTTGAATTACAGTAGTATATTAAGTGCAAAAGAAATATCTCAACCATTTTCACATATTGATTCTTGTAACGAACAATTTTTCATTAGCATGATCAGTTGTTGATTCACTTTTACATTTTCCACTGCCATGAAGATCATCCTGGAATTGTATGCTTGAAAATCCTCTACCAGTAGAATCTCTGTGCTGTTAGTATCTTGGTATTGCTTTTGTAACAAATAGCTGATTTGCATCTTTCATAAGGTTGCAGGTTTTGTGGAGTTCCCCCATGGAGAAGAACGGGTTGAGCGAGCTTTCTCTGATAGTGATTCAAAAGGAGTTTCCATGGATGGAGTTCCCAATGGGAAAAGAAAATTGGGTGAGAATGGAGCTGTTTCGATAAAGGCTTTAGAAGAGGCGCTTGAGGAAGAGTACGCTGTGAGATCTGCTCTCTACCTTGAGCTGGAGAAGGAGAGAAACGCAGCTGCCTCTGCTGCCGATGAAGCAATGGCTATGATTTCACGTCTTCAAGAGGAGAAAGCAGGGATAGAGATGGAAGCACGCCAATATCAGAGGATGATCGAGGAAAAAGCTGCATACGATGCTGAAGAGATGAATATTCTTAAAGAGATCTTATTGAGACGTGAACGTGAGAAGCTGGTCCTAGAAAAAGAGGCTGAGGTTTATAGGGAGATGCTTTTTAATGGGAAAACTTATCTCTCTGAAGAGGAAGGCCATTATGATAGAGAGAAAACGCCAGATCAAGGTGTTGTTTCATTTGACATGAATGAAGACCCAGGATTTCTCCTTCAACAGATTAGTGCATCGGTTGCAAAGAAAAGATTGCCGAAAGATTTGAAGAGGATTCCAGATACAGACTTTGGGGCGCTGTTGGAGGCAGAAAGTAATTTTAAAGAGCTAATAGAAAATGCCAGAAATGAAAGTTTTGTCAGATTGATGGATGTTTGTGGTTCATCTGAGCAATCTTTGCCCTCCACAGAGAACCGTGTTTGCGGGTTTGAAAGTGATCACAAACAGTCTCAATCAGCAAAAGGGTCAGTGGAGAAGATTGAAATGCATGACGAGCGGACATTGTTATCTGCAGCTAGGTTGATGGATGTTTGTGGTTCGTCTAATCAAGCTTCACCCTCCTCAGATAATGGTCTTTGTAGGATTCAAAGTGATAACAAACAGTCTCAATCAGCGGAAGGGTCAGCAGTGACGATTGAGATGCAATTTGAAGAGAAGACAGTGCTACCTGCGGCTAGATTGACAGATGTTTGTGGTTCACCTACCCGAGCTTCATCCTTTTGTCGTGTTGAAAGTGATAACGAGCAGTCTCAATCAGAAGAAGGTTCATCAGAGAAGATTGAAATGCAAATTGAAGAGAAGACAGTGTTATCGGCAGCAGACATGAATTCCCAAGCTTGCCCCCAGGTGTTGCAAGATTCAACTCTATCTAATCAATTCAGGCATCCTTCAGAGGATCTGCAGCAAAGTTCTAGTTCATTTCATTCAGGATCAAAACAGAAAGAAAATAAAGGGGTAACTGTAAACTCTGATGGTATGCCTGAGAGGGATCGATCCTCATATGGGAGCAAAAAGGAAAAAAATACTTGGTATGATGACCAGCATGGAAATCATGTTGACATTGTCGATAACCATGCTAACGACTCTATGAATTATCAAATTGACCCTGAATCAGGCATTTATGATGTGCATGTAGTGGATGACAATATTCGACTTGGTAATGCAGGTTCTGGACAAAGAAGTGGAATTCTGTCAGCAAAAGCCATCGTCAGAAATAGCCTTGCCTTTGAAGCATCTTCAAGTGACCCTTCTAATTTAAGTAAGTATCAACAAGGACCTAGCACGATCAGAAGCAGTTCAGACATAGACATAGAGCTACGTGCGTGGGATGATCTGAGAGAAAGAGCTCCATATTTTGATTTAAGAAGACATTCCATACCTCTGGTCGATAATGAAAAGCTACGACTTAATAATGAAGTTGGGTGGCTTACAGAAAGGCTGAAGACAGTGCAGGAAGGTCGCGAGAGGCTGAATATTTCAATGGAACACAAGGAGAAGGAAAAAATTCATTTGCTACTTTTGGAAGAAATAGCACAACAGCTTAGAGAAATTCATCAACTAACAGAACCTGGAAAGGCAGAGCGCCAGGGATCTTTACCACCTCCATCTTCTAAGGTATATGGTGCTTGAATGCAGTTGTTCTTATGCTAATTGGAATAAAAAAAAGTATCAGTGGCTGGGGGTTAATGGATTATGTGTGCGACAAAGATGGTTGAAAATTTCTTTGGCTTCGTCTTTCAGGTCTGTGGTTCTAAGGAATTTCATAGGTATTTGCTTTTGGATGGTATGCACTAGGCTTTGCAATTATGCAAATCTATGGGATCTCAATGTTTTGAAATTCAAACCAATATAAGCAGTCCTATTTTAAACTGCAGCATGAACATTTCTTGTCATCTGCTATGAGAATGTAATATATAAAAATTAATGCTCTATGTTTTCTGCCTATATAAGCTTGGTTCTGAGTTTTACTGGTTTCACTTAGAATTTAGGGAAAATTCATAAAAGTAACCTGTGGTTTTCCTTATTTAACAGTTTTTGAGACCTAATTTTTTTCTCGTCAAATAGAGGCACGAGGTTTGAACCGTTAATTAAGTAGAGCCTGAGGTTTCATCTCTTAATCAAATTGGGGTACTTATTTGATTAACACCATTAGCCGTGAGTTCCCTATTTGACTAAAGGTTGAAACCTCAAGTACCTACGGGAAAAAAGTTCAGATCTCAAATTGTAAAATCAGAAAAATTAGCAGGATACTTCTATGAATTTTTCCCTAGAATTTATGATAACCTGTCCACTAGTTTGTCATGGACTTTGTAATTGGCCTCCAATTGATCTACAGCTCTTGGGTTTGCTGCGAATATTGATGAGAACAGTATTGTGATGCTAAGCACATCTCAAGTATCTAGATTGCTTTGGTCACTTAGAAATTGCTCCAAGAAAATTATGAAGTTTGCTAGTCTCTGGTGTCACTGTAGGTTAGTGAGAGGATGATACATAGGTCTGTATGTTGTTTATTCATATAAAATTTATGAGGGTGAACTTTTCTCCAACAACAACTAAGCCTTTTCCCATACTAGATGGGGTCGGCTACATGGATTCTTTGTTTTCATAGAACTAGATTGTGTGCCGTGCTAACATTTAACTCATCATAAGCTAGACCATTGTTTATTGTCTTTCTCTTTCTCTTTTAACATTTTCACAACCAGTTTTTCATACCTTCTCACCAAAGCTTCTTTTAAGTCCAAACCATATTAAACAAATTTTCTTCATTTTGTCAATTATTGGTGCTACTCCCATTTTGTTTCTAATAACCTTGTTAAGCATACGGTATTTCTTTGTGTGACTACTCATCTATCTCAGCATCTTTATTGACATCTTTTGTACATGATAAATGTTGGTTCAAGTACAACTATCCTATTTCCGTCTAATAGAAGACAACTGGTCCCAGTACGTAAAATGCACTCAAGATGTGTCAAATATGTTAGTGTGCGTAGGGTGGAGAGTAGAGCAGATTGATCTTGAAAGAAGTGCACATCTGTGTGTACACAAAATCTCGCTTTCACTCTCACACATTCATACACACGCCTGCTTAGCAATGTCAGTTCAGAGGAACTTACTGGTTTGAGTGGGCTTGAATTAAATAAGCTCAGCCTTTGATTTGTCAGTTATGAGGCTAAATTCATGGTGAGCCTGTCTCCTTAATATTTTGAATCAGGTATAACCAAGCTGAGCTTGAACTAGCCTTGTGAAGTTAGCTATGCATATATCCTAGGTTTTTTACTTACAACATATTCATTATTCTCGTTTTTTGTTTTCTATGCACCATTCACTTCGTTGTGATGGAATGTTCCCGCCAACAATCCTACGCTGGAAGACCTACAAAAAGGTTCCTGATCTTTCTTTAAACTGGTCACCATTTTGATTGGCTAAATGCCTGGTGACACTTATAACTAGTTGCTACTATAGAGTGTAACCCAATGCACGATACATCTTTCATTTGTCACAGATTGGAAACCCCAATGGGATCAGTTTCCCTGAAAGCCAGCCCAAGCAGTCAGTTGGATCATGTATGTTTCTTGGGTGTCCTAATGCAACTTGTTTTTATTGCTTTCCAGTTTTTGATACATATATACATGTGTGTGTGTGTGTGAGTGTGCAAGACCCTCTTGTTGAGCTGGTCTGTTTCAGGTATCATCCAAGAAACGGCGATGTCGAAGCGTGTCGCGGGGTGTAAACGAGAGCACTTGAGTTTAGCAGATTGCAGATGAAGTTGAGCTTTCCATCAACAAACGGGAATGCGGGAATTCTCTAGACACAATCAAAAGGTGGTTTTCCAACATATGGTGGCTTTTGTGGGGCCTGAATATAGTTCGTTGTAGAATGGAAACATTTTCCCTGAATTATCTTTTACCTTGGAAAGGAGCAAACACGTTCCCTTGTATTTCTCCTATGTATATATAGCTACTAAAATTTCCAGTCCTTTTCGTATCTAAATTTCAGATTAATGGCTATGGTTGATCTCTTAGTCTTTTGCTGTACAAACTACGTGAAGCAGAGTCCCGGCTTAGACATGCCTGCAACACTATCACTGGCACACAGATCCCCTGTCAGACATGGCTAGATGCTTTTAGTTTCCTTTCTATATTTGTTCTTATATTTATCAATTTTTTATCAATTATTACTTTTCTGCAGATAAAAACTATGTAAACCCAATTTTTCTTCTAGATTTACGAGTTATATATATGTATTTATTACAAATGTTGGGTCCTCAATGACATCCTTCCAATTTGTGGTTGTTTGATCATGATTCTCATCCGAGCGCTTAAATGGTGGCAGGTTTTTTGCTTGTCTATAATGTCAGCCTGAAAGCTAAGATGAAAAGGTACAGTACAGAAATAGTTTTGCTTTCTAGTGCTTGCTTTAACGTGAACCGTTGTATCTCTCTGATAGAATAGATAAGATTTGCAAGATGTCATAGAAGGATCCTAATATATATGTCACAAAAAAGTTATCTTTTTGCTTGTGTTCTTCAGTGTGAACTATATCTCTCTTTGGGAGGATGTCCGTCCCAAAAGATATGAATATATAGTGATATGTGCTCACCTCCCATTCATGCTCAAATATTTTCGCCATTTAATTGATCTAATCAACGGCTTGAGATTTGAATCTTAAAAAACCAATGTGTACCACTATACTCATTGTACTTCTCGTATTCACATCTAATGTACAATGAAAATTTAAATTCACTATTGATTGTGCTTCTCGTACACATCTAATGTACAATGAAAATTTAAATTCACTATTGATTGTGCTTATCGAACCGTACAAATATTCGAATAAATTATAGATTATATTAAACATATGCCATTCCCTCTCCCCCTCTCTCTATATAGAGATGTATTTTTTAGTTGTGTAAATTAAAGGGAAAGACATTGTAACTGTTTAGGCAATTAGGAGAAAATACATGATTGCAAAACATTGATGGCAGGTGATGAACAAGGATGTTGCTAGTGGGAAAATCAAGGTGTCACGCCGAAAGACAGCCTCTTAACCGTGTCGTTCAGTGAATCCTTCTCGTGATGGCGTAGGGCACCAACCATTCGACGTTTTGCACAGACAAACAAAAGAGCAGGATACAGGCGTCCACTCGGGGAAAGGAGCAGGATACAGGCGACCTTTTAGCGGAAAGCCCTCCCGTTCACTCCTTCCGTACTTGGTCTCAAGTCGTTGGAAAGGAGGTCGAGCCTTTCGTAGAGCACAATACAAGCATTTCCATTGCTGATGACGGAGGAGGTCGCAAGCTCATCATACCTGTTGAGACATACTCCAAATGGATGAGACCTTCGTCATAGACCATGATCGCAGGGTTCAGTGGTGAAACTCGATACAAAAGGATGGACTTTCAATTTATATTCGCACGTCTTAGAAAACTATGAGCTCACCTACAGAACAACCAATTTTATTCAGGAAAGAAGGGATTTTATTCAGGAAAGATGGGATTGTTCCTCATTCTAACAGATAGCGAAGAGGATATGAACTTCATCATGAGAGAAGGTATTTAGAAACTAGTAGGTAGAACTCTCTTGATCAATAAATGGAGTCCTAGCCAGGATTGGCAGCCTGAAGTCATCTCCACCATCCCAGATTTGTTTGCTAGATCTGAACATCGCCTTATAGCGCGAATCATTTTTCCAAAGCGTTGCTAAGCTCTTAGGTGGTTCCTTTTTATCCATGGACAATGTAACACGTTCTCGAAGAAGGCTATCCTTTGCCCGAATATGCATAGAATTGCCAAGAGACCAATCGCTGCCAAAGTCCATCATAATCGCAATCAAAGAAGGAAAAAAATTCTACCTCAACCTTGAGTATGAGGCCAAAGTCTTTCTGTGAAATCTACGGCTCGACCTACCACCGCAACCAAGCTTGCATACAAAGTGCACAAGATGTCCATCGACCACAACAAGCTGCTAATGAATGGGCTCAACCAAAAACCAGGAAAGCTTGGCGTATGAAACAATACGATGCTCCTGCAACCCACAATCCATTTTCTGTAGTATGAAACGGACCAAGACCATCCGTTCGTTCCACAAGAAGAGCCCAAATCAGACGATTTGAATGAAGAGGAGATGCAAGATGCGTGTCTTGAAAGCTTAGCTCTGGTCGTTCCTCCCTACCCACCAGGATTTTCTACCAAGGATCAGGATGGTAACGTCTATTTGGGAGCTTTAACTAAAATGGAATCATTATCAGACCATCTTCTTCTCCATACGGCAAGAAAGCTAGAACCATACCAGAGCATGACAACTACGTCGATTCTACCAGCGCACTATTACACAACTCAAGGGAGGAAAACAATGAAGCATCATTCAGTAGTTCGATGATCCTTCACATAAAATCTGGTGCCAAGAGGGGGAGACCAAAAAGTCTGTACTCATAGCAATCAGGAATTTAAATTCGACAGTTCCAAACATATTATCATTCGTGAAAAGGTAACCTCTCTAAATAAACATGACACTCATAGAAACCCCTAAATAGAGGAAGGTCTTACATACCCAGATCATAATAGAGAACAAGGCCCTTCCAAAAGCTAGGGCCTTATTCGGTACAAATGAAGATACGTTGAACACCAGGGGCCTTGGGAGAGCTTCGGCTCGATGATGACAAGACTTGTATGAAACAAAGAGCATCTATATTTAAGTCATTGTTTTATCAAATTTGTTACCATCTGATGCATTGCAGAATCCAAGGACTAATTTGGAGCAGAGCCTGATGATAGAGGCCGCACAGTTCTCTTTGAAAATTTCAAGCCTTTTGAATTTGTAATGGGGTGACCTGAAGCACCTAGGATGTTCTTTAGTTCGGAGTGTGGACTGCAAAGAGTCTACGTCATCATCACAAGATGAAACCACAGATCCCTTACTGTGTGAGCTGAAGCGATCTCGATCATGGCTGTCCACTGAGTTGGTGTTTCTAGAAACTTTTGGGGAAGTTGACTGCCTTCTGTATCTATTTGTCGCGTCCTTCCCATTACTTGATGCAGGAGATGTCCCCCTGACATATGATGCAGGCCGATCAGCCAAAGTGGTCCGAAGATTAGGAGGGGCATCTGAAGAGAATCCTGGAATATTTGATTGCCAAGCATTTAATTTAGATGATCCAGAGTTCCCGCAATTGCTCCTCACAGGTGAAGGACTCCTCCTATGTGAGGAAGGATAACCACTTGATCCTGTGCTCATTCGTCGAGCTGTAGGAGTTGCCGCCCTTGGTGCTTGATATCTGGGCTTGCCTGGTGGTGTAGAAGACCTTCCCAAGGATTGACGAATATAATTAGAATTAGGAGCAGATGATGACCTATCCTTCAACTGTGAGCGACTAGGAGGATTCATCAACCAACAAGCTGAAAATGATTTCAATGATGTCATATCAGACAACTTCTCAGAGATTCCATCTACACGCTCTCCATTAAAAGGCTCTCGATTCATTGTCAGCAGAATCGATCGAGGCTTAGTTAATATACATTGGGCACGAACCTTCCCAACTTCGTAGATCAAAATTCTTCCCCGGATTATAACAGATTACTGGTTTTCATCAACAATACGAATCCATTCCCAAAAACTCCTTTCAAAATTTTCAGAATGTAGACCCAAATCGCTTCCTATGAGCAGATTGTGAAAGAAGCTTGGTCGACTCCAATGCATGGTACACCCATGTATAGAGTTGTCAAAAAACTACGCCTTGTTAAAGCAAGCCTTATTGCATGAAATTCCAACATAGTGGGTGACATGTCTAGAAGCGCAACTAAATGTCAGGATCACTTGGAGAGACTACAATGCTAGGTGGCATTGGGCGATGAGAAAGCGATGCACGAAGAAGGTCTCATTCGAGATAGATTGCAGGAGTTGAGAAAGCTAGAGGACTCCTTTTGGCAACAGAAAAGCCGTAGCCGATGGAAATTGGAAGGAGTTCACAATACGGCTTATTATCATTCCACATATAAAAGGAATACTGGCCACAACATTCGGCTACTTATCTGCGAAGATGGGTAGGAAATGTGCAACAACTTCTGACGTCAAGGAAGAGACAACTACCTATTTTAGAAGCCTCTCCACTAGAGATACGATTGGTTAGAGCTAATTGGGAAGACACTATGGAGCTCGGCATTTCCAACCATGACAATGAAATATTACTCAATTCAGTGACAGACGAGGAGATACGAAAGGCAGCCTTCGAGCTTCGGTCAGATAGCGCTCCACGCCCGGACGGGTTCTGAAGGTCTTTTTATCAAACTAATTGGCACATCATAAGGCGCGACAAAATCCATACAAAATGTCTTCACCACATGCCACCTTCTCAAGGAAGCAAATACGGCCAACATAGTTCTTATACCGAAGCAAGTGGGGGCTAACAAAATTGTCGACTTTCACCCGATTAGCCTATGCAATTTCATCTATAAAAGTATAGCTAAGATCATGGTCACAAGGATGCATCCCATCATATAAAAAATCATTTCAACTAATCAAAGAGCCTTTCTTAAAGGTCGAAGCATCCAAGAAAGTATCTAAATTGTGCAGGAAATGGCTAATTCGATGACAATTACCAAGAAGGCCTCCATCATGTTCAAGACGGATCTAATGAAGGATTGTGATCGAATTGATTGGTATTTTGTAAAGGATACACTTTCTTTTTTTGGATTTGCAAATAAGTGGATCAAGCTCATTATGGTCTTGCATTACCACTGCAAACTACGCGCTACTCATCAATGGTGAAGCTGGCAATTTATTCCTCGTCTCCCGTGGTATAAGAAAGGGTAACCCTCTCTCTTCCTACCTATTCCTGATGGTGATAGAGAGACTAACTAGGAGACCAACAGTCGCCGAAGGGAAGAAGGAGATCATCCCAATCAACATAAAAGGAATTCAATGGACCACTCCTTCGCAGATGATGCACTCTTTTTTCTTTGGGACAGAAGGAAGTCAATTGGAACATTTTTGCTAATACTCAAGGAATTTGAAGCTCACTCTGGCATGAGTGTCAATGAAGAGAAATCGTCTTGGGTTCCTTTTGCCAATAGCCCCCCTCTCAGATTAGAGAACTAGAATGAATCAGCAAATGGTGAGCGATAGAGCTTCCAACGAAATATCTTGGCCTTCCACTCTTCACAAATAAGCTTACATCATCCTTATGTCAACCCATTATTTCAAAGACGCAAAATAACTAGAAACTTGGATGCCCTTGTTTCTTTCCTTAGATGGGCACGTTGTTATGAACAAAGCTATCTTGGGGGCAATTCCTATGTACTGCATGCTATCCTTGAAGCTCCCTAATGGATGTATTAAGAGATTGGAATCCATTATGAGGACTTTTCTCTGGAGTGGCAGTGAGCATAAAAGTTCTCTTCATCTGCTGAAAGGGGAACATGTATGCCAACCACGAGATGAAGGTGGTTTTGGCATATGCCGTGTGGAAGAGGTTAATTTGCCATTATTAGCCAAGAACAACTGGAAAGTGGTAACAAACAATCGTATCCATGGACTTTGCTAGTCAAATCCAAATATCTACTCAAAAATAGCTTTTAGTTCCCATGAAAAGCTGTTCATAATTCTTGGGGATGGAAATCTACATTACTAGGTTGTCAACCTCTCCAAAATCAAGTGCATTGGAATATTGGGGATGAACAAAAAATAGAATTTTGGTTCGATCCTTGGTTCAATGAGGAACCCCTAATCGCTATATTCTCCCCTCTCGTTATAAGGAGCTAAGGAAGGTCACAGTAAATGACATAATCAATAAAGAGCAGAGCTTTAGCTCTTACCTCAGCCAATACATCAGTGTTGTTCCGTTTGAGCTATGTTCAAAATGGAATACATTGAGAGGTAGCGGTCATGACAGTTTATAATGGGATAGCAATCATCACTTTAGCTCACAACAAGCCTGACACCATATCGGGCACAAAGGAGAACCCTTTCCAATGTGCCATGTTAGCAGTTAACTCACAATAAGCTGGATCATTCTTTATTGTTTCTTTCCAATACTTTTGTGGTCGTCCTCTACCTCTTTTAATACTTTCAAAATCTAATTTTTCATACCTTCTTATAGGTTCTTCTTTTGATATTCCTTCTATATGTTCAAACCGCCTTAAATGATATTCTCTCATTTTATCCTCTATTGGTGCCACACATAATTTATTTCTAATAACATCATTATATATACGGTCTTTTCTTGCATGATCACTCATCCATCTCATCTTCATTTCTGTCACAGACTTCTTTTGTACATGTTGATGATTAATTGCCTAACATTCATAACCATAAAACATGACAGGTCTAATTGTTGCTCTATAATATTTACCTTTTAACTTTAATGGTATCTTCTTATCACAAAGAATACTTGATGCTCCTCTCCATTTTAACCCAGCATTAATTCTATGAGTAACATCTCCATCGATTATTCCATCACTCTTAAAAATTGACCCTAGGTATTTAAAACTTTCTTTTTGGGGGATGCAATGTGTGCCAATTTTAATTTCTATATCCTCTAAAGTAACCAAATGATCAAACTTATATTCCATATATTTTGTTTTTGTTCTACTAAGTCGGAAGCCTTTACTTTCTAATGTTTTTCTCATTTGTTCTAATTTTCTATTAACTTTTTCCTTATACTCCCCCACTAACACAATGTCATATGCAAATAACATACACCAAGGTACTTCATCTTTAACATGTTTTGTTAACTCATCAATCACCATTATAAATAAGTACTTGGAGTGCGTAAGCACAAACTATATCTAACTTCTAGTCCTACTTGGAGTGCGTAAGCACAAACTATATTCAAAACCTCTGCTCCTAACACTAATTTCAACGTCATGATTTAGTCACCTTATTGTTGTATGTCTACTACACTATCCTTTAAATCTTTATTTATGATAATACCAACTCCGTTTCGAGCCTTTTTCTTACATGAGTATCATAATTTAAAACTTGTATCCTCAATCTCCTTTGCTTTTTCTTAACCCACTTTGTCTCTTTTAAACATAGAATATGAATCTTTCTCTGAATCATAATATCTACTACCTCCATTAGCTTACCGGACAATGTTCCGATATTCCAAGAACCAATACGAATCTTATTATCTAGGATTAACTTCCTTACCCCCCACATCCGTTCATATTGAAAATATCGGAACCCTCTATTCACTACATTCGGGTGGCAATGTAGTAGGACTAACTTCTTTACCCGTACCCGTCTATGATGTGGGAACCCTCTCTACAATTGATTAACTACATCCAGACAAAAATGTAGTGGTACTTGCTTACTTTTCACTGCATTCGGACTCTTCAACGCGTCGCTAGGCGGGGGACGTCTCAAAGTAATGCTCATAATTTTTGTAATCTATGGTATAAAAATCCAATAAAGTTTTATGGTGGTTGTCAAAATACTAACACAACCCTCCTCCTTTATCCGAGCTTGGGACCGGCCATGCGAGGGTGATCCCTTACATGGGCATTGGACATGGAGGTAATTGTGTTTTATATCATCATGGTGCTGAACCAACTAAGCATTTGTTCATCAAATGTCCTATTACCTGTTCCATTTGGGATTAAGTCTCTTATTTATTTGGGGCGAGGTGAAAATGATGCAGGGATCTTAGTTCCTTCATCTTGGCCTGGAACAAGTGCAGATTTAATGACAAACTATATTTTGTACGGCAATCCTACTCAACCCCCAACAAGAGTTAAAGAGGAAGTTCGGCATAAAGAGTGAAGGAATACATCTTACCTCGAATGCAAAACTTGCAACATCGAATTCGCTAGCGATGGTTATGTATCAATCAATGGATTCCCCCAAGCTATGGATGGTTAAAACTCTACAGTAACAAAATATCATTTTGGCAAGTAGGTTTCACCTTGCGAAGTCACGATGGTGTCTTCCTTTACGCGGAAGGGATCGTTAGGAAAGTTATGACTCATCTCAAGGAATGGCAATGGTGGAACAAAATTATGCATCAATTCAAAAGGAACAAAATCGTAATCGAGCCATCCAGACTTGAGATTGTTAGTAATTTCAATACAATGATCAGATCCAATTTTGCTTCAACTGCATATGATGATGATATCAAAAATTTTTACAGAACATTCAACGATATCCAATGTCACCAGATCCCCAAAGAATGGAATCACATTCCTTTACTGTTAGCAAGGCTGGGCACCATTGGTCAATCATTTGATTGGGACAATCAACCTTCACATTGGAAACCATCGATATAACATCAGCTACTGCTCACTGACAATCATGGAACAATGACTCACCAAAAACCTAGAGCAGCTCAAGAACTCCTGCGCTGTCTTAGTCTGTCTCTAATTACCAGCGTGGAGTCAGAAACCTTGGTGGAACAACATTTAAACCCCAAGCCAACTGCATCAATGAGCAATATTGCTAGAGAGAATCATACCTTCAGTTAATTTATGGGAAAGCAAGGATTTTGCTGCATCGATCACTGCCGAGTCCCCATTTTAGGGAATTCAAGGATTATCCTCTATGGCAGGTTATAATCACTCTCGAGATAGGTGACTGAATGATCTTCATCTCAAGACTTCACCGCCAGAGGTGACTTTATACTCAATAGAATTGCTCCTGCTGTTGTATTAGAGCACAGAGCAATTAGTCTCCCTTTTTGATGGAAGGTATCGATATCACATTGTTTTTGCTGGTAGGGGTCTTGCCTGACCCCATCTTGGTAATAAAAAAAACAAGATGTTGCTAGTTATGGTTATCATTTCGAAGGGGACCCTGTTTTCTCTTTTGAGCTGATGATGTTAGTCGTCTGTCATTTCCACCGGATGAGGAAAGTATTGAAGATACTTTGACTGGGGCATGCTAAATTTTGGACTTGATGCATTAGTGCTAGAAAATTAGAGTCGCCCCAAGAAAAGATCAAAGTAGACGTGGCCGGTTTAGAACCGGCCCAATGGTTCCAGCCAGAATCAGATCAGGCTAGGAACTAGCTGGAAGCGAAGCCAGTCACATCATATCAAAAGAACCGGACAAAGAATAGGGAACCACTCAATTTGGTTTCAGTTCTACCTTACATGATCGGGAACTGGGTTAAAACTGAAACAGAGTTTCGAACCGCTGATTCCATATCTTTTATATCTTTCAATTTTTCAAACTTTTCAACGTTTTTTTCTTGGCAATTTAGGACTTAAACCGGAACTAATTTGGTCTCAGTTCAGTTCTAATTCCTAATTCCAGGAAAACCGGAACTAGCGGCTTGGAGCCCACCAGTTTCGGTTTACTAGATCTAACAAAAGGTCTCATGAAGTTTTACACTGGTTGTCGTTTACCTAACACAACCACCTTTTACCATAGCTAGAAACGTACCAACCTTTTTTATTGTAGTGTCATCCCCCGCTGGTCCTGCTAATTCATCCAAGACACTGGCTTCAAGTATCTAAGCACAAACAAACGCTAAAGCCAAAGAACCTCAGAGAGTTAACCGCACCCAAAGTGGTAGCTCAACTGCACGTGCTCTGCCGTTGTTGCTGCTGGTAGGGAGTTGGACTCTCAGAGAGTGCACCTGTGGGTGTGAGTGTTAGGCTTCGGCCTCTTCTTATAACGAAAAAAAACAGAAGGTGGAGTTAACCAAGATCAAACCAAAGAACCTCATACGCTGTCACACCTGCTAATTTGAGAAATGCTCTCGTTTTTATTCTATATACCTTCAACTAAAATATCCGTTGTAGTTTCTTTGTTGGTTACTCGAGGAGGCTGAAGCCTAATACACTCATGTGTTACACATAAGGTCTAAGGTCTAGTCATTATCGGCTCAGGTAACGGTTGGACTGGTCATCAAATCCGTTACCTTAACAGATAAGTTAGGATCGTATCGGTGGACGTTACTGAGATTTCCGGTAACGTCTCCGTTAAACGCTCCGGACGAGAGAAGCCACAGGTGGAGTATCCAGGATGAGGGAGGAGCGGGTTACCTATAAAAGGCAGCCATTATAGGTCAGAGGAACAGATACAGAGAGATATACATACACAGAAAAACAAAAGTATGACGATCTATAAATCCTCTCCCTGAGAAACCCCTGTGTGAGAACCTCACACAAATCCGTTGCATCAACTCAGGCGAAAAGGTACCTTCGACAGACTTAGGCGAGCGGTAGCTGATCGAAGATTCAGGTAACATGCCGGAGATTTCACCGTCACTGGTATCAGAGCTTAAAAACCCTGCAAAAAAAAAGAGAGAAGGTAAGCGTAGAGAAAAAAAAGAAAAGTGGGAAGAAGGAACAATGAGAAAGGAAGCAACAACAACGAAACAAAAGAGAGCAGAGAGCAAAAGGCGGTCGGCGGGCCGAGTCTGAGGCAGGCAACGGCCAACAAAACCCCAAACAGGTCGACAGGCCTCGTCTAAGACAAAGAAGAAAGGCCGCAAAAGGTAGCCGGCAAGCCAGAGGCCGAAAAGGCAGTCAGCAAGTCAGAGGCTAGAGAAGGCAGCCGAGAACACCAAACAAAAGGTGGTCAACAGGCCAGAAGCCGCAGAAGGCGCTCGACAGGCCAAAGGAAACACCAGGGAGATAGCCGGCAGGCTGGAGGAGGCAACCGAACTCCTCTCCCTCCTTCTCTACTCTCGCTTCCTCTCTCCTCCCACTCTCTTTTTTTTTTCTTCACGGTGTAAAATCCCACGTTTTTTTATCAGTGTAATAAAAAAAAATATTTAACCGCTGTTTTGGAAAATCGTGGGTTGGAAAACTAACGGTTTCAAGAAACCACCTCGGGGAATGGACTAAAAAGTCCGTTTTGCCCCGTCCAGTTTCAAGTATTACACTGTTGCCATTCGGCAAAATTACTGTTCTGTCCAGATATTTTTAAGTAAAAAGACTATTTTGCCCTTACTAAGCAAAATGTCTGTTTTACCCTCTGAAGGCTTGTGAAAATTACCAAATACTGGGTTGTTACTTTACCTTTTTACCTTTTATGGTTTGGATAATTTCAGTTCTGCCATCTAGTCAGAAGATAAATTTACCCCTATACTTTTAGAAAAATTACAGATTCGGCCTAAGGGTTAAAATTATAATTTTAACCCCGATCCGAATTTTACAGAAATACTAAAGAGTAATTTTATAAGTTTGTCCTCAGGTTTTTTATAAAATTACAAGAAGGGGACAAATAGATAAAATTACTATTTTGACCTTGGTATTATTTTAGGAGTATAGAGGCAGAAACTCCTTTGGGAAAAATTTTCGAATTTCTCCCAAAAAGATTATGAAATTATCATTAGCTTATTTGCTTGATATCATGCATCATACTAACATGATTACTGCTATGTATGCTTTTGTTTTTGTGTTGGTTTCCTTTTTAGACCGCTTAATTGTTACTTTTGCCAAACACATAGAAATGAGTTCTAGGATATGTGTGTCTGAATTGGCAAAGACTGAAAAGCTAAACGGTCTCAACTTCCAGACATGGAAGAGAAGAATCCCTTTGCCTCTAACACTAGAAGGTGTTGAGTATGTATTAAAGGAAACTATGCGTCTGTCACCCTTAGACGCAAATGAGCAACAATTAGAAATATATAAAACATTTCTAAAAGATGATACCATAGCAAGGACGATAATGTTGACTTATATGGAAGATGACTTGATTAGGGTCTTTGAAGAATATGAGACCGCTAAAGAGCTGTTTGACTCAATAACAACTAAATATGATACAACTGCAAAATTGCACGTGCAGTTGTTACTACAAAAGTATAACTCCTTCAAAATGAAGGAAGGAGACAATGTAGTTAAGCATGTAAACCACATGTTGGTAATTGCTAGAGACTTAGCCGTAGCAAAATCATTCATCCCCGAACCAATGCAGAAATCAACAATATTGAATAGTCTACCCCCGTCATGGAACATGATCACCACTGCCCTAAGATTAGGGCTTGAGATTAACCTTTCTGAGTTGCCCCTTAAACTAGCAATAGAGCAAGAACACATTCTAAAAAATAAGAAAGAAAAATTGCTAGTAGTTCAGGATGAGTTAGCGTCTAGCTCCAAAACCAACTAGAAGAAAAAACCAAATAAAAGGTTTGGCAAGAATAACAAGAAAGGCGGTCAAAATTTTAAGAAATCACAAAAAATTGCTTCTTGGATCAAGTGTTTCAACTGTGGAAATATGAGACACTATAAGAGGGACTACCGAAATAAGAAAAGTAGAGGAAACAACCTACAGTGCGGACTGTCAGAGAAGTAGGACATAATCTGCATAATTTCGGAATGCCTATATTTGTACCGCCCAGTGTTGGTGGATAAACTTAGGAGTTACACGACACATCTTGAAAATCAAGGAAGGGGCAATGGATCTGAAGGAATATCAACCTGGAGAACATCGAGTTTATATGTGAAATAATACTTTCTCAGATGTTCTGGGTATTGGGTCCTTCATGATACATGTACAAGGCAAACCAATTGTATTAACCGACGTGTTAATTGTCCCATCAATAAGGCGCAATTTGATCTTGGTCCCTGTCTTAGTAAAGAAAGGTTTTGAGGTTAGGTTTATTCCTAACAAGGTGATTGTGGGTAAGCATGGGAGAATTTTATTCTATAGGGAATTTGATGTAGAACAAGGACTGTTCAAACTTTGTGATAATGAAAATAGTGCATCTTCTACTTATATTGAGAGTGCCTTTACTATTGATGTGAATATGTGGCATAAACGCCTAGGGCATATAAGTATGGAAAAGTTGAGGAAATTATCCAACTTTAACTTATTGTCTGGATTTGAAGGAAATACTTTCAACAAGTGTGAAGCTTGTATACAAGAAAAAATGACAAGAAAAGTTTTTTCCAAGGAAACAACAAGGGCAACAACTTTGTTGGAAGTTATTCACACAGATTTATGTAGACCTTTTAGAGTAAAGACACATAGGGGAAATAGTTATTTTATAACCTTTATCGATGATTACTCTAGATATATGTATTTATGTCTTTTGGCACATAAATTTGAGGCACTTGATGCTTTTAAAGAATATAAGCAAGAAGTAAAAAATCAATTAGGACATTCAATCAAAGTCTTAAGATCAGATAGAGGAGGTGAATATACCTCGAAAGAATTCTTAAAATTTTGTAAAGACTTTGGTATTACAAAACAGAATACAATGTCCATAATACCTCAACAAAATGGTGTAACTAAAATATATAATAGAACCTTGCTAAATATGACAATGTCAATGTTAATCGATGCCTATCTTCCAAATGTATTTTGGGGAGAAGCAGTAAGTACAACTGTTTACATACTCAATAGAGTACAATGTAAGGTTGTATTCACTACACTGTATGAGATGTGGTTTGGAAGAAAACCCAATCTAGGTCATCTCAGGAGGTGGAGATCTGTTGCATATGTCAAGATCCTTGATCAATCTAGAGATAAGCTAGATAGCAGGTCCTTGAGATGTATATTTATTGGATATCCAAAAGGTTCAAAAGGATATCGGTTTTATCATAAGGACCATGGACTCATTGAAAACAGAGATGTTGAATTCTTAGAAGATACTAAGAATGACATTCTGGAAAACAATGACTTTGCTGGGAGCAAAGATGACAGCAAATCAACCTCGGGACAAATATTCTTATTTGGAGGTGGTGTTGTTTCTTGGGCATGTAAGAAACAGGGTTGTGTAGCATTGTATACACAGGAAGCTCAGTATGTAGCTTGTTGTATGGCTGTAACGAGTGTTGTTTGGATAAGCCGCTTCATACGAGATTTGAAGTTGGAAATAAGAGACGAGCCAGTAGTTGTCTATTGTGATAACAATGCAGTAATTACTGTTATTAAGAGTGGAGCTGGTTGCTCAAAAAGCAAGCATATAATGGTAAAATACCACTATGTTCATGATATGGTTATGAGAAAGGAAATATCCATCTCATACATGCCAACAGAAGATATGTTGACAGACCCCTTAACAAAAGGCATAACAGAGGATCTCTTCTCAAAACATGTTACTAACATGGGTTTGAGATATGTTTGATTATTGTACAGGTAAATAACCATACAACGGATAAATTGTTGTACAGGAAAATAACCACACAACAGGTTCTGATTACGATAGTAATCGGGAAACTACATAACTAGGGAAAACCCTAAAAAGTGAGAGAAAAACCAATATGTTGATACACTTGGCTCGAATGGCCAAGTGGGAGATGTTACAGATAAGGTCTAAGGTCTGGCCATTCTTGGCTCAGGTAACGACTGGACTGGCCATCCAGTCCGTTACCTGAACAGATAAGTCACGATCGTAATGGTGGGCGTTACCGAGATTTCCGGTAACATCCTCGTTAAACGCTCCGAACGAGGAAAGCCACTGGTGGAGTATCTGGGATGAGGGGGGAGTGGGCTGCCTATAAAGAGATATGCATACACAGAAAAACAAAAGTGTGACGACATGTAAATCCTCTCCTTGGGAAACTCCTGTGTGGGAACCTCGCACAAATTCACTGCATCAACTCAGGCGAACAGGTACCTCCGGTAGACTCAGGCGAGCGGTAGCAAATCAAAGATTCAGGTAACAAGGCCAGAGATTTCGCCGTCATCATGCACCCTCTAAGAGTCGAACTTCCCACCTGTGGTGCTAACACTCAAAACCCACACATGCACCCTATTCTCCCACCAGCAGCAACCTCGCTAACACCCAAACCCACACATGCATCCTCTAAGAGTCGAACTCCCGAGCACCAGCAATGGCGCTAGAGTGCCCTACCGTTAAGCTAATGCTTTGTCTATCTGTCACAGTTTAAATGCGTCCTACAGTACACTCTAACCTTTCCACGTCTAGAACCGAATCAAATCGCCGGTATAGTTCGATTACAATGGTTTCTTAAACGCCCCTAAGTATAAATATAAATCCATCTCCACATCTTCATTTCATCCAACAGGGTTTTCTATTAAAGCGGATAAAATAAGATTATATACAGATTCCTTATTCTAAATAAGGAGGGGTACCATGTTAGTCGTATAACCATCTGTATGATATTTTCAGTATAGCCACACGACCCGCCCATATTGTATTGTACATGATTGATGTTGTTCTGTTGCAACTCACGAACACTCGGCTGAACGATGCTTTGAAGATTGACGGGTTTATCCAAAACATTTCAAACACGATACGTGTAATGTATAAGTAAATCAAAATTATATAGAAAATTTTGTACCTGGCGGATATTACTGAAGACATGTTCTTTCCCGGACACGCTGCCGAACATTCCTTTGTTCCTTCTGATTCTAGAAACAGATCCCGAAACGTCTCTCTCTCTCTCTCCACGAAGGAAAGGGAGGCGGAGGCATCGGAGAAGTGACCATTAGGGTTGCCTTTTTCTCCTTCATGTCTCTCCGGTTTCTTCTATTCTCTTTCTCCTGTGCACTGTGAGGCGAATATTGTCTTCTGTCTGTACTTGTCTGTCTATTGATTTTGCGGATCGAATGATGACTTGGAAGCGAATTGTGAAGGAATTGAGGGACCTACAACAGGGCCCTCCTGTATCTTGTAGTGCAGGTCTCTCTCTCTCTCTCTCCAATCAACTAATGATAAATATTTATGTATAAAAGTGGGAAGAGATTGCCACCAAGGATTCCATTCTCCTTGCTAATATTAATATTTCTCTCTGTTCCTCTTCTTCTTTTGCTTGTCTGTTTCACCTATGATGGGTTAGTTTTTGAGTCTCTTTCGTGCTTTCATGTGTCTATTTTGTGGTCCTCTTCATGTAACAGCTGCGATTATGGGCACTGACTGATGTTTTCTGTTTTCGTTTTTCTTTCATCGGCTTGATTATATGCATTTGCTGGACGGTATTTTGATTGGAATGGGTGGATGCTTCATGTGTTATGAAGCACGATAAAAGTAAATGGTTTGCTATTGGACTAAGGGCGTTAACATGCCATAAGAAAACAGAGTCGAGGAAAGGATCGACAACATTGTGCAGAACGATTTTATGGATTAGGCAGATGATTGGGTGCATGGCATTGAGTACCCGTCATGGTTATAACCATATATGAATGCTAGACATTAAGCAAGCAATTTGGTTTGGATGGATGTTGAGGTGAGACGTGGCATTTGAATCGGGGTAATCTGTGATTCTGTATGCCTATTCTTTAGCTACGCACCTAAGAACCACATACTTTCACATCCTAGCAATGTGACAGCCTAAATATGCGATTATGCTTACCTTCTTCAGGATGAGAAGAAAGAATATTTCACGTTGATGTAGTCCTTATGGGATCATTACATCCATGCCTTTCAAGCAAGCATGGGAAATATTAGGTTACAGCATCTCCCTTTAGGTTATTCCTTGTTGAAAAGAATAGAGTGGGGAGACTGCTGCCGTTAGACTTCCGTCGTTATGCTCCATCATGTTCAAATAGATATGGAGGCTGCAACCGTTGTTCACTGTTGTTCCTATGATATTATTGGTGAGACATCTCACAAAAGACTTAGTTGAAGCTATCTATTATGCTTAAAGAAATCCGCACTCATATGAAAAGAGAGGGAAAAGGAAGTCTGAGTATGCACCCAAATACATGTAGAACATAGTATCGGGACTTTGAGGTTTTTATAATGCTGCTTGGGAAATTGTATATGGAGGATGACTATACTACAATGGATTTCCAAGTAACATGGAGGCCTACAAAATTTTGCCACTAAAACTGTATTAGTCTACACATTTGTATATCAGCCAAATTAGTGTTCAACTTTGGGGTTGATTCACGCACTTACCTGTTGAGCCTCTGGCTGGAGTCATGTTTAACTCTGACTAATAGAATACTAGGTTGTAGTTGTGTGTCTTCCCAAAGGAAAATGACTAGTTTCTTTTCTTTGATGCAGTATTGCATGGTGAGTTAGGGATACCATAAAAAGTAGGACCAATCTCCAGTACTTTTACAATTCAGTTTCCATCAAATAAAATTTGAGAGAGAAAAGAAAGAAATATTGTGTCACCCATTCTAATGCAAAACTATCACTTTATAGGTAAGTTTCAAAAGAAATGCCTCTCCACAACCCTATGGTGGATTGTTCAAGCCAAATAAATGACTGGACAAAATACTTCCATTAACCCATATCATTATGTTCTTGTGATTAGCGTACAATATATTCACAACGAGGTTTGTTTTTTTCAAGAATTCTGTTGCTTCCATAAGGTTGCTCGTGGCTGCTGTTAATGGGTCATGCAGGAGATTGTTAAACTCAAGGTAATTTTTATTAATGATGATATGACGCATTGGGTCAATATGTGATCGAAAGGTGCCTTGTCTTTTTGAAATGTTGCAACACATTGAGGGTTGGTAACATAGAAAGGCAAGTACAACCTATAAGAGTGAGGCTTCCCCATTGGACTAGATGATAAGGGAGCTGATGTCTGCCCAATGTATTCACTGATCTTCTTCCTTTTTTTCTGAAGTTCAGTTTAATGGTTAAATCCCCCTTTTTTGTGACAGGATCCAGGTCCAGTCCGTTCTACCCGAAAACAAAGTATACCCAGATTCTAGAAGTAAAATAGAAATTATATGGGAAATATGTATATATACACACATATAAATATGAAAGCATATGTGCACCCTCCTTGTTGCTTAGAAATGAAACTTATTTATCAAAGAGAAATAAATGTTTCAACATGTGTTTTACTTTGTTAGATATTTATGTATATTCATTGTAACTTGGATTAGATCCAGGTCTCGTATAGATTTGATAGTCACACATGGCTCTATATAGGATACCTTTCCTGTTGTCCAACCCCAAGATCACCGGGTTTAGTCTTTTGTCACCAATAGCCCTAACAAGTTCAGTGTAAGTTGGAGTACAATCATATCTGACTGATTGAGAATGCTCATTGGTGGCCCGCTAAATTGTTATTGTGGTCTTGTGGCATGCCTAGTAATGATTTGTCATCGTTATACCATGAAAGATGGATAGGTCCAGATTCCCTTGCCTTAGACCTTGAATTAGTCTAGTAACTTCATCATTGTACAAGTTGATTTTGAAATAAGTACTGTGGGAGAAAATAAAGTAATTGATAGCTGAAGCGATAACTTTGAACAAAGACGATGGACATTTATGTTTCGGTTTCTGACTGTCCAACTTCAGGTTGATGCAAAATTTTGTCAAGTAATTCATTCATCCTTCAAACTATTAGAGGTAGCAACTAGGCCTCTTGCGGCATCAGGTAATAAGTGAAATCATCTCATCGTCTTTTTTGGCGATTCCAAATGGCTCAAGTACCGGAGACTAGATTTTTATTGGTTAGATTCTCAGTTTAGTTGTAGAGCTCCATGGAAACAAAGAATCCATGTGATAGCTTATTTCCCTGTAGAGCATCTTATGTTGGCATTTATTTTCTTTTAAACTTGAGAGTGGTCCATTTCCCAAGCTTGATTGGATGGATTTTATCAGTAAGTAGACAAACTTCAGTTTGTTTCTATATCCATGGAAATCCCTTATCTTGTTTTATGCCATTGTTTTATGGAGAAGTTCATGATCACCAAGCTATTCTCAGTAATATGATGGGAGTCCAAATTTCTCTTTGAAAGTTTGACACATGGAAACCATCTGATGTTAGCTTCCAAGACACGAGAAGGGTTGTGATATAGCTGTAGGTGTGTGTCTCTTAGTATGAAGAACGTGCTAACGTGCTGGTTCATCAAGGAAAGTGCCCTGATTTAGGATTAGGAAAACTCTTTTTTTTTGTTACAAGAGGAGGCCAAAGCCTAACACACACACACACACACGTATACACCCCCGGGAGTCGAACTCCCCACCAGCAGTAACGGCACCAGAGAACCCTGCTGTTGGGCTAACGGTCTGGGTGCAGGAAACACTTTTATCTATAAGAAAAGCCTAATGTTTCTATACTAATAATATAGTGAGCCTCAGAGCATATCCGTCGGCTTCAAGTTGAGCCCAATTGCTAACATTTCACAAAGCATGCGCTTAAAAATGTATTTGGTATGTCACGCTGCAACAGCAGATAAAGGAAATTGTAGGAAAGAGAATGGGAAACGGCTCAGCATTTTAGAGTTTACAAATTATGGTCATGTCATGTTTGTCGATCAGAAGTTCAGAATCAGATCTCTAACTTTCCTCGGTTGCAAGCTCTGCCTCCTGTTTTCTCTTCTCCAAGCCGATGTTGGCATGTACGTCATTTATCACTAATCATGCAGTTTTAAACAGTTTAAACTTTATAACCCTTGGAGATTCAGCTTCTTTTTTATTATTGACGATGCTTTCTATTTTGTTTAAGCTTTTTACGTATAATCTAGAATTTGTGGAGCTGCTTGATTTCCATGGGCATGCTTGCATTTAGGAAACGCATTGAGATGACAAGTCAGGTGAGGTTGTGAAGTCTTTCTTTTATTCTTTGCGTGCCTTAGGTCCCGTAACGGAGGACATGTTCCACTGGCAAGCAACCCCCTGAAAGCCCATATGCTGGTGGTGTGTTTCTTGTGACCATCCACTTCCCTCAACGATTACCCGTTTAAGCCATCAAAGGTACAAAGCAAAAGCATTTCCTGCACTATGTTTCTCTTTTTTCGAATAAAGACCCTTTGACTTAGCATCTTGAATGGTCAGGTCTAGTTCCGGACGAGAGTTTTCCACCCAAACATCAACAGCAATGGGAGTATCTGTCTGGACATACTCAACGAACACTGGAGCCCTGCTTTAATCATATCCAAGGTACCACATGCTTGATGCCCCTCTTTTTTCCTATTAATGTCTCACCTTGTTCGTTAAAACTTCCTTCTTATACTCGTCGTGCAGGTTCTCCTTTCCATCTGCTCCCTATTGACCGATCCAGACCTAGACGCCTAGTGCCTGAGATAGCGCACATGTACAAAACCGATAAGGACAAGTATGAATTGACCGCCCGAAACTGGACCCAGAAGTATGCCATGTTGGTGGGTTCGTAGCTCTCTACCGATGATTGTGGTGAATTGAGGCTCTGGTTTGTTTATGAATCCAGACATGCTGCCACTCTCTCTCTCTCTATCTATATATATATATATATATATACATATATATGCTAAGCAGAAGATTTGTTGGGATTCAGAAATGTACACACTATTGTTCAACTAATCTGAAAGTTGTTTGTTGGCATGCAGAAAAGGCAACATCCCGGCTGGTTTGAATTTGAGGACCTAACAGCTGAATAAATGAATAAATGACTCTTTTTCTCCGTGGTTTAGGTCTAACTGCCGACCATCTTGCTCTGGAGGACGACAACTACCGATAGGGTCCGGTCCGATTCAACTGCTGATTATTGATGAGTCAACAATAATTTGGCAACTCCTTTGGAACTAAAATCAAGCCTTTTCTCATGTAATATTAGGTGGAGGGTCGGCTTGAACCTTCTCAACTGAGCGTCTTTTGACATTAGGTGAGGTCGGTCTTGATTGGGTATGGAACTAAACCTTTCTTCATTATTGATTGAACCCACATTTGGAGCCAAAACTAAGTCTTTTCCCATCGACTTGAACCTTCTCATTGAAGACTTTTCCCTTACTAGGTGCAGTCGGCTATGACGGAGTCGGTGGTACTCCTACCCAAACATGGCACTAAGCTGCTGAGTTTTGATTGGTTGCAACGCATTCGCGTTCTGATGATCATTCTCTTATAAGAGACTGGACAAAGTTTGAACGTGGAATGTAATTCCTAGGCCTCGGCCCCTTCTTGTACCAAAGCAAGATGATAGTTGGACGTCTTGAATGGATGAGTGTCTTTACATCGATTGCATTAGAAATCCGAAACTTCACTTAAATGATCAAATTCTTTCTCCTTCATTACCAAAATTTTGAATTTTAACAAGCAAAGCTCATGGTTTAACCTAATCCAGCTCACAGCTCGTTTTGGACCCAGTGATAACTATGAACAACCAGGAATTCTAAGGTACGAGCTATGAACAGGCCTCGTGGGCTCGTTTTAGAGAACTTACTGTAACCTTCTTTCTTTTCCCAGGCTTGGGTCCAGGTTCAGCTACATCAGATAAGTGATACATTTAGAGCTGGTTGGTTTGGACCCAGCATAGTAGGTTGATTGGGACCTGAAATGGCCTTGAAACCGCAGGTAACTGGAACTGGGGGAATCAGAACTTAATGTTAACTAGAGACCCCAGTGGTTTGGTTTCAGTTCCACCTGTGGGAACCAAACCAGAACCAAAATGTGTGCTTCGGAACTAGTAGTTTTATGCCTTTTTTTTTTCTATACCGGTATTAAAATCTCACCCATATTTTATGAAATTTTCAAATGAAACCAGAACCAACTGGAATCCTGAGTGCCTGGAACCAGACTCAGAACCATAATTGGGTCCAGATTTAGAGGGATACTGGTTTGTTTCAGTTCCACTTCCAGGTTTTGGTGGACAGAATCCACAGTCTTGTTTTACAGATGCATGAGCCCCAGCCAAGGTGATTTGGGCATTTGAGAGATCTCCAGAGCTCTAATGGAAGGTATAAGAAATCGATGAATATTTCAAAAGAAGCTGAGAAGTACCGCAAATTTGTTGGAAGAAAGAGATGAAATAAGATTTTTGCTTTTGGAATTAAAATCCAAATATGCCATGAGATGGAGTAAAATGGCTACCAAGAATCCATAGAGCTGATCCAACACGATGTCAAGGCTTGATTTCCAGAGTGATTTGAGCATCGTTTCGCATGTTTTAACGGGTGGTGCTTATGGGTGTGTTTGATACTAGGTACCAGGGGGACTAGACTTTGATTTTTGATATTTGTAGTTCCAAGTTCCATTGGTGTGGAACTGTGGTTCTACAAGTTCAATTTATGATTAAAACTTCAAAACCAGGATGGAGGTAAACCACAAGAACTGGACTCAGGGGCTTTGCACAAAAACCCAAGCTGCTTCTTCTCTCTAATGTTGCTACCCTTCCTCGTACGAGAATCCAAGCTTTAACACCACTCATATATCAAATGCAAAACCATCATTCTTCGAAACCATGTTTACAAGTCCATATCGGTCTAGGCCTACAATTTTAGTACCTAAGACCTAGAACCACGAATCAAACACCCCCTATAGTTCAAACCCCTACGTGCAGTGACCGACCTATTCATGAGTGAGGGAGGCAAGCCACCAAAAAAGCCGAAAAATCCAAAAGATCAATACAAGCAGTCTGCTTTTTTTCAATAGACAGGCTTAATTTCAGCCAACTGGACTTTGCCTCATCCGAGAAATTTTTTCCAACCCTGGAGCAACTAGGTCTTTATTAGAATTATTGAATTTTGTATTTTATGGAATTTGTACGATAAATGGGTGCTACATACTTTACTAAATCTAACTAATAGTATCCATTAGATCCAATGTCCAACCCAAGACCTGGTTCACTGACAACCCTAATTAGGTAATATATGGAGAAAACAACCTCCATAGGTTCAAGCTAAGGGAAGTTATCTAACAAGGACACCCTGTAAGGTACTCAAGTTCATACACAATGACACGAGTCCGTGTCCAAGACCGCTCCATATGTCTGCCGACAGTGCCTGCATTGATGGTCAAAAACATCTCTAAACAGTTCGGATCAACCTTACCCGAACCCATTTCTATCTATTTGGAGCTAGGTTATGTAACATCTTAATAACAAGACACGACTTGAGGCCAAATTGAGAATTTGATGGCTAGTGCTTTTGCTATCAAACTCAGTGTGCTTGCTAGTTCCCCACAAGTATGGGCCGAGCCAAGGGGGTCCAGGCCACATTAGTGACAACCATTTAAAAGGGCCAAGTAGGTGGGGTCATTAAGCAATAAAAGAGGAAAAAGGACCTGCTGGACCCAGCTTGACCCACCAAGCCACGATTTGGCTAAAGTCAGAGTCAATCCTCATAAAAGTCTTGCGTTAAATCTTCATTAAAAAAGTTATAAATAAATATAAAATACGACCACTTGTCACAATTAAGTGCATGCGCTTAGACCTGACTGGTTCCATATTAGCTATAAATTTCGTCTTTCCAAAATGATCACACGTCTATCTTAACATCTTCATCTAAACATCTAGTGATTTATGATTTATGGTTGGCTGCCAGGATCCAATAGCTTAATGCATCACAGCTCATGCTAGATGACTCGACAAAGTTTTATGCTGGCTATCACGTACCTAATGTTGCTCCTTTATTTGAGCACAGAACCTGCGAAGGGCAAAACCTCACCATTGGCGGAGTTATAATTATATAACAATCAATTAGTTCTCGGAAAGTCTTAACATCACAAATGCTCTGCACATTCATGTGGCTTTCCTTGTTTAACTCTTAAAGTGATTAAGACAGACCTGATTAGGTTGTGTTTAGTAATAGAAAAACTAAAAAAATTGAATGGCTCACTCCCAAGACATCTCTACACGGCGGCAAGCACACACGAAACCATGAGCTGGCACGAAAACATGTCATTCATATCATCTCGAGGACTGGTCGGTGTCAAAGCAACATGACTCGCGCGTATTTTGGTGCTAGATCATGATCTCCCAGATCACATGATCTAACATCTAGACTCATTGAGCCAGTGGTTGGTTGATCAATCACTTCACATGAAATTTGCTTGCTTGGAGAAAGACGGCAACAAAGTTCAAATGTTAAAAGCACCAAAAGGGAATCCTAGCCTTTTTCCTTCTTTTCATGGCACTGGTAGCAATCTACACCGATCCCCAGTCATTTTCTCACCTAGAAAAGCGTTGTTCGATCTTTGATACTTCGGGTAGAAGCCTACTGTGTGCGAACCCGACAAGAACATGACCTGAAAAGTTGATGTTTCTTATCACTCAAAGCACATGAGAACTTTGGGCCTTGTTTGGGTTTACTTTGTTTTTCGTATGAACACGAAGGCATGTAACGAAGAAGACCTGTACATTGAAATTGTTGACAATATAACACCCGACACGAAAACCCACTATATATTGATTCCGCTTGAAAAATCCGTGTTTATATCCACCCAAAGTAACACACGGGGAAAAAAATTCAAATCAGGTTCGGTTTAATATGTTTTGACACATACTGCATCAAATGACACGATATGAAAGCAACTGAAACACAGAATTGCTACCCTTAACCCAAATCATACGACACTTGCTACCTCATCTAAACCAAGTGATCCCGTTATCCATTGCACGAAAGTATGCCAGCGAAAAATTAAATGAGTTGTTGGTGGTTCGTCTCGATACGAGCTTAATCTCAATTAAGTAATATACTTAGCTTCTCGTGTTCTTTTATCTTAAGGAATTCATTACTCACACCACTTCATGGTCGTGTCGGGCTTGATCACATGATAAACCGAGCCCAAGGATCTCAGCTCGGTTTGCTCGGCTTGTTCATCACCGGCTAATTTCTCACACCTTATCAAGCAAACTTCATCAATCGACTTGTAGACACACAGACAGAATATACCAAATATAAATCTCCTCTTGAAAAGTATCTTCTTCTGTGTTAACACTTTATTATAGAGTTTCATCATATCTTAAGACATGTATATAGATATATATAGATATATATGAATAAAATTAGTAGAAAAAGGAAAAAGATAGCAGCTAAGTTCGGGTCGGGTTATAGCCTCTCTCTATACATGGGGACGGGTGGCAACTCTCTTTCTCTCTCTGAAAGGGTCTCTCTCGTGTTCGGTGTACTTATCTCTGCTCCCGTGATTGAGGCTCACTTAACGTGTGGGTCAGGTGGATCTCATGCTTACGCCCTTCAACAATCTCAACCGTTAATGTACACCAGCCAAATACATCAGACCATCCATCTGTTGTCTGACGTGGCAGAAAAGTGGCTCCCACGGTTGACTTCTCGACATTCACTGGTTCTTAAACGGTGCCATGATGGCATCATTCACTTCGTCAGCGAGAGACGAAGAGTCGCAACCCTTCTTCTTTCTCTCTCTTGATAGCAGAAATGGTCGAGGGGAAAGGGAAGAAGAAGCCACACAGGTTCTGCTTCATCCTTCCTGCTGACCTCGATGGAATCTTCGCCGGCCTATATGCTTCGTCTGATCGGAAACAACCCGAATCATCGCCACCCACGTCTCGAAAGCAGCCGACGAACGGGCGGTTCCTCCACCTCTTCCGCCGCTCGCTTCACTGCTTCTGCTCCTGGAACTGGTGGTACGCTTCCCACCCAAGCGGTTTCGATGGCGAACCTTTTTCCGACTTGGATTCTGACTCGGAGGCGTTTCATGACACGGCCGGCGTCATGACTTCCAGCAAGATTTGCTCTGAAAACCCGCGGATTTTTAGCTACCCCGAGCTGTACGTCGGAACTAACGGGTTCAGTAAGGGAGAACTGCTCGGTAGCGGCGGGTTTGGGAGGGTGTACCGTGCCGTACTTCCGAGCGACGGCACTGTGGTCGCCGTCAAATGCGTCGCGGAGAAGGGGGAGCGGTTCGTGAAGACTTTTGCCGCCGAATTAGTGGCTGTTGCGCAGCTCCGTCACCGGAATTTAGTTCGGCTTCGTGGCTGGTGCGTCGAGTCGGACGAGCTACTACTTGTCTACGATTACATGCCGAACCGGAGCCTCGATCGGCTCCTATTCCCGCGCAACTCGACTCCACTCGGCTGGAGTCGCCGGCTCCGGGTGGTCGCCGGGTTGGCAGCGGCGCTGTCTTACCTCCACGACCAGCTGGAAACGCAGATAATTCACAGAGATGTGAAAACAAGCAACGTGATGCTCGACTCCGACTACAATGCTCGGCTCGGCGATTTCGGCTTGGCTCGCTGGCTTGAGCACGAGCTCGAGCCTCCACTGACTCTCTCCAGCTCCCTCTCGTCGTCTTCTTCGTCTCGTCAATGGCAATTCCGCCTCTCTAATACGAGTAAGATCGGAGGGACAATTGGGTACCTCCCGCCAGAGAGTTTTCGGAAGAAGAACGCTGCGACAGCAAAGTCCGATGTCTTCAGCTTCGGGATTGTGGTACTGGAAGTCGTCTCGGGCCGCCGTGCTATCGATCTTTCTTACCCAGACGATCAGATAATGCTAGTCGATTGGGTCCGCGCACTGCAGGACGCCGGGAACGGACTTGACACCGTCGATGACCGGATTAGGAAAGATGAATTGTACTCAGCCACTGAAGCCAAGAGATTGGTTCATCTAGGACTGCTATGTTCGCTCAATGATCCTCGCTCTCGTCCGCCAATGAAGTGGGTGGTGGATGCCCTCTCCAGTGACTTTTCCGGCGAATTGCCACCGCTGCCGTCATTTAATTCTTTCCCTCCCTATTTCTCTCTATCTTCATCTTCCGGCAAAACCACCACCACTACCACCAATTACAACACAATTGAGGAATTGTCTTCCAAACCAAGCATCTATCTCACTGCTTCCGACGCGAGCCTCGCCGCCCCGGACAGTACCGGGTGGCAGCCAGGGACTATTCCGGCGGTCGACACACCGCGAGAGATATCTTACAAAGAGCTGATTGCAGCCACCGGCGACTTCGCCGAGGAGAACATGGTGGCGGAGCTTGACTTCGGCACGGCCTATCACGGCGTGCTGGAGAACAATGTGAGGGTCTTGATCAAGAGGCTAGGGATGAAGACGTGTCCAGCTCTGCGTGCCCGGTTCGCCTCGGAGCTTACCAACATCGGCCGGCTGCGCCACCGGTACTTAGTGCAGCTCCGAGGATGGTGCACCGATCAGGGGGAGATGCTAGTCGTCTACGACTACCTCGCCCATGGCCGCTCCCTCAGCAAGTTCCTCTTCCATCCAGGCAGATTCGTCCTCCCTTGGCGCCATAGGTGTGCAGTTCACAACACGACACGATTTTACAGTATCTTTGCATAAGAACACGTGAACACTTGCTACGGCTTTTGTGGTTGAGTGACGTTGCATAAACATGATAGAATAGGGGTGGCAACCGAAACCTGACCCAAATACAACGTGTCTACTTCACCTGACCCAAATACTACGTGTTTACTTCAGGCACGAAACCAGCTAATCAGTTTGAATCAGAACCGAACCGTCTTGAAGCCCAGGATTCAATGAACCTCGGTCTCCAATTCTATCGTAATTCCTCCTTCCATAGAACCTAATTCGAACCGAAACTGGCTGTTTCACTGATTTCAGTCGGTTTTCTCGATTTCTTTTTTCTTTTTCTGAGTTTCTGGTTCAACACAGAACTGTAATCAAAACGGGCAGTTACAAAGCATAGTAACCTGGTTCAGCTATGGTTCATGGTTTCGGCCGAGACAAAACCGAGAGTTTCAAATCACCAAACATGTCCCGCTTCGCTCAAAACTGCTCTTTTTTGACAAAACCTGCTCTTTTTTGACAAACACGAAATATTGACACGAACACTACTGGAAACACGAAATTGCCACCCTATGAGTAATATGTCCTTTTGAGTAATATTTTCCTTTACTTGTCGCCCATCGTAAACATATGTCTGTGATTTAGGTATGCCATCGTCAAGTCTCTAGCTGCAGCAGTTCTGTACCTTCATGAAGAATGGGAGGAGCAAGTTATCCACAAAAGCATCACTTCCTCCTCAATATTTCTAGATTTTGATCTCAACCCTCGACTCGGTGCATTCGCACTAGCTGAGTTCCTAACCAGGAATGCACACGGCCACTGTGTTGGAGGGAATTCTGACTCTGTGAGAGGGATCTTTGGGTACATTGCTCCGGAGTACATGGCAACAGGAACTGCAAACACCAAGACTGATATATACAGCTTCGGAGTTGTGCTGCTAGAGATTGCCAGCGGCCGCATGTCCGTCGACTTCAGACGCCCAGACGTGCTGCTCGTGAAGAAGGTGCATGGGCCGGACATAAGGAGTGCATTGCTCGGGATCGTTGATCCGAGACTGGATGGAGAGTACGAGACAATGGAGGTGCTGAGGTTGATGAAGTTGGGTTTGGTCTGTACTGGTTTTGATCCTGATGAGAGGCCAAGCATGAGGCAGATTGTGGGTATATTGGACGGCAATGATCGATTGCTCGACAGCATGATGAAAGGCTGTAAGGAGGAGAGCAACGAATTGTGGGATGCTAGGAATGCTCCTTCTGTGGTCATAGTTAGGAGAATTCAGGCTCTGGGCATTCTCTGACCCCCAAACCTCTCTCTCTCTCTCTCTCCGTGCATGCGCTAGCACCCTGCGCACGTGCAATAACGTGCATATAATGGAGCAAGTATAAGGGTTAGCGATATGAAGAGTGAAATATTGGCGTCTCTTTCTGTTTCGTGTTTTGTATCTGTTTCCACAGAGAATCATGGCTGTTTGCTCGAGTAAAAACTTCATTATCGACGATATCCTGATTGCGAATCATGGCTGTTTCTCAAGTAAGAACTTCATTATCACAAGACAATATCTTGATTGTGCCTTCTCTTTGTTTATCAAATAGGCCGTTCCCATACAATAATCACAGTGAAGCGAGTTTGAGGAAAGAATCAAATCTGTCATCTGATGATGCACATTAGTTCAGAAAACCAGCGCTGGAAGAGCTTTACCCCCATAGTGGACGAACCCAACTGGAACGAATTAGTCGGGTCCTTGTGAGCTTCCAGATACCCAGATTTAGACCCAAAAACAAGGTATGAGATCATCGAGGTGCATATAACAACTCGCGGCTTAGGCACTACATCTCAGCATTTCCCGTTCCGGCAATGCTGAAACATTCATCTGTGATTTTCCCTTATCAAGGATTTTTTATGCTCAAGTGCACAGATGCGAGAAAGACGATACGCACCACAAAAGAGGTCGAGTAGAGCATGGAAAGTGTTTGGAAGAAAACCATAAAAGCTGACCTTGCTCTTCTTCTCAATTGAATTCAAATACATATAGAATTACAATCTAAGATAGATCAGAATGGTGAAACCTGAATTTCTGCATACTACGAATTCCGTGTAGCAAAAGGCCTGCTCAGTGTTGGAGAAAGCTTGGCTTTGGTTGGTTTTGCCACAAAGCCATTTTTGAGGGGAAAAAAGAAGTCTACAATTGTCGCAACAAAGAGAAAACCCACTGAAACTCATTTGTGTCGATCAGAAAAACGGGGAAAAGACTCGGTCTTTCATATCAAAGTAGTCTTCCATGCCACAAAAGGCTCAAATGCAAAAGCAAGGGGGTGTCGCATTATTTTGCTAAATATAGGAACAAACTCCATGGAAATGAGTTCTCATACGCAAGTTTCTTATGTGAGAAACTAGTTTTTAGTCAAACAACCAACCAGAGGTCCATAATCTGCTACTTCTTGGCTATAGAGGGACAATCACCTTAGCTAGCAGGTCAGTCATTAACCTACACTTCGGGCGTTCTACAATCATGGAGATGGCCTCTTAGTCCTGCCTTAGGAAAATCTTGGCTTCTAAAGTGCTTAGGTAAATGTTTTAAGACAAGAATCCGGGAAGGGTGATGTTTTTGTTTCTATCCATTCTAATGTTTTATAGACTTATACTTCATTCGCAACCATATTCCATGTGTATTATTGTTCTACTTTCATCCTTGTATTCTCATGTAATCTGCTCTTCGAGACTTCAAGCAAACAAACTCTGTAATGTACTTGATTTTCCTGTGTTATTCTTCTATTCATTGCTTTTCTCTGTTTTCAATTTGTCAACGTAGTTTTTGGGTTATTCTATGATAAGAGCCTCTTAAGTTTTGACGAACATACTTCTAGCATTAAAGAAGTTGATTCTATGGTACTGTGGATTTTTTGAAAACCCTCTACGTTTAATTACGGACATTTCTTGCAGTAGTTTTATTTTCTTATATGAGTAACTTTGTGAATGCGCCTTCCCATTTGTGACCCAAATCCTCATTCTCATCTTCTCTTCTTTTCGCAGTGTGGATGATGCCTTTCCATATGTTACCTTTTATTTTGAAAATTATGTTACAATGAAGGTTTATCCACTGCATATGCCAGGAGCAGTGTTATCTGCATCACCCTATAGTGGATCGCATTTAACAAAGTATTGGCCCGTATCGTATGATACATCATGTTTCTTTTAAACCCTCCACCCGAACAAAACCCTTTGTTTTTACGGGGTTTGGCTTGTGTTTGAAAGTGCTTCAGGCTCCACCTGCTCTAGGATGACTTTCAACTATGGAAAAGTGTCTCCACGATCTCCATTCCAACGACACCATCACTCTTATGGTGACAACAAGGACAATCCGTTGATTGTTGTATAGGATTTTTTCTTCATTTTTATGTGTATTTTGTATCTTATTGTATTATTTATTTTTTCTCTTTTGAATAACAATATATGAAGTGAGTGAATATCTTTTCGATTTATTTGTAGTGACCTGTGAAGTAGGAGACACTCTCTTTAAGTGTTTTGGTAGTTTATGAAGTGAAGATAGGAGATTTATGAAATATTTTTATTTTCAAGTTTATTAAAATTTAAGTGATAAACTAAAGAAATATCTTATTTTGGCATACATTTTTTTTCTCCTTTTACACCTTATGCTCAACTTGGAATTAATGTTGTTATGACTTTAGGGCAATTACATGAGCAATCAAACCTTGTAGTGGGAATATGGTTTTATAATGCATGCATTTCATTTAATACAACAAATTTCTTTTATTTTAAAGCAATAGCCGATGCTATTGCTAACATTAGTCCAAGATATGAGATGTAATTTTCAATAATAAGTTGAGAGAGAAACTATTGGATAAAACTATTCTCGAAATCCAAGAGTATTGTTCGACTTTGAGGAAATCATGGAATGAGACATAATGCACTATGATGGACAGATAGGAAAGAAAAACTTTATTAAACTTCCTTCTTGTTCTAAAGGACTTTTGTTTTTTAAATCACTAGACATGTCAAAGGAATGTCATACTTCATATGTTTTAAGGAAAGAATTTGATAAGGTGATATTAGAGGTTGGGCGTGAAATTATAGTTCAATTAATTACAGATAATGCAACTAACTATAAAACAGTTGCAAATGAGATAGCTAACAGTTATGAGACTTTTTATTGGATATTGTGTGCAACTCGTCTAGATCTCATCCTTGAGGATATTGGTGAGATGGATAATGTAAAGGTAGCAACTGAGTGGTAGCAGTTTACGGAATTACCTCAAAATAGAAGAAACAGAAAACTGAATGAAATCTAAGAGACGGTCTTGATGAGTACATTTTAGAACTCCTGTATTAGATTTTTAAAGATCACATACCATTTGGTTAAAGTTTTGAGGTTAACTAATAGTGAGGAGAAGTACATTTATGGGCTATCTTTATGAAGCCATGGATAGGGCTAAAAAGCTATTAAGAGCAGTTTTAATGAAAGAAAGAGTGATTATGTACCCATATGGAGGATTATTAATAATAGATAGGTAAACGGCAACATCAACCTATTCATGAAGCAACTTACTACCTAAATCCAATATTTAGGTATTTTGCAACTTTTAAAATGGACATTGAAGTTAATAGAGGTATCATTGATTGCATAAATAGATTGGTCTCTAACCATAGTAGAATAAATGTTAATAGAGATATTTACGATAATGCTTTTCACTTGATGTACTTGCATGTAGCCATTTGTAACCGTACTAATATGCTTAGGTAAATTATTTATCTTAATATTTAAGTTTCATAAATCTTATATTTATAGTAAAATAAATATCTATATTTGTCTTTTTCTGTTAGTGAACTAGGTTTGGAAGTATTTACTCAAACTTGAGAGATTTTACAATAAAGGTTATGAGTTAAACCTATAGTGCAATTGGTTGTGAAAGAAATTAGAGTGTCTTTGAATATATCTAAAAAAAAAGCAATAGATTAGAACATAAACGATTCAATGACATAGTTTTTATCTGTTGCAACATGCGACTTCACCAGAGTTAATTAAGGATTACTTAGTAATTAAGTATTCAATTCAATGTTTCAATTTATTAAGTTTTTATTCTTAAATTTTTAGTTTTAATTTTTATTTATTTATCATTCTTATAGGCAATTAAGAAAGTAAAACTTAAGTAGGTACGAGAATCAATTTGATCCAATAAGCCTTGATAATTTTGATATCTTAGAGGAGTGGATTATAGAACATGATAAAGAAAATACATTCCTAATTGAAGAAGACATTTAGTGGATCAATTTGAAAGGAACACAACAATATCAATAAAGGGATGATGATATTGATTTTGCTATTGAAGGTGGTGAAGATCTTGATCAAGGAGGAGAAGAATATGAAGATTATTTAGTTGATGCATCATATTATAATATGTAATTCATTTTCAATTATAAAGCTATAATTTTGTTACTTATTTAAATATAAAGACGTAGAGCTTAAATGTTTATACATTAAAATTTGAATGGTGAATAATGAATGTTTACTCAACTTTAGAATTATAGGAATTGTTTAGAATTGTCTTGATTTTTTTGTGAATTATAGGAATTGTTTAAATTTTGAAAGGAATTTTGCTTTAAACTATTTTTAAAAAAATTATGATATGATACGATATACCTGTATCGTGGAGCAAAATGATACATGATTCGATACGGTACAAAAACACTCGGTAGGAGTGAGACAAAAAGGAAACTCTCCTAGAACACCCTAAGTATAAATATAAATCCATCTTCATATCTTCATTTCATCCAATAAGGTTTTCTATTAAAGAAGTAAAATAAGATTATATAAAGATTCCTTATTCTAAATAAGGGGCTCCATGTTAGTCGTATAACCATTTGTATGACATTTTCCGTATAGCCACACACCCCGCCCATATTGTATTGTACATGTTTAACGACATTTTAACCACAAAGGTAAAAGGTTAATCGTGGAGAGCTACCTAATAACTTTGAGAAACAACCATTTAGTGTGGCATGTAGAACTGTCAGCAGCAAGAAAGTCGTTGATTTACGAAATAATAGAAATCAAGGTCTAGAAACGAAATAAATAATCAAGAGACCAACTTGATCAGTCATTCTAAAAAATAACTAGGTTCACGAGAATACCCGAATTCATCAAATCAAAGTGCATTTGATCTCAAATGAAACCGAGAAAGGCAGACGTTCAAAGAAAAACATACAATCAACTAACAATTCAATCAGGCCAGACATCAGCCTGTTGCTCAATGTATTTATCTGTGCATGCGGTGTTTTTATGACCATAAATTTGTGTGCACGCTTCCCAAATGATACTGGCCGATGCGCACTCTACAAGAGCCAGTATACTTCTACAACCTATGACTTTGGTAATCGTCCAATGATAACAACTAAGCCTTTCTCCACACTAGATGGGATCGGCTACATGGATTCTTTGTTTTCACAAGGTTCGATCATGTGTAATGTTAGTTATTAACTCAAAAAGAATTATTTATAATACTTTTGTGGTCTTTGGTTTCTTTTTTTAATATCTTCACCATGAAGCTTCTTTTTTATCGCTTTTCACGTGTCCAAACCATTTTAAACCGACTTTTTCCTCATTTTGGTCTACTCTCAGCTTGTCTCATATCGCTTTGCTACCTCCACATTAGTAAATCCAAAATACCATGATCTACCTCAAATCAACAGAATATCATCAGGAATTCATATCCAATTTCAAAAGGTAGGAGAATAACACACTTAAATAGTTAGGATGAAAAAGAGAAGGTGAACCAGCTTCTATTTCAAGTGACAGTCCCAAGTACAACAATCTGCTTCAAACAAATTTATGTATTTCCTGTTACAATAGAATGAAGGTCATACCTTGCTCAATAAGTTAATAGGCACTTCTACTGAAACAATGTTTCTGATGGGAAAGATCACATACTGGCAGTCCACTGTACATCTTGGCGAGCATCGCTCTCCCAAACCAGCGATTCACTGTCACAATATATAGGCCTCGTTCTTTTCTTCTCCCCAGAGAGCAGACCAATGCTAGAGACCCTCCCACAGCTGTCATTAGATGTCAAGCAGCTATCAACAGAACAATCAGTAATTTGAGTTTGCCGGTTAACAGATCTCTCATCAGGATAAATCGATGGCATCTCAGATACTGTCGCCAAATTTGCAGTATCACAAGGGGAGGAATTATTAGAAACCTTGATTCTCAGTTCAGAGAGCTCTTGTCTTGCAGCCTCCAGGCTGGTTGATGCCGTGTCCTGGTCAGCAAGCACCCTACAAGCCTTTTCGAGTATGGATTGGAGATACTTTCCTTGAGCTTCAATCCGGAGTTCGAGGTGTCTTTGAACCTGTTAAATGTAAACCATAGGGACATTAACAACTCCAGAAATGAGAACAGTAACAAGAGCAACTTTCCTAATGCATATAGAGCAACCTCCAACTGCTCGTGCAATCTTCTTTGAACTTCCATTTGAACTCTCAATGCCTCGGTAACCTGGTAACCACTGCACAAGAAAAGATGATAAGTGAATCGCAACAAGTGACACTAACTATTATCGGTCCAGTGGTTTCTTAGAGCTTACTCGTTCATCTCTTGCGAGGCCATTATTGATGATGAATTGCACTGATTTTCTGAAAGGCTGGTGGCTGCAAAAAGACATGGTTAAAGTTGCATGTTTTTAAGACTGAATCAGTCTGAAAAGGAAAGAAGTGTTGATCCTTAAAACATGTGTCTGGATCCTGAAACATGATGATATGGAACCTGCTTCAAGTTATAGCACTGAGTTGGATGCAGATACATCTCCAAATGATTGCAAATGGATATATCAAAGCAACTAACATGATTTATTATGCTTGGATGTGGATTTATCACGAATCTGAACAAGGGTTTGGATTTGGTTCCAGATATAAGCACTTGGCATATGAAACAACAACTTCACTCAATTATCAGATCCACTTTAATCCAGTTTTGTCACGTATCATGCATACTGTCCGGTGTGTATAATGGAATACCATTTGCAATAAGACCCTGCACTGTATTGTAAATCTCCTCTGTAATGTAGGATACGGGTTATCTACATCTGTGGTAGCAAAATTTTGGAACTTCTTAATTTTTTATAGTTATGATGCATATTGTAACATATCATATGATCAGTCGGTTAATGTATGGATTGAGGATCAATCTTTAAAGCATTTCATTCATGACCAACTTTTGGCATCCTGTTTCACGATGCAGTTTTTTGCGCAAGTAAAAGAGCTATGAGTATTAGCAAATGAAGCCTTTGGATGATGCATGTGTAAAACATATGAAAGGAAAGCTGAAAGATATTTGCAAATATATAGGAAACAACAGGGAGGCTGGAGATGCGCCACATAATAAAACAAACACATGAGAGAGAGAGAGAGACCATTTTGGGAGCCATCAGTTAATTCCTTGCATGCTTGCTTGCCTAACCGATATTTCTGCAGATTGAATCGGTAAATCGTCAAAAAGTTTCTGATAAATGTCATATGATTCATCGCTAAGAAAAATAGAAGTTCCAAATACAGGACCACAAGGCCCCAAAAGAAAAATAGAAAGGGAGAAAAAGACCAGCTAACCTGAAGATGGCTCTTCAAATGGTAAAGAGTAAGACCCTTTACTCCCATCGCCCTCATGATTGTTTTTGGTGTGGCTTCTACAATTGCAATTGAAAGAGTAAGCAAGTACGATGAGTAAATTTCTATGAACAAATAAAATACACCCATTAAACATTGAACAGCATCGTGTCAAAAGCTAGGATTATGCATACATATATACATACATGAATAGACACAGATATATGTATAAACAGATAAGGTAGGAGATTCTGTATGAGAGAGAGAGAGAGAGAGGTGGGTAAACAAAAGGGTATCTGGACATCCAGATCTAGGGTCTAGATTTGTTTTGACACAAGTTTGCATCTAACAGGCTAAAGGTTTTCTCCAACACACATATATATACACACACACATATACATATATATATATATATATAGAGAGAGAGAGAGAGTTGCTAGACTCCCATGCATCCTAATTCATCATCAACGATCCAGATCATCAAGGATGCATGAGAGTCTAGCAACTCTCTCTCTCTCTCTCTCTATATATGTAGATATATATATATATATACATATATATGTATGAGAGTCTAGCAACTCTCTCTCTCTCTCTCTCTCTCTCTCTCTCTCTCTCTATATATATATATATATATATATATATATATATATATATATATATAGATATATATATATATATGTAGATATATATATATATATGTAGATATATATGTATATATGTAGATATATATGTAGATATATATATATATATATATATATATGTAGATAGATGTAGATACACATTTGCATGCGTGCAGACATGCATACTCTATATATATATATAGATATCGATATAGATATACACGTGCATGCATGCATGCAGACATATATATATATATATATATATATATATATATATATATATATATATATATATATATATATATATATATATCATGTTACTTCACTTCACCACCATAATTCAACAGGGGAACTGCAAGAAAAGCCAAAAGGTCCTTATAGGGAAAAGAATTCATGTGTGCAGACATGCATACTCTATATATATATAGATATAGATATCGATATAGATATACACGTGCATGCATGCATGCAGACATATATATATATATCATGTTACTTCACTTCACCACCATAATTCAACAGGGTAACTGCAAGAAAAGCCAAAAGGTCCTTATAGGGAAAAGAATTCACAAACAACCAAAACTTTATCTGTTTACCGAGAACTAAACCAAATGCTGTCAGCAATCTTGACAAAAAGTTAGTACCAATGAAACATATCTAAGGTTCATCCAGTAAAGATGCATGATCAGAGAAAATGTGTGGTTTTTGTTGGCCAAGTTTCTGGAAGAGAAACTATTTACGCTCTAAATATGTTCATGTCAGAAAAAAAAATATTTTGCTTCCACTTATGCAGAGAAGGAAACAAGCAAAAGGTATCCGCTAGAAAGATTCAAATGACACAATACTTATGTTAACCATGGGGAGAACATTATAGCTGTTTTGAAGGAACATACTGTTGATTTTAGAGTAATCGAGAAGATTTAAATGAAGAAACATAATGGAGATGGAATCGGCAGTCACAATCTCTCTCAAGGAACCGCCACCCTCTTTCTTCTTTTTATTCTCCTTCTCTTTCACTCTACATTAATAGGGTTTCCCCTTTATAAACAGAATTACAAGTTTGTATATTACCAAACTGCCATTAATAAAATGAATTTAAAGGTACCTTTAAACATAAATCCTAAAGACACTCTAACCGACACTATATTTCTCCAACACTCACCCTCAAGTTCGGTGTGAATATCGTTGTGATACCAAACTTGTCACAATCTTTTCAATACATTTTTGTTGATAGCTTTGGTTTGCATATCTACACATTGATTTTCTTACTTTACATACTCCATGAACTCATTAATATTCCCATTGTCTCTAATAAAATGAGAATCAATCTCTATATGTTTGGTCCTCTCATGATATAGGGATCTGATGCAATTTTGGTTGTTGCTTTACTCTCAAAAGATAGGAATAGAACTTTTCATTGAAAATCCAATCTCTATAAGCAATAAGCATAACTATTTTTCCTCACGTGTACTTGAAGTAATTGCTATGTATTCAGCTTTTGTTGAGGACCTGCCAACTGTATGCTTTTTACTTTTCTAGGATACAACGGATTTTGTCTTCAATAGAGCATGCCCAGTATGTATGAGTATATACTTCTATGTCCATATGACCATTATCTCTATATATCACCCCATATCCTGGAGTGCTCTTTAAATACCTTGAGTATGTGAAACAATGTGTCCATATACAGCCTGCATGAATCGACTCACAATTCATACTGCATATACTATATTTGGACGTGTAATGGCTTCTGGTTGACATCCATGGGGTGTTTAAAGGTTTACAATCCAACATTTTTGTATCATGTAGTAAATCCAATGTATTCGTTGATTTAAGAATATACCTGCACCAGAATACAAAACTTTAATACGAAGAAAATAGTGTAGACGTCAAGTCCTTGATATCAAACAGCTGATGTAATTCTCTTTTAAGCCTTTAATTTCTTCAATATCACACCTATCATAATAATGTCATCTACATAAACTAAGATCTTCATAAGTAGTGTTATTGGTAACACTTAGGCTCATTTGATATAGGTTTTGATGGCATGGTCTCATATGAGAAGTATGGTATAGTTTCGAAGAACATAGCACACATATCTCTTCTTTTCTATTGAATTGCCCAAAAATACACATTTAACCATCCTAGGATTCAACTTATCCCGGAATGGGTCATGACTATGAACAAAGCATAAACACCCAACTATCCATGGTGTCACATGGAATGGATTGGCACTAGTTTCACCATTTGAAAGGGAGTTTTCTCAGAGATAACAACATATGATAACCTATTGATGAGGTATAGGGCTGTAATAATTGCTTCAGGCCAAAAAGATTTAGGGACATTATGTTCTAACCGGTGTTATCTATATCGCACCGTATCATATGATACGATGCGATACATACGATACACGATACTATATCTATAAGATATAATATTCTGATGCATCATGCGATACAACTTGTATCGTATGATGCGGGCGATATGCCCATCAACATTTTATATAAAGGTCCACGGGCCCTTGCCAAACATCAACTTGTTCTGACTTTCGTTTTGAGCCTTCAAGCTCCTTAAAGATGACTTCTAGCTAGGGTGAGGCATCTTCAACAGTTTTCAAGGGTCTCCAACACTACCATCACTCTGTTAGTGGCAACACCAACATTTTGATGGTTGTGGTATAGTTTTTTCATTTTTTCTCTTTGTAGTTAGTGTTTTCTTGTGTGTGTGTTTTGAATGACAACATATGAACATAAGAAGTGTATGTAAACATTTAGAATTGTGTGAATTATCAGGGTATCAAGTTAATGAGTCATTTATGAAATTGTGGGAAAGCATTATCGAATATAGGTTAAGACAAGTATCAAGTACAATAGAGAACCAATTTGGATTCATGTCAGGCAGATCTACTCTTGAAGCGATTCACCTTTTGAGACATCTTATGGAACATTTTAGAGCAAAAAAGAAAGGCCTTCACATGATATTTATTGATCTAGAAAAAGCTTAGGATAAGGAGGTTCTTTGGAGAACCTTGGAAAAAAGAGGTATCCCAATGACATACGTAAATCTTATAAGAGACATGTACGATGGAGCAAAAACATGTGTGAGGACTCGTGAAGGAATAACAGACTTCTTTGAAGTTAATATTGGGTTAGATCAAGGATCAACTTTAAGTTCATACTTATTTATAATGGTGATTAATGAGTTAACAAAACATATTCAAGATGAAGTACCTTGGTGTATGTTATTTGCAGATGACATTGTGTTAGTGGAAGTGTCTAAGGAAAAAGTTAATAGAAAATTGGAACTATGGAGAGAAACATTAGAAAACAAAGGCCTCCGACTTAGTAGAACAAAGACAAAATATATGGAATGTAAGTTTGATCATTTGGTTACTTAAGAAGACATAGAAATTAAAATTGGCACACATTGCATCCCCCAAAAGGAAAGTTTTAAATACCTAGGGTCAATTTTTCAGAGTGATGGAAGAACTGATGGAGATGTTACGTATAGAATTAATGCAGGTTGGTTAAAATAGAGAAGAGCATCAGGTATTCTTTGTGATAAGAAGATACCATTAAAGTTAAAAGGTAAATATTATAGAGCAGTAATTAGACCTGCTGAGTGTTGGGCAGTTAAACAGTACAAAATATATTTGTGACAGAAATGAAGATGTTGAGATGGATGAGTGGTCATACAAGAAAAGACTATATACATAATGAGATTATTAGAAATAAATTATGTGTGGCACCAATAGAGGATAAAATGAGAGAATATCGTTTAAGGTGGTTTGGACATATAGAAAGAAGATCAAAAGAATAACCTATAAGAAAGTATGAAAAACTAGATTTTTAAAGTATTAAAAGAGATAGAGGACGACCACAAAAGTATTGGAAAGAAACAATAAAGAATGATCAAGCTTATTGTGAGTTAACGGCTAACATGGCACATGATAGGGCTCTATGGAAACAAAGAATCCATGTAGTCAACCCCGTCTAGTATGGGAAAAGGCTTAGTTGTTGTTGTTGTATTTTTGAAGTGGGAGGCACTCTATTTGAGTGTTTTTGTGGTTTATGAAGTGAAGATTGGGGATTTATGAATTGCTTTTATTTTCAGGTTTATTAAGATTGAAGTGTTAAATTGAGATGGTTAGAGACTCTAAATCTCAGTCTGATGATCCGACATGATAATGGAGTATAGTAGTTGAGGGAAACATATTAAAAATCATGTGTTTTTTTTGTGATCGACATACAACGATATGGTGACCGAATCATGACATTGAAATTAGTGCTAACAGCAGAGGTTTTGAATATAGTTTGTGCTCACACCCCAAGTAGGACTAGAATATAGTACAAAGACGGCTTTTTGGGAGGAGTTAGATAAAGTGATTCAAAGAATTCCATAAAGAGATGATTTGTTTAGGAGAAGACTTAAATGGACATGTCGGTAAAGATGTACGAGGATATCAAGTATTTATGAAAACTATGGTTTTAGGGATATAAATGAAGGTAGGGAGATTTTAAATTTTTCTATGACATTTGATCTCTTTATAGTCAATACAATCTTCAAAAAATGAGATGAATATTTAATTACTTATAAGAGTGGTTTATAACAAACACAAATTGATTATTTTGTTTGTAGGAAAAAAAATAGATCGTGCTGTAAAGATTGTAAGGTAATTCCAAGAGAAAGCTTAACCACCCAACATAAGTAAAAAAAATAGACAAAGAAGAAAAGAATGCATCGAGATATTCTAACTAAATAGTGAAACCTCAAAAGCGAGAAAGAAGGTATATTTAACATAAAGTCCTTAAAGGGGGTGCTTGGAATTAAGTTAGTGCACCTTGTGATATATAGAATAATATGGCTATACATATTAGGAAAGTGGCAAAAGATGTGTTAGGTGAATCAAAAGAAAGTGTATCAGAACAAAAAGAAGTTTGGTGGTAGTGTGAAGTAAGATAAAACCAAGGCAAATAGGGCATGTTATAAATTACATTATGCTAAGAAGACTAGTGAAACTTTAGAAACTTATAAAAAAGTAACAAAAGAAGTGAAAAAGGCCATTAGTAAAGCAAAAGCTAAAGCGTGAAAGGATTTATATAAAAGCTCAACTCAAAAGAGGGTGAAAGAGATATTTTTAGAATAACTAAGATTGGAGATAAGAAAACTAAGGATCTTAATTGAATCATACTCGAGAGAAATTCCCCATAGGAAGTTGAACACTTTCCTTACCTCAGCATCTACATTCCTTTCTTTTATACAATGACTGCAATTGTTATCAATTATATGTTATTCATTCCACATACCTCGAAATTCTCCATAGTAGTCACTAACAGATTTATCCCCTTGTCGATACTTCCTAATCTTTTCTAGCACTTCGTACTCTTTTGCAATATTTATTTTCCTTGAATCTCTGAGGTTGTCTCAATGCACATAAATGTCTTATTAATTGAATCATCGACAGTATAAGCCACGAACTTACGAGAGCATCTTCTTTTGATCACTTTTTATAATCTAGATCCTTTTCATCCGAGCATAGCTGTGTTCCTCTTATGAACCCTAATTTTTCTCTTGATTTAAGAACCAATTTTATTGATCTTGCCCATTCTCTATAGTTTTTCTCATCCAATTTGATGTTCGCAATTTGGTATGGTTCTATTTTTGAATCAATTATACCTGTTGAGTTCAAGAACTCCTCATTCTGATTTTCTTCCATGATTTCTGGTCTTCCGCAACAACATGCACGACTCCTATTTCAAGATTTCGGACAATAATGTGTTTGGCTGCTGCAACTCTCTTTGTGTGGGTTGAAAAACCACTAATTTCATACAAGATTGTTCCAACTTTCCTGATTTTGCAGCCACCACGTATACGCTACCACCAACCGTCGATTACCTGATGGAATGCTAAAGAAGGCTATGATACCATATTGATTTTAGAATAATCGAGAAGATTTAATTAATTGAAGAAACACAATGAAGATGGAATTGATAATCACGGTCTCTCCCAAGAAACCGCCACCCTCTTTCTTCTTTCTATTCTCCTTCTCTTTCACTCTACATTACACGGCTGATAGGGTTTCCCCTTTATAAAAAGAATTGCAAGTTGGTATATTACCAAACTACCATTAATGAACTGAATTTAAAAGTACTTTAAAAAATACTGTAACATACACTATATTTCTCCAACACATACTTTCCGTAAGTATAAGAGCAATACAATGATTTGCTGGAACTGTGTGCCGTTGGTTACATTCCACTCAACATGTAGCAGAACAGCTCTCAAAAGAAAGTAGGACATCGGTAATCTGCACCACCACCATGTTCCCCAGACTCCCAACAACAATGGAGTGTCCAATTACCTCAAAATTGACTCTAAGAAGGGGACCAATTGCTCAAAGGACAGAAAAACAGCCCTCCAAAAGAAAATAGGACATGGTCACCTCCCACCAATGCCCAGACAACAATCAGGGTCCACTTACATCAGAAACGACCCACAGAGGACGAACAATTGCTTGTTTGGTTACATAATTACACTTGCTGAAGCCTGCTAAGGATCATTCAAAAATATGCCATACTTAACCGACTAATTACCAGGTTTGGTCCAAGGGCTTAAAACTTTTCAGTTGATCAAGATGTACAACAATTTCTTCCTTCTCCTAGGGTCGAATAACACGTGGGAGAAAAAACCACTAATGAACTTAAACAAGGCAATACCTCACTTAGAGGTGTCAACCCATGCCTGCCCGACCTTGCCTGGCCCCAACCCCAGTGGGCCAGGGAAAATGTGGGTCAGGCCAGGCCAGCCCACATTTTCTACAATTATGTGTATTAGTCAAAAACTCCACCCATGTAAGGGATCACCCTTGCATGGCCGGTCCCAAGCCTGGAGATAAAGGAGGAGTGTTGCGTTAGGCTTCCGACAGCTAGCGTAAAACAGGCCCGGAGATAAAGGCTTAGTTGTAGTAGTTGTATGTGTATTAGTCAAAAGGCCCACAAGAAATGATTAACATTACTAATACACTACACAAAAAGATTAAAAGGATGAAGAAGTGGATGAAGGAGGCAAGACTATACAAGGGAGTTTAGGGAGTGAGTGGGCCTTTTGACTAAGGTCTACCAAGGTCCAAATTAAAAAATATATATATATATATATCAATTATATACCAAATACATATGCAGGTATATGTTTATAAAATAAATAAATATGCATATATATATATATATATATATATATATATATATATATATATATATATATATACTGGCACTGTGGAACAGCCCAGCCCACCCACCTCGAACCACAAGGCCAGACAGGCTGGGCCAATTGGCCCAACTCCTAATATGAGCCAAAGAATTCGGTCCACCCATCATTTTTCCAATGTCGGACCCGGTCATGCCCATTTTGACATCCCTAACCTCACCCAACCTACGATTCTAAGGAACATTGACTACCGGTCAGATATACAACAAGAGGTCGGGAATTCAACTCGTGAGTGGTTATCTGGTACAGTTCATATCATACCAACCCAGCTTTCTACTAGAAAATAGAACTACCGTAATTCCATGTTGGAGCCTTCTTCCCTCCTCGAATACCATCAACTAAAGTAAACTTTGTAAAACTGCACAAACTATTTAAGAAATCAATACTTTAGAAGAATAAAGCCTAGTTTCTGAAGCCAATACATATATTCTGCACACATAAAGATATTCAAACTAAATACAGCTAGCAGAAGAAAACTGCTTCAAGTTAAATACAACAACAACAACAACTAAGCCTTTTCCCATACTAGACGGGGTCGGCTACATGGATTCTTTGTTTCCACAAATCCCTCTCGTATGCCATGTTAGCAGTTAACTCACAATAAGCTAGATCATTCTTTATTGTTTCTTTCCAACACTTTTGTGGTCATCCTCTACCTTCTAAATTTAGTTTTTCATACTTAGTGGTTCTTCTTTTGATCTTCTTTCTATATGTCCAAACCATCTTAAACAATATTCTCTCATTTTATCCTCTATTGGTGTCACTCCTAATTTGTTTCTAATAACCTCATTATGTATACAGTCTTTTATTTTATAACCACTCATCCATCTCAACATCTTCATTTCTGTCATAGACATCTTTTGTACATGTTGATGATTAACTGCACAATACTCAGAACCATAAAACATGGCAAGCCTAATTGCTGCTCTATAATATTTACCTTTTAACTTTAATGGTATCTTCTTATCACAAGGAATACCTGATGCTCCTCTCTATTTTAACCAACTTGCATTAATTCTATACGTAACATCTCCATCAGTTCTTCCATCACTCTGAAAAATTGACCCTAGGTATTTAAAACTTTCCTTTTGGGGGATGCAATGTGTGCCAATTTTAATTTCTATGTCCTCTTAAGTAACCAAATGATCAAAACTTACATTCCATATATTTTGTCTTTGTTCTACTAAGTCGGAGGCCTTTGTTTTCTAATGTTTCTCTCTATAGTTCCAATTTTCTATAAACTTTTTCCCTAGACTCTTCCACTAACACAATGTCATCTGCAAATAACATAAACCAAGGTACTTCATCTTGAATATGTTTTGTTAACTCATTAATCACCATTATAAATAAGTATGAACTTAAAGTTGATCCTTGATCTAACCCAATATTAACTTCAAAGAAGTCTGTTATTCCTTCATGAGTCCTCACACATGTTTTTGCACCATCGTACATGTCTCTTATAAGGTTAATGTATGTCAATGGGATACCTCTTTTTCCAAAGTTCTCCAAAGAACCTCCTTATCATAAGCTTTTTCTAGATCAATAAATATCATGTGAAGGTCTTTCTTTTTTGCTCTAAAATGTTCCATAAGACGTCTCAAAAGGTGAATCGCTTCATCAGTAGATCTGCCTAACATGAATCCAAATTGGTTCTTTGTTGTACTTGATACTTGTCTTAACCTACGTTCGATAATTCTTTCCCACAATTTCATAGTATGACTCATTAACTTGATACCTCGATAATTCACACAATTTTGAATGTCTCTCTTGTTCTTATAAATGGGTATAAGTGTACTTGCTCTCCATTCTTCGGGCATCTTTTGATTTCTCCATATTTCATTAAATAGTCTTGTAAGCCAAGTGATTCCTATTTCTCCTAGTATTTTTCAAACTTCTATAAGAATATTATATGGTCCTACCGATTTACCACCCTTCATATGTTTAAGAGCCTCTTTGACTTCATTCTTTTGAATACATCGGTAGAAATTATGGCTTATATACTTTTTTGATTTGGCTAACTCTCCTAAGCTAATACTAACATCTTTATTTTCATTAAAAAGCTTATAAAAATAGCTTTTCCATCTATTTCTTATATCATCATTTGCCACTAAAATTTTTTCATCCTCGTTCTTGATGCATCTAACATAATTAAGATCTTTAGTTTTCTTATCTCGAGCCCTAGCTATCCTAAAAATATCTCTTTCACCCTCTTTTGAGTTGAGTTTTTTATATGAATCCTCCCAAATTTTAGTTTTTGCTTCACTCACGGCCTTTTTCGCTTCCTTCTTTGCTTTCTTATAAGCCTCTAAAGTTTCACTAGTTTTCTTAGCATAATGTAATTTGTAACATGCCCTTTTTGCCTTGATTTTATTTTGCACTACTTCACTCCACCACCAAGCTTCTTTTTGTGCCGGTACACCTCCCTTAGATACACCTAACACATCTTTCGCCATTTTCCTAACATGTATAGCCATATTGTTCCACATATCACAGGATGTACCAACATAATTTTAAACATCTCCTTGAAGGACTTTCTGTTTAAATATATCTTCTTTCTCGCTTTTGAGGTTCCACCATTTAGTCTAAATAGCTCGATGCACTCTTTTCTTCTTTGTCTATTTTTTTATTTATAAATCCATAACTAAAAGTCGATGTTGGGTGGTTAAGCTTTCTCCTTGAATTATCTTGCAATATTTACAACACGCTCTATCTTTTTTTCTACAAATAAAGTAATAAATTTGTGTTTGTGATAAGCCACTCTTATAAGTAATTAAATGTTCATCCCGTTTTTTGAAGATCGTATTGACTATAAAGAGATCAAATGCCATAGCAAAATTTAAAATCTCCCTACCTTCCTCATTTATATCCCCAAAACCAAAGTTTTCATGAATACCTTGATATCCTAATGCCTCTTTACCGAAATGTCCATTTAAGTCTCCTCCTAAATAAATCGTCTCCCTTTGTGGAATCTTTTGAATCACCTTATCTAGCTCTTCCCAAAAAGTTGTCTTTATACTATCTTCTAGTCCTACTTCGGCTGCGTAAGCACAAACTATATTTAAAACCTCTGCTCCTAACACTAATTTCAATGTCATGATTCGGTCACCATATCGTTGTATGTCTACTACACTATCCTTTAAATCTTTATTTATGATAATACCAACTCCATTTTGAGCCTTTTCTTTACCTGAGTACCATAATTTAAAACTTCTATCCTCTATCTCCTTTGCTTTTTCTCCAACCCATTTTATCTCTTGTAAACATAGAATATGAATCTTTCTCCGAATCATAGTATCTACCACCTCCATTAGCTTACTGGATAATGTTCCGATATTCCAAGAACCAATACGAATCTTATTATCTAGGACTAACTTCCTTACCCCCCGCATCCGTCCATATTCAAAATGTGGAGACCCTCTTTGAAAAGTATTCACTACATTTGGGCGGCAATGTAGCGGGACTAACTTCTTTACCCACACCTGTCCATGATGTGGGAACCCTCTCTCCAATTGAGTCATACTCCAAGCATGTGCAAAAAAATTAAACCAACTTTGGCTAAGAACATAAAGAAAGTCTATCCTAGACCTATCGGGCATAGTCATTGGGTTTTCTTTTTCTCTTTCACCTAAAACACTTATATAACTACCAAAAGAAAATATGTCTTGTCATTCTTTGAATATGCTAAAGAGTTGTATGGCTTTGCATGGTTTGGGTTGGGACTTGAGATCATGTACCAGAGAAACTAAAAACGAAAACTCTATATAAGCCACTACTAACCTCAGAGCGGGTTTAGAGACATATACCTCGAGCGAACATGAACCTATTCTCAAGCAACTAGCCTTGAGCCATACCTTTTCAACACCCAAAAAATAGTTTGCAGCAACTCAGGATATCAAGTTTAATGTTTAGTTTAAGAAAACACGCCCACCGTAGGTCGTATAAGTTGATGCTCATGCTACACAAAAAGAAACAATGTAAAGATCTCTGCACTGACCATCGTCCCCATCCACATATCACAAACTTCCACCAACCTATAAAAACACGATCAGGACAAAACTTATTTGCTTAAACGCTGTAACTCATCCTCCAGGCCGACAAACTATTGGAAATTCCTAAAATAAATTTTCAGATAGATGGCATGGTTCTAAAAGCATAAATAAACATGTGACAAAAGGAAAATTACCGCGAATTAGGGAATACATGGAGAGTTCCCACTAAAACTATAATCTGTTATGACTTAGCAATTTTCATAATACGATAAGATATAAACAGATAGGAAAATCAAAGAAAATGTAAAAGAAAAACACCACCAAGAATCATATCCATAACAAGATCAAATCCGCGAAACCCCATCTCTAACATTCCGAGCTACATGAAGACCAAAAATCCATATAACTCGGTCAATAAATTATGTTCCCGAATGCACACAAAGAAACTGGAAGAAAGAGGCATGATTCTGAAACCATGACAGATCGAAACAAAAGGGCATCGAACAAACTATCTGGGCCGCCGAGCTGTGTCACCGCATCAACGAACCGCTCGTGAAGCTCCGCCGTCCATCTCAACCGCGGCTTCGGATCCGTCGTCAACACCAGGCAGGCGTCCACGGGAAGATTAGCGCCCTCGAGGGATCCCTGCAAATCCTCGTGCTTCTCCAACGCGTGATGAATCGCCTGGTACATTTTCCTGGAAACCCACCAAACCTCCGAATCCCACCGAAAAGGCCAACACCCACAGGGCCACAACAACAAATCGGAAAATAAGGGACCCCAGACCGCGATGTCGATCACCCACCTATTCTCTCTTTCTCCCCTCTAACTCTGTCAACATCGAGGCACGAGGGAGAGCGGGGGAGGGAGAAAGTCGACTGGCAGAAGAGTACGGATGGGCCAGAGATAGGGCACGTCCACAAACTCTCAAATGAAGAGAAAGGGGGAACGAACGCTTCTGTGTCTCTCGTTGTCTCTCTCCATTCTCTCCTCTTTTTTCTTTTTCGTTGAGACTTGGTTTGATTGGGCTTTCTTATCTGGTTTCTTTAGACATAAAATTTTCAAAAGCTCAAATCAAGAGAGAAAGGCTCTCTCTTTTGTTTTTCCATTTTCCATTTCTCTTTTTCTTTTGGTGGTGGGTATGAGGTATTGCATGAAAAAATGATCTTTTTTTCAAACCACCACTATCCGAAAATGAAAAAATTGTCTTTTTTTCGAACCACCACCATCCGAAAAAACTTACACGTAAACATGTTTGGTTCTGAGGCTGGTTTCGATTTTGAAACAGTTTCAGTTTGAATCCCGAATCTCTCGAAACTGATAATTTTATTTAAAGGTTTTAACAATTATAAAAAAATTGAAATAATGAAACCATTTTGGTTCCTGTTTTATAAAAAGATAAAACCGAAACCCAATCATGTGGTCTCCAGTTTCAAACCCGATTCTGGTTCTAGGTTCAACCGGATCCTGGCCCAGTGCAGTTCTGATTGAAACCACCATACTGGTTAGTAACCCGCCTACTGGGGCCTTGACTAGTCGGAACCGGATCGGCCTACTATGGGGGTAAAGCCCTGCTAGTGCTAGTTTTCTTCATTCACAAAAACTCAAACTCGAGAACAAGGAAAACAAGTGGTAAGTCACTTGAACCAATTAAGCGTTGGTAGCGAAGACCTTCAATTTTACAAGAATTCATATGAAAATCATTTTTAAATTAACTTTTGATCAAGAAATCAAATATTGTACTTAGATACTATATTTAAAAAGATGTATATGTTCATGAATAGCTCACGTTTTTCCAAAATGATCTGACAAAAACTGGGTTAAGTCCAGACAGGCCTGAGCCAACCTGAAAATGTTTATATATGTGTCTGTATTATATATGGCGAAGGGGGCCACACCACCTCAAACAAGGTCAAATGATGCATGTGTGCCACATGATATAGTAAACATAACCCAGACCTGAACATGAACAGAGAATTTTTATGTTTTAAGAAAATATGGTCACTTCTCAAGATGAATCCACTCTACACACACACAGACTCCATCATTCCCCTTCATGTATCATCTGAATTCACATCAAAACTACTCAGAATCCCTCCCTGTTAGAGAAAAGAATCACTTTTCAGTCAGACCACGGAATGTTCAACAAGTTTCCTTTTATCAAAGATCAAGCAGGAATAACAGGTTTTCTCGAAAGAGGCAAAGAAGGGGAAAGAAAGCGGCTTTGGTATTGAAAATCAATCAATCTTTTGTCAGTTTTCAATACATGAAACGTATACCTGCAACAATACTTCTTCAAGATAAGCCAGATTACTTTATACAAATGAAAAGATCACAATTCCTCCTCCGAACTCGGACTAGACACTTCACATTCCTCAGTTCCAGCACTACTCTGTTGAAGTTCAAAAGTTTAGCCTTCAGCCACACCTGAGATATTCTTCCCCGAATCTTCATCTGATGTTGCAGGCTCTTCACCTTCCGAAGGACCAGCTTCATCTCTTGGAGTTTCAGGGGCTCCAACTTCACCTGAATTGCTTGTCTCCCACGATCTGTCTCCTTGACTGTAACATTTAGGCTTGTAGTTGAGAGCTTCAGCTTCTTTTCGTATTCTGCCATTTCTCTTAGATATCTTTCCTTATCCCTACCCGCTTTTTCATCATATACCTGCAACAATATGGTAGACACCTTAATGTCAACCTTAATCACCCATTTTATGTAAGAAAATAGTGGTCATTTTTGGCAATCCCAACACAGAAATGGTTCGACTCACCGTCCAATCATTATATGTGATAGATTGGCCGTAACGACCATGGCAGTCCGAAACCACCAGGCGGTTATAGTGCTTGTCTGTAACAAACCGGATAAGGGCTCTAGAAAAGAAAAGCCTAGTAGAAAATCCGAGAGGTTATGGAGCAGGCGCTGCTATATAAATAAAAAACAACGCAAAGATCAAAAACATTGAATACAAGTTGAAAAACCTCTTAGAGAAAATACTACTACGAGGAAACCTTAAAACACCATATCTACATACTTGTTCATCAACATAAATGATCCATAGATGCGTACCTGATCCAGTTGTTGCAGAGGATGCCGGAGAGTCGACGAGAAGAGCTATCAACTAGTATCAGGGTTTGATTTGTCCCGGCAAAAAAAAACACGCATTAAATAAAAAAAGGAAAAATAGAGGAAGAAGATTCTCTGTTAAAGGTCTTGGCAATAGCCAGCCCAAGTCGAGACAAGGAAGAATGTGGTAATAGCGAGCCCAAGTCAAGAGGGGAGAAGGCAACAATAGTCAGCCCAAATCGAAACAGGACAGGCGGCAATAGTCAACCCAAGTCGAGACAATGCAGAGGCGACAAGAGCCAAGAGAGAAAGGCTCATGGATGGCCATAAAAAGGCTAGAAAAACTACCGGCAAAACCCTGACCAAAAGGTCAAAGGGCGATCATGTAAATGTATGTAATAGGACGGGCCCTTAGGGCTCGTGCAGTCATGGTGTAAGGGAGGGTCAGGGCCAGCATGGCCCTAGCCAAAGTCGTTGGAAGCCGTTGGAGCCCCAACGACAAGGCCAACACTACCTCTTGCTTCCTTCTTGCTTGTTGTTTTTCCCATTATTCATGTATATATTGTTGTCTATAAAAACTACTTCAAGACCTGAATAAAATGTAGTCTAGCACTGCTTTCTGACTTATTTTGTATGTGCTTCCGCTCTTATTGATTATTCTTGAAGATCGGCATTCGTGATTGAATGTCATTTGACTCTTGGTGACTTGGTGATCTTGATTCGTGCAATATCAACCTTTGTTCATTGACAAATATTTACATGATATCAGAGCCTCGGATTGAAGAAATTGAGTGCATTGGGAAGCGTGCCACTAGTGCAAAATTTGAAGAATTTTACCAAACTTGAGGTTAGTTCATAATTCTTGATTTTGCACAAAATAAAAGATAAAAATGAGTCGTTTAGATGTATCCTAGACCCAAAATATTATCAAAGTTGGGCTAGGACCATGAAAAAGTATTTTTTGTCGAAAGATTTTTGGGATTACATAGATGAAACCATAAAGGAACCAACTTTGAACATTGATGGTTTAGATGATGATGAAATCGTCAAAGCTCATGAAAAGTACAAGTTAGATTTTAAATTATGAGAAAAAATAAATGCAAAAATTACATGGATTATTTGCCAAAATGTAGATGAAAAGCGTAGAAATAGGATTAGTGCTTTTGAAAACACTTTTGAAACTTGGGAATACTTAAAAAACTTCATTCTCAAGATAACTTTGTTTTCCAAATTGATCTAATGGAAAGAATGGTTATGCTTAAACAAGAGAACCTAAGTTTTAGAGACTACCATAATGAATTTTCAGAGTTATGGAATCAATTAAGAAGTTTTGACAAATTTAGAAATATTCACAAATTAGATGAATTTTAAGAATTTCTAGACAACCAATACTTCTTCTTATTTATGCGTGGGTTGAGAGACGAATATGAAAATATTAGATCAAACCTTATATATATAAAACCTAGACCTAGAGGGGATTCTTTTTTTGTCGATCTTGTTATGGAGGAAACAAGATTGAAGAATATGAATGTGGCCAAGAAAGTCGTGCTTGTCGCATCAAAACTGGAAGCAAATTTGAAGACCTACGAGCCTCCGCATGCAAAGAACAATGAAGACATGTCAAAAAAGCCTGTGGGACCATGGCCCAACAAAAACATTATTTGCCACTATTACAAGGAAAGTGGATACATCAAAACCACTTATCCTTTACTTCGAAAAAGAAGTGGAAATGTGGGAGCCGTAGAAGAAGGGGGTGTCTTGCCCAACAATATCAAAGCCTATATAGAAGAAATCTTCAAAGAAAAAGCAAACATCTTCAGGAATACTCTATCCACTTCTCAAGGTATGTTTTGGTTTTTAGATTCCGGTGCATCTTTTCATATGACACATAATGAATATTGTTTGACTAATTCTTGTGAAGCCATTGGAAAACATGTGTTTATAGCCGATGGAACAAAACTCTAAATAAAAAAAATAGGAAACCTTGAAAAATAAAACTTTAAAATTCAAAATGTAAGTCTTATATCTAAACTTAATTTAAACTTACTTTCGGTTGCTCAAATATGTGATAACAATTGTATAATTACTTTCTCATCGAAACATTGTGTGGTGCAGGATCACCTATCGAGAAAGGTGATTGGTCAAGGCCATAGAGAAAGTGGACTATACAAAATGGACTATCTTGTTATGCCAATTTTTGATTTTTGTAACTTAACCAAAGATGCTACACTTTGGCATAAAAGACTTGGACACTTGGACTCTCAAAAATTATATAATATTCCCTTGATGAAAACCATTAGAGAGAAAAAGTTTGAATGTAAAGATTGTATTCTTGGAAAAATGCATCATCTTTCTTTTAGAGAAAGAAACTATGTACCAAAGAAAGCTTTTGATCTAATACATTCGGATGTTTAGGGCCCCACGCCTGTTGTTTCTAAAGGAGGAGTGCAATACTATGTGATTTTTGTGGATAACTTTAGTCGCTTTGCATGGATATATCTCTTAAAACACAAATCCAAAGTATTTGAAAAATTTGTAGTCTTTTGTAATATGATCAAAAACCAATTTGGAGTCACCATTAAAATCTTTAGATCCGATTCGGGAGGAGAGTACATGTCTAATGAATTTAAAAAATTTATTAAAACTAATGATATTTTTTATCAAAAATCATGCACTAAAACACCCAACAAAATGGTCTAGCGGAAAGAAAACATAGACATATTATTGAAACTTGTAGAACTATGTTAATTGCTAGTAGGGTTCCTAAATATTTATGGGCCGAAACTACTTTTACCGCAGTATATCTTATAAATAGAATGCCTTCATCTAACCTTGAAAATACTTCACCTTTCGAAAAATTGTACATCCCTCCATACTATGAACGACTTAGAGTTTTTGGATGTAGATGTTTTGTGTATACAAACAACAATGATAAACTATCACTTAGAGCTATTAAATATGTATTCCTTGGTTATGGCATTAACAAGAAGGGTTATAGGTGTTTTGATCCCATAGATGACAAATTGTATGTGTCTAAGGATGTAAATTTTTTTGAGAATAATATGTATTATGAATCCAAACCCTGAAAAATTCTAAACCTTGTATTCCTCAAGATTTTTTTGAGCTAGAAGAAGATAATGATTATGACTCAGTAGATCATCAAGACATTGAAGAAAATCATGTTGAAGACAATGACACTTCACATACAACTATTGATACGCAATCAATTATCAAACCCTTTCCCTCACATTATATAAGACGTCCTAGAGAAACCAATGATGCCTACATAGAACCTGATATAACAAGATTAGAACCTAGGGTTTCAAGGCCTCCTCAGTAATTTGTGTCCTATGAATCTTTTGAACCACAACGGAGAAATTTGATTGCCACCCTTCGTCAAGTCAAGGAACTTAGGTTCTATCATCAAGCTAAAGCTATTCCATAATGGAAAGATGCTATGAAAGATGAACCCAATGCCCTAGACAAGACTAAGACATGGATTGTTGCACCCATACCAAAAGATAAGAAAATCATAGGATGTCGATGGGTATATAAAATAAAAACTCATAGCAATGGTCACATTGAGAGATACAAGGCTAGACTAATTGCTAAAGATTATGCCCAAGAATATAGAATTGACTATGATGAAACTTTTGCCCCAGTAGCTAGAATGACCATAATTAGAATTCTTACAACCATCAGTGCAATTAAGCAATGAAATATATACCAACTTGATGTCAAGAATGCTTTTTTGAATGGTTACTTGAATGAAAAAGTCTACATGAGTCCTCCTCCTGGTATCAATCTCCCTCCTGGTCATGCTCTTAAATTGCGAAAGGCTTTGTATGGTCTAAAAGAAGCTCCTAAAGCTTGGTTTTACCGATTTGAAAAATTTATGCATTTGCATAATTTTATGACTTGCGATACTGATATTGCGTTGTTTGTATGAAAAACACAATTTGATATTGTTATCTTGCTTTTGTATGTGAATGACATGATCATCATAGGAAGTGATGAAGCAAGAATTACTAAAATTAAACTTAATCTTCATCACGAATTTGAATGAAAAACTTGGGCTTGCTGAATTACTTTCTAGGTATTGAGATCACCAAAAATAATTGTGAATATTTTATGTCTCAAACAAAATTTGCTAATGATATTGTTGAAAGATCTGGTCTTACAGATACTAAGGTTGTTGACACACCGGAAGTCCTAGGCACCAAACTATGATCCATTGATGGTGAGAAATTAGATGACCCCACCCCTTATCGACAGCTCATAGGTGCACTTACTTATCTCACCATTACTAGACCAGATATTTCTCATACAGTACACAATAAGTCAATTTCAAGAGGCACCTACTTCAATTCATATGAGTGTTGTCTTGCGTATTATTCGATATATTAGAAATACTGTCCACAAGGGGGTCCTCTTAACTTCTTCTTCATCTTTTGATTTATCTGTATATACGGATGCTGATTGGGGTGGAGATGTCAATGATAGACACTCTATGACTGGTTTTTGTGTGCTTTTAGGTGAATCTCTTATTTCTTGGAAGTACAAAAAATAACAGAAGGTGTTCCTCTCATCCACGGAAGCCGAGTATCGAGCTATGGCTACAGTCGCGATGGAGATTTCATGGATCACCGCCATTCTAGTAGATATGAGAGTTACTTTGCAGCACCCTGAGAGGACGAAGTATTGCGCCATGTACATTACCTATAACAACACTTTTCATGAGAGGACGAAGTATATCGAGATGGATTGCCACTTTGTTCGTGAAGAATGTCTAAATAAAAAGATCTCATTGTGTTATGTCACATCCGATATGCAGCTAGCCGACTTCTTCACCAAATCTCTTTTGGCTACTCGGTTTCAATTTTTTATAGACAAACTTTTCGTATATACCCCGTAAGTTTGAGGGGGGGTATAAATGTATGTAATAGAACGGGCCCTTAGGGCCCATGCAGTCATGGTGTAAGGGAGGGTCAGGGCCACCATGGCCCTGGCCAAAGTCGTTGGAAGCTCCAACGGCTAGTAGTCATTGGAGCCTCAACGGCTAGTGCTGGCCCAGCACTACCTCTTGCTTCCTTCTTGCTTGTTGTTTTTCTCATTATTCGTGTACATATTATTGTCTATAAAAACTACTTAAGACATGAATAAAGTATGCAGTCTAGCACTGCTTTTTGACTTGTTTTTATGTGCTTCCATTCTTGTTGGTTATTCTTGTTGACAAATATTTATAGGCCACAGGAAAACCACTAACAGAACCCGACCAGAATGTCAACGAACGGCCACAGGCCAAGAAGCGGCGGAGGAGAGACAGTCGGTCGCCCCCCCTTTTACCCTACTTATTTCTCTCCTATGCTTTTAAATAGTTTGGAAAACCGCTCAATGGTTTCAAAAAACCGCGAGCAAAAACCAACAATTTTTGAAACCACCTCGGGCAGTGTACTGAAAAGTCCATTTTGTCCTGTCTGGTTTGTTGAAATTTCAAAACTGTCACTGGATAAAATTACTAAAATATCTAAATATTTTTAGATAAAAATATTGTTTTACCCTTATTTAGCGAAAAGTCAGTTTTATTGTGTAGAAGTTTATGAAAATTACGAAAAACTGAGAAATTGAATTACTTTCCTGCTCTTACCATTAAACATTTTACAGTACTACCACTGTATCAAAATACATATTTGCTCCTATCTTTTGCAAAAATTATATATTTGGATTGAGGAACAAAATTACATATTTAACCCCGATCGGTGATAAATTTTTTAGAAATACCAAACACTAATTTTACTATTCTATCCTTAGTCTTATTGAAAAATCACAAAACTGGACCAACAAATAAAATTACTATTTTACCCCTAGTATTTTGGGAAATTAACAAAGGCATGAATTTTTGAGAAAATTATAGATTTATCCAAACTTGTTTTTATATTATAAATGAGTTATTTTCAGCTCATCATTTGGATATTGTGCATCGTGCTAATTAGAGTTATGTTATTTATGGTTTGTTGCTTGGTGAATATTTTCTGTTTAGACCGTCTATTTGTTGAAATTGTAAAACACATAAAAATGAACTCAAGAATATGTGTTTTGAAATTGATAAAGACGAAAAAACTAAATGGTTTAAACTTCCAAACATGAAAGAGAAGAATATTACTCGCTTTGACACTTAAAGGTTTAGAGTATGTTTTAAAGGAAAGAGTGCATCCACCACCACCAGACAAAATAGAGCAACAAATATAAATGTATAAAACATTTCTTAAAGATACACAATAGTAAGAACCGTCATTTTGACGTACATGGAGGATGACCTGATTTGGGTCTTCGAGCAATTCAAGATCACAAAAGAGTTGTTAGACTCTATAACAGCTAAATATGATATAAATGTCAAACTACAAGTTCAATTATTGCTACAAAAATATAACTCTTACAAAATGAAAGAAGATAATATAGTAGAACATGTAAATCACATGTTGGTAATGGTAAGAGATTTAGTTATGGCAAAATCAGTCATCCCGAAACCGATGCATATATCCACCGTACTGAATAGTCTTCCTCATTATGGAACATGGTCACTACTGCCCTTAGACTAGTGCCCGAAATAAACCTTTATGAATTACTCTTAAAACTAGCAATTGAGCAAGAACATATGAGAAAATATAAAAGAAAAATTACTAATAGCACAAGATGAGATAGAATTCAGCTCCAAATCCAACCAAAAGAGAAATAAACCAAACAAAAAGTTTTACAAAAATAACAAGAAAGAAGGTTAATCTTTTAAGAAAAAGTAGAAAACCACTTCTCGGGTAAAGTATTTTAATTGTGAAAAATGGGATACTATAAGAGGGATTACCACAACAAGAAAAGTAGAGGAAACAACCAACAACGCGGACAATTAGAGAAGTAGGACATAATCTACGTGATATTGAAATGTCTTTACATGAATCACCTAGTAATTGGTTGGTGGATTGACTCAGGAGTGATCAAATATATCTCGAAGACCAAGAAAGGGGCAATGGATCAAAATGAGTACAAATCAAGAGAACATCCGGTATACATGGAAAATAATATTTTCTCCGATGTTTTGGATAATAGGTCATTTAGAATTTTTGTACAAGGCATATCAGTTGTATTAACTTATGTATTGATTGTGTCGTTTATAAGACATGATCTGATTTCGGTCCCTACCTTAGTAAAGAAATGTTTTGAGGTTAGGTTTGTTCTTCGGAAGGTGACTATGGGAAAACATGAGTGAGTATTTTTCTCTAGAGAATTTGATGTAGAACATGGACTATTCAAATTGAGATTAAATGAAAATGAGACTTCTTCTACATATATTAATTGTTCATTTAATGTTGATATGAATGTATGGCATAAACACCTTGGGCATATAAGTCTTGAAAAGTTGAGGAAATTATCCAACTTTGACTTATTGCAAAGATTTTAAAAAAATACTTTCACTAAGTGTGAAGCTTGAATAAAAGAAAAATGATGAGAAAAGTTTATTCCAAAGAGAAACAAGAGCAATAACCCTCTTTGAGTTCATTCACATTGATTTATGTGAACCATTCAAAGTAAAGTCACATCAAGAAAATGTTTATTTTATAACCTTTATCGATAATTACAAGAGATATACGTATATATATCTCCTAACACATAAATTTGAGGCATTTGAAGCATTTAAAGAATATAAGCAGGAAGTTCAAAATCAACTAGGGCATTCAATCAAAGTCTTAATATCAGATAGAGGTGAAGAATATACCTCTACAAAAATTTTAAAATTATGTAAAGACTTTGATATTTCAAAGCAAAATACAATGCCCAAGATACCTCAACAAAATGGTGTAGCTGAAAGATACAACATGATCTTATTGAACATGATAAGGTCAATATTAATTGATGCCTCTCTACTAAGGATATTTTAGAAAGAAATAGTAAGTACAACGGTGTACATACTCAATAGAGAGGACCTTGTATATTCACTACACCATATGAGATGTGGTTTGGAAGAAAACCCAACCTAGGCCATCTTAGGAGGTGGGGATCTATTGTTCATATAAAGATCTTTGATTAGTCTAGAAATAAGCTAGATAATAGGTCCTTGAGATATATATTTATTGAATATCCTAAATACTCAAAGGGAGGACCACAGATTAATAGAGTGCAGAGATGTTGAATTCTTATAAAATACTAACAATGACATCTTAAAAAATAATGATGAGTATGATGACAATCTAGTAGATTTAGATCAATCATCATTCAAACCCATAAAAGATCTTTCTGTAACAACCAAAATTTTAAGTGGACATAAAAGGCTTAGGGTCATACCGTCCTACTTAAAGGATTATCACACTAACTAATTTGCCAAAATAAAAGAAAGTCATAGGCTATAAATGGATTCTGAAAAAAAAATATAAGGTCGATGGTTCAATCGACAACTTTAAAGTGAGGTTAGCTACAAAGGGTTTCTCGCAAAAGGAGGGGATAAATTATGTTGAAACATATTTTCATGTTGCAAAATTTGAATTCATTAGAATAATCCTAGTGATATCTGCATATTATGATTTAGACTTACATCAGTTAGATAGATGTAAATATTGCTTTTCTAAACGAAGATTTAGATGAAATCATATATATACAGCAACCTGAAGGATATATAGTTTGAAGGCAAAAAAGATAAAGTATATAGGTTGAGAAAATCATTATATGGCTTGAAACAGTCACCTCGTCAATGGTTTTTGACTTTTAAAAATATCATTATTGGACTTGGGTTTGTAGCTAATGAGCTTGATCACTGCTTATATGTTTGAAAAAGTGGGAGCTACTTTGTCATCTTATCATTGTATGTAGATGACATATTGTTGACTCAGAATGACAATGAGATGATTGTCAAAACCATGTCATAGTTAAACTCAAGGTTCAAAATGAAGAATATGAGGGAAGCATCCTATATCCTGGGTATAAAGCTTTTTCGAGATAGAGAATCTAAACTCTTATGCATAAGTTAGGAGAGATATATTGACTATATCCTCAAGAAGTTCAAAATGGGTGAATGTAAGTTTGTTATTACACCTGTTGTAAAGGGGTCAAATTGAATAAGGTTGATTGTCCCGATAAATAAGACGATAAGCCTAAAGTTACTTATGTAGAAGTTATGGACAGCTTGATGTATGTTATGCTGTGTACAATACCTGATATCGGCTTCGTTGTTTGTCTTATGAGTAGATATCAAAGTAATCCTAGATGACAGTATTGATAGATGTAAAAAAGATTTTAAGATATCTCAAAGGAATAAAAGACTTGAAATTGTATTTTCAAGCTGATAAACTGAAAGTGGTAGGATACTGAGATGTTGACTTTGTTGGGAGCAAAGATAGCAAATCAATCTGAGGATAAATATTATTATTTAAAGGTGGAGTTATTTATTGGGTATGCAAGAAACAAGGTTGTGTAGCATTGCATACATAAGAACCTGAGTATGTGGCTTATTGTGTGGATGCAACAAGTGTCGTCTGGATAAACCGCTTTATAAAAGATTTAAAGCTGGAAATAGTTGACGAGCGAGTTGTCATTTATTGTGACAACAATGGAACAGTTACTCTAATCAAGAGTGAAGCTCACAACTCTAAAAGCAAGCATAAATGGTTAAATACCACTATGTCCATGATATGGTTATGAGAAAGAAAATATCCATCTCATACATGACTCATGATATATTGGCGGACCCCTTGACTAAAGGCATTATTTATTAGGAAAGCCTCGCAAAAGTGAGAATAAAACCAATATGTCAGTTCATTTGGCTCAAATGACCAAGTGGGAGATGTAACGTAAAGGTGGCCATTCTCGGTAACCTTATCAAAGAAACGGTTGAATTGGCCAGCTGTTACCTGTGGCAGGCGTCTCAATAGTCAATCTGTTACGAATTAACACCATAATGACTGAATGTGACTCAAAACAGAAAGCTCACTTAGGAAACTCGAGAGAAAAGGAGCCACACAACTCAATAAATATATAGCACGCACAAAGATCATACAGAGTGAAAACAAAGAAAGAAACTAGAAATCAGGCGGTGTGGAAACTGAAAAACTCAAAATCTATACTTGCGATTCCGCTCCTCGACAGAAGGAAGCTGCTGCATAACAGAAACAAGAAACTCGAATTGTTGCAGTAGTTCTCCCAGAACGCCATCAGAAAGCTGTTGGGTACGAGAAGAAGGAACTCGGGTCCTTGCAGAAGTTCGGCCAAGAACTCCAGCAATAACGAACTACCAACTACAAATTAGATTTGATGGAACCCAAGCATTGAAAAGTGAGAAAGAGTAAAGAGAATAAAGAAAATAAAAGACAGAAAAAATAACAACGGAAAGATTCCGTGAACTTTGTGCCTATTGAACGATGGAGCTCTTGAAGAGCGTCCGCAAATGTCCTTGGAATTTCCACTTCTTCATATGTTGTAAGTGGGGGCGGTAGGTTTTGGAGGCGGGTTCAACCTCAGGCACCGCTTCAGAGCATGTTTGGCTGGTAACACCACACGCTAAAGAAGGGACCGTACCCAATTGGGTCTCACTCTCGGACATTCTTATCTCACTGTCCGTCTTCATCAGGCTCGAGACTTACTGGTAGCCTCGGAGCTCTCTGTTACGTTATCCTTCTTGCAAATCCTGGAATCTGAAATACCCAAAAGGGATTGAAGAAGGCAAACAACTACCGAAAACGAAGACAATAAAAAGAACCAGCAACCCGCTCTAGAAAAGGATTCAGTGCACGTCCATGTAAACAAAATATTCACCAACAATGGCGAAAAGCTTACAAGAAACCCAAATGGGTATTCATATTCTGAGACAAACCCACTGAAACTGAAACGACGACAACCACCCATGCGTTTGTTATTCTCAAACATCTGAGAATGAATCCCCAGTACGTCTACCTACTGAAGTCTCTCTCTCTCTCTCAAAGACCCACAAGAACACAAAAAGCAGAACAGGCAATAAAACTCGTTCTTCGTTCCCACACTGCTCCATAGATTGGATGGTTACGGGCTGACAATCTAAACCAAAAATTGGGATTTCAAAAGTACAGGGATATTTAACAGGAGAAAACACTGGTGTAACGGTCATTGCTTTTTCTCAACAATATTATTACGGTCACTGTTAGTAACAGTAACATACTCCAAAAGAGAAACTCATTGCTCAATTACGTTTAACCCATGATTACCATGATCGAAGACCAAGCATATCAGCACCAACCTAAAATAGTGCAGCAAGATTCTTATTCGACGCCTTTAATCTTTATAAAAGGCACAAGATCACACACATACACAGATTAACAAGAGTATAATAGAACTGACATTCTTCAATATACAAGATAGCATAAGATGGACGCTACCACCTATCTGTAATCTGTATTTAAGCTTGATGAACACTAAAAGTCGTAGGAGGAACGATGGGTTTTACCTTGATATCTTTCGTAAATCTTGCTCTTTTTCTTGGACTCGATATGACGATAGTGAAGCTATATTAGTATAACGTCTCCAAACTTTCTTAAACTTTCTTATTCTGCCTGTCGAGTGCCGCCTTAGCGGCAAATTCGGACCAGACTCAGACCCGACCCAGAAATCCGTGTCTGAATCAGGATTTGGGCATCTTGAGTCGGGTCTTCGTCAGCCCAAAGCAACCCAAGATAATACCGAGTGTGGTCCAGATAGTTGGTATATAGATAGATAGATAATGGTATATGCCGAATTCAATTATTGTCCCGTTGCTCGAAAATGATTCAGCAGAGTCTAATATATAAGAGTGCCTCCTATTCTATGCTTTGTTATTAATGTGATCCTTTGATGACAAGCCTAACGTCACTCCTTATACAAAAACCTTCTTTGAGGAAAGAGCTCCTAACATACCAATATAGCGCGTCAGGATCGCACACTCCTTTCTGCTATCAATAAAGTTATTGCCATTTTATTTTTTTTTAATATGTCTTTATTGCCTTTAATCTTAAACGTTTGTCGTGTTATATGGTGTGAGTTAAATGGATGTCAAATCCTATTCCAAGCACTTAGAATCTAGGGGAGAGGCCCAACTCAAATTTCCTATCGAAGGTCGTTTGAACTACTTATTCCGCTTTACACTTGTGAAATCAGCTAAGGCTGATCCAGCTCGAGCGTCGGGTGTCAGTCACATTGTGAGCTCCATCGGCTCTTCCAATGATCAGGGCGTGACATATTTTATATCAAAGCATATTTGGTCCCGTTGGATATTTGTCGGTTGAAGAACTCATGAAGAATCATGGTGTTTCTTACAAACCCGCATGGTGGAACAATGAGAGGGTCAAGGTTGTCATCGCTTATGCATCAACCAAAGGGAACACTATGGTTTTAAACGATTGAAAGTCCCGAGACATGCGGAATGACCCTTGATCAGACTATCGGTAGCGGGCTGCATCACCCCCTATCGAGACGATATTATCCAAAAGTCTTGCGCTACTCTAAAATCGACACTCGAACGTTATAAGTTTCATGTTGCTCATCAAGGAGTGCACTATAGCTATAGAGATTAGAAATGAGGATTGACACATGAGGTATTATTCCTCAATATACCCCAAGGATCATGGTCGCGCCTAGACAATCAGGTCGGTTATTTGGGTGGACACGTTTGTGCGAAGGGAGTAGACTAAACCCCACCATACCCTATGCGTTGCAACCAAATGTAAGTCGTAATGAGTAGCGCATGGATGATGATGTGCGGTTGCACCACAATATTTAGGTTGGCTCAGTGGCCCATGTTGCTTGCATGAATTGTAGCGCAAAACAGTGAGATGTATTTAGGATCTTTGTACCAGTCGCCATATCGGGACTACGCGCGCATCTAGGCACATAAGCGCTTTGTAGGAGATACATGTGCCATCACATAATGCAAGCCATAGAGGTAAAGACAGTCATCACACGGGTATTGGTGTTGACTTCTTCAAAGACAAGTAAGGAGCTCTTGGACCATCGTCGAGTCCCGGTACCCTTGGTGAGGCGAGGTACTATCGAGTCAATTTTAATTGTGACCAAAGGTGTAATTTAGCACCGTGATCACGAAAGCGTTTAATTACGCGTAAGCCGTAGGGAGTTGTAGTGGTCAACATTGTCCCAACGTAAAAGGTAAAGCCCACTTAAGGTGGCCTCATTATAGAACTCTGTCTCAGGAATTGGAAGGACATTGCATACCCATGGGAGATCGGGTGCCGAGTTCTTTGACGATGCCACATGATGCAGGGTTGTGTAGGTTATCGATACTAGTACCTACTTTGGTGATGTTGAGTGTCGCAGTTTAAAACACAAACACTAGTGCCATGTAGATAGATGCAACTCCTTGATCACATCGGACCTCAAATATGTCATCTAACCTTCTGACCAACTCAAATGCTTCGTGATGTTGGGTGGATGAAAGTAGCTCGAGAATTCATGTTCCTAACCCTTTAAACTTCCAACATATCACATTCATGCTGGGGATGCCGAAGGAAGCCATTTTAGATTGCGAACCAGGTAGAGACGGTTATGAGCTGAATCAGATTCGAACCTAGGTGGGAACAAAGAGGTGATGGACGTCAGTGAAGAAGACTTGTGATTACAACGGGTGCAAACCAAAGGGAGATAGAGCTATATGTCTGTTTATCCCAAGTACTGACAGACAGTTGATGCATGCAGAACTAGACACTGCAGGTCCCGAACATGGGACCGAGACCGAGACTGAACCTGCAAATTCCACGTTCGAATCTGAGTCCCACAACGATTCTGGTTCTGGTATGGTCTTGATTCTGTAATAGAGTTTGGCATCGATTTGGGAGGAGAGTGATGAAGGGGGTGACAGATAATGTGTAGAGACAATGAGGGAATAAGAATGCACCATAAAAGGACGGTAGAGAGAAAGAAAGGGAAAACAGAAAAGAGTAGATCTAGAAAACTCGCGTCATGCTTATATTTGAATTGATACAGTACTTTTTTTTCTGGGGAGGCCGAAGCCAGATGCACACCCAGGGTATTGAACTTACGTCTTCCAGCTTGTGATTCAATCCCGTAGCCAAGTGAGCCATTACTCTTTGCGCTCTTCTAGAAAAATGCTTTGCTCGGGAAGATGGGTTATGAGCACCGAGTTGCACCGCCACCTTGCACTCCTTGAACTACCTTCACTAACCCATCCTTCTTGTACTTCGCTCGTCCCAATACTAGTGGTGGCTAATAGTGCCCACCACCGCCATTGCCCTGGAGGAGGGCAGTCGTGGTGGCGGTGGCAACCGCTGATAATGATGAGTGACAAAGGTGAATTGAAGTGCGGAAGGTGACTGTTCGCCAAGTGAAGGTTGGTTTTTCCCTATCCCACCTTTGTTTTATGGTTTTCTATTAACACTAAGGGGTCTGCTTTTATTCGTGGTTCTAAGAATATTCCTAAATAATGGAACCAATATTCCTAAAAAACTACCTGGTTCACAGACGGAAATTTCAAATAAGATGACAGAAAACTGGTAACGTCATAGAACTCCCTCTATTGGTTTTCAGAATTCCAGGAACAAGTTCCTCAAAGTTAAGTTTCTTGAAGCCCATGGCGTGAACAAGTTTTTTGGCTTCAGCTTTACAATCAACGAGAAAAATCTGAGAACAAACACAAACCGAGGGAAAACGCACCATATTCAACAACCAAAAGCGCAATCAAATGAAAGAAAGTCGGATTAACAAAACTGAAAGAGGGATCAAGTGAAAGGATAACTCGACATTCACAAACGGATCGGGACTACATATTAAACAAGCATCAATCCTTTCTTTTTCTGCCTCATCATGGTAACAATAGTTTTACATAATCACAGGCGCCGGAAAGAACGTACGATCCACAGAGACAAACTCACAAGGAAAGGAAGGAAGAGAGAGAGACCTAATCTAACCCTAATTACTAAATCGAGCATCATCAAGAACACTACTTCTTGCTGCTATTAATATTGCCGCCTTCCCCGGACGCCGCTCCAGCCGCTTTCTTAGCGGCCTTCTCCTGAAGAGCCTTCGCATCTCTGCAAGAAGCAAACCAACGATCAGAGGGACAAAACGGCAGCACCACCAACCAACATGAACCGATCGAAACATAAAAGCCCAAATACAAAAACCAGAACGACCCAATTGACGAAATCGGCTGCCAAACCAATAAACAACAAATTGGGCATTAGGGTGAACGAAGAGGTTACCTTTCCCTTCGCTGTTCGGGGGTCAGACCGTCGTCTGTCTTCTTCCCCTGTCCCTTCCTAGCCTGAGCCCTCTCCCGATCCCGCTCTCTTTGGTTTCCCCGTGATCCGTTTCATTAAGGACACAAATAATTCGCGCACAAAGGCAACGAAAAATACCAAAATACGTTCGGAAACGCATAATACGACCAAAATAGTGAACCAAAATCACATATTAACGGTCTGATTAGGATATGAGTCATTCTGGAATCGCTACGACGAAGAATAAACGACCTTTTCTGTATCACCAAGAAACACAAAATTGAATTAAGATATCAAAGATTGAAAGAGAGAGAGAGAGAGAGAGAGAGAGAGAGAGAGAGAGAGAGAGAGACCTGAATAACGGAAACCTCTCCTAATAACGTAGAAAACGCGGCAGAGCGATCGACAGAAGAGGAGGAGGAGGAGGAGGAGGAATATAAGGACGTCTAGTCCGCGGATGAAATCACGTCATTGACCCCTGTATTTATTCACTTTACAATTATGCCACTTCTAGAGTTTACGATTCTCTTTTTATTTAATTAATTTCCGTTTCCGATTTCACGAACTTCGGTGTTCGCTACGTTTGCATTTTCCCGCCACCGCGTAAATGGATCGGGTTTAACTCGAATCCAACTCATTATGAACTTGAGGTCAGGTATGAAAAGAGGATGTTTTCTCTCACTAATATGGTTGGTCGAACTGATGGCTTACAGTGTAATGGCGGGCGAGGCAACTCAAGATTTTATTGCTACTAGCTTGCCTTCTTCTTGCTTTGTGCAACCTCTTTCTTTCATTCATGTTAAGGCCTCAAACGGTTGAAACTGTCTCCCACAATACTGATCAACACTAGCAGAGCCACATCTTGGTCGGTGAGCTCTTTCAAGTGAGCCAACAGAGGGGGAAGAAGAGGACAAGGTTCGGTTTTACTACACAGAGGAAGAGATGTCTATGTCTATTTCTCTCTATAGTTTGTTAACTTTGTTGGGCAGTTTGAATCCCACTGCTGTGTGCGAATCGAAGTGTAATGATTAAGCTGTCCTCTGTAATAGATTGATAAACAATAAAAGAGTTCCTTTTCTATAATTGTTGTTTGCTATGTCTTTAATGTTATTGTTGTTTGTTATTTGCTATAACATGGTCTATCATACAAGAGACAGTTACTATATTATCACATTTGCGTACATCATGCAATTTAGATAATGGTTGAGCTTTTGATGTTTCTTTTCAGAGAAAGAGGAATGCTGAATCCTCTTCATACAGTACGGATACATATCCTGTACATACTGGCGAGCCTTGCAAACTTGAAAATGATAGTGAACATATGGATCAACATAAGCTGGATTGGGTTAGTTGTCCTGTCTGGGAAAACAATACGTGGTATTATAAACTCTCATCTTGGTATGAACTCTCTGTTTCCTTATGTCTGTTTTGCATCTTATCTGAATATTTGAAGTAAAGCGTATATTTGGTGTTTGAGTTGAAAAATATTTTCCCTACAGAAACGAATAGAGGAATTCTCTGATTCTTGCAGTCCTTGTCCTCTGCAGTTAAATTTAACCACCCATTCTTCCATTCGATCCTAGGTAGATCAAAATTTCAACATTATGCAAGCTATGAGGCTCTTTCCTATGCACAAACTCAAAGGATGTTTTGATTGCTGGCCATCATAGTGGACCAGAACTCCTTTGGTGGTTTCCAACAAGGCGGCCAAGGTTATCTGAAAGTAGAATCTCAAACCTTGAGATTCAAGGTCCTTAAGGTTCTTCAAATGATAGGTTGTTGACCATCCTCTTCCTTAGTGGACCTTTGTCTCCAAGATTCAAAATTCTGGGAACATAATGACTTATATTCATCTCAAGTAAGCGTCTATGTGATATTAGAGACAACAAAACAGTTTCCAACAGCTTCTGACCTCATTGACCTTGCAAACTGTGGACTGGCAGTTTTATGTTTGATGATACATTGCACAATTTCTGTTCGATGGTGAAAATGATTTTAGTTGACTGGTCCTTTGTCAACATCCCTAGGGGCATAGATATCTCAACTTAGTGCAGAAAAAGTGAAATACATGAAGTAAGATCATTATGTTGATACCAGGGTTAAAATTTGATTAGAAAGAAAGATAATACTAAATAATTAAGGAAGTTCGTCAACAGGATAGGGGGAATATGAAGATGTCACACACAAAATTAATGTGAGACTGACTGACAGTTAAACAGAGAGGTGTATAAGGTGTTTTATGCAATAAAAAGATACTATTCAATCGAAAGGTGAATATTATAAGCACTGGTAAGACCATCATTGCTTTATATGGCACTGAGTGTTAGATATTCAATGATTGGCACATGCATAATATATTGTAGCAGAAATAAGATGTTCTGGCAGACGTGTGGTTTATAAGGAAAAATCAATTTTACGAGACTATTGGAGAAAAAGTTGGTCTGACACAGAAGATAAGAAAAATGCATTTAAGAGGGTTTGAACAATTAGAGTCGATCATTTGGACCTCTAGTGGGATGGATGAAAAATTAGAAGGTGATCACACTTAGAAAATAAAAAGAAGCTGAGGGAAAACCACAAAATCGTGATCTTGCTCTTGTGAAGTAAACAGGACAGGATAGAGCACAACGTTGACTAAGAAGCCATGTACCTGACCCACTTAGCATGGGAAGAGGCTTGGTTTTTTGTTTTGTTTGGTTCTTTGTCAGCATGTTTCTGGACTTGTAGAAATCCTAAAAGTCTTCATCCTTCATCATGTCTATATAAAATGTGTTGGGCTACATGGCAGAGAAGGGAACTGTGGAAGTGTCTCTTCATGTAGTGAACCTGGATCCGGAGCTGGGATATGTCACGACTGAGCTATAGGTTTTAGAATATGAGCGTGACTGCTCTTGATTATTTTGGGATGACAACTGTTATGGTTGCAAACTATATTACTCATTTCATGAGCTCCTAAATGGCTAAACCATATTGATTATTGATTTAGGCTGTCATTATGTCAAAGAATAATATATCCAAGCTCACGGTGACATACCTCTATCTTATACTCTGTCACTGCAGCAGCTGGATGATATGTTTACAGAACCAGTACCATCATATTCGTTTTGTTTATTGGAAGATTAGGCTAGTTATTCTTGCATCTATAAGAATCAATCACATTGTTTTAATGCCTGTTGTAATTACATGGCAATGACAGGGACACCTTTCTCTGTTCTCTATGGTCATTGCTTTTATATGTATAAAGTGTTGCAAGCCAACTTATGTTAAACTTGCACTGCACCAATAAGCAGTCCAACTAGATACGTCTTAACCAATATGTCATGTCCAAGAGGATTTCTTTCCTTTTCTAGTCCAACAGGATGATTAAAGAAGCTCCTCATATTGTTGACAATGATTTGCAGATTTGTCTTTCCACAAGAACACCAAGAAAGTTAACTCAAAGCACTCTATTTCAGTTTAATTTTAATGTTGGACCTGACAATCAGAGTTGCTGCAAGGACTTCAATCATTCACGAAATGCTGACAGAGAAACATGTGAAGAAACTAAATCAAAGATTCTTGATCCGTCATCTTTTGGGACATTGGCAATTCTGATGTTGCAATCGACTGGGATCATGACTTATGTGGAACTTCTGATAGTTGTGATGTCTCTTCACCTGAAGATGTTGGTACAGAGGGTTCCATTAATTGCAATAAGGTGGCTGCTGTGACTCCTTTAGTATTTCAGGACTCTAATGTCTCCAGGCACAACCTGGTTAAAGATGATCATGAACCTCTCGAAGCTCTAGAGACCCACATTGTTGCTCGCTCTTTTTGAAGCAGGGGCAAATATTTGTTTTCTAGGAGATCCTGATAATGCTAAAGATCACTATGCCATCAAGGTTAACACAGTCTTGACGTTATCCCTCTTTGTTTTTCTACTCTATGGGTGATTTAGATTTCTTCATTGTAATGGATCTGAACTGCATATCAATTGTCTCCAATGGGTTTTGCATCAGGTTTTTTATTCAAATCAAATGGTTGGCATCCTTCCTTGCAAGCTGGCCAAATCAGTGTTGTTCAACGCGTATCATATAGTGTATTGTTTTGGTCCATGATAAGGGCGTATCGTATCATACTTTAATATTAAAAAATTAGTAAAAATATAAAAAAATAGAAAAATCTAATAATTGCAAAGAATTCATATAATGCAAAGTTTAGTACATATTGATCATTCACCATTGAACAATTGAAAAAAATTATATATTTTTAAGCAAAAAATGAAATACATTTACATATTGTAATAAGGATCATCAACTAAATAATCTTCATCCTGTCCTTGCTGAAGAGGGTTGTGCCTATGTAAGGAATCACCCTTGTATGGCCGGTCCTAAGCTCGGGAAAAGGAGGGTTGTGTTAGGCTTCCGACAGCCAGCGTAAAACTTTGTTTGACTTAACATGGATTCTACAAAAAAAAAAAAAGAATCCATGTAGCTAACCCCATCTAGTATGGAAAAAGGCTTAGTTGTTGTAGAAATCCAAAGACATATTGCAGAAGATTAAAACAAGAATATTTTTAATATTACGGAAGAAAAACATAAGGGATCGAAGGAAGGGGCGGACCTTCAATGGAGGCCGCCCCCCCTCTTCTCCACACTTTCTTACAACACAACCTCCACTTCTAATATAACCTACCAGCCCTTATATAAGGAGTTGTAAAACGAAAATTGACCAAAATACCCATAGTATAGAAAATTACCAAAATACCCCTAAAGTTTCAGGCGAGTACAATAATACCTAAAAACATAAAACTAACACAAGGAACACTAGATAAGCATATTCTTCAACACCCCCCCCTCAAGTTGGGAGTGAGATACTTCGAACTCCAAACTTACCAAAAACTTCATATATGTTTGTAACGTTCTTTATTTGTCTTCTTGAACAACTTCTTTGGCTGAAAAATATCTTAGCCTCCTTGGCTTATCATCACAAGCAGCATCTCTGTCTGCACTATCAACTCAGCCTTCTTGGTTGTAACAACAACAAAGTAGCCATCCTGGTTGTCACAACAACAAAGCAGCCATCCTGACTGTCACAACAGTAAAGCAGTCATCCTGGTTGTCACCTCAATAAAGCAGCTATCCTAGCTGTCACAACATCAAAACAGTCATCCTGGCTGTCACAACATCAAAGCAGTCATCCTGGTTGTCACAATAACAAAGCAGTCATCATGTTACAACAACAAAGCAGCCATCATGACTGTCACAACAATAAAGTAGCCATCCTGGCTATCACAACAATAAAGCAGCCATCCTGGCTATCACATCAACAAAGCAACCATCCTGGTTGTCACAACATCAAAGCAGCCATCCTGACTATCACAACATCAATGCAGCCATCCTGGCTGTCACAACATCAACATAAGCAGCTATTTTGACTGCAACACACATTTTAGCAGTTCTCATGACTGCAAACTTCACAATAATTTTTCAGTTCTTTTAAACATTTCTTCAAACACTTTATGTTCATGTTAATCATCTTTCTTCTTGGGCATTTCATCAAACATCTTCATACGTATCATCTATCTGCTCATACGCTTTTCAACACAAGCTGTTCTTCATTTCATATGGTTGTCACGGAATTCCTCAATCACTTAAAAAACTTTTCTCATCACCAATTCCACCATATGGTTGTCACGGAATTTAGCTCCAATTCACTAGCAAAATCTTTCAAGGATTTGATCCCAGATCCATACATATGTTTAAGTTTTCAACCTGATAACGAAGTGATTCAGTTGCCTCAATTTTTGTATCAATAAGAAATTGCATATCTTCCTCCAATCCTTTTAGCTGTTGTTCTTGTTGCATCACTGAAGCAGAAATTGTTCTATGCACTCTATTCAGTCATTGCCTCTTTTTTTTTAGCTTCTTCTTGTAGGTAACAATCACGTGGAATATATATCCCATTCTTCTCTCTTGCAGCATATACCTTCTTGTTTAAGGCAGTTAATTTCACTATACAAGTCCTTGATCATTGCTGATTTCATCATTTTCTTATTAATCTATGGTTTATTCTTAATGTTCTGATTACGGTGTGCATAGTCAAGTATGCACAGTGTCTCCTCTAAGCAGTAGATAGAGCCTGATGTGGTTAGAATGCAAACCGATGTCACAATCATCAGATTCCAATAGATAATTATCAAGCTCCATTTCTTCTAGACTGTTGATATCCATGCCTTCCAATCTCTCTCTCTTCTTCTCTCGTCATTATGCAACCACCAAAATCACGTCCAATGTTTCAATAATTGTAGTCCATAAATGCAATCCATCTTTCAATAACTGTAGCTCCCATTCTTTATATCAAATGTCGTTTATATCAAAGCAGCCACCTGATTAAATCTGCATTTAATGCAACCACATTATTCAAAGCAGCCATCTTTCACTAACTGCAGCTCCCATTCTTTAAATGCAACCACCCCATTTAATTTTCTACACAACGTAATAAAAGCAGCCACCTTTCCAATATATTACTGCAACCGCCAGCCTATTACTGCACTTAATTCAATCCTCATTACTTTAATATAAAGTATAATAAATGCACTTAATACGCTCCTTTCCAATAAGTGTAGCCGTCAGCAATAAATAGGGATGCATTCTCAATTACAGCCGCCAGTAGTAATGGTTGACGACTTCAATAAGCAATTGTTGTAGCATGGCCTCCTCCAACGATTATTATCTCACTTTCCAACTGATTCAAAGGGCTATCATATGATTTAAAAGAAAATTCAACAAGGAATTTCTCCATCACGTCTGCATCATATTTGATATTTGGTCTGTCAGAATAGCCAAGGCTAGGCCAATCAATAATGGTAGTATCCCATTTGACTTTCCCTTCTCGAGAAGCAAAATCTTTTGCAACCAATCTCCATTATTCAACAGTGCTGACATCAGAGATTGTAGGTACCAGCAAGATATTCTTCTAAGGCCCATTGCCATCTTCTTTATGTTCCTTGAAATAAACATTTATGCTATTATCTTGAAACTTCCAACGCCAGGTTTATCTAGTTCTTGATTTACAGATACCTATGAACCAACTTCAAGTGATGCTTCAGCAGCAGTCCTATTTTCAGATTCAATGTTGGAGTCCTTTGCATCATTTTTCATCGGAATTGTCTGTGCAATCAAAGTTGAATTCACACCCAACTCAAAAAGAGGCTCCTTCCCTGAGTTGAGTTTGTCCTTTTCATTGGTGGCCAGATCACCCCCTGCCTTCCTAGAATTAGATCTGCTACTTTTCTTTCTAAAAAGTAGTGTCTTCAGCCATTTGCTAGGAGATTTGCCCATTTTCCCGCAAGAAGGTCCCAATCAACAAGTCCTCCTCTACAATTCAGAGAAAGGGAGAGTTGGTAATTCACTGCATCACACCATGCCACTCCATCCCTTTCTCTAGCGCTAGGTTCCAATCTTTGAAATCAGTGATTTCTTCTCAGATGCTGCAAGAGAAGCGTCTACGTACCACATAGTTCATCGTGACCTTGAAATACCCATCTTAAATCTAGTTCAGTTACCTCATATTTCTACTACTTCCATTAGGTTCACCTGATGCACTATTAACAATCATACTCTCATCCTCCTTAATGCGCCTTGTATATTTCTTTGGCATCCAACACATCTGCAAGATCCATAAATATCCCAGCAAAAAGATTCCAAGCTTATAGAGCAGAACATGAAACAATCACAGGAACAACCATGTATGCAAAATGGCTGCGCAAAACTCAACTTGCAGATTCCACTTTCTGTTTCATTCAAACAATAACCATGGCATAAAAAACTCGAGAAGATGACAGCCATGAAAACCATGCTCACTCAAGCCACAGAAAAATTGGCATCTGAACTTCTTGCAATTCAAAAGCTTTTATATTCAGTAGAAAAGTACTTAACAAATAAATCAGAATAAGATGATTCTTTTGAACCACCATCAAGTTGTTGCACCATCTTTGTCATAGATTTCGACATGTCTTCCAAGCGTAGAGGCAACCCTTCTTCAACTTTCGATGAATCTGTTGCTGCTCCCATTGATCAAACAGCTCTGATACCATGTAGAAATCCAGAGACACATTACAGAAGATTAAAACAAGAATATTTCTAATATTACGGAGGAAAAACATAAGGAATCGAAGGAAGGGGTGGACCTCTAATGGTGGCCCCCCCTCTTCTCCACACTTTCTTACAACACAACCTCCACCTCTAATATAACCTACCAGCCCTTATATAAGGAGCTATAAAATGAAAATTGACCAAAATGACCAAAATACCCATAAAGTTTCAGGCGAGTACAATAATACCTAAAAATATAAAACTAACACAAGGAACACTAGATAAGCATATTCTTCAACAATTGTAGTAGTAGTTGTTGTCCTTGCTGAAGATCCTCACCACCTTCTGCTTCAAAATCAAAATCTTAATCTTCTTGATGATGTTTTTGCATTCCTTCCAAATTAATCTATGCAATGTCTTTTTTGTTTAGGAGTGCATTTTCTTTGTTATTTTCTATAATCCACTCTAATATATCAAAATTATCCAAACTTATTGGATCAAATTGGTTTTCTTCTATATTTACCTTTTTTAATTGCCTACAAGAAAGAAAGATAAATAATTTGTAAATAACATTAACAATTGAAGTCAAACAAAATATTGAATTTAATCTTTAAGTAGTAACTAATACAAGATTACTTTTGGTGAAGCTGTATGTTACAACAGATGAAAACTAAGTCATTGAGCAAGCTTTTTTATATGGATGTGTTCAAAGACACTCCAATTCCTTTGACAACTCGTTGCATTACAGGTTTGACTCAGAACTCTTACTGCAAAATCTCTAAGGATTGGACAATCACTTCTAAACCTATTCCACCAAATATTTGTAGAAAAAGACAAACATTAGGGACTTAATCCACAATAATATAAGATTTAAAAAACTTAAATATGAAGATAAACAATTTACCTGGGCGGATATTAGTACAGTTGCGAATTGCTACAGGCAAACCCATTAAGAAAAGAGCATTATCATAGATCTCCATCTCTCAATTTATAGCATCTGCTCTACTCTCATTAGGGACTAATCTATCTATACAGTCAATGATGTCTCGATTAACCTCACTGTCCCTTTTGAAGCTTGCTAAATACCTGAATGTTGGGTTTAGGTAATATGTTGTCGCATGAATAAGGTGATACAAATATTTGTTCCATCTATTATCTATAATTTTCTACATGGGCACATAATATCTCTTTTTTCTATTAAAATGATTTCTAATGGCTTCTTTTGTCTTATCCATGGCTTCATAAAGGTAGCCCATAGATGGTTTCTGTTAATTCAAGCCATAATATTAAACGACATTAACATCAAATCTACAAGCACATGAATAGACTGAAGGAGGTCGGCCTACCATTGGCAGTCGCAGCCACTCTAATCTTATTTTACTGCACGTCTACCCTAATACATTAGTTTAGGGTTTAAATAGTACAGACGATATGACTTGAAAGACCTATTTATCCCTACTTAAGACACTAATCTACACTAATGACTTATTTCTAATGGATCAGTATCTGATCCATTGGGATCTAATTTATTTAGGACATCAAATACAACTATAAACTATAAAACTAAAGGATCTTAATCTTAAGACTGATCTCCAACACGCCCCCTTAAGTTGGGTCTTGAAGATTTGAAACACCCAACTTGACCAGAGTCTTCTTTAGCCTATTAACATAAATCAGTTTAGTGAGAATATCTGCCAATTGGTCTCCAGTGTTGATTTTATGCTAAAAAAATAAGCATTTTATTCATTGAAAATGATCTCAAACAGAAAGATACAAAAGGAGGTGCAGGTCGGCCCTTGTGGCAACCGCCCACCTCATCTCACATTTTTCCCTGACTCTCAAACCCTAATGATAAGACTCATTTTATATTACTAATCTAACTTAAAGGACTAAACTACCCCTAATTAGTGATACCCAGAAATCGGGTCCCAATGGATCAAAAAACTGATCTATTGGGATCCAAACTGTAGACTTTAATTACAATTAAACTGAATCTGACATAATATAACCTAGACTCTAATTACATGTTGTCAACTTGATTTTCCACAACATGCCTCCTCAAGTTGACTCCTGAAGACTAGTAAATTTCAACTTGGAAAGTGCTTTCTGAAGGCCATTGACTGACACTGGTTTGGTGAAGATATCTGATCTTCTGAGTGAACATGAATCAGATTGAAAATTCCTTTAGAATTTTTTTTTTGGATAAAGTGACAATCAATTTCAATGTGCTTGGTTCTTTCATGGAAGACTGGATTCTGTGCTATTTGCAAGGCATCTCTATTGTCAGTAAAAAATATAATTGGAGAGTCTTCTTTAAATTCAATTTCTTCTAGAAGTGATATAATTTATTGTCCTTCACACATGCCTAGAGCAATGGCACGATGTTCAGCCTCTACACTGGACCTTGCTACCACAGGTTATTTTTTGCTTTTCCAAGATACGATATTTCCTCCCAAACATACCACATAACCTGATGTCGACTTTCGATCAGTTTTTGAGCCTGCCCAATCAGCATTTGAGTAGACCTTTATATCCAGAGTTAGTTGTAGAGTATATAGTAAACCATAAGTTATTGAGGATTTCAAATATCTGATAATATGAAACACGGTACTCATATGATATTTAGAAGGACTATGCATCTACCTACTTGCATATCCAACTGCAAAACTGATGTCTCGTCTTGTGATAGTTACATATATCAACTTTCCTACCAATCTCTGGTATTTGCCAACATCTTCATATGGTTCAGCTGACTCATGATTATTGTCTCTAGGTATTTTCATAGGAATGATGCATATTGTACAGTCCTCCATTTTGGTTTCTTTCAATAAGTCTTGGATATATTTCCTTTGACATAAGAATAAACCATCATTTTTATGAATTACTTCTATGCCCAAGAAGTAATGTAATCTCCCCAGATCTTTTAGATTAAATAATGTATGCAACCTTTTCTTTAACTGAATTATGCCTTCAACATCCTCCTGTAATAATAGTATCATCCACATATACCAGTAACACAATAGTTTTCTGATCTCGTTTGATGAAGAGTGAATGATCACTAACACATTGTTTAAAACCCAACTTCATGATTCCATCACTGAATTTTTCAAACCAGGCCCGTGGAGATTGTTTCAACCCATAAATTGATTTCTTTAACTTACAAACCTTGCTATGCTTCTGTCCATTATTATATCCAAGCAGTAAATCCATATAAATGTCTTCCTAAAGATCTCCCTGAAGAAAGGCATTTTTAACATCTAACTGCCATAATTGCCATTCTCGATTGACTGCCAAGCTTAGAATAATTCTGATAGTATTCATTTTTGTCATCGGAGCAAATGTCTCTGTGTAATCAATACCGAATGACTGACTATACCATTTTGCAACTAATCTAACTTTATATCTTTTAATATTGTCATCAGCCTTATATTTACAGAGAATGCCCACTTGCATCCCAGAGACTTCCTTCCTGAGGGTAAATGAGTTAGTTCCCAAGTGTTGTTTCTTACAAGAGTTGTAATTTCCTCTTCTATGGTTGTTTTCCACTCTGGACCCTGTCTTGCTTCTTCAAATGAGCTAAGAATATGAGTAGAGTCTACATTTATAATAAAAACTTGATATTCTTTGGGATAATTAGAGTATGATACTAAATTTTCCAAAGAGTATTTTGCAGGTTTTCGTCTCTCTTTCCTAAGTGCAATTGGTAAGTCACCTGATTCATCATCTAAATGCTGAGAGACTGCTTGAATCGGAGGTGGAACTGATTCTGAGTTATGCTCTAGAGTAGTTGACAAATGTGGAGCAATAACCTTCCTTTCTCCTCTAGTATATACATGAGTGTTTTTATCTTGGGGAAGTATTATCTCCTCCTCTTCTTCATCATGTATACGATGAACTTCAGCTGGCATGACATATGGGGACTGCATATTCGATGAATCAACCTCTGATAGATTATAAAATGAAATGTCTTCATGAAAAGTAACATCCATCGTAACATATAATTTCCTCCTAAGAGGATCATAACACTTATAACCTTTTTGAGTGGAGGAGTATCCCAGGAAAATACATTTAATTGATTGAGCATCCAACTTATCTCTTAAACCACTATAAATATGGATAAAACATGTACATCCAAATACTTTCGGAAGAAGATGAAATTGTTTCTGAGAATGACACAATAAATGAAATGGAGTATTCCCATTTAAGATTATGCTTGGCATACGATTTATAAGGAAGACTGCGGTCAAAACAGCTTTGCCCCCAATAGCATTTAGGAGCATTACATCCAATGAGAAGAGTTCTTGCAACCTCTAATATATATCTATTTTTTCTTTCTGCAACACCATTCTGCTGGGGAGTATAGGCACACGAGGTCTGGTGTAAGATTCCATGTTCTAGAAAATATGATTTAAGGAATAGAGACATGTATTCACCCCCATTATCACTGCGAATAACTTGTATAGTTCGCTGAAATTGAGTCTTCACAAATTGACAGTATATTTGAAGAATATTCTTCACTTCATCTTTAGTTTTCATAAGATATATGATCGTGAACCTAGTGCAATCATCAATAAAGGAAATAAAGTACTTATATACATGCACAGAAGTAGTAGAACAAGGACAACAATCTCAAATGGAATAATAGATCTGTCTTCACTTAAAGGAAAAGGGACACGATGATGCTTAGACTTCTGACAAGTTTCACAATTTAAATTGAAATTATTACAATCCTTAAATTCTAGTAGCAACATTCTCAGTTTAGATAATGGTAAATGTTCAAGTTTCTGATGCCAGCGAGATATCACCTCCTTCTGTCTTCCAATGATAATAGCTGATTGTAAGGCTGCTTCTTTATGATCCTCGCAGACATATAAGCCTCTCCTCACACTACCCAAACCACAGATCCTCTCCTGAAAGTAACATCCCTTTGAATCAAATATTATACTACATTTTTTATCTCTAGTCATAGCAAAAATAGATAGCAAGTTGACCGATATATTGGGGACATGCAGGATATTTTTTAAAATGCCAAATGAAGTAGTAATACACCCTTTTCCAACTATTGGAGTATGGGAGCCATCTACTAGTCTGATATTAATGTTGTCTTGAGACAATTCATAGTCATCAAAAAACTCTCGTCGACTGACCGTATGATCTGTGGCCCCAGAATCAATAATCCAAACTGTGGAATGGGAAGTACTAAAATTACCCTGAGTCAGAAATGAAAAAGGATATGCCATTGTAGCCTGGGAATCAACAGGAGATGATGTAGATACCAAGTGTGAATCAGTAAGTCTAGCTTTCAGGAGTTCAATTTCTTTTTTCATATCTGCTAAAGAGGTTGAACTATTATCATTCTTTGGTTTTTCTATCTGATCACGGCTGAAATAAGCCCTATTAGACCGATTCTGAAACTGGGTTGGTACTCCAACCAATTTTCAACATGTTTCCTTAATATGCTGTGTTTTTCTACAATGTGAACAGGTTAACTTATCATTTTCTTCAGAAGTAAGTCGAGGTCTACCTCTGCCACGTCCATAGCTTCCTCTTTCTCAAGAGTATATAGGGGTAGATACACCTCTTCCTATAAAGGCAGAAGTTTCTGATATATTGATTTTGATTTCCTTTTCTAATTGCTTTCTATCTTCTTCTCGAAGAAGGAGAGAGTATACTGTATTCAAGGATGAGAGTTCCTCTCTGTTGAGAAAATTATTTTTAACTGTCTCGTATTCAGAAGAGATTCTCCATAGAAGATCAAATACTTTGCGTTCTTCAAATTCTTCATTGCGCTCAAGTATACAACTTTGACATTTAGTTTTAGAGTAGAGTTGTAATTCCTTTCACAAGCCTCTGAGATCTGTATAGTACTCGCTGATGGATCTTCCTCTCTGACTATATTTTCTAATCTTTTCTATAAGGTCATATTTTTTGGCAATGTTCTTCCTTTGAGCATAAGCTTCCTGTACTACTACCAGATATATCTAGCTGTCTCTAAGAACATGAAGGTACTACCAATGGAGGGTGTCATAGACTGAATTAACCAAGCACTCACTAGTGCATTTTCTTTACACCATCGGGAGTAAAGAGGATATGTTATTGAGGGTTGAGATATGTCACCAGTTAAATACTCCCAATGCCCCCTTGCCATGACTGCCAAATCAATAGAACGAGCCCATTGGTGATAATTTTTGTCATCCAATTTTAAATTTGTAATTTGAAATAATTTACCTTTGTCTGTAGTACTCTGGTAATTTCCATCAGCAATCTTGGTTCTTTCCATTTATGAGAGAAAAGCGAGTCTCTTGATTTGAACTCTTGTAACACAAATATACGTGCAAATATTCAATTCCTTTGGAGAATAGATATACCAATCAAAATGAAAGTATAAAAGAAGTCAAATGGGCAGATAGTGATCACGATTTTAATTCCACTGTTCAGACATTCACCAAAACTGAATGTAAGATTGTATCCAATGATACAAAACAGTTTCTTGTTCACATAATCTCCACAAGCAGTCGATTGCAATCTGCCCACACGTTTAAACTCAAGAACTCGCTATCATGTGCCTTGCCATTTCAATAAACCATTAAGCAACGAATTCCAAAATATGAGACTTTCGTCCCAGCACTAATTAGTCGTCTTACTCACTTGAGAATTCACTTTATAATAGGAAAAATGAAAAATAAACAACTGCTGTTACCTGGAATCACCCTTGATGTAGTCAATTCTCGTAAGCACTTACACTTGTTTTCCTTGACGAGAAATAGCCTTGAAAGGCTCTGATACCATGTTGATTTTATGCTAAAAAAATAAGCATTTTATTCATTGAAAATTGTTAAACAAGTTTATGTGTTTTGTAATGGGTTCACGGGTCGTGTAATGAGTCTGTATGGGTCCAAGTCCATTTAGGTATAGATAAGATTAACTAAGAGCATATTTGTCATTCAAGTTATAATCACTTATAAGTGATTAGGTCAAATCGTGAACAGTAAGTAGAATTCTGTGGAGCAGTCGGCTGCCACATTCCTGTGAGAGTCGATTGGAGAGATGTCTCCAATCGACTGTGCATTGTAAGTTTCTTTTAATTTATATCAATAATGTTTTTTTTTATTAATATGGTATCAAAGCCTATATGGCTGCTTTTCCTTGATGAAATATGAAGAAGAAGATCAGATTTTGAGAGTTCGTGATTCAGATTTGATACTGATTGGATTGTTGCCTCAGAAACAAGCAGATTTTGTATCAACTCGAGGGCATAGAAGTTTTTTTTGTGACTGCATCAAGGTACGTGAAATACAAATAATTTTATTTTGTCGTTAGAAGTCTTCTTAACAGATCGTGGGGTAGTTTGAATGATTTGCATCAAGGATAGATTTCTTCTAACAGATCTTGGATCAAATCACGTTTATCTTATCATGCGGTTCATTATAAAAAATCAGAAATAAGATTTTCTGTCTTGTTGTCGTGTGGTTCAAACCTTCAAGTCTTGGTATCGTGATTGAGCATTCTTGAACCTTCAAGTCTTGGTATCGTGATTGAGCATAGAGGAATTTCTTTCTTGTTGTCATGCAGTTCAGACCTTCACGTCTACTTAATATCCAACAACAGTGAAGATCTTATCATTATTGAGTATTCTTCTGTGTTTGTCGATTCATAAATACAGATTCATATCTATTTATACGTGGTGCTTGAAATTCAATAAAGCAAAACATATTTTTTGTAGCAGCTTCAATAAATCAGATCAGATAAGTTCCATAAAATCTTTTGACTAATGGCTGGCAAAGGAAAAGGAATTGACAACTCCTTCCACATAGGTGAAACGTCCTCTTCATTCGAAAAACCCTACGAAGTTAGATGGCAGAAATTATTTAGAATGGTCTCGATCCGTAGAACTTGCTATTATAGCAAGGGGGAGATGGGCTCACTTAATGGGCCAAATACCAATTCCAGAGACTCATGATACACATTACCCTACTTGGAGAAGAGAGGATGCTTTAATATCATCTTGGTTATTACAGTCGATGATTCTACCTATTGCGAAGACCTTTATGTTTCTAGAATCAGCTCATGAAATTTAGCGTGCTATCTTAGAAGCGTATTCCCGGAAGAAAAATGTTGCAAAGGAATATGAAATACTAAAAAGGATCATAAAATGTAAACAAGGTGCGCGGTCTATTAGTCAGTACTATACAGATTTACGAGGACTCTGGGATAAACTTCTTTATTTTACAAATATAAAGTGCTCCTCTTGTTACAAAAAAAGAAATGTTGAAATATAAAAGAAGAAAGCTTTTGATTTACTGTGGGGTGTTAACTCAGAGTTTGAGTCTATAAAACTGAATATTTTGGGCAGAGAAGAACTTCCTTCACTTGGTGCAGTCTATTCTTTATTAATTAGAGAAGAAGATCACAGGAACCTTGAAAGAGATAGTGTCTCAGTTACAGATCAGAATGCTTTTCAAACACGAAAAGATAACACTTATTATCGTGGCAGAGGTGGACAAACCAATAGAGGACGTGGAAGAGGAAGATTTAACTCCGATGATAAAGATAAACTTATATGCACTCATTGTTAAAAAATGAGGCATACCAAAGAATATTGTTGGGAATTAAATGAAAGACCTGGTTTTAATAGAAACCGAAACTCCTCAGCTCACTCTGCAGAAATTCCCACTCCCAGTTCAAAAGGTATTCAAGTGATTATAAAAATGATAGAAGGACAGGAATCGAAGTTATCAGAAAACTCTCAATCATCCTCTAATTTATCACAGGCCACAGCAGTACAAGCATCTCATACAGAGAAGGGTAATACTTCATTTCCTTCTAATTCCAGAACTTGAATAATTGATTTAGGGGCTACAAATCACATGGTGGGATACATATTCTATTTTTCAGAATACAGATCACTTAAAACACAAGAACCTATTAAGTTGGCAGATGGTTCTAATACTTACATGGTTGGACAGGAAAGAGTACCTATATATTTTTCATCTTTAAAATAAGTCTACCATGTTCCCAGTTTTCCCATAAACTTACTTTCAGTCAGTGCCTTAACTAGTTCTATGAGCTGTAGAATACATTTGATTCTATTGGTTGTGTATTTCAGGATTTGGAGACGGAAAAAATCTTTGGTCATGGTAGACTACAAAGGGGATTATATATCTTGGAGGATAATTTACAGCATACAACAACTTATAACACTTCAGATACAGTTGTTCAGGATGCAGAACTTCGTTTATGGCATTGTCGTATGGGTCATTTTCTTGTGTCAAAACTTCATTATGTTATTCCTCATCTTAGAGTTGAGTCAAATAAACCACATTTTGAATGTGATGTATGTCAGCTTGGGAAACATCAAAGAGCCTCTTATCTATTAAGTGACTGTAGGAGATCTCAACCATTTGAACTCCTTCATTCTGATATATGGGGTCCCAGTCCAGTTACTTCACTTTTTGGTCATAAATACTTTGTTTTCTTTATTGATGAGTGTACTCGTCTTACTATTGTTTATTTAATAAAATCCAAGTCTGAAGTTTCTACTATATTTCCAATTGTGCATAAATTTATTCTTACTCAGTTCCATACCTCTATGAAAGTTTTACGTTCTGATAATGGGAGGGAGTATATTGGGAGACAGTTACAAACATATTTACACACACATGGCATTATTCATCAGACTTCATGTTCTTATACTCCTCAGCAGAATGGTGTTGCTGAATGAAAGAATCGTCATATTTTAGAAGTTGTCAGGACTCTATTACTCCAAAGTAATGTTCCTAAATGTTATTGGGGAGAAGTTGTTCTTACTGCTGTTCACTTGACCAATAGGATGCCTAGTAATGTTCTCAAAGGTGAAAGTTCGTTGAAATACCTTATCAAAACTCAAAACTTTTTCATATAGTTTCTAGAATTTTTGGATGCTCATGCTTTGTACATATTCATTTGCCTAACCATGATAAACTGGACCCTAGATCAGTGAAGTGTATCTTTCTTGGTTATTCTCATTCTAAAAAGGGTTATAAATGCTATGATCCAATTCTTAAAAAAATTTATGTATCCATGGATGTCACCTTCAATGAATCTACTCCATATTATGCTTCGAAAGGGGAGTCAAGTCTATCTCAGTATCATTCTGAGCATGTTCTTCCTCTAATTCCTAGTGAAGCAGAAAGTATTACTGGTGATAATGAAGTAGAATTTGATTAATTAAAGAGAATTTTGATGTATAAGAGAGGATCAAGAAATATTATTTATCCCCAAGAAAGAATAGTACAACATCACATCACCAAAGAGATTTCCCTTGATTTAGATCCTCAAGAAGAAGAAGATCTAGACATTTCTATTGCTATTAGCAAAGGTAAACGTACATGTCCCCGTTACCCTATTTTTTATTATGTTTCATATGCAAATACTTCTCAGAATTATCAGAAATTTGTTATGAATACTGATAAGCAGAAGATTCCTTCCAAATTTGAAGAAGCAATCACATGCCCCTTATGGAAAGCAACAATTGAAGAAGAGCTTAATAATCTTGTGAAAAATAACACATGGACCATCACACAGCTACCTTCTAGCAGGAATACTGTAGGATGCAAATGGGTGTTTACTATTAAGTATAAGGCAGATGACACCATTGAGAGATATAAAGCCAGATTAGTGACTAAAGGCTATAGTCAGACATACGGCATCGACTATACCGAGACTTTTGTACTAGTGGCTAAGCTTACATCAATATGAATTCTCCTTAGTATGGCAGCAAATTTGGGATGGGATCTTTGGCAACTTGACGTTAAAAACGCCTTCTTATAGGGAGACTTAAATGAAGAAGTTTACATGGAACTACCTCTTGGAATGAATAAGAGAATGTCTGGAAATAAAGTATGAAAATTAAATAAAGTTATTTATGATTTGAAACAGTCTCCAAGAGTTTGGTTTTAGAAATTCAGTAATGCAATACTTAGTTTGGGATACAACAGAAGTCTTAATGATCATACGAAACCAAAATATCCATTCTAGCGGTCTATGTGGATGACATCATTGTTACTGGAGACGATCTTAAAGAAATATTAAAACTGAAAATGAATCTTCACAGACTGTAGTTGCCAGATCTACAGCTGAGGCAGGATACAGAGCCATAGCTCAAGCGATGTGTGAAGGCAAATGGGTAGTCTCTCTAATCAGTGAATTGAGATTTGATCCTATACATCCTATACCACTATATTGTGACAGCAGTGCAACAATTCAGATAGCGTCTAATCCTGTATATCATGAAAGGACCAAACATATAGAAGTCATTTTATCAGAGAGAAGATTGCACTTCAAAAATTCAAATTGGAGTATGTTAAATCAACAGATCAGAGACCTGATTTTTTTACTAAAGCTATTGCTAGTAGACAACTCAAAGATATGTTATCCAAGTTGGTTGTACTCAATATCTTTCACCCAACTTGAGGGGAGTGTTAAACAAGTTTATGTGTTTCGTAATGGGTTCACGGGTCGTGTAATGAGTCTGTATGGGTCCAAGTCCATTTAGGTATAGATAAGATTAATTAAGGGCATATTTGTCATTCAAGTTATAATCACTTATAAATAAGTGATTAGGTCAAATCGTGAACAGTAAGTAGAATTCTGTGGAGCAGTCGGCTGCCACATTCCTGTGAGAGTCGATTGGAGAGATGTCTCCAATCGACTGTGCATTGTAAGTTTCTTTTAATTTATATCAATAAAGTTTTTTTTATTAATAAAAATTATCTCAAACGGAAAGATACAAAAGGAGGTGCAGGTCGACCCTTGTGGCAGCCGCCCACCTCATCTCACGTTTTTTCCAGACTCTCAAACCCTAATGACAAGACTCATTTTATATTACTAATCTAACTTAAAGGACTAAACTACCCCTAATTAGTGATACCTAGAAATCGGGTCCCAATGGATCAAAAAACTGATCCATTGGGATCCAAACTGTAGATTTTAATTAAAATTAAACTGAATCTGACATAATATGACCTATACTCTAATTACATGCTGTCAACTTGATTTTCCACAACTGAATCCACTCCTAATTTGATTCTAATAACCTCATTATATATACTGTCTTTTCTTGTATGACCACTCATCCATCTCAACATCTTCATTTTGTCACAAACATCTTTTGTACATGTTGATGATTATCTGCCCAACACTCATAACCATAAAACATGGTAGGCCTAATTGTTGCTCTATAATATTTACCTTTTAACTTTAATTGTATTTTATTATTACAAAGAATAACGGATGCTCCTCTCCATTTTAACCAACCAACATTAATTCTATATGTAACATCTCCATCAATTCTTCCATCACTCTGAAAAAGTGACCCTAGGTATTTAAAACTTTCCTTTTGAGGGATGCAATGTGTGCCAATTTTAATTTCTATGTCCTCTGAGGTAACCAAATGATCAAACTTACATTTCATATATTCTGCCTTTGTTCTACTAAGTCGGAGGCCTTTGCTTTCTAATGTTTCTCTCCATAGTTCCAATTTTCTATTAACTTTTTCCTTAGACTCCTCCACTAATACAATGTCATTTGCAAATAACATGCACCAAGGCACTTCATCTTGAATATGTTTTGTTAACTCATCCATCACCATTATAAATAAGTATGAACTTAAAGTTGATCCTTGATGTAACCCAATATTAACTTCAAAGAAGTTTGTCGTTCCTTCATGAGTCCTCACATATGTTTTTGCACCATCATACATGTTTCTTATAAGGTTAATATATGTCAATGGGATACCTCTTTTTTCTAAAGTTCTCCAAAGAACCTCCCTCGGTACCCTATCATAAGCTTTTTCTAGATCAATAAATATCATGTGAAGGTCTTTCTTTTTTGCTCTAAAATGTTTCGTAAGACGTCTCAAAAGTTGAATCGCTTCAATAGTAGATCTGCCTGACATGAATCCAAATTGGTTCTTTGTTGTACTTGATACTTGTCTTAACCTACGTTCGATAATTCTTTCTCATAATTTAATAGTATGACTCATTAACTTGATACCTCGATAATTCGCACAATTTGGAATGTCTCCCTTGTTCTTATATATGGGTATAAGTGTACTTGCTCTCCATTTCTCAGGCATCTTTTGGTTTTTTCATATTTCATTTTGTCTCTTGTAAACATAGAATATGAATCTTTCTCCGAATCATAGTATCTACCACCTCCATTAGCTTACCGGATAATGTTTTGATATTCCAAAAACCAATACGAATCTTATTATCTAGGACTAGCTTCCTTACCTCCCACATCCGTCCATAATCAAAATGCGGAGACCCTCTCTGAAAATTTTTCACTACACACGGGCGGCAATATAGCGGGACTAACTTCTTTACCCACACCCGTCCATGATGTGGGACCCTCTCTGCAATTGATTCACTACATTCGGGCGAAAATATAGTGCCCCTTGCTTACTTATTGCTGCATTCGGGCTCTGCAGCACATCGCTAGGCGGGGACGCCCCAAAGCTATGCTCATAATTTTTGTAGTCCATAAAAAATCGGCAAAGTTTTACGCTGGCTGTCGGAAGCCTAACACAACCCTCCTCCTTTATCCGAGCTTGGGACCGACAATGCAAGGGTGATCCCTTACATGGGCAGAGTTCCCTAAGTCAACTCATAATCATTAAAAAAAACTTCGACAGCTGACCATATGATCAGTGGCACCTGAATCAATGACCCATGTTCTAAAAGGAAAAAGAAATGTGTTACCATGAACCATAAAGGAGAATGGATATGCTATCATAGCTTGAGGATCCACGCTTGAAGAGGTAGAGGGGGTTTCACTGAGGCGCACCTTCAGAATCTCAATCTCTTTCTTCATATCAGCCAATGAAGTTGAGTTGTCCACATTTTGCATGTAACCTTGATCATTGCAAAAATACACTTTATTTGGCCTATTTTGATAATAAGCTGGTTTACCAACCAATTTCCAGCAAGTTTCCTTTATATGTCTTGATTTTTCGCAGTGAGAATAGGTTAGTTTGTCCTTCTCTTCTGAGGTTAGTGAGGTTCTGCCTCTGCCACGCCCATATTCTCCTCTTCCATGAGAAAAAGAGGGGTTAGAAGAATTTCTTCCTACAAATGCAGTGGTATCTGGGCTAATCTTGGTTTTTTTCTCTAAACGTTTTCTATCTTCTTCTTGCAGTAATATAGAGTACACAGTGCCCATATTCTTCTCTGCTAAGAATATTATTCTTGACTACTTCATACTCGGAGGAAATGCCCCATAAAAGATCAAATACTTTTCGTTTCTCAAATTCTTTATTGCGTTCTTGCAAGCAACTTTGATATTTTGTTTTTGAATAGACATGAAATTCTTCCCATAACCCTCTTAACTCTGCATAATATTTACTTACAGATCTGCCTCCCTGTCTGCACTTCCGAATCCTTTCAATAATGTCATATTTTTCGCTATATTCTTTCTTTGAGCATATGCATATTGAACTGCTAGCTAAATATCCTTTGCAGAGTCAAGAAACATGAATGTACTGCCAATAGAGAGTATCATCAATTGTATGAGCCAAGCATTGACAAGTGCATTTTCCCTACACCATCGTGCATAAAGTGGATCTGTTGTGGCTGATTGGGGAATGTCACCAGTGAGATAGTCCCATCGCCCCCTTGCCATTATAGTCAGTTCAATAGATCTAGCCCACTGAAAGTAGTTTTTTTCGTCTAATTTCAAATTTGTAATCTGAAAAATCTCTCCTTTGTCCAAGTAATTATTGTCACACCCTTCTGTCATTTTATTCTTGTCCATTTCTGATTCTATAAGTCTGTAATGATCCCCTTATTTGATGTGCAGATCACCAGTGATTTTCTATCCTACTCTTAAATGTTGATCACTGAAGAAATTGCTCGGCATACCTGCTTCCTCCTTTGAAATGACTGACTTTAATGTGCAGACGTCACCAAATTTGTTGTGCCGATTTTCTCTTGAATACGGCAGACTTTTATCCTTGGGTTATGCACTGATTCAGGTGGATGTGATATATATATCCAACACACTATTCCAAGGGAAGTGATAATCCCAACACAGAATACAACCAATAAAGTTTATCGTTCAGGCAATGATCCCAGCGCAGAATGCAACCAATAAAGTCTGCCAATATAGATAACAAAAAAAATATTGTTTTCTTTTTGTAATTTCGACCAATAAAGTCTGTGCAAGTTTATTGTGCAAAATCTGTAGATTTCTGCACGCATAGACTGACTTCTAGTTTTCTTTTTACTAACCTTTGTTTGACTGAATTTGATGTTTCACATATTGTTGCGGATACAGGAATCACCATGAACATTTTCCAAAAGGTTTAGAGAATTTTTTCTTCATTTATTGGAAAAGAAATACGATGATGTTTTGCCTCTTGGCATGTCTCATAGTTTAAATTTAAATCCTTACAAGAAGTAAACTTAGGCAATAATATCCTAATTTTTTATAATGGTAAATGTCCTAATCTTTGGTGCCATAGAGACAACTCTGTCTTCTACTTCTCTGTAATCACTGTCGACTGCATAGCCACGCTCTTAATTTCACTGTAGAAGTAGAGGCCCTTCCGCATACTACTCTAACCAAAGATCTTCCCCGCCCTCAGATCCTGAAAGTAACACCCAGTAGAATAAAAAATAAGACGACAACTTAGATCTTGTGTCATGGCATATACTGACAATAAGTTAATTGAAATATTTAGAACATGTAGCACATTCTTTAATACTCTAAAAGGTGTAGTAATACTTCATTTTCCAACTATTGGTGTGTGAGAGTCATCTGCCAGTCTAATATTTATATTGCCCTGAGTCAACTCATACAACAACAACAACAACTAAGCCTTTTCCCATACTAGATGGGTCGGCTACATGGATTCTTTGTTTCCACAGATCCCTATCGTGTGTCATGTTAGCAGTTAACTCCTAATAAGCTAGATCATTCTTTATTGTTTCTTTCCAAGACTTTTGTAGTCGTCCTCTACCTCTTTTAATACTTTCCAAATTTAGTTTTCCTAACCTTCTTACAGGTTCTTCTTTTGATCTTTTTTCTATATGTTCAAACCATCTTAAACGATATTCTCTCATTTTATCCTCTATTGGTGCCACTCCTAATTTGATTCTAATAACCTCATTATGTATACGGTCTTTCTTATATGACCACTCATCCATCTCAACATCTTCATTTTTGTCACAGGTATCTTTTGTACATGTTGATGATTAACTGCCCAACACTCAGAACCATAAAACATGGCAGGCCTAATTGTTGCTCTATAATATTTACCTTTTAACTTTAATTATATTTTTTTATCACAAAGAATACCTGATGCTCCTCTCCATTTTAACTAACCAGCATTAATTCTATGCATAACATCTCCATCAATTCTTCCATCACTCTGAAAAAGTGACCCTAGGTATTTAAAACATTCCTTTTGGGGGATGCAATGTATGCCAATTTTAATTTCTATGTCCTCTGAGGTAACCAAATGATCAAACTTACATTCTATATATTCTGTCTTTATTCTACTAAGTCGAAGGCCTTTGCTTTCTAATGTTTCTCTCCATAGTTTCAATTTTCTATTAACTTTTTCCTTAGACTCCTCCACTAATACAATGTCATCTGCAAATAACATACACCAAGGTACTTCATCTTGAATATGTTTTGTTAACTCATCCATAACAATTATAAATAATATATATGTACTATTTTTAAAAATATGTCTAAGTACTTATGAGTATTTTCAGTTGATACTTAGATATCAATTAAAAAAACTCTTAACTTTGTTATGTTATTTAAGAACCAAAAGGTACAAAACTATAACTTTTTCTCCTAAATTTTGTGTTACTATAATTTTCCTAAAACCTTATGGGCAAATTAGGAATTTTACTCTTCTATCCTGTTTTGAAATATTTCAAAAAGACTCGAGGTAGAATAGTAAAAAGGCACATAGTTTGTTTGTAAAATTCACGGTTGATCGAGGGTAAAATTGTAATTATCCCTCACCTCATTTTTTAATTTTCTTAAAAATATAGAGCAATATTGTCTTTTTGCTTTATACTTTCATAGTTTAGTATTTCATAATTTTCAAAAACTACCAAAACATAGTTGTCTTTTCATTGTTAGGGGCAAAACTATCTTTTACTAAAAAATATATGGGTATTTTCATAATTTCATGCAGTGATAGTTTCGTAAAATAAAAAATCAATTTCTGGAAAATCGTTAATAGTTTTCTAGAAACCGGGTGGTTTCGACCACCCACGGTTTGAGAAAACTGTGAGCGATAGAAGAGAGAGGGAGAGAAGGAAGAACCGAGCAACGGGGGGGAGAGAGAGAGAGAGAGGGTTACAACCAGGGCGAGAGGGAGAGGGAGAATACAACGAGAGAGAGAAGGGTTGGGCAATGCTTCTTCTTCCAGCTGAGTTTGCCGTTCTGCCTCGCCGCTTGCCTTTTGGTTGATCTTGCCTCTCCGCTATCCTTCTGGCTGACCTTGTCATCCCGTCCCGCCGCTTGCCTCTCGTTGAGTTTGCAACGAAAAGTGTCGGGAAGATCTGCAGAGAGAAAAAAAAGAGCATGATTGTACATGGTTTCCTCAACGGATTACATGGGGAAGATTTTGTATTTTTCTCAATTTTTTTTCATTGTATTCTTTGTACAATATTTATAGATGGCTTAATCTTCCTGATTTTTACATTTAGGCTTTCAGTTACAAGACGTTCTTTGTTCGTAATATTTTTGGTTTAATTCCTGTAACGTTACTGTTTCTTTATTCGCATGTCACATTTTATAGCCTGAGAATGACCATTTTCCATTAGAGATACCTCTCCTTCTCTTCTCAACTTGATATAAAATTAGTTTGCAGTTTGTAATGTATGTGGGACGAGCAATGTTGGCATTTTCTTACTTGGATTCCTGTGCAGATGGTGTGGATTCTCTCTCGCACACAATTTCAATTAAAACTATTTGGCTTTAAGAATGAAAGGATCATGCCGATGGATGGCTTCTCTAATTGACAGGAGTTAGGACCAAGCAAAGGCAACAAGAGACTGTAGGTAGGGCTGTTGATGAGTATACACATCAATGCCTCAGTAAACTGTTGGGGTTTTCAATTGATAGAGTTTGAAGCAAGCAAATTCAACAAATGACTAGGTAGGATACTGATAACCACATACATCAAAACACAATCTCAAGTAAACTGTTAAGTCAAGAAGTCACTGTTGGTAGAGCCATTGACGAAGTTATACATCAAATTGTAGCAAACCAATAAGATTTAAGAATTGACATTTGGAAATTCATGATTATGTAAATTATGAACATGATGGATGGTAGGAGGAGCCATCTATGCAGCCACACACTTGATCCTATGAGTTTCTTAATTGATTCTACTGTAAACTTTTCTGAAGCTACGGTTTGAGATGCATCAAGAGCACTAAAACGGTGAAAACCAAAAAACTATAAACACCGAAGTACGAATATTATCTACAGTTGCAAAAAATGAATAGTATCTACATCAAGAAGTCCTAGAGTGGCGATTTAGCCCTTCTAGTAACACAGGGTTGGGGACAACTCGGCTCGTGTGCTGCTTTCATCAAACAGTTGGCATGCCAAGTTCACCAATCCACCTTTTCCATAGTCATCGATTACCACGATCCAAGGAAACATTCTTTTCTTCTTGAGAGGTGAAATTTTATCAAACAACTAGTGTGCAGCTCCAAGCTCTTCATTCTTGATGTAGCCATCGATCATGGGATTTCAAAAGACTTATTTGCTATGCGTCGAATCAAAACAAAGGCGAGCTTTGATGCTTCCAATACTTCGTATAGATATACGAAGTGAACCCTTGAGAGAGGGAGAGAGATGAACAGTTGAAATGTTTGATGTTTGAGATGGAAAAAACATCTCTAAACCTATTCAATCTCATTCATGTTGAAATGTATTTTATCATCTCAACACTCGATATTTGAGAGTGAACAATTGAGATGACAAAAGCAATTACATAAACCACAACATTTTCGTGATATTTTTAATTCATTTTTCTGTGTTTGGTGTTTGAGATGGAAAAAACATCTCTAAACCTATTCAATCCCATTCATGTTAAATGTATTTTATCATCTCAACCTTTCAATATTTCAGAGTGAACAATTGAAGTGGCAAGATCAATTACATAAACCACAAAATGTCATGATATTTTTAATTCATTTTTTATTATTTATCTTAAAGAGCAAATGGTTGACATGTTTAAATATTTACCTATATATATATAAATTATACATGATTTTACTTAAATATCATATCATTGATATTTTATATCAATAATAGAGATTTGAATTAAAAGTATCATCATACTTTTGGTGCATTAAATACAAAGTAATTCAAATCTCCACTATTGATTTTATATATCAATTTTATGTAAAATTATGCAGCGAAAAATATTTTATATATATAGGGTCCATATGTGAGTGCACGTAAACAACCCAGCCTGATTGTTGTCGGATCCACACCTGACACCAGGTGCGCCCTGAGATGAATGTAGTTTTTTTTTTGTGGGGGTTCGGGTTGGTCTATGGCTGCCACCCCCGTGCTATATCGTATTTAAGATGGGCAGCATTTTGAAAATTGTATATTTTTCTCCCTCGGTAGTATTATCAGCCTTCTACTGTATACTCAATATCGTCAATATATCGTGACACTTTTAAGTTATCGGTGATATTTTGAGGTCATCGCATCATAGGGTTGTGTTCTCGATGGTCATTCCTAGTTTGTTCCAACTAGCCAGCCAAATGAACCAGGAGCTGGAGAAATCTTCTCGGGCATGAACGAAAAAAAAAAACTGTTTCAAGAACCAATGTCAATTATATGTGTAGATCCAGTTTCCAACACATAGAAAAGGAGGTTTATGTTGTACGATTTTACTTTTTACTTTATTATGAGACTGACCGAAATTTTGGTATTTAAGCCCCAAATTTTTAAGTAATCGTGTATATGTATCCAATTTTGGCTTTAGGTGTCCACTTGTGTTGAGCCACTCTTGCTCCCAACTGTTTTCCTTTTATAGATTTAGAAACACGACACGATACGAAGCTCGTAACGACTATGAATCGATTTAACGTTACTTACTTAGAGAGGGAAAAGGCTTGGTTTTGATTTAGATTGATCAACACACTTAAGCTGTTAAGTGATTTATCGAGAAGGTCAACATGCTCACTTAATGGTTGTGTTAGAAGGATGTGTGGAAGGCAACTTCCAATTTTGAAAATGTAAGATGCTCTTCTCATAAGTCCCTCATTTAGTCAGTCCATAGAGAACTACGCCTAAGTATCCCTCCCTTAAACCTTTCCTAGAAGTACCCTGTGTAGGAAAGGTGGTCTAAGCCCAAGCCTAGCACATACATTTACATCTCGTGTCGAGTCCCGAACTGGATCTCACCAAATGGTCAAGACCCCTTGACTCATCGGACGTGATCCTCGACCAGGAAAGTGAAGTGTCGGAAAAGTCTAAGTGAACCAACTCCGAAAAACCACCGAACGACAAACTTTCTATAACAAAACTCCAAGGTTTTTACATTTATCAATAAATAGTGGGATCCATTAAACAACCAAATTCTATAACTCTTCAAATCATAATCCATATCCTCAACCTTATTCTCTCATTGAAATCGATCGGCCAATACCACTACTACATACTAAAAATATCGAAATCTTTGTTATTGCAAAGCTCCTTAATTTCCAAACTTGTTTTTTGAGTGAAGAAGGCTTCTTACTCACGTTATATGAGCTGCAACTCTTCAGCCAATATCCTTACCCGAAACACGTACTCAAACAGTGTTGCCAACCCAGCTAGCATGATTGAAGCCACCCAAATTCAATGATGTCTGATGTGGTTGGCTGGTTTGGACCCGCCGTGCCGAATCAGACTCCAATCCTCCGAAACTGACCGGCGCCCAAAGTGGAACTAGGGGAATTAGTCCTAGAAATGGAACCAGATTGAGGACCTCTTCCGTCCGGTTACAGTTCACCTTCCACAAATCTGGAGTAGAACCAGCATTTACAAATCATATTTTGGTTTCGGTACCAAAATCCCACCTTTCATGTTTCCTTCAAATGAAACTGAAACTAAACTGGATCCAGGACTAGAATTGGCACAGTTGTGGATATGAACTTAAAACTGAACCGAAACGGGCCCAAGTCTAGAACCAGAACCAGAGGAAGCAAAAAAGGTGGTTTGGAGCCACCGGTCCCGGTTTCTTACCCACAACCAACCAGGTCTAATCTCTTACACCGACATTCGAAGCTTTATCGGGTGTAGCACGCAGGCCCTCTGCCCGGTGGGTGTGCCCGGACTGGGTTCACCTTGAAATATCTTCATCCCAATCTCCTCAGACCCATGGGCTATAAGTATCCCTTGTTCGTGTTAGATAAAGAGCAGATCAGGTTAGAGACACGAATCTTCAAAATGTCATGATACATAAAAAAAATCCACAATTGTGCAAGGCATTTTATAAGTTTTCCAAACTCTACTAAAAGTATCTTACGTTTACAAAAAAAAAATGGCTTGTTTCGAAAGTGTAAAACTAGTGCTTAGTTTAAAATTTAAACTGAACGGTTAGTTGGTCCGGTATAAGATGAGAGAACCAACCCGATAAGGAATTTCGTGTATGATTTGCAACAGCCATGGACTGATGAGCAGGGTTGACAATGTTAGACACAACACAAGAACCCAACACAAGCACAACCAAAAAGTTCATCTTCACATGACACGAAGTTACGCAAAAGAAACATTGGCTCGTATTGCCCACACATGCTTTTGACATGAATACGAAATGACATGATACAAACACATCATACACAAAAAATGCTTATGATATGCAACAACCACAGAAACCCGATCAGAAAAGCCTGTGCCCGTATCCAACTACCAACATCAAATAACATAACTTTGCAGAACCCGGAACACAAAATTGCCATCCATATGGACAACAGCAGTGAGCCATTCCCGAGGATTTGTATGGCCTCCACACCTATTCAAAACCAAATAAACCCCACCCCCTTATTGATCTAATAGTAGATTAAGTGCTTCCACTCATCCACACTGAGATCTTTGGGCTTTAGAGACTTTAATTCTTGTAGAAATTGCCTCCTCGCAAGTGAAACTCTCCGCGGATGTTATGCTGGGATTAGTCTGATGATCTTCTTTGGAGATGCTTTTGACCAAAATATCATCTACATAGGTTTGGAGTCTCTTTCCCTATTTGCTTGACGCCTTTGAGATTTGCATTCTTGAATCCGGCGAAGGGCATGCCATTATAGCAATAGAGACCCAAATCTCTAATGAAAGTCGTTTTCTCCTAACCGGAGACATCTTTCTTTGGTTGTCCCCTGAAAATGCATCCATGAAACTTAGGAGATGGCATCCTGCTGTGGAGTCGACCAAGCCGGTGAAGGAGGCTGGTAATCAAGGATGTCAAGTAAGAGCTGGCTATGGATTGAAAAGAAAGCATTTCTTTTCTATAGTACCTGGTATGCGGATCATCTCCTTTCGCTCTAGCGGGCTTCTTTAGCTTTATGGCTAGCCGGAGACTAAGATAAATAGGGCAAGCAAGGGACTTCCTTTCTTTACTATATATATACAAGGCTTAAGCCTCGTCCGGTCTTAGTGCCAGGAACGAGAGCCGGAAAGGTCTTCATCAAGAGCCAGCCACAGCGAAAAAAGCTCCCCTGCTGTTATTTTACATTAGTGCAAATTCAAATGAGACCTTAAGTCAGGCCCCACATGGCGGTGGGTTCGTGAGTCAGATGTGATCAGGAGAGTTGTGAAAGAGGAAGCTTCTCTGATCGGAAAAGAGTGAATTGAGTCGGGACACGAAGAGTATAAGAAGAAAGTAGTGTGTGAAAGCTTATACCTTTCATCCATATCCTGATCCCATTGTTGTATTTTCATCGACATAGTAAGAGGGAATGGATGTTGCAAACGCACAAGCGAAACTTATTAGCAGAAGAATCTCAATCCAGAGATTTCACCTTCCAAAAGACAGTACCAAGAAATATGCCCAGTAGTAGAGTGAGGCGTCATAGGCTGCCCAATCGTTTTCACAATAAGGAGTTGTGTAGAAGACTGAGATGAAAGAATGCCTTGTGAAACATGTCAGAGCCATCTCTGACGTCAAAGTCTCGTTTTGTTCAATGAATTTAGCTTATCATTACTCCACATCGTCAGAAGAACCTGTGTGACGACGATCCCACCCAGTTGTGTAAAAGTTTTTTTCTATCATGTGTCCTTTTAGATTTCTATCTATTGCCGCTAGGAAAGGCTGCAGGACTTAGTCCCAATGTATCATGCCAAAAGTGGTGAGCGAGACTTGATATTAAAACAAGAAAGCAAATGGGAAAAACCTAAACGAAATTAAGTTCTTGCAAAGAAAATATATCCATCAACAATCGACTTGGTGCTGTTTGGGCCGTTTTGAAAGGTTACCTTGAACCTTCTCATTTTAAGCTGCTAAGTGTTATTAATTTGAAAAGCAGTTAAACAAGTTTTTATTAAATAATATAACATTTTAGGTCTCTGTGTATTGTTAAAGCTGCATTGTTAGCTCCATTACTTTTATACTTGATGTTAAAGTTATTATTATTTCATTTGATGTTGATGTTAACTCTTAAGCTATTGATATTATGGTGAAACTTTAAAAGTATCAATAGTATCATACCATTTTAAATAGCACTATTATGTTACAAAATCAATTAATCAAGTACGTGAAAAAAATTAAAATAGTAAAATTTAAAATAACAATATTAATGAGTAAATAAGCCGTTAGAACTCATACAAGTGCACCTCACCCCCAAAAAAATCCTGGGTCTGCCGCTGATAGCATCATTGAATTACAAAGGTGATCTTTTAGTGACAGGATGTAAGAGTCACTTTTTCCCACTGCAGTACCATGAAATTCCTGCAATAGTGATGAAATCTGCTGGTGAAGGATGTGGAGCAGTTCTGAATTGATTGTTAAGTTCTGCTTTGTAACTTGAGGTTGCAAAATGAGCAGGATGGGTGGGCTTGGCCGTGGGTACGTGATATTGGACATGTGTTTCCTTTAATCTTTTACTGTATTCTATCTTTCTTTGGAAATTTTTGGTCGATATTTATACTTTGTAACTGGAATAGTCATCCTGGACCTTGATGCGGTGACTTTTCAATTTTCCTTTACAGTGGCATCGTGAGAAAGCCTAAGGAGATTATGAGACTTATTATTACAATTGTATTTGGAGTTGTTTTTGGTTTCCTGATAGGAATTTCTTTCCCCACAGTTTCTTTGACAAGAGTATGCTAGATCTGCTCTCTCGTTCTCAATTCTCCATTTGATTCTAAACAATTAACTTTGTCCATTTAATTCTCACCATTTAACCTGCTTATATTATGAGCATTGACGTGTGTTATTTTGAACCTTATTCTAGCAGTTCAATTTTCCTTCCAGCCTTTTGCCCTCAATCGATCTTTCTTACATTGAAGATAGAAATTCTGGTATTACCACTCAAACATTGTTAAATCATGCTTGGACATCTCAAAATCACACAAAGTACAGGCTTCATGCAAATGATAGTTCTAAGGTATCTTTAATTGCATTCGTAAGTTTTCATGTACCAAGATGATCAAAATGCTTTGATTTTCTGATATTCTCCTTCATATTTGAGTAAGAAAATGTTGTTTACATTGCATTTCTGCATATTTATTTGAGATAGCTTTTTGAGTTTGTTTCTGAAGTGTGAATACTTAATATGATGTTTTCCATGTGTGTATTTATTTGTGATAGCTTTTTGCGTTTGTTTTTGAACTCCCTTTTTTTTTCTTGGTTCAGTATCGGCTGTATATCTAAATGAGACCTATAACCTATACTTTGAGCTTATAAATCGCAATAGAAAACAAAACCATATGTTGCATAATACACTCATCTCGGTTATTCTACAAAAGCTGTCTGAGACTGTGGTTCTACATCATAGCAGATTATTTCTTTCTCACTATAACCTATACTTTGAGCTTATAAATCACAATAGAAAACAAAACCATATGTTGCATAATACATTCATCTCGGTTATGCTACAAAAGCTGTATGAGACTGTGGTTCTACATCATAGCAGATTATTTCTTTCTCATGGTATTTTGCCCTGGGGGCACAGTTCAACTACAAGAAGTGCATTTGATATGGCGTGAAAGACCAGTCATTCCAGATAATGAAAGCAGCCAAAACACTTACCCTCACCATATGTTTCTGTCTGTATACTGAGATATCACCTTGAGCATTTTTTTTTTAACATTGGTGCTTTTCAGTTGAACAGCTAACCGTTCACAGTGCTAAGAATACACGAAGTAGTTGCCTCCTAAGCTATATCACCTTAGTTATTTTTTTTAGTAGCATCTGATTATGTTGGCTTGCCTGCATAAGTTTGAGAAGCCAATTTTTTTTTCAACCCTTGTTTCCAGTTACTTTCATGTTTCTTTTGAGCTTCATTTCCCTTGAATGGCTTTAAGTGTCCTCTTTCATGGAGTCCATTTTTGCTGTCAATATCTTTTTTCACCCTAATAATGAAATGGTGGGTTCAAGTCATTTTTTTCTGTTGTGATTGAAATGTATTCGGAAGTTTTTCTGTTTTGCATTGATCAATTGTTGTATGAACATGATGCAGATCTATGTTCCAACCAATCCTCATGGTGCGGAGACTCTACCACCTGGCATTGTTGTCCCTGAATCAGATTTTTATTTATGCAGATTGTGGGGTAAGCCCAGTGAGGTGTGTACCTTCAAATAATATGCTGTTTTCTGTTTTCCTTTTAATGATTGCTGCCTGTCTTTGGAGCTAATTGACTTTGCCTTCTTCTGCAGGATCTGCCAATCAAGCAGAAGTACCTAGTAACCTTCACTGTTGGTTACGAACAGAGAAACAATATTGATACTGTAGTGAAAAAGGTAAACCAGTTGCTATCTTTCTTGCTTGCTTCACTCTTTGAAATCTCTTTGTTGTTGATGTTGTTACTTTGACAGTTCTCAGAAAATTTCACCATTCTTCTCTTCCACTATGACGGATGGACTAGTGAATGGGACGAGTTTGAGTGGTCAAGGCGGGCGATTCATGTCAGTGTGAGGAAGCAAACTAAATGGTTTGTAAAGACTGGATGCTGGTTGTTAGTGTGCCACTAGTTACAATATGGGACAAGAATGACAAATAAGGAACCATTGTCCAATTTCAGGTAGTATGCGAAAAGGTTCTTGCATCCGGATATTGTAGCTGCATATGACTATATATTTATCTGGGATGAAGATTTAGGGGTTGAGCACTTCAATGCTGAGAGGTACTCTTTTAGGTTTATGTCTCTTCAGAAGATGCTGGCTTCTGACCTTGTTCTGCGCTCAGATATGTAGAATTGGTAAAGAAACATGGACTAGAGATCTCACAGCCTGGACTGGAGCCAAATAAAGGATTGGCATGGCAAAGACCGTGAAGTTCACAAGTATGTCTTACAGCCTAATAGAGAGTTCACATATGACATCGGCTCTTTATATTCCTTGTATTTACTGAAACATCAGTAGTAACCCTATTCTGAATTTGAGTAATTGCGTGTGTATTTGTTGTATTCAGAGACACTGAAGAGAGGCTCGGTTTGTGCACCGACCCACATTTACCACCTTGTGCAGCATATGGATCTATCTGATTATGCTAGTCAGCGTTACTATTTTGCATGAATTTTCCCTCTATTCATATCTTCGGGACTCCAGGTTCATGGAAATAATGGCACCTGTGTTTTCTCGAGATGCATGGCGTTGAGTATGGCATATGATTCAGGCATGTACTTTTCCGTGATTTCACCCTTAAACAAAAACTGCTGCATGTAATTGTTATTCAGCAGCTATGGTTGAATCTATGATTGCAGAATGACTTGGTTCACGGATGGGGCTTAGATTTCGCACTTAGAAAATGCGTAGAGGTAAGTGCTTCCTTTCGTTCCATTAATTCCATTTGGATATATTTCCTATGCTCAACAATTTAGGGTCCATGTGTACATATAAGCAACTTTGATTTTCTAAAAATCCAGAATTGTTTACAAGCATCGGTTTAATTATCATGTCTCAGGTCTATGTTTCGTGTTTCTTGTCCTTGGAAAGGGCAGGGAGTGCAAAGCAATCTTTTAAATGTATAATGTGACATGGTAACTCATATTTATTGTTTTAATACATTTATCGGTTTGTATCATGCTGTAGCCTAATCTATCTTATGACATCATTGTGACGTATCACACAATATTGAATATACTTTCTTCTTTTGTAAACTTTTTTCTTTTCATTAAATTAAAAACTAGAGTACCATGCCAGTTGATACTGTCAGTTATAAGGCTCCACTGACTCTCTAGCAATGTATCAGTTGATATTGTCAATTTGAGGGGGTGTTAAGAAGGAACAACTGAGGCCACCAGGCACCAGGGCCAATAGGACCACTCAGGCCATCAGGGCCTTCAAGGGGTCCAATGGCTCTCAGATGTTGCTGTGTTCTCCTCTTTCTCTCCTATTTTTCATCTATAAATACCACTCTTGTATACAATAAATGTGAGACAAACCTTATGGCTTGATTTTCTGTAGAATTCCTCTCTTATCCCTTATGAGAGTTCATCCAATAAAGTTTAATTTCATTGAATAGCAAGTTTTTCATACTGGTGTTTGTTGATAGGTAACATGTATGGTACCTAGTGTTATAATATCCATAAGTATCCCTTATCGCATGACCAAAAATTCCTATACGACTAAATAGGTGTTGATATGATTCAGTCATATCTCACCTTTCAAGGAAAAAAGGAAAAAGTATGATTGAAATCAATTTTCATGTTCATGAACGCTGTATCAACTGTATCCTGCAATGTCATCCATACACTAGTATGGTCGATGCAGCATTTATTCCACAATACAGGTCGATACACTGATCAGCCAATATGGCATGTCACTGATAAGATTCATATTTGTGATACGGCCAGTGTATCATATCAAATTTTGCATTAGTTGGGTACTTATCAATAGGTATTGTACAATGCACGTTGATACAGATTATACACACCGGAATCAATATAAAATCCCAACATTGTTGTAAAGGCAGTTTTGTACAGCAGAATATGTTCAATTGAGTTTCTAGTTCTCTCTCTGCTTACTATTCCTCTCTTTTCTTCGTTGGTATTTTCTAGCAATTTCCCACTGCACGGTTCCAATACACTATGGGTTAATTTACCTACCATATTTTTTGGTACAATTTACCTACTATATTTAATCATGATGTCAATTATGTAGCCTGCACATGGATAGGCGTCGTGGATTCTCAGTGGATTGTGCATCAGGTTGTTCCATCTCTCGGAAACCAGGTAACAGAAATTTGCCAAAAGGTTTATTTCCAAGTGCATTCCCCTGAACAAGGGTCTTACTGTAAAATACCTTTTCATTTTTTCTCTTTATAATGGCAGGGTCAAGCACAGGATGCAAAAGCACCATGGGAAGGGGTATGTTACGAGCAACAAGAGAAAACTGGCATACTTATTTCAATTGTTGCTATAAACCAAACCCATAGAAAATGTTCTCCTACCTAACTCTTAGTTGCCCTTGATCTCGATCTGAGTTGATTATTTATTTTGATTTGTGTTGACACTGGCAGGTTAGGGAGAGATGTAGAAGTGAATGGGCCACGTTTCAAACCCGGCTGGCGGATGCCGAGAAGGAATATTTTGCATCTAAAGGGTTACCTCTACCCAATTCTACAACAACAAATTAGAAAGATTATTAATAGCCCTTTTGCACCAGATTGAACGTCTATATATATATGTATATATATATATACATATGCACTGCCTTCTTGGTGTCGAGAAAGTTGTCATTGAACGTCTATATAGATATATATATATATATATATATATATATATATATATATATATATATATATATATATATGTATATATGTATATATATATGTATATATGTATATATATATATATATATGTATATATATGCCGAGAAGGAATCAGGAACTTGATGGTGGTACTTACAACTAATCCATGTCACTGCCTTCTTGGTGTCGAGAAAGTTGTCACTTGGTGTGGAATGTTCTAGTTTCGTACTGGTGACGCTCTCGAGCCTAATGATTTAAATTATGTAAAGATGGGCAATTCCTGTAATCTACTGGCCTTGGCCCTGGCTGATTCTCCAATCTACAGGGCCTTTGGGGGCTGATCTTTAGGCCCTATGATGAGAGTTTATGATCTACCACGAGACCCATTATGCCACCATTTTGCGGGTAGATGGAAGTTATTGATGAACCACTTCTAAGTTGGCAGAACACGGTTTTTAGATATTGCACCAAAATGACAACAGTTTAAATGCACAATGAGCAATAATAGCTCACCTGGCTGGGCGGTCATCTTACAAGATCAAGGTCCTGAGTTCGATTTGTGGGGGCGTCTATCTGGCTTGGACCTCCCCATTATACCGAAAAAAGAACCTACAGTTTAATTTCTCTTATTAAAGACATGATATAGTGATTCATGTCAAATTAGTCATGCTAAGTCCATCTGCAATAATTGGATTTCCTCAAAACAACTAGCGTCATGATCATGGTGACGAGAGCATGTACCATTGGCACCACGGGTGGGATGTAGACCCCAGGGTCGCTTGGCCCTTGAGAATCATTTGCAAGGATAAATTCTTTTCTTTTGAAAGAGAAATTGTTCTCATATTAGCCTAGTCAGTTTCACTCCTCTAAGTGCATTTAGCTGCTAAGATATGTGATAATCTCAGCATTTGAAGATATTGAATGCATTAAAACTAGTAGAAATGACTTGAATGCTACAAAGATGTAGGATATTTGTAAATGAACGTGGTTATTTTTGGAACTAAAGTTAATTTTTTTGTTGAAGAGTCTCTTTTTTACCTCAAAGAGTTGGACAGTTTTTAAATCATTGCACCTAGTTTAATGCACCTAATGTTTGACATAATGTTATATGAAGTTATATTTAACGACCTCAAATGTCAAGAGTAAGCAACTAATATTTGTGGAATCGTTCTAATCGCCATTTGATGATTGGGTTGTATTACCCATTTACTCTCTCTCTCTCTCTCTCTCTCTCTCTCTCTCTCTCTCTCTCTCTCTCTCTCTCTCTCTCTCTCTCTCTCTCTCTCTGTGTGTGTGTGTGTGTGTGTGTGTGGTGAACATTGCCATACTCTACAGTCCGTTCTGTTGGAAAGCTTGAGAAGTTATCTGTGAAACGACGCGATATGCTAGAAAATCCAGAATTCCGAAGGGTCACGAAAATTTTAAAGAATCTGAGACATTTGGACCATTTGAAGTTCCGACTGTCTAACCAACATGGTTCAAAAACATTATTGGTGTCCGACTTAATGGGTCTAACTAGCCATAGCAAAACTCTCAAGTTCGCAACAGATTGTTCAAACGACCTATGATAAGAAATATAAGTTGATCCCTTGTTCCCGATGTATTTATGGTGTAACTAATGAAAATATCATTAAATTGTACAACCCTATACCTTTATGTGGTTTTTACATGACATTTATGGATGACTTTCTTGTCTATTTTTGTACTTGCTTTAGAGATATGTATTCTTGGACTAATCTTGAACCAATAGAGAAACATGCCTTGTATTTTGTACTTTGTAGATGGCTGACTATATTTGTTATGGATTTCTGATTAGGATTTAATTGGTCACCGATACTAAGTTCTGCTTGTTTCTAAAAGAACTTGATTCTTAGCATTCTTCGCAGCATATTCTTGTACTTGTTTCAGAGTGTGGATCACAATGTGTTCTCAACTTAGATGTTAATTTTCACAATTAACCTCAATTGTAGAATTAATTGGGCAATTCCATATTGTATAAGTCCAATGACTAATGTTTTGTATTATTAACCTATGTAACTCCCCTAGCCATGGATACAAAGCAAGAAAAAGGAAATCGCTATGTGCAAACAAAAAAAAAATTGTTAGGTGATTTCAAAATACACAAAAATGTTTGGTGAAGGTTATGATTGTCATGTTGTGGTATTAAAGTCACTTGAATGAAATTATGTTCATTAGCAATACTTGATAGTGGTTGTAATTCATGAGCACTTAACCATGATGTGATATTAAGGGTCACTAACTTAGTGATAATGGTGTTCATTAATAGCACTTCATAGCGACGGTAACTCATGAGTATTTAGCAGTCATGTTGAGGCATTAAAAGCTATTTACTTGAATGTGAATTGTCTCATTAGTAACATGATAGTGGTTATAACTCATCGGCATTTAGCAGCCATGTTGTGGCATTAAAAGTCACTTACTTAAGTGATAATTACACTCATTAGTAGTACTTGATAGTAGTTATAACTTATGTGTATTTATCAACTATATTATGATATTAATAAACACCTTATTGAATAGCAATTATACTTATTAGTAGCATATTATAAGTCTATATATAGTGGTATAAGTTCATCCAACTTTTATCTCATGGTACAAATACTTTTTTACTTAATTTTTCAATAAAATTTGTAAGTCGTATTGTAGTACTAATTATATTTGCATCATCATCCTTGCTTTGCAGACTTGTCTAAGACTCAGTGCGCTCTTGCAAAACAAACTAAAGGTCTTCATTTTATCCAAAAAGTATTTGTCAGTATCCATTGCATTCAGATATTTGATATCGGTAATGACAAACCTCAAGGTTAATGTTTATCACACATTAAAAGAACAGTGCTATCATAGCCTTCTTTTTCAAGGATATCGAATCTACTTTATCATCTACAAGAAACTCTACCCTAACATCTATTCATATGTACATCATGACATTAAGAATGTATAGCTAGTCCAACAGCAGGGCACTCTATGTGCCGTTGCTACTGGTAGGGAGTTTGATTACGGGTACATGTGGGTGTGCTAAGCTTCAGCCTCCTCTTGTAACAAAAAGAAAAAAGAAGAATGTACAGTTACGCAACTTATAGATGATACGGGTACTAAAATGCTCGGTCAACAAAGAGTCATCCACCGCAGAGTATTGGAATATTCTAGAGAGAGAGAGAGAAAAAGTGAGACGGAGGGAATGGTTTCCGGTATGAATAGTGCTAATATGCAAATTTGAGGGTCATTTCAAGACCAACTTGAGGCAATTTAGTTCTTGGATGAAAACATGAGGGCAAAATTGCACCCTTCCATTTAATTTAAACTGGGATTTACCAAAACCACTAATTTACCCCTGCTAGTTTAGTTTTAATACCAAACGAGACAGTCAGTTATATCACGTTAAATGTCTAGCAGGAGGCAGTTTAGTTTTAATGACAAAGATGCATAAATCCAAGAGAGTTAGCTCACCATAGGGCTGTCGGTGGCCACTAGAAGCTTAGTTAACGAAAAAAGTGCATTAAACACACATCAAGCATGCACCGAGAATAGCTCAGGCAGGGCATCCGTTGCTGCTGGTAACGAGTTCAACCCTCAGAGGGTGCGTATGTAGGTGTTGGGCTTCAGCCGCCTCTTGTAAAAAAAACATCAAGTGTGCTTACAGGGAGGGTTTATTCTGAGATATCCATCAATTCCAAACAGAAGCTTACACGATGCGACGGATTCTGAAATGCACCAGTTCAATTTCAGATATCAAGCTTTCATGGACCACCTATTTTAGGACATCAGGGCCACATTAACTCGGTTCACTGTAAAGGTTTGCCATTACACAGCCGCCACCAAGTTCAGATGATACGACGTTGTATGGTTATAATAAGAGACGATCTTCTCAACACTAATGCACCGGTCCATGAGAACTCTGACGTTCACAAGTGAAAATAAGTACTACAACTAGAGATGTCAATATGGACCGACTAGACTCATATAAATAAATATAAAAATAATTAAATAAATAGTTTTATTATATATATATATATAGACTAGACTCATATAAATAAATATAAAAATAATTAAATAAATAGTTTTATTATATATATATATATATATATATATATATATATATATATATATATATATATATATATATATATATATATATATATATACTATATATAGATTTTTCAATTACATATACATATATGTAGTTTTTTTTCTATTGCATGTATATAGATATATGAATATATATGTATATACACAATATATAAAGTTTTTTTATTATTGTTAAGTTTGGATTTTAGGTAGATATGAATTGAATTTTATAGACCCAATCTAATATCGGACGAGCCTGTGGCCTTGCAGGGCCCATGTCAAACCCTAACACCAGACAGGCCAGACCATTTGTCCTTTCTTCTAATATGGGCTGAGGTTTTCTGGCCCGGACCTGCATTTTGGTCACTCATCATGGTGACCGAGGAGAAATCCATCGCAAGTGGACCGAGAACAAAGCGGCACCAAAACTAATGTGGCACTTAGCACTGAACCACATTTTGACGTGGTTTGAGTTTTTATCTGAAATAAATGCTCTAGGGAAAAGGTAGACCTAGCTGGTTATGCGTAAACCAGCGCTAGTGGTCTCAACTGGCACCAGAACTAGGAACCACCAGTACTAGACCGTTGATTCTGGATCGGTTCCATGACAGGTGGAAATGGAACGGAACTTCAAGGTCCCCAGTTTGGTTTGGTTCAGTTCAGGTCAGGTCCAGCGCACGACCCACCAGCCCGAGTCAAAACAGACCACCTCTAGTGGAAGGTGCCTTAAATGGTCTGGTAGATGGGCAACATGTCTAGGAGGAAGTTCATACTTGCATCCCATTTCTTTTGGGAGATTTGAGGCGAGTTTGGCCATTCACCTCTTCTGATTTAATAAAAAATTTGTCACACGCTGAATCAAAGCATCCGCTCGAGGGCCTACTTGTATCCTTTAGTGATCTGATCTTGCAATTCTTGAAAATCCCAGGCATCATCAGCCGAATACTTTCCTACAAGAATGAAAAAGCAAAAACTCAAAATAGCCATCTTTCTCCAAATGGCATTGACTCAGAAAAATAGCGTAAGCAAAGATGAACTGAAGAGAGATTCCAAGTAGAATTATTCTACTTTAAGTTGCTCATGGGACATCAAAACAAAACCAAGCGTTTGCCCGTACTAAACGACGTCAGCTACATGGATTTTGCCTCCATTCAGCTTGATAAGTTGCTCATGGGATGCAATCCAAAAGAATACTTTTGAGAAACTGAAGCTGGACAACTTGGTCCACATCCCGGTGAAGCAGGAATTGTTGAAGAATATGTTTTTAATATCATTTTTAGTAATTTTGATGTTTTAGGTATTATTGTAATTGTTTGTAGTACTAAGGACATTTTAGTTATTTTATGTTGTGAAACAGGATGGATTGTATTAGGGTTAAGAGAGTTTGATTAAAAAAAGAGAAAAAGAGAGGGGGGGGGCTCCATTAAGAGGGCCTCTCCCTTCCTATTTCCATATTTTTCACTTTGTCGTTCTTCTTACGTGTAATATTCGATCTCCGCAGCAGTATCACGTTTTCGAACATATGATGCTTTCTCTCCAAAAATCAGCATGATTTTACAAATTTAATCATGATAAGAGCCACAATTGGAGGATGAAAAATACATGATAGAGATAAATGTGTAGACGTAAGATATGCTTACCGATAAAGTCTCTCCCAAGTGCTGTTAGATGTGCACAACTGCAACCACGAAAAGAGGTCAATGTGTTTTGTCCTCTCATGGAAAGTTTGATTGGCAGCAATGTGCCTAGATGACTCGACCGTCACAAAGAAAGGGATGTCAAGTTGGATAAAGGAACCTTGGACCTTGAAATCTTGAAGTAAATAAGGCAGCCACTTTGGAGTTCACAAACAAGAAGGGCAGTGCTGGCTCCTGATATTTCCGCTTCGAGGAGGATCTAGAAACGGTTGATTGCTTCTTGGACTTCCAGGAAACTAGAGAATCACCTAGAAAAATACAAGAGATCCTGTTGATAGATTTTCTCGCAAGTATCAATGCAAGTAGCCCAACTGAGTCACTAAATCCTTTAATTGCAAAGTGTAGAGTTTGAAGGATAGAATAAGCTCTCGAGCCGGTGCACCCTTGATGTACCGTAGGATTCTCGAAAGTGCTGCTTGGTAATGGATGGTGGTAGGGCAGCCCATGTATTGGCCGATTTGTTGCACAAAGAAACTTATATCGCCCAGTGGTCATGAGGTATAGGAGCCTGCAACAAGTCTTCTCAGTGGCATAAGATCGCTAATCAATGGTTCACCTCCCTCTTGCTTTGAGTTTAGTAGTTTTAGTCATGTGGGTGCCGAGGGTTTGGTGCAAGCAACCTGCAAGGAGAACCGAAAGTATGTCAAGGCATACTTTCTTTGGCAGAGGTTGATGCCTTTACCGGTCCGAGCTATTTCAATACCAAGAAAGAATTTGAGGTGCCGAGGTCTTTAATGTAGAAAGAGGAGTGAAGGGGCGGTTTTCGATGGAATGATTTCACGGAGATTGTTGCTTGCCGTGATTAGGTCATCAACATATATCAAGAGGGCGTTGAAGGTGGTAGGAGAGAGATTAGTGAAGAGGGAGTGGTCGATTGTGATTGAGAGAATCCTTGTAAGATCAAACAGTGGATAATTTTTCAAACCATTGCCTCGCTAGATTGCTTTAAACCATAAAGGGACTTGGTCACCGCATACTTGCTTCTCGATGTTGGAGGATAAGTCCGTAGGGTGGTGTCATATAGACTTCTTCTTTGAGGTCACCATGCAAAAAAGGCATTATTGACGTCAAGTTGGTGAAGGTGCCACTCAAGATTTGAGCAGCAACATAAGGCCAAGAGTAACTGACAAGGCTCATCTTAGCTACTGGGGAGAAAGTGTCAGTAATCCACCTTCTGTTATTGGTTGTATCCTTTGGCCACAATTCTTGCTTTATATCTTTCAAATGTATGTCCTTGTGAGTGGTGGATGTCTTCTTCTTCCCTTTCAATTTCTAATTGATTTTCAGATGGAGGGAGTGGTACCACATGGGGCTTATAGTCATCCGATGATTGAACCTCTATTTTCTCATAAAATGGTGTGTCTTCATGAAAAGTAACTTCCATAGTAACATAGGTTTTTCTTTTCATAGGATCATAGCATTTATAACCTTTTTGTGTGGTAGAGTACCCCAAAAAATATATTTTACTGCTTTGGCATCTAGTTTATCTCTCATACCTTGATATATATGAACAAATCAAGTACATCAAAACACTTTTGGTAGTAAATGAAATTGTCGTCTTGAGGGGTATGATAAATGGAAAGGAGAGTTACCCTGGAGAACTTTGCTTGGCATGCGATTGATGAGATATACATTTGTTAATACTGTTTTACCCAAATATACCTTTGGAACTTTGTACCCAAGTAGAAGTGTTTTAACCACCTCAAGAATATGTCTATTTTTCCTTTCAGAAACACCATTTTATTGTGGAGAATGAGTGCATGAAGTTTGGTACAATATACCCTTATCTAACAAATATGAATGAAGTAAGTGAGACATATATTCTCCTCCATTATCACTGCGAATAATTTTAATTTTGTGCTGAAATTGAGTGTGAACAAACTGATAATAAATGGGAAGAATATCTCTTACTTCCTCTTTGGCTCTCATAAGATATATCATGGTAAACCTAGTGCAATCATCGATGAAAGAAATAAAGTACTTATAACTATGAAATGAAGTAGTAGAACAAGGCCCCCATACATCTGAATGAACAACCTCAAAAGGTTTAGAGGATTTTTCTTCATTTATTGGAAAAGAAACACGATGTTTTGCCTCCTGGCAAGTCTCACAGTTTAAATTTAAATCCTTACAAGAAGTAAACTCAGGCAATAATATCCTAATTTTTTATAATAGTAAATGTCCTAATCTTTGGTGCCATAGAGAAACTCTGTCTTCAGATTCTCTGTAATCACTGTCGACTGCATAGCTACGCTCTTAATTTCACTATAGAAGTAAAGGCCCTTCCACATACTACTCTAACCAAAGATCTTTCCTATCCTCAGATCCTGAAGGTAACACCCAGTAGAATAAAAAATAAGACGACAACTTAGATCTTGTGTCATGACAAACCCTGACAATAAGTTAATTGAAATATTTGGAACATGTAGCACATTCTTTAATACTCCAAAAGGTGTAGTAATACTTTCTTTTTCAACTATTGGTGTGTGAGAGCCATCTGCCAGTCTAATATTTATATTGCCTTGAGTAACTCATAATCATCAAAAAAACTTTGACAGATGACCATATGATGTGTGGCACCTGAATCAATGACTCATGTTCTGAAAGGAGAAAGAAATGTGTTACCCTAAGCCATGAAGGAGAATGGATATGCTATCGTAGCTTGAGGATCCACGCTTGAAGAGGTAGAAGGAGTTTCCTTGAGGCGTGCCTTCAAAATCTCAATCTCTTTCTTCATATCAGCCAATGAGGTTGAGTTGTTGTCCACATTTTGCTTGTCACCTTGATCATTGCAGAAATACGCTTTATTGGGCCTATTTTGATAATAAGATGGTTTAAAGTTTCCTTTGTATGTCTTGATTTTCCACAGTGAGAACAGGTTAGTTTGTCATTCTCTTCTGAAGTTAGTGAGGTTCTGCCTCTACCACGCCCATATCCTCCTCTTCCACGAGAAGAAAAGGGGTTAGAAGAATTCCTTCCTACAAATGCAGAGCTATCTGAGCTAATCTTGGTTTCCTTCTCTAAATGTTTCCTATCTTCTTTCCGTAGTAGTAGAGAGTACACAGTGCTCAATGAAGGAAGGTCTTCTATGCTAAAAATATTATTTTTGACTGCCTCATACTCGGAGGAAATGCCCCATAAAAGATCAAATACTTTTCGTTCCTCAAATTCTTCATTGCGTTCTTTCAAGCAACTTTGACATTTTGTTTTTGAATAGACATGAAATTCTTCCCATAACCCTCTTAACTCTACATAATATTCACTTACAGATATGCCTCCCTGTCTACACTTTCGAATCCTTTCAATAATGTTATATTTTTTTGCTATATTCTTTCTTTGAGCATATGAATCTTGAACTGCTACCAAATATCCTTTGCAGAATCAAGAAATATGAATGTACTACCAATAGAAGGTATCATAGATTGTATGAGTCAAGCACTGACAAGTGCATTTTTCCTACGCCATCGTGCATAAAGTGAATCTATTGTGGCTGGTTGGAGAATATCACCAGTGAGATAATCCCATAGCCCCCTTTCCATTATAGCCAGTTCAATAGATCTGGCCCACTGAAGGCAGTTTTTTCCATTTAATTTCAAATTTGTAATTTGAAAAATCTCTCCTTTGTCCAAGTTATTATTGTCGCACCCTTCTATCATTTTATTCCTGTTCATTTTTTATTCTATAAGTCTATAATGATCCTCTTATTTGATGTGCAGATCACCAGTGATTTTCTGTCCTACTCTTAAATGTCGATCACTGAAGAAATCGCTGAAGAAATTGCTCAGCAGACCTGCTTCCTCCTTGGTTGAAATGATTGACTTTAATGTGTAAGATGTGTTGTGCCGATTTTCTCTTGAATACGGCAGACTTTTATCCTTAGGTTATGCATTGATATCAGGTGAACGTGATATATATCCAACACACTATCCCAAGAGAAATCTTCGATGACTTGCCAAAAGAATGATGAACGCTTCCAAGTTTATTGTTCAGGCAATAATCCCAACACAGAATGCAACCGATAAAGTCTGCCAATATAGATCACAAAAAATTGTTTTCCTTTTGTAATTCCGACCAATAAAGTCTGTGCAAGTTTATTGTGCAGAATATGCAGATTTATGCACTCACAAACTTACTTCTAGTTTTCTTTTTACTAACTTTTGTTTGACTGAATTTGATGTTTCACAGATTGTTGCGGATGCGGGAATCACCATGAACATTTTCCAGTGGCAACCTTCTTCCGTGGACTGCGATATCTTTACATACAGGCTTTGATACCATGTTGATTCATGCCATAATAATAAACGAAATTAACATCAAATCTGCACTGCACATGTATAGGTTGAAGGTGGTCGGCCCACATTTGCAGCCGCAGCCACTCTGATTTTATTTAACTGCACGATTATCCTAATACATTGGTTTAGGGTTTAAATAGTACAGACGATATAACTTGAAAGACCTATTTACCCCTACTTAAGACACTAATCTACACTAATGACCTATTTCCAATGGATCAGTATCGGATCCACTGAAATCCAATTTATTTAGGACATCAATTACAACTATAAACTATAAAACTAAAGGATCTTAATCTTGAAACTGATCTCCAACAAACTTCAATGTGCCTTGACCTATTCGTGTAATGATTTACCACTCCCAACGTTGGTTAAGAGGTGTAGGCTTGTAGCTACAGAGATAGTACACTTTATAGAAGTTACACACAAACAAACATGCTAGTGCTAAGTGTGGACTCGGGCAAGTGGCTTCGGTTTGCATGAGAAAACATCATGGCAGAGTAACATGTACAAGCTAACTGCAAGGTGTAAAGACATCTGTGGGGCCTTGAAGATGAGTACACATTGAAGATATTAAGCATCAGCAAAAGGTTTGAGATAGGAAACAAAAAGCAAATGCTTATCTAGATACTTAAATAACACCCTGTCCACATTCAACATGACTTTCAAGAAGAATGAACACACCTTCCAAGGGCCTTTCCAAAGTCTGCACATAGTGAGCGTATATATGTCCCTTTTGAGCATTTCACTCTAAACATCAAATTTTGCCTGCAGAAAACACAATAAACCAATATTTCAACATACCATTTTAACCTACCTAACAAAAATTGTTCAATTAGCATACAGTGAAGACTATGTCGTTCTATCTAAAACCACATACCATACTAAATTCTTCAACCTGATTCCTTGTTTAAATTGCTGAGTGCATGTGAAAGGACAGCAGTTTCCACTTTCCAGTGACACATCTTACTACAAATTCTGAAGCTTAAATAATCCAAACAATGAGCATGTAGGATGTTTCAATAGATAAGATAGATCAAAGGAGAGTTAATGGATCCAAGTGTAACCACATCCTATTTTATTTAAAAAAATAAAATTCAGAATTCACATGTCAAACAATCCTACCAGATGTAGATGACTGTTAAAAAGTCGTCAATTATCAAACCCTGAAATAACTCCTCGACTAGATCACGACACTACCAGCAAAAACAATCCAATCCTAATTCAATTACATACCACCAGAGAATAGTATATATGCAAACTGATCGCAGGTGTCCTTCCAAAGTTCCATAGCTTTCCCCTTCATAAAAAACAATTACAACCAGTGCATCTAAACATGGGCTAACGTTGATGCGCTCATGCAATGCTATCCTATCTGACTACATAATTCCAAGGTTGCTTTCAAACAACATCCCAGTTGCAGGTCAAAATTTGTAGACAATTTAATCATATGAAGAAGACAGGTTTTGCACAGAACAACCACATATTGCAGTAGGGTTGTCAGGTCCTTGCATTGTTGACTTGATGTCTGTAGTTCATTAAATGATAATCTTGCACCTCAAGAGAGAAATGGGTCAAATTTTCAAGAATTAACTACATTTAACTGATAATAAACATGACTCTCAACCAAAATCAACTCCGTTAATCCAACACAGAGGCACTAAGTTGTTTGCTATAGTGTTGCCTAGTGACACTAAGTAACAGGTGAAGACTATGTTGGAGAACAACTCCATCAAGAAAGAGAAACATCAATTTGCAACATGAGGATCAAGATCTGGCGATGCAAGTAACAACCTTCCAAAGGTAGAAAAAAATGATAGAAGTCTGCTTCAGTATTACACTCCTCGTGAATTAGGTAGCTTCTCACAAGGCAGGTAAGAAACACTTCTGGAAAATCCGCTACTGTATCTTCGTTGCATTAGATCTATATGTATAATGACACTCTTCTAGAGGCATATATGTTGAGGCAGTATCTTCATATGCATAGCCCGCGCATTCTCATTTCAAGAAAAATCGGTCCCTCGGTTAACCAAAAGGGGTCATAACCCTAAAAAACAAGTTCAATCCTATTAAGCACCAGTGTGCAAGATCATCAAAGTAAACATGATTTATACACCATCATACTTTGGAAGATATTACATGACGGGCTTCAATAAATGAGGCATGGCCTTCGTTGAGGACCTGAAAAGAATAGCGACAAAAAATGCAAAAAAGATGTGCAACCTAAATGGATGACAATGAAAAACATACCCATCATCCAAGCCGTGATCAATATCAAATTGGAAAATTGAAACTTGTCTTGGTGAAAGCTCAATTGTCTCACCCCTTCTTGCCTTCTCATACAAATTTTCACCTCCAACATGCCACAGTTCGTAAGACATGTATATGAGACAAAGAGAGAGGTGGGCAAATGATCACTGTTGTTCATAGTTAAAGGTGCAACCTTTTGGACTTGAAGAGTATCAAAAAGGGAAAGAGGATTAACATACCTTTATAGCCATTGGAGGAACCTGCCATATCTCTCCACAAAAAATGCTGCGACTTCTTTAATGTCCTCATCTTTAATATGTTCCCATGGCTCCCTTTGGATGACCTAAAGAATATTTGCAAGTACAGATAGTTGTTTAGAAAAAGCACATTTGTGATTTGTTAGAAGCGGAAAAGGCACAGGACCACAAAAATGCTTGTATTGTGTGTGCATCTGCCAAAACATAACATACTCCGAACAAAAATGTCACAGGAATGCCCCTGTTGTTGGCGCAACAGAAACCATACTCACACTCAATGGGTTCGCACAGAAACACACAGAAAATTGCAGCACTATGTCAAGTCCCTAAAAGAAGTAGGAAACAATATTACTATAGTATTTATCTGCAAATGTAGAAATACATATCAGCGTGATAACATTAATCTGGAAGACCAAACATTAACATTTTCTGGAGAACAACCTTGTTCTTTTAAAAGACCCCCAGACAGAAATCTTAAGCTTTTCAGATATTTGGGATCCAAAAAGGTGCCAATTAGAGCTCATTATTTGCATCTTTATTCCTGGGGGAAGATGCAGATCCAATAGAATTATTTTCAAGTTCTTCTCTGACATAGAAGTGTATTATCAAGCAAAGCTTAGAAAGCTCAATATCCATGAAACTATGAACAGAAATTTATTCAAGAATCTGCATGGCACTGATCATTAGTTGAAACAAACACACAGACCGGTGAATCCGCATCCCAAGTGGAAGTTGCCTCTCCCAACCCAAAAACTCCACTATAACCTTTAAACATATCCTAATACCTGAAAAAAAAACATGAATACAATGTGTTAACCTAAGAATTAAAATGTGAAAATTTACTTCAAGAGAACCAACTATACCAGCAAAAGCTTGAGAGGAAAAAAAAACAATTGAACTAACTGATAGTTGTTAAATTGTAATAGGCAAAAGGTTTCGCTTTCCTCTACAGAAGCTGAGTACCGAGTCATGACTATCGCTGACACATAAATCTTCTGGATCACTGAAGTACTTAAGGATATGGGTACCACATTACAACAGTCAACCACTATGTTTTGTGATAACAAGAGTGTCATATATATCGCTTCCAACATTACCTTCCACGAATGAACGAAGGACATTGAAATGTACTGTCATTTTGTTCAAGAAGAGTGCTTGAAGAAGAAGATTACTCTATGTTATGTATCATTTGAGATGCAGTTAGTAGACTTTTTCACCAAATCCTTGTTAGCAAGACAAACTTTTCATATACACACCGTAAGTTTGAGGGGAGTGTTAAATTGTAATAGGGCAGGCCACTAGGGCCCATGTTTGCATTATTTAACAGATAGCCAGGGCCATCACGGCCCTAACCCCCAATGGCTAGCAGCAGCCCAGCAACAACTCTTCCTTATTTTCTCTCAAATAGTGTAACTCTTCTTGCTCTATAAATAGAGCTCTTATATACTTCAATAAATAATGTTGTTTTGCAGCACCTTGACAATTGTTTGATCCTTGATTGTTTTGATATTTGGCTTGTTGTTTGGCTTACATTGAGCATTTAAACACCAAGTTTTGATGTATCGGTTTCGTCGCTATTTTCGGTCTTGTTCATTCGCCGATTGGTTGAGATTTCTCGAGCAACTTGAAGGATTGTTTCCTTACAGAAACCACATAATATTCTCTATGGAAGCTTTTTAAGCATCAACTTGAAGAAGCACTCCATGTGGCTATGTTAGGGCAGGGATTGCACCAAGGCAAGCCCGTATGGACCACATTCCCGAGAAAGACTGACGTCAAGGTTCTTGTGAGCTTGAGTTTGAAGACAAATTTAGCCAGACAAGGACCATGTATATGAGTCATAAATGTATGGATCAGGTTAATCCTATATTGTAAGCTGCAAGGGTTTTACCATACTGTGACCTGTTTGTTCAATGTCAGTCTAGACTAAGTATGCTTTATCAGATCTCAGGTTGCACATGCAACCTACATCTGGATCTTATGCCGCATATCTAGAAGCCAATCAGGTATGTGGCCTAACGTCTTTCCAGACTCCACAGTCATGCAAAAATTGTTAAATATTCTTTAATTTCCTTTAAGGATATGCTGGGCGTTTGCAACCTTTACACCTATAAGTTGGGCTTTTTGTTGATAAAACTGAATGACAACTAACAACATACTTGCTCATATAAACGGATGCATCAGACTTTCTACGTCGCTCAAAAGGAAGCAAATAATCTCACCACTTTCTGATCATAATGATTTTCTGTTTCTTCTCATTCAGGTTTGCTCCAATGATATTAAGTGCCACAAGAGTACAATTTCCAGGCCGTTTATGCAGCAATCACTGATAGAGGACTGAAATGCTCAGAACATGATGGAATTGGTATGTCACAAATGATTATTCCTCAGTATAATATGGTTTCTGGGATTTCCATTTTCAAAACAAAAAAAAGTTCAAGTTACGCTAACTATGACCTATGCTACCATAAAACTTGATGGACACGGGAAGTTTCTTCCTTTGAATCATGCATAATATCTGATGCCAAATGCAAAATATATCAAGCATGGAATTCACACTTCAGATTGGCATTGCATTGCTACCGTTTATACTGCAAGGGCATGTTCAGTTGTAACCATAAAGTTTACACCTAGCAACATTTGTACCGCATGGTCCTCTATCTTTTGTAAAAGCTCAAGAATCTATGTCCCATTGAACTCATTGATTAGAGAAATCATTTGAGAGAAGCAGAAAAACCCTGCTTGATAAAGAGGGAAGACATGCTCAACAGTCCTTATAGAGAAAAGGCACAAAGCTTTGATCTGTGTTTTACTAGGGAAAACAATGAAAGCTTTTTCAAGCCAAATGCATAAACAAAATGCAAAACCAACTAAGTATCTTATGATCTAGACAGACAAGGATGTAGCATTTCTCTGAACCTCTAATGGATAAACTTTAAATGACATTCTTACCATCAAGAACCAGACAGAATACCTTTCTACTTGCTTTGTCTTCTTGCCTATACAAACAATTAACAAACCAGTGGCCATCGGATCAAGGGTACCAGCATGACCAATCTGGAAGCATAACTGTAAGCAACAGGCTCTTGTGATAAATAAGAACAAAATAGCCCGTCTAGCTCTGCAGGTATAATATGCTAGAAACAAACCTTTTGCACTTTGACCAATAGACGGAGCTTTCCACAAACAGTAAATGAAGTCCAACCTGCCAAAGCATAAGATACGCAATACAACATCATGAGCTTGTTACAATTGTAAGCATGACAGAAAGGCTAAGGAGAGACTTTTATCTGTTTTTGTTTAACGAAGGTTGTCCAGGTGCCCATCTAGTACGAGAAAAGGCTTAGTTGTTGTTGTTGTAGGAGGAGGAGGAAGCCTGATTTCAAGTCATATTTATAAACCACGAGTTCAACTTGTCTCGCCAGATAGGAAGAATCGCATAAAAGAACTCTTAAAACCGACCAGTAGTTGTAAAGTTGATCCTGTAAGTGGAATCTGTCATTCATTGTGTATGCTAATAGAACTATTGAAGTGCCTTTTGGCTGATACTGTTCGTTATATCTGAACTTGCTCAAAGAAATAGATTCATACTGTTCTGCATTGAAACATCAGAATTGTATTTGTCCTATACATATCACAAAAGACATCAACGTCTCCACGTTCCTCAGAAAACAGTGGTTAGATCCCCTAAACAAAGCCCTTGTTGGTATCAATGATATGAACTCTAAATCTATGATGGCTCCAGATGTAAATGGCATCGCAATTTGAGGGCGTCAAAGTCGTATGCGCAGGAAATATTCTCGCGTGCCTGAGCTAGGTCATATATTTGAGTATACAAGGATAAACAGCCACATATAGCTAACTGAAGCATCACAAGGAGACAACATTAATGCTTCTCTTCGGACAAACGGCATGGACACATGAAACTAGAACGGGGCTGAATATGGTGGATTTGAAGTTTTCTCAATGACAATAAAACCGTAATCATAGCTTGCAACTCCCGAAATAGAACGAATTCGCAGGGGATCCTAAATGCTTAGCATCAAAATAATAAGGTGAAGATAGACCTTTGGATTTGTCAACCAATACGACGGTGCCAAACGGACCGTCCCATCTCGCCGTAAGCTCGTCGTGCCGCGTAAATACGTAAGGCTCTCTGGGAGCTTCCCCAACTTTGTTTCCCTTACCCAAACCTTTGAAGAATTCTTCCACCTTCCGCTCCGATACCTCGATCTTCTTCTCCTTACTCTCTCAACTCCTCGGCGTCTTCTCCCCCTTCTCATCCTCGAAGAAGAGCAATCGCTTGTCTTCTTCTTTTTCCTTCGTCTGGATCTCTCCTCTTTCGGCCGGTCCTTTTAAGCCAAACGGACCTTCCGCTCCGATTTCTTTATGTCTCATGTGCCTGGAAATGTTGTCAAGCCCCTTCTCTTCTCTTTTTTTTTTGTTTTTATATTTATATATATATTCACTTGTTATACGCACTCTCTATGCGCTCTTTGTCTCTTGGCTTTGACCCTTGGTTTTCCTCTTTTGACCCACTGTATCCGGACTGTTATCCGGTAATGGTCCAACGGTGTAACTCTTGTCTGGGTAACGGTATGGATGACCAGTCTCCTTCATTTCAAACTTGGAGTTCAACAATGACTTGGTTTTGACAATCATCTCGTTGTCATTAACAATATGTCATCTACATATAATGATAGGATGACAAAGTGACTCTCACTGTTCAATACATATATACAGTGATCAAGATTATTAGCCACAAACCCAAGTTCTATAATGGCATTTTGAAAAGTCAAATACCAATTGTCTTTTTACATAGTGGCAAAACTATAAATTTTCAATCGTATAGGGATAAATTTATACTTTCATAGTTTAGTATTTCATAATTTTCAAAAACTACCAAAAGATAGTTATATTTTCATCGTTAGGGGCAAAACTATCTTTTACTAAAAAATATATGAGTATTTTTATAATTCCACCCAGTGGTAGTTTCGTAAAATAAAAAATCAGTTTTTGGAAAATCGTCAGTAGTTTTCTAGAAACCAGGTGGTTTCAACCGCCCACAGTTTGAGAAAACAGTGAGTGATAGAAGAGAGAGGGAGAGAGGGAAGAACAGGGCAACAAGGGAGAGAGAGAGGGTTACAACCAGGGCGAGAGCAAGAGGGAGAATATAACGACAAAGAAGAAGGGTTGGGCAGTGCCTCTTCTTCTGGTTAAGTCTGTAGTTCTACCTCGCCACTTGACTTTTAGTTGATCTTGCTTCACCGCTTTCCTTCTGGTTGAACTTATCGTCCCGTCGCGCCGTTGCCTCTCGTTGAGTTTGCAACGGAAAGTGTCAGGAAGATCTACATAGAGAAAAAAAAAGAGGAGAGCATGATTGTACATGGTTTCCTCAACGGACTACATGGGGAAGATTTTGCATTTTCCTCAATTATTTTTCATTATATTCTTTGTACAATATTTATAGATAGCTTAATCTTCCTGATTTTTATGTCTAGGCTTTCCATTACAAGTCATTCTTTGTTCATAATATTTTTGGTTTAATTCCTAAAACGTTACTCTTTCTTTATTCGCATGTCACATTTTATAGCCTGAGAATGACCATTTTCCATTAGAGATACCTCTTCTTCTCTTCTCAACTTGATATAAAATTAGTTTGGGGTTTGTAATGTATGTGGGACGAGTAATGTTGGCATTTTCTTACCTGGATTCCTGTGCAGATGGTGTGGATTCTCTCTCGCACACAATTTCAATTAAAACTATTTGGCTTTAAGAATGAAAGGATCATGCCGATGGATGGCTTCTCTAATTGACAGGAGTTAGGACCAAGCAAAGTCAACAAGAGACTGTAGGTAGGGTTGTTGATGAGTATACACATCAATGCCTGAGTAAACTGTTGGGCTTTTCAATTGATAGAGTTTGAAGCAAGCAAATTCAACAAATGACTAGGCAGGATACTGATAACCACATACATCAAAACACAATCTTAAGTAAACTGTTAAGTCAAGAAGTCACTGCTGGTAGAGCCATTGACGAAGTTATACATCAAATTATAGCAAACCAATAAGATTTAAGAATTGACATTTGGAAATTCATGATTATGTAAAATATTAACATGATGGATGGTAGGAGGAGCCATCTATGCAACCACACACTTGATCCTATTAGTTTCTTAATTGATTCTACTGTAAACTTTTCTGAAGCTACGGTTTAAGATGCATCAAGAGCCTAAAATGGTGAAATCATTTAAATCCACCGAATTACAGTCTAAACCATTCGATTGAACCATCGACCTTGTATTTCTTTTTCAGAACCCATTTAGAGCATATGACTTTCCTTTTTTTTGGTAAATAAGCCAATTCTGAGACTTGGTTTTTCTCAATGGATTCAGTTTTCTTTCAGCTACACCATTTTGTTGAGGTGTCTTGGGCATTGTATTTTGCTTTGCAATACCAAAGTCTTTATAGAATTAAAGAAATTCTGCAGAGGTATATTCACCACCTTTATTTGATTTAAGACTTTGATTGAATGTCCTAATTGATTTTTCACTTCGTACTTATATTCTTTAAAAGCATCTAGTGCCTCAAATTTATGTGTCAAAAGATATAAATACATGTATCTAGAGTAATCATCGATAAAGGTTATAAAATAAACTTTTTCATGATGTGACCTTACTCTAAATAGTCCACATAAATCCGTGTGAATAACCTCCAACAGGGTTGTTGCCTTTATTGATTTCTTGGAAAAAACTTTCCTTGTCATCTTTCCTTGTATACAAGCTTTGCACTTGTTGAAAGTATTTTCCTTAAATTCAAACACTAAGTCAAAGTTGGATAATTTCTTCAACTTTGCCCAAGGCATTTATACAACATATTTACATCAACAGTAAATGCGCGATCAATATAAGCAGAAGTACTAATTTCATTATCACAAAATTTAAACAGTTCATATTCTAAATCGAATTCCCTAGAGAATAAAATTCTCCCATGCTTTTCCATAGTCACCTTATAAGGAGTAAACCTAACCTCCAAATATTTCTTTACTAAGGTAGGGATCGAGACCAGATTGTACCTTATAGATGGAACAATTAATACATCAGTTAATATAATCGGTTTGCCTTGTACAAAAATTCTAAAGGACCCAATACCCAAAATATTTGAGAACGTGTTTTTGCTCATGTAGACTCGATGTTCGCTTGGGTTGTATTCCTTAAGATTCATTGTCCCTTACTTTGTCTTTGAGATGTGTTGTGTAGTTCCAGAGTCAATCCACCAACCTGTTACTAGGCGATCCATGTATAAATATTTAGAAATCACAGAGATTATGTTATGCTTCTATAATTATTCTCGCTGTGGGTTGTTTCCTCTACCTTTGCTGTTGCGACAGTCTCTCTTGAAGTGTCCCATTTTTCCACAGTTGAAGCACTTTACCCAAGAAGCGGTTTCCTACGATTTCTTAAAATTTTGACCGTCTTTCTTATTATTCTTGCCAAACTTCTTGTTTGATTTATTTTTCTTTTGATTGGTTTTGGAACTAGACGTTATCTCATCTCGAGCCACTAACAATTTTTCTTTCTTGTTATTGTTCATGTGTTCTTGCTGTATTGCTAGTTTTAGAGGTAATTAAGAAAGGTTAATCTTTGGCCCTAATTTGAGGGCAGTGGTAACCATGTTCCATGAAGAGGGTAGATTGTTTAATATAGTTGATATCTGCATCAGTTATGGGATGACTGACTTTGCCACGGCTAAGTCCCTAGCCATTACTAACATGTGATTTATATGTTCTACTAAATTATCTCATTCTCTCATTTTGAAGGAGTTGTACTTTTGTAGTAGCAATTGCACATATAATTTGGCAATTGTGTCATACTTAGCCATTATTGAATCAAACACCTCTTTGGCGGTCTCGTGTTATTCGAAGACCCTAATTAAGTCATCCTCCATGTAGGTTAACATGATTGTCCTGGCTATGGTATCATCTTTTAGAAATGTTTTGTACATCTCTATTTGTTGCTCAGTTGCATTTGGTGGTGGCGAACATATGGTTTTTTTAATACATACTAACACCCTCAAGTGTTAGAGCAAGTGGGATTCTCCTTTTCCATGTTTGGAAGTTAATACCGTTTAATTTCTAATTTTTTGCCAATTCAGACATATATTCTAAAAGTCATTTTTATGTGTTTGACAATTATAACAGTTAGACGATCTAAAAAGGAAATAAACATAAAGCAACAAGTATACATAGCAGGAAGCATGTTAGAACAATGCATAATATCATAAAAACAAATTAAAGACAACTTCATAAGCAACTTGGGACAAACTTGAAATTTTCTCAAAAAATTCTGCCTTTTGTATTTTTTAATAATATCAGGGGTAAAACTATAATTTTAACTATCTATCCACTTTTAAAATTTTTTGAAAAATTTAAGGACGGACTCGTAAAATTACTATTTGGTATTTCTATAAAATTCAGAACTGATTAGGGTTAAAACTATAATTTCAACCCCAACCCGAATGTGTAACTCTTTCAAAAGTATAAGAGCAAACCTGTCTTTTGACTACCTGGCAGAAATATAATTATTTAAACCAGGAAGGGCAATAAAGTAATCAATAAGGGCAAAACAGTCTTTTTACCCTAAAATATTTGGATATTTTCGTAATTTTGTTCAGTGATAATTTTGTTATAATTGAAAATCGGTCGAGGCAGAACAAACTTTTTAGTCCATTCCTCGATGCGGTTTTCCAAAACCGTGGTTTCAACCCGTGGTTTTCAGAAGAGTATAAATACACTAGAGAGAGAAAAAATTCGGAGGGAGAGAGAGAGATTCGCGGCGGGCACCGCGCCTGGCTGAGGCCCTCCGTACCTGTCCTCCAATTTTTACTTCCGGGTTGCGATTCTCCGGGCTTGGCCTGCTGTTCTCTATGCCTGGTTGAGGTCTTCTACACCTGACTGTGGTCCTCCGCGCCTGATCTTTGATTTTCATCATGCTTAGGCTGCGGTTTTCCATGCCTGGTCCTCGGTTTTCATTGTGCTTGGGTTGCAGTTTTCTGCCTGAATTGGGGGTTTTCGCGCCTTTCTCGGCTTTTACCAGTATTCGGCCTTTGCCTTTTATGGCTTCCCTCTTCTTCTTCTTCTCTCTTTTATTTTTTCTTTCTTTCTTTTCCTTTCTCTCTTTCGTTAACAGAGAATGTACCTCTAACCTCATTTTTTTTTGTGCAGGGTCTCCGATAAAGGTTCTGATACCAGTGTTGATGGGTCCTTTGAAGCCGACTATCTCTTTCACTCTCAGGTTATCGGTGTCCGACTTTTTTGTGTTCCTGTCTTATGTGCAGCGAAAATGTGCGAAAATGTTGTTACGATCATATTCGACCTTTCCTCACATATGTCTTCCGAAAGTGATAATGTATATTTTTTGTGTTTTTGTATTTCTATATATATTTACTTTTTATACGAACTCTTCTTGTATCTTGAGCGCTGCCTGCTGTTTGACCTTTGACGCTGAGTTTTCGGACTGTTACAATCATGACTCTATCTGTAACTCTTAACGGTATTGATGGTCAGTCTCGTTAATCCTTGTCCTTCTCCCAAGGGAACGCAAACGCATGATAAAAGAAGAATCCATCCTTGCCGCCGCCTTGATCATCGTCCGAATCGGTGCCGCCTTACATCCTCTTCCTCCGGTTGAGGTAGTACTTCCTCTTCGACTTGTCCAGACCCGCGGCAGACTCTGGACCAAAAGAAGAATCCATGGCGTCCTTGCCTGCATTGGATCTGGAAAAGCGACGCGGCGAAGGGTGTGGATGGACGGGACGAGAGGCGATGAGCTCGTATTGCAGAGGATAGGGCGTCGAGGAGGAGAAGGAAGCAAACAGGACTCTAGAGACTGCACTGATTGCGATCGTTTTGAAACGCAGTGATCCAGCGAAGATTCTAGGATTCAAGTTCAAGAAAACAGAATAAGAAGCCATGGCGGGCCGCCGATAGCCGGCGGCTAGAGCTCCGCGTCGCCGGAGAAGCTTGGTATTTCTTCCGGCGATCTGAATCCGAATCCCTGAGGTGGTTTCCAATACGGAGATGATGATTCGACGAGAAGGGAAGAAGAAATGCAGGGAATTTGGCGTGGATTTGAAAGCATATACGAAGAGGAGGGAAACGAGATGCGAAACGCTGCTCCTTGCCTCATTGTGTGGATATTTTACAAAGAGCCGCCAACCGTTTGCCGTTTTTACTTTATGGTTCTTAAGGGTTCCATCTTTAATTTATTCTGTTCAGGTGCTTTCTTTCCAACTTATATTTCGTGAACAGAGTAGGAGTGCTAAGTGAGCAAGCTGCTCACCAGCTACTCGAGCTCCGCTCAAAGGAAACTCGAACTTAACTCGCGGCTCGAGCTTGCTGGTACTCAGCTTGAGTATCTCACCAGCCTAATCGAGAGTTATAACAATAAAATATAAAAACTATTTATATTTTTAAAGGTTAAATGGTTCATGTATTTGGGTTGACCCACATCTAGAAAGCACTCATTTGTGTTGTGTGTGAATTAAACTTGAAGGTTAAAACTTTTTAAGTTTGAACTAATTCACGAGCTCAGTTGAGATCGATGAGATTCTGGTCCATTGGGCTTGATCTGGAGTCCAGATTAACTGAGTTTAATCATGGTTGCACCGAGCTGAAACAAGTTGATTTCAAGTTGTTCGAACATAACTCAAGCTGGAGTTAAGGTCGAGTAATTCTTAATGAATGAAGTCGGTCTTGCGGGTACTTGAGCTTGATTTGGCTCGATTACATCCCATTGCCTTCCATTTATTTATAAAAGGTTGCCATAAAAGCAATATAAATGGCCAATGCCAACTTTGCTAGTTTAACTAATTATATGCACAAAACGAATAATTTAATATAGGCAAGAGAACCTTTTTTAAAAGTAATAGATGTTGAATGAACCAAAACTAGAACCAAGATTTCCCCCAATCTAAGTTGGGCGAGCTATATAGGTTCTTTCAAAACTGTAGTCAGCTACTTATGATTTTCAACATTTATCAGTTTAATTCACTTGTCTATAATCACTACCCTTAATCCAAAATATCACGTCAATTGTCACGTCATCTTCAATGCCACATTAGCTTATATTTATATTGTAATTAAGATTACATTTAAACACTAATTACTTTTAAGTATTCTTTAATATTATTAATTATTGTTTGTTTAATGATATTAAAGTTATATTAAATTTTCAAGTAATACTAAATTTATATTAAAATTTTCATGTAATACTTACTCATATTTAAATTTGAATATTAATTGATAATCAATAATATTTAATAATAATGTGACTATTGAGCCAGCATCCGCATCACCCCAGATCCACTTCATTCATATGGTAAGCCATGAACATCCTTATGTTCAACTCAGTTAAGGTTACAAAACGAACAAGCTGGTATCAAGATGGTAGCCCAAATTCCAACACTTTCCAGGCAATTTCTTTTCATACAAGAAGGATGCAAGGTGATGCACGTCTGGGGTGTTGAACTCATGACCTTCAACTTGTGAGTGGGCATCCTGGACAGGTGAGCTATTGCTCGTGCATTTCTCAAGCAATCTTTTATTCAACTGGGGCACGGAGCCTGCTTTTGTAAATAATCTTTTAATATACTAAAATGCAGGGCAGCATTTGCAAATATCGAAAGTTAAGCAAAGTAGGACGAAAGGGGTTCGATGCGGTGGATAAGGAGGCCCAGCTTTCCGGCCCTCCCGAGGGAAGCCTTTCGCCCTTCTCTTTCCCTCTCTTCAACCCCCGAAAAGTTCCCGCGCGAAAATCGTCCGTCCTGTAATTGTAGCTCGGATTTCAGAAGCTCGACGACGCCTCCGGTGGCGGCCATGGCGTCGCCTTCGTTAATAGAAGGAGAATGGGAGGTTTGCAACGACAACGGGTTCGTCTACAAGCGAAGGAAGCAAGACCCCGCGGTCGTCGTCCCTCCAGCTCCTTCGGTTGATCCGGCGGCTGAAGCTCGCCTGAGAAAGTCGGTGAAGAAAAAGGCTCTGTTGCGACTGAAGGAGAAGTACAGCAGAGAGATCGAGCAGTGGGAGCAGCTCTACCAGACTCTGCAGGAAACTAGGAAGAAGTCCGAATGTTCGTCTGTTGATCGCCGGAGAATCGAGTTTTCCTCTCCCGAATTCTGGCCGGATTCGTCGTCAGGAAGTGATACTTGCAAGTCCTTGATCGCCGATCTTCTGTTTCAGGTGAACCCTCTCTGACGGGGTTAGTACGAGGTTCTTCTTTGCTGGAACTCTTCGTTAGGGTTTTCCTGAACATTTTGGGTTTGAATTTAGGTAGAAGCTCAGGAATCGATCCTTGAGGACGTTGCTGGGCTGTGCGCCACGGCGGAAGCAATCTGCGATGCTCAGGTGGAGTCGATCAGGAAATCTTTGTTTGAACTTCCCGTTTGGGAAAGTCCTCGGTCTATCATGAATGGGTTGTGTGCGCTTGATGCGGGTGATGCACGGAACGGGTGAGCATTGATACTTGTAGAATGTAGCTAGTATTCTTCTTTGTTGTAAACTGATAGATCGTTTCATTGCATTCTTGGGTGAGATCCGGCTTTGCTTTCTGTCGTTTGGTTGTTGTCGGCATTGGAACCTATTCCCGAGTGGAAATTCCGGTTCTTTCTCTCCTTTTGCTTTTTTATGGAAGTGGGAAAGAAATGAAAGCTGCAACGAAGATCTGAAAAGGAAATGCTTAGGTTAAGAGGTGAAACTGTGATAGGTTTCACTGAAATCAATACATCAATCAATCTGTGCGCCTTTGTCTTTGTATTCTGTGGTTTCTGTATGTGAACGTTGTAATATTCCTATCATATTGAAAAGTGTGCAAGAAAATGCTTGGTTTATAAGTTTGAGTAAATGAATTTTTGTCATTTGTGAGGAGAACCTTGTGAACTCCTTTACAAATAGCAGGAAACTATGTGATTTCATCCTTGCAAGTATGAAAATCAAAGCTTTTGTAAGTCCCAGTAGATGGAAACTCGCAGCCCATGTATAAGGAAAGATCATTTGGGCATCAGAAGCAACGTCCGCCCAAGCTCAGAGCATGCTATAGCAATTTGGTGCTGTCATATACCTTCTTTCACGAGCCATGAGCTGGACGTAATCAGATAAGAGCACTCGAACAGCTCAGGTCCACCACAGGGTAAATCCCCGCCTCTCCGGTTGTTTAACACTCGTCTGATGAGCCCCAAAGCTCTACACTCCAGGAAGAGTACCTTATTATGGAGTGACTAGCTTCTCCAGACGCATTACCAATTCCCCTGGTGTAGATCAGATTGGTAAAGAGTGTTTGCTTCGATAGATAACTCTTCTTTAAAGCTCATCTCGTCCTTTCCGTTTCCTGGTATGTAAATATGGAAAATGATGCATTTCAAATAATTTTTTCCACGTCACTCATATCAATAACCAAGTATAAGAGCAACTCTCATATTCACTAGGTTTATAATAAGCATCGCATACTTGCTTCTGTTGTCAACTTGTAATACATGTTGAAGGTTCCACCTCTGGTTGTTTCATCAAGAAGTTGTTAACTTGCGTCCTTCTGCTTCACACTGCTTATCTTCTTGATTGACCAGATGGTTTATATTTCCTAATTGAACTTTTGAATCCGGTTGCATTCTGTAGACATTGCATCAAACTGTTCAAGTGATTGATGCTGAAAATGGATTCTATGAGCTAAATGCTAATGACGGTATCCCTCTAACTTATTCAATCTTATTATGGACCTCTTTCAGTGTTGAGTGTACACATCTACTTGCATAAACTGTGCATTTATGGCATCTATGGAGGATTTTGAGATGCGTTCCTCTGGCTCTGGTATCGGTGCATTGAGATGTAACTCAATTTGGTAACTTACCAACTGCTGGTTTTCAGCAGATTTTGGCGGGGCACTGTTCTGCTGGTTCAGAATGTTTTTCTCCCTACCGGTTGGATGCTGAATTTTGCAAAATAGCTCTGTGGCACAACTGCCCTTTAGATGTCTTCTCTGTTGTCTTATCGTTTCCATCTTTTAGAACTTCCTGCTTGCATATTTATTACTGTTGAATTAGTGAAGATTAGCTGAATAAACTCATCAAACTTGTCTCATTGGATTCTTGTTCAATCCTCCCACGTAAATCACAAAACTACAACAACAACAACTAAGCCTTTTCCCATACTAGATGGGGTCGGTTTCGTAAATCACAAAACTGATTTTGTAAAAAAAATGGTTTCAAAACTATTATGATTAATTAAGAAAATATAATTCACATAATTAAGAAGGGGGCTCACCTTCTTCATTATGGGAATGTTTTCCGTCGAGGCCAAAGTGGCCAGACATGATCCAAGGAGCTTACATATCCAACTAGCCAAAGTGGCCAATGTCTTCTGTTGAGTTCAATGCCTGCATGTGCATTCGACCGATAGGGGTCTGCCAAACTCCTGTATAAAAGCATTTACTAGATTTAATCTAGTGTTTAGAAATTTCGTTGTTTCCTTGTGTCGTTCTCATGTGGGCGATTCTAACTCACAATTTTGTAAGCTATTGTTTGATAATTTCTGTTTACTTTATATTTATGATGCGAAGATCCACCTTTTAGGGAGTACAACTCAGCATAAAACTCTAAGGTTAGGACCCTTGCTCCCAGTTCTCATTATATTTATATTCGCTTTTCATTTCTTTAAGTGATTTTAATAACCTTTGGTGTATGTATATATGATCTTTTAGGAGGTGTTTCAATTACGAGGCCTGGGATGGGACTAAGGAGCCGGAACTTATCACTGATAAGTTCCCATCATAAGCAAACGCGGGCCTCGGCCCATCGGTGGGGGTGGGTGGTTGGAACTGGAAATGGAGCTTGAGTTCCATGGTCCCAGACTCAGCAATCAAACAGCCCCTTGAGCATTTTATTGTTGGATACACCCTTTCGATGTGTTTTGCCTTCAAAATTATTAGTTCACCCTTATTATCTTTCCAACAAACTCATGGCTTTTAGTGATTTAGATAAAAAGTAAAACGTGAAATGTTTCACTTAGGAGGTAGACCTGGTTGGTTTCGGGTAAATCTGGCTGTTGGTTTCAAACCGGCTGTTCCGCTACCTGCATCGGGAATTGAGTCCCCTTTTGGGTCTTAGTCTGGTTCTGGTTTTGTCGGTTTCAGTTCCAATCTAGGTTGGTTCTGGTCTGGTTCCATTTTCATTCTAAAATTTCATGAAACATAGGTTAGATTCTAAAACTGGACAAAAATAGTAATTGGGACTGCCAGTTTTGAATGTCGGTTTTGGTTCCCCTAATTTCAGCTCCTGTCGGCTCCAGGTGAACCTGCCTGACTGCGTCCAAACCATTCCACCTTTATTAGGAGGCTTTCTCGTAGTTCTATCCAAAAACTCTAGCATTGCTGGCAGTAAAATTGCCATAAATTAGTCGGTTAAACTTGAATTTTCTTTATTTAAGAATGTAGGGACCATCATTCAGTTTATTTTGCAATGATGCCTTGGTCTCGTAGTTCCTAAAATAGTTGCTCTGACTCACATGGTACCCTGAATCAAACACACCTTAAAGGACCTCTGTATAAATTGGTCACAATTGAATGAATCCATCTGCATAAAGAGTTGCATGGTATTGAACTACATCATATAACCCCCTCTTTGTTTATTTCTTGGTACAACGGGGAGGCCAAAGCCAATGCAGGCCTCAGGTATGGAACTGGCGACCTTTAACTTGTGAGTTGAACCCCTGACCAGGTGAGTTTCTGCTCTTTGTGTGCTCCACTTCTGTGTATTTGCCAAAAAGAATAATAGTGCCATCTCAAGTCATTTCTTATGAGGATTACTTGCTACATGCTCATTAGTTTTATTCATGCTCTCGTGTAAAGCATTCAACTTTATTTGGATCTTAATACAGACAAGCTCATCGAATTAATTAGCATATTAATGATGTTTTGGATAAGATCGTACACAAGGCTCTTCCACTTGCACGGAATATGATACAGATAGTGCGTCTTGTATTTTCTTTTTGTTTCTGTCACTAGGGGTGGTAAATGAGCCAAGCTGCTCGTAATTGAGATCGGTTCAGCTCATAATGAGCCTGTTCATGTTCGGCTAATGAGCCAAACACAAGCAAGTTCGTTAAGTTTTATGAGCCAACATAAATATACATCTCTCGAAAAAAATAAAAAATAAAAAATTAGGACATCGAGATGGAAGAAACGCGGCTCTCATGTTGGGAGAGATGTGCCTAAATCATGTCTACGTGTCACGTCTCTTCCGTCAAGATGCTCTAGTTCTTGATTTTTAATTTCGATTAAGATATCAGTTAAAAATCAATCAAAACAACTAAAAAATAAAAAACTAAAACCAAATAAATAGTATAAATCGATGAATCTCTGTTTGAATCAACCAATTTTATCATCTTTTCTTTATTTTTTTATGAATTTTGATCCGTTCTTTTGTTAAAAATAATTATAGATCAAGTAAGAGGTGATTGAAATGAATCGAAAAGCAAATAATAGATCGAAGAATGGTAAAAACAAAAGGGTCGGAACGAGGTTCCAGCAAGAGGGGAGAGAATGTTTCTTTTTAGGTTGAAGGGTATTTTTGTAATTACCAAAAATAACGAGAGTATTTTGAGAAAAGCATTACAAAAAGTGTTTATAATAAAAGGGGTATACACATATCAATCCTAAAAAGAAACGATGGTTAAATATGTGAGATTATAATAGAAAGTGATTATGACCGTAGGCTCTATCATAGTGTCAATGATCACAGGGAATAAAATGAATGTGAAACAGACAGAGAAGCCTAGTAAATGCATACACTCATCCACGCTAAATTCCCAACTATTCAATCTCTAAGAAACAATTGAGATGGTTAAAGCAAAAACTAAAATAGTACTAGGTGTATAAAAAGTATCATGATATTTTTTGACTTTTAAATATAAATTTCAACCATTAATCTTACTTATTGAACAATTGAGATCCTTAAACATTTTCGAGTATGGATGAAGTGTGCGTATTCATCATATTCTCTCTCTATATTTAGTGAGAGAAATAATCTAAATTTAAGGAACCATGTTAATAGAGAACCACAAAGAATATCCATCATCTCTATCATTTAATTAATATGATTAATCGTTAATATTTTAACTAAAAAAATAAATACTTTTTTGTATGTTGCATTTACAAAACCGTGCATTAAATACTTTCTATTTTATCACTCCAATTGTCATGAGTTCCTTGTCTAAACTCTCTCTCTCTCTCTCTCTCTCTCTCTATATATATATATATATATATATATATATATATATTGATGTAGGGGCCTAGCAAATATTAAACGCAACCGGATTTGTGAGGATCATCATCATTGAAAAGGTGATTAAACTCTATGGTCAATTTGTTGCCACTCATGACACATAAACCCGTATAGCTCAAAAAACAAGTGTGCCATTTCCAGTTAGAGGCAACATCATACACACATTACATGTCAAAGTTGCCTTCCTTAAAGAAAGTGTCAAAGAAATTCCTACTCACGGCATGAACAACGAACAGCCCAGGGCACAAGAGCCACGGCTCTCTTGGCTAGGTGGTCGACGGCTTGAAAGAACCTTCCCCAGTTGACCGTCGCAAGTTCGGTGCCCAGGGCATGCTGCCTAAACCTCAACCTGCCTAAGAAAAACACTTCAAAGTTATCCTTTTTTCTTTTATTTGAGATTACAAATACTTGACATATATGGGTACATAACAAACGCTCTCATCATATGTAGTGTGTTGTACATGAAAGGTCTTCAGTGATCCATCAATGCAACACGATAAAGTAAACTTTGCATTCAAAGCTTTATTCCTTTTCTTAAAGCTTCTCCTTTTCCTTTTCCTTTTCTATTTTTTTTTTTGTTTTTGGAAAAGCAAGCTGGGGTTCTTACAAATACTTGACATATATGGGTACATAACAAACGCTCTGATCATATGTAGTGTGTTGTACATGAAAGGCCTTCAATGATCTATCAATGCAATACGATAAAGTAAACTTTGCATTCAAAACTTTATTCCTTTTCTTAAAGTTTCACCTTTTCCTTTTCTATTTTTTTTTTTGGGAAAGCAAGCTAGGGTTCCATTCCACAGATCCCTACCAGATGCACATCGCGTATTGAACTCTCGACCTGTTATCAATGAGCTAACCCCCTAACCAGTGTGCTATGATCCTCATGAGTCCTTGAAAAGTTCTTCCAAAGAGGAAAGGCACCTTTGATCGCCGCCCTCGTCTCTCTTGTTCCTTTCAGATACCAAGGCACCCATTTTTTTGATGTCAACTGTAAAACTGCCACGAGTAAACGGCTTCATTCTCATTCATAGGGCGCCCTTGTGAGCTTATACAGTTGTTGCCCACTCTCTCTCTCTCTCTCATGGAGTTCTTTGCGTCTCGTTGCTACTCTCCCTTCGTTTCTGTCGAAGAAGCCACCACCAATTTCGGTAAGTTCAATTTTGCGCCTACTTATCGGAGGGTATGTTTTGTTTTCTCTTGTTTCTTGTCGAAGAAGCCACCACCAATTTCGGTAAGTTCAATTTTGCGCCTACTTATCGGAGGGTATGTTTTGTTTTCGCTTGTTTCTTGCTGATGTGCCTGCAACCATCTGCCTTTCCTTCGTCGGTGTCCTTTCCGACTCTATTTGGTGGGTTGATGTCGATTGATCCTCTTTTGTGCTCCAGATAATTCTGTCTCATTTTCTTCGCTATTTTGGGCATAATTCAGCTTCTTTGTGCTGTGTGTGTGCTTGCATGTGCGTGAAACGAGTTTCCTTTGTTTCTAAAATATTCCTTCATGGGTGAATCTCGATTCTGGTGATGAAATTATTTTTAGTTTTGGGTTGAATTTCTACTGTAACTGCGGTTTTGATGAAGTTGATCGTTCTCTTCTTCTTTTCAATTTCGACGATGGCGTCATTTGTGGCCTAATGGTTTTCTACGGTACTAGCTCGTTGGATCTTTTCTTTGGTGGTGGTTCGGGCCCTTCTAATGAATTTTCTGGTGGGGATAAGCGGCTCTAACGCAATCTTCCATTTCCAGCATCAGTGATGAACTTCTTGAGCATGAATTGGATTTTGGCTATGTTTTTTGCTATTTTATTTCGATATTGAGCCTTTCCTTTCTACTTTTCCATACCGCTGCAATTGTAATGATGTTGAATTAAGGTAAAGCTTTGTTGGTCGTTAGAAATGATATATGTGTGTATGCTTGTATTTGATGGAAACCTTGTATGCTACTTAGCGGCCGGAGTATTGACAGAGTGTTGAATGGAGGCTGCACTGGAGGCACCAAGGGTTGGTCCTCAGAGAATGGGGCGCTTCTTTTTATCCCCAAAATCTTCATCTTGTGGCTGATTATCTGTTGTGTTGCATCCAGAAAAGCCATCTTATTCTGATCAATTCTTTCTCATTTGATCCAATAGCTTTGCGTTGCCTCCACCTTACTATCTTACTAGAATAAAAGAATGTGGAGTTCCTAATGCAGAATGATTGAGAAGGTTGAGAATCTGACATCTTTCTGTGCTTTTCAACATTATGGCGTGGAATTAGATTCCAAGATGAGTTGTACCTTTGGTTACATCCTTGATCCTCTTCAGTTCCAAAGCTTTCTCCTTTTTACATGAATGGTTGATTTGATTTTCACTAGCAGTTGCAATAAGTTCTTGACCTTCTAGTAAGCATGTTTAGTTTTTCATTTGCAGTGCTTCATTTTTTATATGGACTATTTTTGTTTTTGATTGTATCTTGCTTGATGTTGATCTAAGCCTTTAAGTTATTTTGGATCTTACTTCTTTTACAAGTACACTTCCAAAGAGGGTGTGTTACTCATTGTCTTCCATCGATGTAAATTTTTTTATTTCATCTAAGGCCATTTATTCCTATGCAAGAAATATCTGCACATAGTCCTCTTCTAGACCGCTGCAAGTGAAGGTGTCACCTTTTTAGCCATGGATCATGTTGATGTGTTTTGTTAGTTTCTGTTTATTAACTTGAAAATTCAACTGCCACCATCTTCATAACTGAGATACTTCATAGAACATGATCTTCACATGCTGCTTATTCTATTTGGATATTTTAAATTTATGTTACCGTGATGATCCATTTGTTTTATAGCATGTGTAATTTGGTGCATTTTCCATGGTTTGACGAATATCTAATTCATTGAACAGAGTCACGTATAAGCTTCGATATTGTAGAAGGAGATGAGGACATAAGAGGGTCCTTCCAGTGTCCTTTCTGCTATGTGGATATTGAAGTGCCTCTTCTTTGTAGCCATCTTCAGGACGAGCACTGTTTCGATGTGAAGAACTCGGTAGAGTATTTCTTTCGGTTTCTCCATTTTTAGCTACTGTCTTATCAATGAGGGATGGGGTAAAACAATAACACAGAATTTGCAGATCTGTATTCTGATTTGACAAATGGTTAATCCTTGGAAGTTGGAGCAGATGCTTGAAAGACTTCTTGGTTCTTACTTGTAGGATTAACAAATTAAACAAACTTGTAAAATTGAAAAAATAAGATGCAGAGCCTCGAGGGGCATATGATATCTGGCTATGGGATCAGCTGGGAAGACTTGGGTTACCCATTAATATCTGGGATGTGTATCTGGCTGGTAGTGCTGTGTTTAACCCGAGCCTGCCAATCTAATCGACAATATAAACAAGAAGAGAAATGTTTGCTTCATTAAAAGATTTATTACCTCAGGCAAGTGCTAAAAACTTTAGAAAGATATGAATTTTGTTGATGTTGGAGTTAGATAGAATTGGTACTTGTGTGCTGTGATTTTGTGCCATATCAGACGCTTGTGAAGGGAATCTCATTTTCTATTGCCTCACTAGGAAGCTGGGCTGCATGACAAATGAGGAATGCTATCAAGAAAGATGGACGAATTATGATGTTGAGGTGCTTACAGGATGATTTAGTAGTGTTGGAAGTCAATTTCTTTATAGTTTCTGCCATCAACTGTGTGTGCGCATCTGTGTATGTGGTAGTGGATTTGTTAATAGCATTGGCCTTTCGTGAAATCATATTCTTGGGGCATCCTTTCAGCTTCCCAAAGATCTCTTTTTTATAGGGATGTCATGGTTTCATCTCTTTATGCTTGGCCTTTTTGTATTAACTTCAATTTTGTCCTCATGGGACACTGTGTAGGTGTGCCCTGTATGTGCTGCAAGTCCAGGAAAGGACATGATCGGACATTTGACCGTGCAACATCCTCAACTATTGAAGGTGACATATTCATGTTAAGATCAAAGTTTCCATGAATTATGTTTAAATTTGAAGTAACTGTTAGCAAGAAGTATCTTACACATGATATTTGATGCATTTCAGAAAAGGAGATATCACAAAGGATTCTCAAATAATAGCGCAGCTACGCTCGGAAAGGATTTTCGAGAACTTAGCTCCTTTTTCGGCATCTCTTCAACAACTGGTAGAAGAGATGTGCCAGCTTCCTCACCAGACCCACTATTGTCACCATTTCTTTCCAGCCCTAGCCATCCAAAATCAAACAAACAATTGGACCCTACTGTGGATGAAAGGATCACATCAAATTTACCAGAATCTAAGAGGTAGATATTGACCTTGTTGGTTACTTGATAGATTATCCTGATACATTGTTACACTGCACCATCTAAGCATTGTATTTTCAATGGAGTTAGCAATTCTGATGTTGATAAGCAGAACTAGTTCCATGTATCAGGATAGTAGAAAACAATAGGTTGTGGAGAATATTCCTTCTTTGGGAGAGGAAAGGATAACATGGTAAGGTTGGTATGCTCGGCATCATTTAGCATGAACCGCCTTCGATCAATCACTGATGAAAGTATTCTTATGCTTCTTAATAGGCATGTGAAGGTTATATTCTCATGTTGCTTGTGCAACAAATTATTGTTTCTCATGTTCATGAATGTAGATGTCGCACAATTCTTTTATAAGGACGGCCACTTTGAAGTTGAATGTACTCATACTATATATTATATATTTTAATGCAGCAGATGGTTCAAGTGTACGCTTGACTAAATGGCTAGCCGCTGTTACATTATAAATCATCCGCTCAAACCTTGAATGAACGGGCTGCTCGTTTGTTGTTCCAAGCTGACAGAATGGTTAGTGATTGTTGTACGTAAAATCAATAGTCAAGATTGTTTTGATGACATTTGAGTTGGAGTTCATGTGTAGCCTGATTTGCTCTTCCGAAAATCTCTTTTTTTTCAGGCATATTTGATCTTAACATGATTGAGCGTACACAATCCAAATGAATGGGATATCAATAGTAACTTTCAGTTTTTAAGGATGCCTTAGATATATAAAGTGGTTTCCGTCTTGATTTGATAAGTGGAATTTAGAAGCGGCTGTTGGTGTAGGAGACTAGGAATCCCTCAATTGGTGACAATAGATCTCGACTTGTGGCTTGTGTGATTGTTTCTGAATTTAACCGTTCCATTCTTTTTTCTTTTTTCTATCTTTGCACCTTTGCTTGAGGATGAATATGCTACTGCTGTTCTGATGTGTCTATTATTACGCTCAATGAAGCAGGAAGGGATACAATTCTAGAGAACAGGAACATGAAGACAGTGAAAAAATTCAAAGGGCAGAGTGCATTAAGCAGTTGGTCATGTCGACAATTTTCTAAGGTGATGCCCAAGCCGAGTTTATATAAATGTTATACCGGCTTGGCCTGTGAATGGTAGAAGTCAGCATGCCTTGTATTCAGCAGTTTCGATCAGATCAGCTTCAAATGGTCTTGATTGGAAGAATCCTGAGTTGAGAGTGCCATGGACAACCAGTTCCTGCCGTTGTACCCCGTTGTAGCTATACTTGTAATTAGAGAATTCAGACTGTGGTTGCTGTAAGCTACAATTTTCTCTTGTTAATAAATAGATGCTCTCTCGGAAGTTGAGCTGCTTGTTATGATCCTTATGAAAGCACATTGTTTCATCTCATATCTCTTCCATTAAGAATCGTAGAAAGCTCGAGCTTGCCTGATTGAAAGTGAAATGCTTAACCTTCAGCTCGTTTTTCCTGCTTTCCTCATTACATGGCAAAGTCTCCATGCGGCATTACAATTTCAAAACTTTCTTCCTTTTGGGTACAATGGGGAGGCTGTAGTCAATGCATCGCCAGTGATCAAACTCATGACTTTTTAACTTGTGAGTCGGCAAACCAGAAAAAGCTATTGCTCTTTGTGCAGCATGAGACAATGGCATGGAATGTGGAAGAAAGGAGTGCTATGACATAATAGAAACGGGAACTACTTGCTGTTACTCTAGAACAGGCTGAGTATATCACTGGAAATCCTTTTCATTCCCTCCTCCCTGTGAAAAATAAATTGATGATAGATGACATGATGACCAATTTACAATGTGATAACATTAATGTTAGGCATTGCATAAAAAGCCACGGCTGTCGTGGGGAAGGGGTCCAGTCAAAAGGACCTTCAACTTGAAGGTTATGACTTCTATCCCGGGGCATGAAACTGTTAGGGATCTGCCAAGCCCCAGCTTGCCTGTAAAGGAAAAAGACTGGCTGAAGTTGCATCTAGAAATAGGTCTGTTTTCTCAGGAAACAATCATGCTATTAATATTAGTGGGCTGAAATATGGGTACTGTTATAGTAACTCTCCTCTGCTTGCATTTGTAGGATTACACTCAGAGCTCCATACTTTAGTTTGGTGCATTTTTTTGTTAAAGAATTAACTTTAGATATATCAGGAATGTTGAAAAAACATGTATCAATATATCGTTGAGATCATTGGACCGCTTCAAAATAGATGTCAGGCGGGGGACATTGTGGCTTAAGAAGTTGTCCATTACATGCACCATGTGAAAGGTAAGAAGTCATATCAGCTTTTAATATAAGCATTGAGAAAGCTTTTAACTGTGTTGACTGGGGCCTTCTTAGAGCAAACCTTGCATGACTTTGGCTTCTCTCAACTCAACATTGATATCATAATGAGGTGTGTATATTTGTCTATTCGTGTATTATAGAATGAAAACATTGTTGAGAAGCTCAAACCTAGTTGTGGCCTTCGGCAAGGGGATCCAATATCACCATGTCTATTTATTATTTATATGGAAAGACTTTCATCACTCATTCAACAACAGAAAAACATTAAGTGGCAACCTATTTGTCTCTTTAGACAAGGACCCCCACTCTCTCACTTGTGCTTCACAGATGATGTTATACTTTTTGCAAAGTTAAAAAGTTCTCAAGTACGAGTAGTAATGGTCATTCTTTAAGTTTTCTTTATAGCATTCAGAATGAAGACAAACTTTCACAAATCAAAAGCCATGTATTATTGGTTAGTCTCGAATGAGAAGAAGAATCATTCTTCTATTATTTCCACCATCCAGTTTGTAGGAGACTTGAGAAAATATCTTGGGTTTCAACTCATACAAGGCTGAATGATCAATGCTTGTTTCAATGACATTTTAGAAAGGTTGAACTCCCGACTTGTCAGTTAGAAAGGAAAACCGCTTAATCAAGCAAGTAGGATCTGTTTGGTGAAGTCACTTCTTAATGCTTTACTTGTTTGTCACATGCAAACCACATGGTTGCCTTGAAGGAACATGTAAAGAGATTGATAGAATCACCATAATCTTTATCTGAAAAGGCCATGAGCATTCTTTTCACCTCCATTTGGTCAATTAGAAGACTGTAACCATGAGAAAACAACAAGGACTTGGAGTCAAAGATACTAGAGGAATGAACATTGTTTTGCTTGGGAAACTAGATTCAAAGTTGTTAAATAAGAGTCACTCACTCTGGGCACAGGTGCTTCTTCGTAAATATCTCCAACATACTGGGTTTATGGTTAGTTTAGAGACAACCAACAACTTTCAACACAGAGAGAGGCAGCATTAAAGTAGCTGCTAGGCTCAAGTAAGGCTTCTTATTTTAGGTATATAAAGGTGAAATCTCATTTTGGTATGATACGTGGCTCGAACATGAACCCTTGTGCGATAAGGTAGACTATGTCCATATCAATGACACGAAGCTAAAAGTGAAAGATATTTGGCAAGATAACAAGTAGAACCTGTCAATATATAACACGATAAAACCAGCAAGTATCCACGACCAAATTACTCATCTATATATCCCCATTAATACCTCGATGAACAATCATCGGGTATGGAAACACTCCAAAACCGAAGAATACTCGGTTAATAATGCTTATGCATGACTTAGCTTAGCTAAAAACCTTGAGGTTCCCTCCAACCAAAGTTTATTGTGGACACGACGTACTAAACTACTTGAGAAAGTAGAGCTCTTGTTGTGGTTAATCTTCAATTCTGCCATTCCTACAAATCAACTTAGATATAGAAGAGGCATGAGCCAATATGTAAGATGCAATAGTTATGAGCATGTGAAGATGTAATTGATTGCTTGTATGATTGGCCAAATGTTAAACAAGTATGTCATGTTAGAAACTAGGCTTCTCAATTACTATATTTGAAAATACAGGTCACAGAACTGGATTTGATGATTTATTAGCTACCTGGATAATAAAATGCTTGCAACAACAATTTGGTGGCTACGGAGATGGCGTAATAACATATGGTTTGATGATAACAAATGGAGGAGGGATTTTGTGATCAACCACATTTATGTGAATGAGAGAGTGGACAAAATTTAGTTACAAAATAGCTTGACCAAGTTGTTTGTAGCAGTAGGAGTAGGATTAGAGGTTTTGTATAGAACCAAGCTATTTTCTCGGTTTAATAGTTTCATAATCGGAGTTGTCTGTCGTCAGATGAATAAAAAAAAGTAGAAAAAGACCGGTTTGGAGATGGCCCAGCAGTTCAAACAAGAACTGAACTGGGTATGAAGCTGGTACCACTAGACTGGACCTAGAACCATAACGAACCCATGACCAGTTTTATCAATCTGGCGAGTCTCAGTTCGATTGTGGTTCTTAGTTCCAGGGGAACCATTAGTCCCGATTTACACAAAACCAGCCCTAGCGAATCCAAAGCATGCCTAAATAGCCGTTGGTTGTGGTTAGTTTTATTGGAAAGGCAATCTATGCTGGACTTTTCAGCTAAGGTGCATTGCGCCCTTGTAACAATATCATTCCTCTAGATGTGTGTGCAAGAATACTTGGCCTGTTTCGGTTCTACCAGATATTTTGTGCCCTCGTTTGGTTCTGGCTCTATCGATTCTGAATCTAATTCTAGATCCATTTTCATGATGGTTTTGTTCCAATTTCATTGGAAAAGTCCATGAAATAAAGGTAGGATTTTAAGAGCAAGAAGAAAATAACTTAAAACTACCGGTTTCAGTGACTGGTTCCATTGCCACCCCGATAAGTGGACCTAGAATCGAACCGTGGGGGTCTACTTCCTGTTTTCTTTACCCGGTTTGGCTCCGGTGACAATTTAGGCCCTGTTCAATGTGCCGAGCCAGGTCCAAGCCGGCCACCTCTACAAGAACATGCAATTGGGGATGGCAATTGTGTAGTTGTGTGGGTTTGCGCTCCACCCAAACTCAATCCAAACCCAATTAGGTTATAAATTTCTTATTCAACTACAAATTCAAATCCGGTTGCCCTATTATCTAATCTCGATTTGAATGCACCCCTAAGTAGTGATTGGCACATAAATCCTTGGAAGCTATATTATATAAACACCATCTTGATCATATGACTCATGAATTGAGTTTTGTTTTTGGTTAGCTTATGTGTCATCTCAGTGAACAACTTAAACGCCTTGAAAAATGAATTGTTAAGTAAATAACATTCAAATTTATGTGCTCCAATGTGCTGTATACTATTTGTTGTTACTCTAATGGAACTCAACAAAATTAATAAATAAGAATAACTTGTATGTATTTGAATGAGAAAAAATCATGTCATGAATAAGACATTAAAGTGGCGCACCACGACCAGAAGGTTATGAGTTCGATACCAAGCATGCATTTGGCTTCAGCCTCCCTACAACAATATCAGCATCAATCAAGTCTTTGCAACACTAGATAGGGACAACTAAATAGATTCCTATATAACTCGATCTTGTGCCATATTAACAGTTAAGTAAAAAAAACATCGAATCAAAATCCAAATGGTTTTGGCGTCCCCATTGGACCAAAAGAGAAAAGAAGGCACATGCACCGTATTTCATAAAAAATTGAAAAGTCTATTTCGAACATGCATCATGTACATGGATGCACATATTATACGCAACCAAGTATAAAGAACCTTCTTCAAAAGATGTAAAAATAAAGCCAGGCGAGCAGTCCATACTTTCGATGTCATTTCTTAATACTTTAAAATTTTAATTAATACATATTTTCATAATTTCGTGGTTCTTCACTGAAATGTATAGCCCGAGCCTAACACTGGGACACCCCGGGAGTCGAACTGGCCACCTGTGAGTGGGTGTCAAAAGCCAAACTCTCTGGGTGAGGAAACGTATAGTTTTCGTCACGCTGAGGGTTTCAAAATTTGATGGCCCTCAAGTAGACAGGCTGATATTAGTCGTTTGGGCAGAGGATAGTACCGTATCGCAAAGGAAAGAGCAAGACCACCACCTAGGAAGAGTACAAAACAGAGAGTGGTGGCGATGGTGAATCATACTTACCTGGGCGGGGTTGATCGGCGATCAATAAGGTCGATGGCCTAGGGCAACGGCCTCCATTGCACTTTGGAGGAGCGTTGTTCTACCATCTCCCCAAGTGGGAGAGTGGACGTCATAATTTGTGGTAGTGGGGGACTCGCGTTCGCGCGGCCCCCTCCAATTCTGGAACCAGGTAAACCTCTGTTGAGTTTCAATTTTTCTCCAAACGAGATTCTCTTGACTGGGTACCTAATTTTGTCTACTATTTTAGTTTCGAGGGGAGTCCCAAGCCTGTGCACAAACTCATGATCTGCTACTTGTGATTCGAGACCCCTAGCTTTTGTGCTAAATCTGGATCTTCTTGGTCTTGATATGGCCCCTTCAACTTGTGATTCGAAAGCCCAGATGCAGGAACTTATTACACTAATTCTTTGTTTTCTTTCTTCTTCAGTCATGATGAAAGCTCTAGTTCGACGTAAATGTTACCAAGTTTTCGACGGAATCCCTGGGAGGAACGGTACGTTGCTCGGTGCACTGTTTTTTGTTGATTAGCTACCAGAAATGGGACTTGCAGGATTCGGCTTCGCAAGACGTCTATCATCTTTTTTCCTCTCAGAGGCTCTATTTGTGCTTTTTTGGGAGGTCTGCGGATGTTGGGACGTGGCTAAGTTGTAAAGCAACTATCAGCTTACGATTTGTGCGAGAAAGTGCTTGAAAAGAAATTGGCGTTTAGCTTTGTTTGTGACAAATAGAGATTTAAGAAAGCGAAGGGTTAGTAAAATGAGGTTTTCCGTAGGGTTTGAAGAAAAGATGGAAGAATTATGTGGTTTACTATGTGGAGAAAGATCCAGTTGGTGTTGAGTGTGAAAATTAACAAACGCAAAACGTTCGTTCGCTTATGTCAATCAAGGGTCGATGAAGAATGCACGAATCTGTTTGATAAAACGCGGCAGAGATGCGTCTTTGCATGGGGTCTGATATCCACATATACTTGCCAGGAGTTGGTGTGATGAAGATAGATTTGTAATGTTAGCTTTCTATGTATCCTGATTTTTTGTGAATATTATCTGAAATATGAGACATTTTTTAAAGATTGACTTATAACACTATAGTTGGGACTCTATTTCACTGCATTGAGCTGTTCCATTTCGCTGATCATACCGAGGTCTCAAAGTAGCTCGGGTTCCTGTTACATTCTGGGTCTCGGTGATACTGGGATTGGTAGATGAGGGCATGGTATCTTCTGATTGATCGAAGGTAGAACATGGAATCACTGGTTATGCAAAATTGCTTCTTGTAGAGTACCCAACTTGAAAATGCCGAAGATTCATTTGGATAGCTGAAATAAATTGGCCTTGATATGCTTGATTGAGCAGCTAGAAGGATTTGAATGTCGAGAACTTGGACATAAGAAAAGGAGGGTAGAGTGTAGAAGTCGAGAACAGTGTGAAGCTCAAGCATTTTGGTATGTCAAATGCGGTTCATGCTCTAACAGATGCAGAGCCAGAGAAAGTAGTGTCAGCATCTCAACACCGGGGAATCCTGACTTTTTGGGGCTGTTGCACTTGAGATAAAGTATCACCTGTCTGAAAATTTACAGGTATTGTACTGATTGTTATACCTTCGATTACACACATTCTTGTGAATGGTCCTGGCTTCATTCTGCATCTTTGAAGTTGATCCTTGTTGATGTGATTCTGATGGTACATGTTTTTTCTTGTTATACGGTTTGCTCCCGTCGATGTAAGTAGAGGGTGTTATTGCAATCATGTCTCAGTATATGACCAGCGTGCCTTACGTGTCCAACCTTATTAATCTACAGCGCTGCCAAGCATCAGAGATTTCAAATGGGGTGTTTGCTGCCTAACACCTTTGTTTGGACCCCACTGCTCTGTGAGCAATGGTATTTCGAGGCACTTGGTCTAAGGAGGTTTAGGATGGCCATATCTGTTTCCGTTCAACTTTCTTCTTTGACATGCTTTTAGTACTAATGGTGCATGCATGATTTCCTTTTTGGTTCAATGGGGAAGAGGAAGCCAGATGCACACCCCAGGTGTCGAACTCATGACCTTCAACTTGTGTTGACCCCCTAGCCTTGTGAGCTGTTGGTGGTTGCTCGTTGCATGTAAATGCGCATTATCAACACTGAGTAGTAAAAGCTGCATGAGAAGTTGCGGACACCTTCAACCTGTTATATCAGGACCTTAATCATGTATACTCTGAATTTTAACTTCGTATCTACTGGTTCTCGTACGAAACTTAGAAAAGAGAAATATATGGTGGTAACAAGACAGAAACTAGCTGCTGTATATGAATCCTAGAATGCGATTACATTTAGATATTCAATGGTAAACCTGCGAACTGAGAGCTTAATGCCCCTCTTGACAAGAACGCATGAGTTTTTCCTGTGGAAGGAAACAAACATGTCCCGCGGGCAGTGCCAGACCTATTCATGGGTGAGGAGAGGAAGTTTTCGAAGAATTAGATGGACAGCTTTAACTGAAATTCACCATACTGACTATGCCTCCGCCCAGCCAACTTTCCAAGTCCATTGATGCACAAGATTTGGTTTTCCTTTCTCGATTCATGAAACAAGTGAGCCTTTTGTTCAGCCAAAAGGTGGTTGAACAATTTGCATGTTAATCACATCCAAATTGGGAGAGGTCTGAGAAATTAGATGGTGAATAATTCATAGGAGAGCCGTGGCTCGTTGTGCCTTATCCGTTGATCTTTGGAATCCCAGCGCAGGCTTGGTGCCTTAATTTGAAAGGTTCTCGGCTGTTATGCATGCACCACGCAGTATGAGACAATGAAAAGCAAGTACATTGGCTACAGAGTCAAAAGAAAAGCCTTCAAGTTGAAGGTCACAAGATTGATGCTTGATGTAGGACCTAACTCGGAGGGGTCTCCCTAACGCCATCTTGCCTAAAAAGGAAAAAGGGCGGTCATAAGCCATGGTGGTCCTGTTCATGGGATAGCTGAGGCAGCCGCCTCACCCGAAATTCAAAAAAATCAATAAATCTATATGAGGAGTGTGAATTTTTAAAAACTTAGATATGTTGTCCCACACACTGGATTGGCTCCTTAAAATTTAGGTTCATGTGTCATATTGCGCGTGGTTGGGTTCTTCTATTTCTTTGCTCTTAATTCTAATCAACGATGACAGTATTTTCCAGTGTTGTTTAATGCGTATCGTATCATACTTTAATATTAAAAAAAAAATATTTAAAAAAACAATAAAAATCCTAAAAAAATCAGAAAAAATATGGAAAAATCTGTTAATTGCTTTGAATTCATATAATGCAAAGTTTAATACATATTGAGCATTCAACATTGAACAATTGCACCCAAATTTACATATTTTGAAGCAAAAAATGAAATACATTTACATTTTTCATATTTTAAATTTGTATAAGGATCATTAACTAAATAATCTTTATCTTCTCCTTGATGAAGATTCAAAGTTTCTCATTACCTTCTGCTTCAAAATCAAAATCTTCATCTCCTTCATGATGTTGCACTCCTTTCAAATTAATCCATTCAATGTCTTCTTCGGTTAAGAGTGCATTTTTTTTCGTTATCTTTCATAATCCACTCATCTAATATATCAAAATTAACAAATTGCTATCTTTGTACATGTAGTTGTCATATTTATTAATTTTCATATGTGAGCAAAACGATGAGCTCCATTTCTTTGATTATTGAGTCTATGACACCTCAGTGATGTGATATTGTTACTTGATGATATCTCCTTTTTCTCTTACTGGAGACTAGCTTTTTAACTAATGCTTGAGCTCCATTTCTCACTTGACTGAGTTAAGCCTCACACATGTTGATCATGTTCAACTCAATGGAAGTCATATAAGGTGAACCCTAAAATAGTGAAGCTATGAAATACCCACAACCGAGACAACCAAATTGTTCTTCATTGTTTGTGATTTCATGAAATTAGAAACTGGTAACAGAAATATACGTAAAAGTTAGTAATAGAAAGAGAAATGATTTTGTCATAATTTTTATTTATTCATAAATTATTATTATTCAATAAATAAAATTATAAACCAGAATTTACATGTTACGTATCGGAGGATGCCTTGGAGAGAAGTGAAAAGAGGCCAGAAACCTGCAAAACAAAAATTGGAAAAAAAAATTTGAAAAAAAAATTTGATTTTTTTTTTGGGCGTATCGCACGATACGGCACGATAACCTTTATCATATCGTATCGTGGCTTCCCATGATACGGTGCGATACGGATAACACTGGTATTTTCACATGGACATGCTTCATGGTATGTATTTTTTCAATTAAAAGGTATTAAATAGAAAATATTTTTCTTTTTGTTACGATGTGGAGGCCAAAGCTGATCCCATTTAGTATGAGAAAAGGCTTAGTTATTGTTTGGGAAAGCAGATGCACACCTCCACTATTGAACTCATGCAACTTGTGAGTCGTGATTAAATTTTTCTAAAATGAAAATTGCTGAAATGGTCAATTGGTTTTAATTTTGAAATACCTCTTTTGTTGGGTGACTCTTTGCCACCAATAAATGATAAAATAAAGAAAAATCATTTAAGATACATAGAAAGACAGTCAAAATAAGCTCTAAGGTGTGAAAAACTAGATTATGAAAATGTTAAAAAAGAAAGAGAAAGAAGAAGACCACACAAATATTAAAAAGAAATAATAAAGAATGATCTAGTTTATGCTAAGTTAACTGCTAGCATGACACATGATCAAACTCTATGAAAACAAAAAATCTATGTAACCACTCTCATTTAGTATAGAAAAAGGCTTAGCTCTTGTTATCGTGGTTGTTCTTGTCCTACAAACTTTAATCTCTCTCATATAACATGCATTGCGATCAAAACCATGGGGCATATCGATCTAGGTTTCATGAGGTTGACTTAGAGCTTTATATGGATCAATTTTGGCATGATATGGACTAGGGTCGGTTGTGAGTGAGTGTAAAAGATTTGAAAGAATCGACCAACTTGGTGGTCAATTCGTGGTATGGAATGAATTTTTTATTTTTGACTTGCCAAATTTTCGAAACTTGGTTTATAAAAAGCATAGAATCTCCAAAGACTTCAATACATGATGTCCCTAGATTTTTCAAAACTTTTAGGCCTTGTACGAGTGACTCATATTCGGCTACATTATTAGAATAAGGAAAATCTAGTCTTAATGACATTGGAATTTCTTCATTTTTCGGGGACATGAGGATATGCTTACACCTGCTCCTTTGATTCTTTGCTCCATCAAAGTACATTTTCCATACTTGATCTTCATTAGAAGAATTTGATAAAACATGGTTTTTCAATTTATTTGTCAAGATACCCTCATCGGGAATTTCATATGCCAATAGAGTTTTCGAAATGTAGTAAATAGCACTATTTGAGACTATCATCCTCGTATTGAGTAAGCAAAGCACCCAATGCATTCGTATGAATGAAAAGATAAAACAGTAAATGTTTTCTTGGCTTTGGAGGTTTTAAAATTGAAGAATTCATCAAATAAGTTTTCAATATTTTCAGAGCTTTTTGGCAATCAGAATCCCAATCAAATTTAATACCCTTTCGCAAAAGTCTATTGAAGGGTTCATATCTTGTTGCTAAGTTGGAGATGAATCTCCTAATCGCTTGGAGTCGACTACGGACTTGGGTCAAGTTGGAGGGTGGAGGCATGTTTATAATGGCTCACCTCTGTGACCCTTTGGCTAACCATGAACCCTAAGAGTTTTCCCGATTCTACTCCAAAAACACACTTTTGAATTTACTATCTTGTCCATCCAACCATGACTACATTTTAGAAGACTTATTAAAGCAGATGTTATCATCTTGAGGCAGTAACAGAGTGAGTAAAGGTTGTCATCTGTACCTGTTTTGCATTGTGGCGTGGAAGTATACAATTTGCAACTGATTCAAAACTCCTGTGTGTACTGCGTCTTATATAAGCACCTTGGTTGCAGCTTGACCCTAACTGGGATCCCTTCTTGAATCAACATCCACATGAACACTTTTACTTTGCTCGGCAACCTCATTGTCTGGAATATATGTTGATAGAGATGAATAACGTTTATTAATAAATTTCATTTTTCATATGATATAAAGACGGTGAATGATTGATGAAAGGAAACTATTTGTTCGTTTTCAGTCAAGAAAATGTGGAAAGATAGGACCCGTTCATTACCACTAAAAAGTTAAAGTGCACCTATCTTTTGCTATGGTGAAGAGGTAGTTTAAGAAAAGTTGTCGTGAAAGTGTATGTATGTATTTATGTATATGTAGATACGTATACATGAGAATTTGGGATTTAGTGCACTAAAAATGATGGTGCAACCATCCACTCAAGTTACTTTTTTAATTCAAAAAGAAAGTTTCTCTTGTTATTTAGAGAGTGCCGTGGACATGCCATTATAGCTATACTTGTAATTAGAGAATTCATACTGTGGTTGCTATAAGCAACAATCTTATTCTGTTAATAAATAGATGCTCTCTGCATGTTATGATCCGTATGAAAGCACGTTGTTTCATCTCATATTTCCTTCATCAAGCATCGTAGAAAGCAAGAAATCGCTGTGCCTTGAGTCGCAGAAATGTTTAAACCTTCAGCTCGTTTTTCCTGTTCTCCTCATTACATGGCAAAGTCTCCATGTGGCATATGAAAACTTTACAATTTCAAAACCTTTTTCCTTTTGGGTACAGCAGGAGGCTGTAGCCAATGCATCCCCGGTGATCAAATTCATGACCTTTAACTTGCGAGTCAACTCCCTAACCGGAAAAACTATTGCTCTTTGTGCAGCATGAGGCAATGGCGTGGAATGTGGGAAAAAGGGGTGTATTGACATGCTAGAAATGGGAACTACTGCTGTTAGCTTGTATGCAAATTTTGGTTCTTCGGAACCTTAAGTGACAACAACCTTCTTAAAAGGAGAGCAACAAAAATAGGTTTTAGGACTTGCCACTACAAATGCATGTGGATCAATGTCAGTTCTTTTTACAGAAGTCTCTTATCCTGCTGAACAAGAGTCAACCTTTGCACTAGTGATTTATTTGGCTAATTCAAATAAGATAGCCTTTTGTGATGAATCCAGACTCTTTTAGTTTTGGATGATCTCCTCTTGATGTCCATATCGTGTCTACTCTCAATTTCTTCATAGTCCAAGTTGTTTGGATGTGAGTTGACTTCCTTGCTTTCTTCTTAGGTCTCACTATAGTCTCTTTTATCTTTTTTTATCTTCATGATTTGATTCTCAAGTTGGGCCTATTTGAGTTTATTCCTTAGCAACTCTAGCACCGTCTCTAGACTTGGGTCAAAGGGATTAATGATTGGAAGAAGTTGCATCCTTTACAAGTTCATGTTCTATAGGTTTTTCGAATTTGAGAATTATGAGACGCAAACCAAACCTTGGCCTTGGACCAGATTTGATATGAATGTGGACAAATGATTTTTTAGGATCTCAATAAACCTAGAGAAAGCTCAGTGCTTATGTGTGTATTTGTGCTATATGTAATATACACCTAAATATACACAAAATCAGTGGCAGACCTACATGACGGATTGGGGGCGGTTGCCCCCCCCAGGAATTTCGAAAGACTCGAAGAATTTAGAAATAATTTGAAATATCGTCCCTTCATAATTTTAAGAAAGAAATTAGGTATTTGTTAAATTGTTAAAGTTTCTAGAAAGCTAATATTTTGAACACTTTAATGATATCAATTCTGTATTTAGATGAGATTTTTAGAAAGATTTGATTCGAACCAATATGTTCTGTTGCCCTAATTCCTCCCTCTCTCCCGGTGTTTTGCTGGAGTCCCCGATTGCAGATCCGCAGGTGGGCTGTGGCTGCATCGGTGACACTGATCCTCCTGTTGGCAACCTCTCTCCCTGTGTTTGTATTCATTGGCGACTCACACAATCAAGACGGAAGGCAAGAAAATTATTGTTTCTTGGCTATGAAATTGGTTACCACTCTTACTAATTCATAGTATCAACTATCAAGTGATACCCCTATTTTAGATTTAAATCATTAACATTAACCATTTATATGTTGCTTACGACACTTGTTGTTGTTGGAATCATATATTGATGAAATGACACATGACGAATTGTTTCGTTGATGATTTTCTTCATTTTACTTTTAAATTATTTGAACATGTTTTCCCATGTTGATCTTATGTGAATTAGGAAGAGACTTGGAGAAGTCCATAGTTAAGAACATGGATGATTTTGTCAAGTATTGAAAACTAATAAAAGCATTTATGATATAAATGATTCAGCCACTTTTTTAGTGAATAAGTTAGAAGACCAATGTAAGTACTTAATCATTTGTGATATAAATTATGTGAATTTTATCAATCGAAAAAAGAAGGATGTGAATGTTTCAGACTAGCCTTTGATGCAAAACTCATATTGGAAGACCGATAGGAGGTCTCGATTAATACCCAGATCCTATATGAAAAGCTTAAAAATTTTCAATCATATTTAGAAAACTAATGTTCTTTAACATTTTAAATTGAAATTAAATTTCAATCCAAACTCAAGCAGGTTGGGTTTGGGCTTTGCCTAAATAGTTTCCTTGTGCCATGCTTGACTCTCTATAGTCTATCCATGAGAATATGATCAGAGTATTATATGAGTCTGTGGGTACCTGGCCAAATTAGATTTTGTACAGGTTGAGCATGTCAAACATGGCCCCTTAATGCCCCGTACATGTTGTGCCATTTTTATTTGGCTCAGTGTTTGTTCACACCCAATTAATTTTACATTCAATCTAATGAGAACATCATGATCGTCTAATGTATTTTACATTCAATATTCTACTATCCAATTTTTATTATATTTGCCTTTAAATACTTTTTTCTTTTACAATGCATACATATTTAATTAGTCTCACACATACACACACTCAAATAAGCATCTAATAATCACCAACACTCATGGTAATTGATACTTTTTTACACGTGTAAGTCTCGCATCTAGCATACAATTACTGCATATATTTTCGCTTCACTTTAAATTTTCTAGATCCGCCACTGGTCCAAATCATGCAATCTCTGGATCATTGGTTCTGCAGAGGCTGGGTCCATGCCCACACAAGGGGCTTTCTGGCCCAGGTTTCTGTTTGGCACCAATGTGCACGTGCATATGTGTAATCTTTGTCATTTAGTGAGCATCATTTTGCTGACTGATCAGGCAGAGGCCAGTAGTTTCGGACCATCCATGATATGAAGTTCAATTTGATTAGTTTTTAGCCAATCAGAATTGTAAAAGACCAAGAAAACTCCTAGTGTGCGTGCATACATTGGTAGTATGCACAACCTTCCCTACCCACAAAATTTGTTGGCAAAATGCAATATGATGAATAACGAGCAATGACGAGAAAACATGAATCAGTGAAACTGTTCTTAGGTTGAGATTTCTAGTAACACAGGTTGTTTGGGTTTTCAAGGAAAGGAATTGGATGGAATTCATTAGCTGAAGACAAACTGGAAGAGGCAGTAAGCATATCTTCAAATGTAGATGGACGAACGAACACAATTCAGAAAGCATGTTGTCTGCAAGAAATGATCATAAGATGCCCGAGTTTAATGTGGATGTCTGCGTTGGAACAAGTGACAAGAATTCTTCTTCTGTTCCATCCATGCCTCTCAAGTTTATAACTAAAAAGAAGCATCATGCGGGCCTATGAAGAGAAGAGAATGTGGGATAGCAATCACAGTACTGGGTCGATAGTGATGAATGCAGAAGTTTAAATAGCTTCGGAAAAAGTCTGAAAGACTTATGTGTTGGGGGCGGCGTGGCATATCTATGTCAAAAGATTACCTTTTATATGTGCATTTATCAGTTACTTTTGTGGGAAATGCAAATTATGTCGGGAGAACTCTTTTTCATGTTCCCTAAAAGTACTGTATGTCCATACAGAGCATGTACTATGGAGTTTTATCCACCATTTGATAGTTTGAGTGCCAAACTGTGTATATTCAGCAGAAGCCTTGTACTCACCTGTGACTCAATGAAATCCAGTAACTGCGAACTGCAATCTTACTACTAATATCATTCTTTATCTAAAACAATAGGCGAGTGTCCATCCCGAAGGACATAATAAGGAGATGTGGAAAACTGAGCAATGAAACGGATGTGATTTATACATTATATGATGTTTCCTTACGAGAGATCAGAAGTGAAAGTAGATATATTTTTAAGTGACGGAAGAGATGTGAATGGGTCAATAATTTTAACATATAGTTACCCATGTTGTGTAGGTAAGAAAGGGAGAGAGATGTTCACATTTTCTAATTTTAAGGAACTGTCTGTGCGTGTGTGTGTGTATGTGTGAGAGAGAGAATACCAATTATGAGAGATAATTACCAATTAAGTAGTTCTCTCAATAAAAAGACACGTAATAAGAAAAATTTCCGTGATTATTCTGTCTGTAAGCCGAGAAAATTTGTCCTCAACCATTTTGAAATTTAGTAGCAACTCGTCATTATCCTCATCTCTTGCTCCTTTTTAGGATGCCTATCACCTAAGATCTTGCTTTTGTTTTCTCTCAATTATTGAAAAACTGTTTACTCCCTCCCGTCCATGTTAGGTCCAAAAAGGAGCCTTAATCTTTATGAATTCTGGGTGCCGGGGCATAGAGGCTGGTGATGGTTCTAACCTTTTATCTTCAGCAAGGATTTGATGCTCTCAAGACTTACAGTCATTAATGAGTCAAGCGGTCTATTATGGCAGAAGCAACGGCCTCCACTCTTGCTTTCTTTACGGATAATTGTAGAACTGAAATTTTTTCGATCTCATACAATTGTGTTTGGTCACCCTTTCGAATCTGCATTTCAGTGATCCCTGTGGAATGTTCAATCTTATGTTACCATTGTGTAGCCTGATCTGTAGTTGTAATCCTCACTGTACATTACTGAAACGCACTCACGCAGACGTGGTATGCTTCGCGTGTGATATTTGGAAGTCGCCTTTAAATATTTTCTTTATTTGTGTTTGTTACAACTGTTTTCTTCGTCTGGTTTCTCATACACTTCTTCACGTGCTTTCACCATGTTATGAACACGTTGGTCCTTTGTTAGTTTGTTTTTGATGCATGGAAATTATGAATATGTTCAGCCCAGTTTGTCTCAGCCTGGTGTGTGTGTGTGCGCGTGCAAGTGCATGCTTGCTTCTGTACGTGCACGTGTGATGTGCATACTCATGGCACTGAATGTTGAGTCCATCTGCTGGATGATTTCACATTCAACTGAGCTTCTGATCATCAAAGGAATCTGAAGGTGACATCCGTAGCTAGCAGGAAATTTCAGCCTAAGTTCAAACTGGAGTCTGAATCTCTATGACCATTAACTGAGGTTGGACCCCTTATATCTTAACCAATTCACACCTCTATCGAGGGGGCCTATGTGATCCAAATATCTCGAATTTGCAGCCTAGCTTAATTAGTGAAGCACAATGTTTCTGGGCTTTAGATATTCTTGTAAATGGGGAGGGTCTCTGCTGTAATGTGGGGAGTCTGGGGTCTCCGCCGTAATGCGGGGAATCGGGGTTCAACCGTTCAAGTTCTTCCTCTGTCTAAATAGAAATTCTTTAAGTCACAACCTTTTATACTCTTGTGCAGGAAATGATTACATGGGTTAATCGTATCTTAATGTACCTTTAAATCTACTTTCAGTTTACACATTTTTTTTTCTCTCTTAATTTTGAATTGGATTCTCATCGCCTGAGAGTCTAATGTCAATTGGTTCTTGGGCTGCTGTAGTAAGCATATGGAAATGGATTGTTACTCCAACGAATCTGTTTTAGCAGCCGCAAAATTTTGTGCTTGGAGAATTCAATTCAAAGGGTGAAGATGAAGGAATTCGTCTAAGGATGAATTGCCTCCATATGAAGATGTGCAAGGAATCCAATTCACACATCAAATTCGCCCTTGCATTTGTAAAGGGAATCATTTAGCCGCTCCAGTGGATCTAAATGCTGCACTGAATCCGTATTTCATCTTTGATTCACCTGCCTTCACATGAGATATGAACAAAAGATTCTCTCTCTTTCTCTCTGTGTTTGCCACTTGGGGCATGGACATCATCAGTGCTGACTCAGCAAACCCTTAAACTAAGGGTGTTCACGGGTCTATTAGAACCGAACCAAATCGACCGTTTGGTTCAGTTTGGTTCTAAGAGGAAAACTTATCAATGGTTTGATTTACGGTTCTAGTACTGGAACTAAACCATAAGAACCGAACCCAATATAACCAAGTATGTGGTTGAATTTAGTCCCGATCACGAATGAGATGAAGGATAGGTTGAGTACTATAAAAATCATTGTTGGGTACCAAATAAAATATATCTTTTATAGTCTTTTGGCTAAGAACAAGTGTAATATTTGTTCTTATGAGTTTAATATCTATTAGTTGGTCATTGACCACATGATATTAAATAAAAAAAGTATTGCCTTTTTGTTTAATTATAACAAGAACGGTTGTTCAGAACTGAACCAAACCGGAACCATCGGTTTGATTCAGTTCAGTTTTGAACATGTCACGGTTTGGTTCGGTTCTCAAAACACCAAGAATCGCTAGTGGCGGTTTGGTTCGAAGTTGAAGCAGAACGGAACCAAACCGAACCGTGAACACCCATACGTTAAACCATGACGACCGTTGGCATTAGACAGTTCCGGAACCTCAACTGAATCGAATCGAAAACTGTAACCAAACCCAGGGGCTATGGTTCGTCTTTGCATGCAATTGGAACTGGATCTGATGGTTCATTATCCCATTTGTTTTTACCTCCTCTTCTTTTTTTCCCATACCGAAACCATGACTGAAATTGATGGTGGTTCGTTCTTAGCGATTCATGGTTGCCGGAAACCTGCCGGATTTGTAGTGTCGGTATTTTGAAATAGTTCCTACGTGGTTTGCCACAAAGCTCTCATCATGCGAAAAATCGTTGCTTTCCTGCAAAAGTTATCGGGAACGTCATTCTGCACTTGCTGTCCTCCGCTGCGCTGCCGAAGAGCGAGACACCGAGAGTGGGAATGGGTTTTCTACGAATATAGAGATTCCCCACTTGGAAACAATCCGTTTTAATGCGAAATTTGATGAATGATCATTGTAGAGTTGTATCAATAATACACAGCATGCGCCACGATGCGGTTTTTGCTCTTTCTTTCTTCAATCACATAAAGGATCGAGGTTTTGCTCACAATGTTGGTACCTAATATGGAGACGGTTAAGATTTTCTGTGGGTCAGGTTTGGAGCAAAAACTACATCGATTGCTGAAGGAGCTCATTTGTTCGTCAGAGAAATTGGGTTTTGATCTTTGGACAGTTTCTGAAGAAGCCTTGATGAAGGATCATGACCGTTCATTTGGTTTTGTTAATCTCGTTGATGTAATAGTCAAGCTTTATGCTGATAGCGGTATGATTGACGAACGGGTTCAGCCCTTGTTACTTGCAACTAGTTGCGGATGTTTGCATCGTATGCGAACTTGCAACTTCTCGATTAACTTTCTGATCAACTATGGAAAAAATGGAGGTAGCAAAAACCGTATACAACGAGCGAGCAAGAAATACGTCTACAATCATGGCAAAATCTCTCTCCAAAGAAAGGAAGTTGGATGAAGCACTTGATTTATTGGGAGAATTTGAGGTAGCTGGTGTTGTTCCAGTTGTCTTCGCAAACAAGGAAGCTAATATCAGGTCTTGTACATAACATAGTGTATATCAAGCTATCAACAACTTGTGCATTTGGACATTAGACTTATCATCTCCTTCACCTACTCAATTTGACCACTTTCGTAACGAGTGTAGATACAAACTTACATTCACCAATTTTAAATTTTTTGGAGATATAATCGATCTCTCTCTCTTGACTTAGGCATAAGAGTTCAGATTCTCTCTCTCAAAAAATCTTTATGTCGAGGATATAGGATGCTCCCCCCATATCCTTCATTTCAAAACTAAAGTTTAACCATGACTTGGTTTTGACAATCATCTTATTGTCATTTCAGTCAATAATATGTTATTTACATATAAGGATAAGATGACAAAGTGTCTCTCACTGTTCCAGATATATACATAGTGGTCAAGTTCATTAATCATAACCCAAGTTCAAGAATGATATTTTGAAAAGTTAAATACCATTGGCGAGGTAATTGTTTAAGACCATATAGGGATTTCTTCAACCTATATACTTTATTTTCTTAACATTTAACTTTGTTGCATATATATGATTTCATCTAAATCTCTATTTAGAAAATAATTTTTATATCTAACTGATGTAAATACAAATCATAATATGTTGAAATTACCAAAATAACCCTTATGGATGCAAATTTCGTAAACAGGAAAATATGTCTCAACATAATCCATCCCCTTTTGCGAAAAACCCTTTCCACCAACCTCATTTAAAACTTGTTAATTGTTCCATCGACCTTATATTTCTTTTTGAGGACTCATTTACAATTTATAACTTTCATTCATTTAGGCAAATCAACCAATTATCAGGTTTTTCTTAATAGATTTAATTTCTTCATCCATAACTTTTTCTCAGTCTACTGATTCAGATGAGTAAATAGTCTGCCGATATGTTAAGTTATCGATCAACTCATCTAAATCCACCGAATTACACACTTTTAATGCAAGGTAAGTATGATACTCCTTTAAGTAGGACGGTGTGATCCTAGGTCTTTTATGTTCACTTAAAGTTTTGTTTTGCTCAAAAACATCATATATGAGTTTAAAAGATGATTTATCTAGATATACTAGATCGTAAACATACTCATCTTAATTTTCAAGGATGTCATTCTTAATATCCTATAGAAATTCAACATTCTTACTCTATATGAGTTCATGATCCTTGTAATAAAACTGATATCCCTTAGATCCTTTAAGATATCTAATAAATACACATCTTAAGGACCTGCTATCTAGCTTATCTCTAGACTCATCAAGAATATTCACATGAGCAATAGATTCACACCTCTTTAAATGACTTAAATTTAGTTTTCTCCTAAACCACATCTCATATGGTGTAGAAAATAGAACTTTATACGTTACTTTGTTGATAATATACATAATTGTACTTATCTCTTCTCTCCAAAATACCTTTGGTAAAGATGTATCTATCAACATAGACCTTGTCATATTAAGTAAGGTCATATTATACTTTTCTACTACACCATTTTATTGTGGTGTCTTGGGCATTGTGTTTTACTTTAGAATACCAAAGTCATTGCAAAATTTTAAAATTTTTGTAGAGGTGTACTCTCCACTTCAATCTGATCTCAAGACTTTGATTGTATGCCCGAGTTGGTTCTCAACTTCCTCCTTATATTCTTTAAATGCTTGAAGTGCCTTAGATTTATGTGGTAAGATAGATAGATATATATATATTCTCATGATGAGATCTTATCCTAAAAGGTCTACATAAATCGGTGTGAATGATTTAAAACAGTGTTGTTACTATTCTTATTTACTTAATAAATGTTTTTCTTATCATTTTATACAGGCTTCACATTTACCAAAAGTGTTTTCCTAAAATCTTGATAATAAGTGAAAATCAGATATTTCCAAACTTATAAGCCCTAGGCATTTATGACACACATTCACGTATGTTAGATGATAAATAATAGACTACTATAATTTACATAAAAAATATGTAGGTACTAATCTAGAAATTTCTTTAAGTACCTAAGAGTAATTTCAATTGATATTTTGGTACCAATTTTTTTTAGAAAAACTCTTAACTTGATTCTCCTATTTCAAAACTAACCTGGGGACAAAACAATAATTTTTCCTTTATGTCATGCCACTGTAATTTTCCAAAAACTTCAGGGGCAAACAAAAAATTTTACCCTTTTGTTCGGTTTTGTAATATTTCAAAAAGACCCAGGGCAGAAAAGTAAAATTACACTTGTTTTTTTATAAAATTCATGATTGATCGAGGGTAGAATCATAATTGTATCCCTCAATCCATATTTGTAATTTTTTTGAAAGACATGAGCGATACTATCTTTTCACATAATGACAAAATTATGAAATTTCGACTGTCCAAGGGTAAACTTGTAATTTTATAGGCCGATATTTCATAATTTTCAAAAACTACTATAGGATATTTTTGTCTTTTCATCTATTAATGGCAAAACTATCTTTTTACTTAAAAATATTTGGGCATTTTTGTTATTTTGCCCAATGTCACTTTTGTAAAATGAAAAATCGTCTTTTGGAAAACCGTGGGCGATTTTTGGTGCCTACGGTTTCAAAAGGCCATTGGCGGTTTTCAAACGTTTGAGAAGAGAGAGAGAAAAAGAGACGGGAAAAGAAAGAGGAGAGGTATAGTGAGGGGAGAGGGAGAAGAAGACGAAGTTCTAGGGCTCGCCTCTTCTACTGTTCTACTTGGGTCTCGCTGCTCTGCTTCCTGGCTGAACCTCGCTGCTCTATCTCTTTGTTCACTGGGCCTCCCTTTTCTTCGGGCCTATTTGTTTTTCAAGCCTCTATGTTCTTATATTGACCTCTCTTTCCTTTTTGTCGGAAAAACATATGGTGGTTTCTCTCTCTTTTTTTTTTTAAATTGTTTTACTTGTTTATGTAGATTCTCGACAAACCTGACTCTAATGCCAATGCAGGAGTAGATGGTTGTGCTCCAGTTCATCGCTGAAGGTCGCTAGAGTTTCAACAAAATGTGGGTCGGGCTAGAAAATGCCTTAGTGAGATCGGGCGAAGACAGAAGATGGAGTTGATTCACGGTTTTCCACAAACGACTTTCTTAGGAAAATGTTTTTTTATTTCACTATATCTGAATGTCTTCATATTTCTGTATTTCATGTACAATATTTGTAGACGGCTTCTTCTTCCTAGTTTTCACGTCTGGGCTTTTGGTTATAAGTTGTTTCTCTAATTTTAATTTATATAACTTTATACATTTACATATGTATATGTGTTTTTCATGTAACATTTTACAACGTGAGAATGATCCTTCCATATTGCGTAGATTGTTTCTTTTACAAATAGAGCTTTTTTTGAATAAATATAATAATTAATGTTTACAAAGAAAACTGAATAAGCAAGATAACACTCTAGGTGCTTCTTCAACCTCTGCTCTGAAAAGCCTTCTTCGTAAAACCTCTTTCAAGATTCTGTGCCAAGCGATTCAAGCCAAACGACGATCGCTCCAGTTGTAAACAAAACTATATTGTTATCAAGGCATCATTTAGAAATAGAGTGACACTATTTGATCTGTATCTATCTAGTGTTCAGATCCAATGCAAACCAACAAAGATCTGAGCAGTTTCTTTGAGTTTTTTCTCTCATAAGTGTTTTGAAAATCAAATGGAGAAATATAATGAATCAGATCAGATTCTTTTGTTTGCCTCTTTACTGTGAAGCTTCAAAAGTTTCTTTGAAAGGGAAAAAATTACAGTTACAACTACAACAACTCAATAAGTACAACGGAATAGTGAAAAGTCCTTTGAAGTCCATCTAATGAATAACTATTGGTTAAAGATTTAACTCTTCTAAAAGGATATGTTTTAAGAACTACTTCACTTCTGAGAGGGCACGAATCGTGAAAGGTTGTCTCTTCTTAAACTGCCTTTCATCGAAAAGTTATTCCTGTACAAAAAGTAGCAACAAATCTACATTGAGGCGAGATGGGTATTGTACGCAAATTTGATTATGTGGGATCTTAACTCACATCAACCTCCTTAAAAGAGAGAGAGGAATGAAAATAGGTTTTAAGACTTACCTCTTAAAAATTTGAATAATTTTTATCTTTTTTCTCAACAAATCTACATTACCCAAATGCATGTCGGCTCGTGTCAATTTTTTCTCAAAATATCTTTTTATCTCGACAAACAAGAGTCAATCTTTGCACTAACGATTTATTTGAATAATTTAAATAGGAAATATCTATACACTTAAAAAGATTAAGCAACAAAAGAAGGTTACTTGTTGTATGGTTGTATGTAAATTATTCTAAGATTAATTAGGTCTTTTAAAAGGGATAAATCAGGTTTTAATTTGAACTACCCAAAGACATTCGTGTTTTGAATTAATTTAGGTAAGTTTTTAGGGACATGTTATGGCTAGTTATTGACTTGGTTTTGATTGAATACCTAATGGATGAATATAAATTTAATTAGGTTGAAGTGTGGAGTATGGGTTATGAAATAATTTGGGTAATATAGAGTTAGATTTTGGTTATGGGACAACAAGCAAGGTGTTTAAACATGATTTTCTTTTGGTAATCCAATGAATTTAACAATAAAAATATAGTAGCTATAACTTTTTATTTTCACTTTCAATGAATAGGAAAGTTCATCAAAAGAATAGTAAGTTTTCTCATGCAATGGTTGATCCTTGTCTTCATGAAAAATATGATATTTTAGGAATGATTAGAATCCTCTAGCCTCTACTTAACTTGGGTTAAATTTCTTTTTGCTGCACTTAGGCTGATTGACCCTCTTTGCATAAACAATAACCAATCAACATCAATTTTGCTACTTTTGAGTTGGTTGACTCCTACTAGACATAGACCATGATCGATCAACATTGATTTTGTTGCACTTAGGACAACCAATCCCTTCTTAACATGGGCAATATTTGAACATCCTCCACCTTAGCATGAGTCTAGCATAACATATTTTTCCATTAAATATGAAACTTATCATGATCTTGAGAAAAAACTTTAAATGTGAAACTTGCCATGACTTTGAGAAAAAACTTAATCATTTCATATTAAGCATACTTTGACCCACCAACAAAATGACATTAGCATGGGTTGTCCAAAACATGTGAATTAAGTATGAGTCGAGCCATGTAGGATGATAGATGGGTTAGGGTATATGAATATAGGTTAATCAAGTAGGTTCAATGCTATCAAATGGGTGGAATCATGGGTCGACTGAACCAATCAGGTGAACCAATTGAGTTTTCAAACATAATCAATTTTTATATAAAGATATAGTATATACATAGGCTCATAATTCAGATTTTTATGCAAGCTAAATGAATGAATTCTAATGTATAAATCAATTTCCCAAAGTTTATAATTTTTTAGATCATTGAATATGTCATTAGACTTCTAACTCTCTAAAACCTTGAATACATAAATTTTGATTTATGGCTTCAAATCCATGAACATATAATTTGATTTTTGAAATTTAGAAACTTGCCATATACAAGAAGATGCCTTTTGTAAAATACATTTTCAAACATATTTATACATCAAGGGCACACACGAGCTTGCATTACCTCCTCTATGTTGATCGAGCCCAATAATACACACACACACACATATATATATATTCTATGTATACACACATATCTATCTATTCATCTATATATACAGTCTCATAGATTTCTCTAAGATTCAACTTGATGAGAGTAGGACTAGGACAATGATTCAAGTCAAATAGGTGGAGATAATTATGCCTAACAATATTTAATAATGGATCACACTAAGGAAATGAAAATTGACTTTGTGAAATTGACAAGGCTTAGGTTCGAAACCTATAAAATAAGATGCCAAAGAAGCTCAATTTAGACCTGGAAGACCCATCCTGAGCATGTGCTAGGTGGTGGGTACTTTGATCATATCATGCTTCCGTGAGGTCTTTTTAACTGGATCCGACACACTTCTTTAGTTACTTTTTACTTAAATATTCAAAATTTTTATAATCAATTCATGTGTTTTAAAAATAAATATTTCAATTAAATTTTTGAACCGAAATTAGATTTTTCTTAAAAAAATTAGGTATTTACGTAACTCATGTGAGCAGTAAACTCTAATGCTCTGGGTGAGGAAACGTATAGTTTTCGTCACGCTGAGGGTTTCAAAATTTGATGGCCCTCAAGTAGATAGGCCGATATTAGTCATTTGAGCAGAGGATAGTACCGTATCGCAAAGGAAAGAGCAAGACCACCACCTAGGAAGAGTACAAAACAGAGAGGGGTGTCTGTGGTGAATCATACTTACCTGGGCGGGGTTGATCGGCGATCAATAAGGTCGATGGCCTAGGGCAACGGCCTCCATTGCACTTTGGAGGAGCGATGTTCTACCATCTCCCCAAGTGGGAGAGTGGACGTCATAATTTGTGGTAGTGGGGGACTCGCGTTCGCGCGGCCTCCTTCAATTCTGGAACTAGTTAAGCCTCTTTTGAGTTTCAATTTTTCTCCGAACGATAATCTATCTCTTGATTGGGAACCTAATTTTGTCTATTATTTTAGTTTCGACTTTTTACTCTTATCAATCTCTATTTTCCTCCATTGTATTAGAGAGTAATTGAATATCTTGTTACATATTTTCTCTGATATTGAGTGTTGTAGGTTCTCAATTTTTGTCGATGTTAATCTTATTCGCTTTTGGTGCAATGGGGAGTCCCAAGCCTGATGCACAAACTCATGATCTGCTACTTGTGATTCGAGACCCCTAGCTTTTGTGTTGAATCTGGATTTTCTTGATATGCCCCCTTCAACTTGTGATTCGAAAGCCCAAATGCAGGAACTCATTACACTAATTCTTTGTTTTCTTTCTTCTTCAGTCATGATGAAAGCTCTAGTTCGACGTAAATGTTACCAAGTTTTTGACGGAATCCCCGGGAGGCGTAACAATACAAAAAGAAGTTTGGTAGTGGAGTGAAGTGGTGAAAGATAAAATTAAGGCAAACAAGGCATGTTATAAATTACATTAAGCTATAAATTACATTAAGCTAAAAAGACTAGTGAAACTTGAGAACCTTATAAGAAAATAAGAAAAGAAGCGAAAAAGGCTGTTAATAAAGCAAAAACCATAATTTGAAAGGATTTATATAAAAAGCTTAACTCAAAAAAAGGCGAAAGAGATATTTGTAGGATATATAAGGCTACAGATAAAAAAACTAAGGATCTTATTTTTGTTAGATGCATCAAAGATGAGAATAAGAAGATTCTAGTGGCGAATGATGATATAAAAAATAAATGTAAAAATTATTTCTTTAATGAAAATATAGTATTAACTTAGGAGAGTTAACCAAATAAAAAAAAATATATAAACCATAATTTTTATCAATGTATTAAAAAAATGAAGTCAAAGGGGCTCTTAAATATATGAAGGTTATTAAATTTATCGAACCAAACAATATTTCTATAGAAGTATGAAAAACCTTACGAGAGATGGTGCTCACTTGGTTTAGAAGACTATTTAGTGAAATATGGAGAACCAAAAAAATGTCCAAGGAATGGAGAGCGAGTACACTTATACTTATATATAAGAATAAGGGAGACATTTAGATTTGTTTGAATTATCGAGGGATCAAGTTAATGAGCCATACTATGAAATTATGATAAAGAATTATCGAACGTAGGTTAAGAGAAGTATCGAGTAGAATAGAGAACCAATTCATATTCATGCCCGACAAATTTACTATTGAAGCGATTTACCTATTGAGATGTCTTATGAAATATTTTAGAGCAAAAAAGAACTTTGACATGATATTTATTGATCTAGAAAAAGCTTACAATTAGGTGTCACGAGATTTTCTTTGGAGAATCTTAGAAAAGATAGGTATCCCATTAACATATATAAATTTTATAAGAGACATGTACGATGGTATAAAAACTTGTGTGAGAACTCATGAATGAATGACACACCCCTTTAAAGTTAATATTGGGTTGCGTCCGAGCATATTTATTTATATTGGTCATTGATGAGTTAACAATACATATTCAAGATGAAGTATCTTGGTGTATGTTATTTGTAGATGATACTGTATTAGTGGATGAGTTCAAGGAAAAAGTTAATAAGAAATTGGAATTATAAAGAGAAACATTAGAAAGTAAATGCTTCTGACTTAGTAGAACACTTAATATATGAAATGTAAGTTTGATAATTTGGTACCTTAGATCATATAGAAATTAAGATTGACACACAATGCATCTCTCACAAGGAAAGTTTTAAATATTTTAGTTAATTTTTCAAAATGAGAAAAAATTGATGGAGATGTTATGCTTAAAATTAATGTTGATTGGTTAAAATGGAGAGGGGATGAGGTATTTTGTGTGATAAGAAGGTATCATTAAAGTTAAATGGTAAATAATATAGAACAACAATTAGACTTGCTATGTTTTATGGTTTTGAGTGTTGGACAGTTAATCATCAACATGCGTAAAATATATCCATAGGAGAAATAAAGACGTTGAGATGGATGAGTGGTTACACAAGGAAATACCGTATACAGAATGAGGTTATTAGAAACTAATTGGGAGTAACACCAATAAATGATAAAATAAGGGAAAATCATTTAAGATGGTTTGGACATGTAAAAAGATGATCAAATGACATTAGATTGTGAAAATGTTGAAAAAGGAAGATGATGACTTCAAAAATGTTGGAAAGAAACTATGAAGAAAGAAACAAAGAATCCATGTCTCTGACCCCATCTAGCATGAGAAAAAGCTTAGTTGTTGTTGTTGTATCTACTGGTTTTCATATGTAACTTAGAAAGGAGAAACATATATGGTAGTATCAAACAGAAATTAGCTGCTTTGTTACCACTGAAGGTCATGGATGGTAGCCAAAGTCCTGGAGGGAGCGTGACAGAAGATACGAATCTTAGAATGTGATTGCATTTAGATATTCAAGAGTAAAAATGGAAACACAGAGCTCAAGGGCCCTCTTGACAAGAAAGCAAGCGCTTTCATGTGGAAGGAAACAAACATGTCCTACGGGCAGCTGTGGACCAATTCATGAGTGAGGTAAGGCCATGAATATCCAACCAGCTAGTGGAGTTGAACAATGTGCATGTTAATCACATCGAAATTGGACCTCCGTTCCGGGGTCTGAGAAACTAGATGGTGAACAATGCATAGGAGAGTCGTGACTCGTTGTCCCTTTCCCCTGGTTATTGTTTTGATTTTTGGAAGGCACCCAGCCCAGGCAGGGTGCCTTAATCTGAAAGGTCCTTTGCTGCTGAGAATGCAGTCTGAGCACAACGAAGTACAACTCCATCAGCTGCGGAGTCGGCCAGAAAAACCTTCAAGTTGAAGATTACAGGATTTATATCGGGTGTAGTAGGTAACTAGGAGGGGTCTGGCTAACCTTACCCGGTGTAGTACACTAACAGTAGTAACAGATTGCAGCCAAAACCATGGCGGATATGGATCCAGGTTTCATGAGTTGACTTGGAGCTTTATATTGATCGAGATTGACAAAGTCTGGCATGATCTGGACTAGGGCCCATTTCACCTTACCCAAATTCACTCATAATCTGGCCCAAATAATGAGATATCTGGATCCAGCTTGTGTGATTGCATCACACTTGTCGCAGGCGAGGCAGAAAGGTCAAAATATGAAAGACTCGAACGAATCTTTTTCTTATAATAAACGGACATGGAGCTTTTCAGAGAGTAAGTTGCGTTGTCTTAAGCATTAGAAATTCGCCCAAACTCGATTTCCTGCAATTTCTCTAAAATCTCGTTCCTCAATCATTGTGTAGTTATCTTACGCAAAACGCAAATTCAATTGGCGTTGCAGTTTACCTCAAATTTGCACCGCCACCACCCACGTAACTCGGCTCCATGTGCATGCATAAGATTCTTGCCAACATGCTTCAAAATAATTGTTTTTTAAGTTAGCCCGTTGATGTTTTACCGCTACATAAGAAGAGGTCTGCCGGAAATTTTCAGCCACAAGCCGGAAAATTTCTGATTTCCGCTAGCGATCTGTCTTGTTCTTATGAAGGTGATAGATTATAGATAGCATGCATATGAAATTATTTGGCTCGCTGATATTTTAGATTTTGAAAAGTGCATATTCCGCACCTGAACCGGAGAGCTCTGCAGTTCAGTTCTGGTTCCACGTATCGGCGAACCAAACCAAACAAAAACAAAATTGGAATAAAAACCAACTCACCTGGATTGCGGGTTTCCAGTCATTTTTCATTCAGGTTTTAAAATCCTACCTTTATTTCATAAATTTTTCTAATGGAAGCCGAAACAAATAGGAATCAGAATCAGCCTGGAAGTGGAGTAAAAAATGGACATGAAACCATAACCAGATCCGGATGCCAAGAGGGGCCAGTTCAGTCCCAGTTTCAGGTTTGGTCCGAACCTTCCATCACTACGTCGAAACTTTGGTGCCTTGTTCCGAAGGAAGTAATTGTCTTGGGGTTTGTCAACGGGTTGGATCCTACAAACCGAATCCAGCATAATCTCACTATGCAAAGTCAGGTTCGATTCTAGGAGATAAACTAAGTCAACCCGAACTGGCAATCAGGTTGTATTGCGTTTGCAAATAACGTAATAAAATTTACACGTGTATATTGGACATTTAAATCAAAATAGTTTTATTTTGACAATAAAAAGAAATTATATCCTGTTTTGGCTGCCAAACTCAATTGAATTGTTTGGGACATTAGATGTTTGCAGTTGAACCCATACCCATATCCATACCAATCTGTTTAATGATACTAGCAGTTTCTTTTTTAATTGGCAAGCTGGGATTACACAGATTCCTACCTGATGCGCATTTCCTGAGTATCGAGCTCCAGACTTTTCAAACCCGCTGGTTCTTTTAAGTCAACTCCCTAGCCATAAAACGTGTGGTTCTTTGTTCTTGGAGACCTTTAGACGCAAACCCGCGTGCCTGGACGCGTTAGTTAAATAGCAGGGCGTCCCAACACCGTTTCTCTTGGTGGGGAGTTCGATTCTCAGAAGATATGTTAGGCTTCAGCCTCTTCTTGTAAAAAAAAGTGTCTGCAATGTACGTCCCAATACAATGTATGTTAGGCGTCCCACAGCTTTAGACTCTCCCTTGCCGAAAAAAGAAAGAAACAAAAAAAATTCCTTTTAAGTATTATATAAAATTTCATGCATCTCAAGCATGCGAGACTACGTCGTTGAAGTATATGCATCTTTGATGTGCCTCTTATTTGAGGCAAGATCTATTAGTACAAAGCTTATTCGGGAGACCCTATATAGTGTTAAAAAGAATACTAAGTAACTAAAAACTTGTCTAATAATCCCTCGAAGCTCGTTTCGAGTACTCGGAAGCTGTGTTAGATCTAGAAAACCTTGTCAAACGAGGCCAATTTTGCAATGGGCCATTATTATATCCCACGGTTATAGATGAAGGCGTGTTTAGGTGAGAATACTCAAATAATTGCCCAAGGTTTTAAGCTATGAACAGTTCTTATGGTACGAATAACCAACTAAAATAAATCTTTGCTCTTAGCACGAAGAGCAACAGGTCACCTAGTTAGGAGGCTAACACAGAAGTTGAAGGTCATGAGTTTGATACGTGGGGTGTGCATCTAGCTTCAGCCTCCAGGTTAGGGTTCGCTATATATATATACTTTTAGATATTGAATTATATTTACGAATATATGACTTAAATCAAGGGCACTTGTAATTTTGTAAAAGTTTTGGGGTTGAAACTGGTAAAATCCTCATTACCTGCAGCAGAAAAAAGACTACCGAAATTACTCTTTACTTTTTTAGAACATGTGATTATCTTTTTAAAATACTTCTAAAATTTTTAAGTTATACTATGCCTGAAAAGTAAAGGGATTGCATAGCAGCATAAGGTGTGCAAGTGAAGATGTCAAAATGGGTCTGGTTTCGGGCCCGGTTTGATCCTGCAAAAATGTAGGACTGGCCAGATTATGCATATGTGGTGGAAAATGAAGAATTGGGTACTGAGACTTGTACGTATGTATATATGTGTATATGTATATATAAACACATCGTACCATAATCCAAACTAGATCAATGCAGTTCAGCAATCTCCATACCTGAACTGAACCTAATCAAACCAGGTATTTTGTGCCCTGTGGTCACCGGGTAGGATTAGGGCTAACATTGGCATCCCTGATTAGGATCGAGGCCTAATCCGCTAATGCCCCTCGACTTACTTCTTGTCTAATGTTGTTTGAGTTATGCGAGATGAAAACCCAACACGAACACGAGGAGGAAAGTTCATGTTCATGACCCAAAAAAAAACCAAAAGAAAAGAAAATTCCAAGTTTGACCTGCCTTGTACATAAAACATGACACGACGCCAACATCCGAAACCCGAGATTTCAGCATACAAACTGTATGCAAAAATGAATAGCTAGGGAATCACAATGGGGCGGGTTGGGTATGTAATTATACCTATACCCAACCACATACCAGAACCTCAATTTTGTGTCCAATACCCTCTGCATTATCCAACTTGGCAGGTATGAATTTGGGTCTTTTTTCTCTTCGAGTAACAGGGCAAGTATTGAGTGTTCTGTCTTCAAATTAATTATTTTGGATTAAAATCAAATCATTTGTAAAACTAATCCAAATAATTAAAATTCTAAGATTAGGTGGTTGAGATTTTAAAATTTCAACATCACATACTTGCACATTTATATTTTTATATGTTATTCTTATACATTTATATATTTCGGGTCGGGTACTGCTTGTTCCGTACCGTCCATGCCCGTCAAAGTGTCCAGGATTTTCTGCACCCGGGCACTACCCTAGTCAAATCAAAGCTGTTATTGTTCGCCTCATTCGGGTTGGATTAGGTCAGGTTCCGATCAGTTGCATCAATGTTGCCATCCCTAAACATGACTCAACAATCAATGTCCGTGTCCACCCAAATTAGCAAGTTTGAAAACGTAGTTTTTTTCTCAATTAAAAAAAACGCATCTTTGAAACAAAACGGTCTTCCATGGGACAGTGTTTGACTCGCATTCTCCCAAGTAAAATCAATTTTCATGCGAAAACAATTCCGTGCCTCTCGATGAAAGGAACTCCACATCATCACCATGTAATGATCATAGCCAAACGCGTTTTGACTAGCTGATTTCAATGGGAAAAAGAATCCCATCTTTCCACTCAAAATCACACAAACAGGAGAATTTTTGATATGCTTTGCTTCTCTATTTTTGCAACTCTCATGCAAACATATTGTCTGAAGAAACAGATGAAACGAAGTTTTCTCAAAGGGATTTGGCTCGCCCACATGCGATATTCTGTTGGTGGGTGAGACGAGGGGGGAGTCAATAGAAAACCTTAACTATTTGATTTAATAAAATAAAAAAAATTGTAAACACAAAGAGTAATAGCGGACCTGGCTAGGGGTTAACAAGTTGAAGGTCATGAGTTCCATACTTGAGGTGTGCATCTCACTTTGCTCTCCCCATTGTACCAAGAAAAGGAAAAATTATGATTTGTATACATCATATCGCTAAAAGAAATTTAAATGCTTAAGATGAATATTATATTTCGAATTAAGCGATCCACGTTGCTCATTTATTTGCAAGAGAGGCATTGTTCACAGGAAAAGTTTCACAAAATTATATTTTCTGAATTTTACATCTTTGGACATCTTTTTTTATCATTTTATAAAAGTCTTGATGTTTTCATCATTAATTAAATAGGCACCAAGGGTTTCTATTGTCAATCAAATAGGAACCTCACTTTTACTATGGTGAGGGTTTTACCTTTTCATAGCCAGTCCAGATAATGGAGGAGACTTCAGTTAGGTCGCGAACGACCAGATCCTTCTTATCCTTTACCATATATGCATCTGGTTATTGAATATTTAGGAAAAATTCAATTACTCGATTTTAAGTTACTTTCCTTCCCCCTTAATTAAATAAGACAGAAGTAACAAGTTCGTCCTTTTGGTTATCTTCAAAAAATATCTTGAATATTGCTTTCAAATGACACTGAATTTTCCTTAATTAATTGTCAACAGTTCATGTCACACCCGCTCGGGTCGCGACCACGACCTGGCCCGAGCAGATGCCACGTGGCCGTTTCTCACGCGGGCGTGATAGTGAGTAGAAGTTAAATACAATACTGATTTAATTTAACTCAATAAAATGTCTAATTGAAATAAATATTTATATCAAAGTTCTAAACAATACGCCCAAAATGGTGCAGGGCCCACCTGACAATAACCTCGAATAACAAGATTTTCTAAACCGTTTAATACTTATCATACCATCTAAAATAAAAATGCAGTTGTATCCAACTCTTACTCTGCTTCATGCGCCTTAGAAGTGTTAGCTTGAGGACGAAATGTAAAATAATAGGGTGAGCTCCTACACATAGCTCACTAGGGAGGTTATACGTCTTTAAATAAAATTCATATTAAAAGCATGAATAATTTCACAATCATTTCATAACAAATTATAGTTTATCTTTAAATCATAATCTCAAATTTATACACACACGCATACACACATCATTAGTTACGATAATTACAGTCCATACTGTGTCTGCCTCAAAGGCCACGAGAGTCATCCGACCCTCCATAACGTGACCTCTGTAACCTTGTACACGACGGTAACCACGTCGACTCTCACGACAAAGTGTCCGGGAACACACCTTTTATTCACCCTAAGCTTGATCGCCCGAGGGACTTGTAAGTCTCTAGAGACCCTACACAACCCACACAAGTACGACTCATATATTCACACATCATTACATTTCTAAAACCAATTATAGTTTATCACAATTACAAATAATATTCAGATCCATAAATATCCAAATCCAAATCGGTACAATATTTAAATACCATATTCACACAACACATGCATATCAAAACATGCGCTTTATCAACTAATGTCATAAACACATTTTATTTCAAAAGCATATCAAATAACCCATAATTGCGAACATCATTTCATAAACATCAATAAAATATTTATCAATCATGCACATTTAAATCCATCTAAAATAGAAAAAATCACTTCTAGCATGATTATATAAAAGAATGCATAATCCCCTACCTCAAGGAGGGCTAAGATCTAATTATCAAATCGTTGAGTCACTCTAATCACCTTCAAATCCTCCAATTTTAATCTCTAAATAATTATAAATAATTAAAATATTAATATTTATTTAACTATAAATCCAACGCAACAAATCGTATTAAAATCAGAACTCAAATGACCCTAAAATCACCCAAAATACAATTTGAATCCGTTTAAGCTATCTTGGATCCGAACTGATACCTGAATCCATATTCGATCCAAACTGAGTGACACAGTATGTAGTTTGTGTCACTATGTCGATACAGAACCTGCAACTACTGACACGGGTCTTGTTTCAGACCCAAAACTTATTTCAAGACCTAACCCAAACTTGACCCATTTCCGACACAGAACCCGACACAAAACTTATTTCTGGCCTATTTTGGCACAAACCTATTTCTTAACATGTGACACGAGGACACAACATGAATCCGTGTTGGTTCAAGTTATTTCGGATACGAGACGACACAAAAACGAGACACGCCTAAAAGGGGACGGTTCTCTTGGTTTTTCAGCATCAATTTTCCTAGTTTCGACGACGACTAAAGCCAACGATGGTCCCCAACCGACCGCCTGCCCCTCCTCTTCCAATCTAACCCATTACCGGACATCGGTGGTGTCGTTTTCGCCGAAAAACTCTATGAAACAAGATGTTGCAAAAATTGAGAAAAATCCGGCGAATCAAAACCGTTTCCTACCCAAATCGATACCCACGATTTATGCAAACCCGCCAAAACCCTTTGTTCTACCTCAGTGCTTCAACCCAATCCCAAAACGATGATCATCAACCAATTTTTCATGAAGAATTGAGAAAAAACGGAAATTTGAGAAATAGTTAGGAACTCACCAGATTCTTGCCAATTCCTCATCGATGCTTGGTGTTCTCGCGCGGCTTGCCCAGTCCATCTCGATGTTGCCCACCATGGAGGCCCCTTTGAAGCCCTTTCAGAACCAATAACGGTCCGGCACATCAATGGGCTGCTATTGCTGTCTTGTTGTGCAACAAGACTGTGCAGTAACGCTCGGGCGTTAATGTTTCTTGTCCAACCATATTCGGATCCAAACTGCCTGACCCGCTACAGTTGAAATCTTCAAGAATTAGCAGTTGATTTGTCTCAAATGTAGGATCACTGACTCAATCAATCCCGACACGATCGGACATGACGAAATCTATTTTGAAGAAAATATCATCCACTTGAAAATCAACATGAATCCAGCCGGGGCCATGACACATCGGTCAACACTTGGTATTGGCTCTTACATTTAGTTGTTAGAAGTTGTCTTAAGTTGTAACCAAGTTTACTTTACAGAAGATTTAGATCAGGTTCATCTTTGTCCTCATGAAGAACTTTTTCTTTGTCTTGGTTTTCCTTTTTTACTTGTACCAATAGGGAAACTTGACTAATGTAAGGAACTATCTTTGCATGAGTAGTATTAAGCCCAGATGAGAGAGGAGTGTGTATTTTATGTAGTGGACGACCAATGTAAAACTTTGTCGGATCTTAAGACATGCTCATATTTTGAGTACAAATGCACCCGATCTCATCCGAACTCCTAAGTGAAGCATGCATACCCAAGAATAGTATTAGGATGAGCGATCTCCTAGGAATTCCTTGTGTCACTTAGTGCACGAAAAGGCTTGGTGCCATCTTTCTCGTATAATGAGGAGCCCAAAGCCAGATGCATGACCTGAGTATCAAACTAATAACCTTCAACTTGTGAGTTAATTCCATAGACAGGAGAGCTATGGCTCGTTGTGCCCTTTTGCTCACTTAATTCATGTGATACGCTGCTGAGCTTCTCTATAATGTATTTCATGAATATGTGAAAAACTTGAAGTTATTAATTTATCTTCTTTGAATGGTTACTTTTGTTAGTGGTCGATGAGGAAAAAACTTAATTGAGGGAAGGTCACGAACTCGATATCCGTGGTGTGCATCTCTCTCTCTCTTTCTATATATATATATATATATATATATATATATATATATATATGTGAACCAGAGGACCCCTGCTTTCTGGTTCCACTCCACCTATCCGGAAACCAGACTGGAACTTAGAACCAAAATGGGTGTTCCTGAGTCCCTTTTCTTTTCCAGCTTTAAAAACCTCACCTTTGTTTCATGAAATTTTCAATAACAAACAACATTCATTATATAAAGAGGCCACTGCCAACTCGTCTTAAGTTTAGAGAAATGGGGTCCACTATTCAATATATACAGAGTCAAGAGGGCGTGAGAAATGGGGTCCACTATTCAATATATACAGAGTCAAGAGGGCGTGTTGACCTGCTCATGTGCGTATGGGCCCACCTCCTTTCTTAATGGTTGATTATTCTCTTTCTTTCTTTTTTGTCCTTTGTTTTTAAAAAAAGAGGAGAGAGAGAAAGAGAGAGATGGGAGCATATGGTTTGAACTGGTGATTTGGTTTTAATCCGTTGTCAAGGGATTAAAAATTGTAACTGAACCGATTAGATTTTCAGTGCAAACCGGTCATTTCTATTCTTGAGACAAGAAGGAGCCACATAAGAAATTGGCATAAATGAGCATTTAATATATCTGTATTAAATAATGTTAATTTTTGTGAAGTTTGATACGAGAAGGTGTCTAGTAACTCTCAATTTATATATATATATATATAGAAGTGTGAATATAATAAAAATGTTTTATATATGGATAATTCTTTTATAGATTTATTTGATTCAAATATGTATTTTTTACTATTTATTAAGCATAAAGTAGCAAACATTTTAGATTCATTGCGCGCCTATATATATGCATGTATTCTGCATAATCCCAGTTACCCTGACCCTGGGCAGCTACGTCACAATGAGAAAAAAGTCAGCTTCCAATTATATATGGCTCAATGGTTTCAACCGGAACCTAACCAGGTTAAGAACTGCCAAAACGAATCTAATTGTGGACACCCCTGGTTCAGTTCTGGTTCCACTTTTTATAAAATACTGGTGATTCAAAATTTCGATTGAACCATGACCAAACCAAGAACCCCTGCCGTGGTGGACTCGAGAGAGGAAACATATGGTAGGAAAGAGTGCTGCTCTCTATTTTATATCATTCTTATTATAAATGTTTTTTTTTTCTATTAAAAAAGTTTGTATTCGAATTGAGCAACTTGGTAGGTTGATGCTGTATTATCTATTATTATTAATAATAATGGAAATGTTTTATTTTCTCCTCAAAAAATGAATAAATAAATAAATGATTCATGTATAAAATCCATAGGTTGCGACCAAACCGTGGGGCATAAAAAAGAATAGGAACAAACGGCCACCACAATTTAGAAAGAAAAAAAGACACTGGCACACAGGCTTTTTAAATGAGGGACACCAACCTTGGCTCGTTAAATGTCTTTTACCCCCACATTTTGTAATCTCCTCTCTTTCTCTCTCCCTTTGTTATTTGAGAGAGAGAGAGAGAGAGAGAGACGACGACGGCTGGATTTGTCTGCTTAACGTTAGAGAGCAGAGAAAGAGAGAGATTTGGAGTGTTGGGATTTTTTTGCTTCCGACGACGATGGATTACTGTGCGGTGACTTCGATCTCCCGGTGCCCTGTTGCTGGTTGAGAGAGTGGTCGGAGTCTGAGTCAGTTGACGGCTTCTCTCTAGAGAGAGATTAGGGGTGAGGGAAGAGAGGGTTTTGGTGGTGGTTTTCAGGAAATCACCATCTGTTCCCTTTCTCGAGTTTTCTGATTTGGGTTTTGCATTTTTCCTTGTGGCGGCTTTTGGGCTTTTGAAAGAGTGAGGATTTTTGCGTTCTGCGCCATGGCTGAGGCTGCGTATTATGCCTCGAAGAAGACGGACGATATCTGCGAGGAAGTTTTCGGAGAGGTAAGATTTCTCTCACTTTTTCGTCCCGTTCCCCTTCTTTGTTATTTATATCTGTTTTCGTTGGCATTTTCAAGTTTTTGTGGGTTTTTGGTTTTATGGTACCCGTTGATGAAACTGCACACGTCTTCCTCTTCCTGTTTCGGAGGAGGGATTTATGTTTTTGAAATCGGTGTCTTTTGGGAATTCGATTTTAAGAGGAAAGCAAGTTCCTGTGGTCAGTTTTGTTGTTCAAGGTGTTATTGGGACTTTTTTTGGATCCACCAATCTTTATAGTGACTAATTATATTAAGGGACTTCAAAAGAAGAAGCAGAAAAAAAAGTATCTAGCATTTCCCCTTTGTGGGTGTCTTTATTATTTACTTTGAAAAATATTTGATTTTTGGTAATTTGTTTTAAAAAAATCTAGTGCTTTTAGAATATTTGAATCATGCTCTCGATACCTTTCCCTGGAGCAATCTCGATGAGTTACAAATAGGAAGCTAATGTTTGTGTGCAATTGCGTTATGTGATACTGTAGCTTGGTAATTTAGGATTCATCTTTTACTTGTATGGTTATTATGACTGTATTTGCGATGTTGAATTGGGTACGTTGCTGAAATAATACAACAACTAAGCCTTTCCCCGTACTAGATGGGGTCGGCTACAAATAAGGTCTTTCCTTGTGTGACCACTCATCCATCTCAACATCTTCATTTCTGGTGCAACATACGTTGCTGAAATAATATGAGATTTTAAAAATTTACCATGGCTGCCTGCTTGGAAGGTGAGGATTGATCGTCTGTTTGACTTTGTTTTTAGTTAACATCTGATCTGATGTTTCAATTCTAATTGACAGAATGCATCACGAGCCGCAAAGAGTTTGTCCAGATTGAAATGTATTTTCAGAGGATTGGATTTCAAAGCTATTCTCCTTCTGTTTGTTGGTGTTCCTATATTTGTGTTGGTGCTTTTCTTGCACGGGCAGAAGATCACATATTTCCTACGGCCTATATGGGAATCTCCACCCAAACCATTTCACATCATCCCCCATTATTATTATGAGAATGCATCAATGGAGCACCTCTGCAAGCTTCATGGATGGGGAGTCCGCGAGTCGCCAAGACGGGTCTTCGATGCAGTTCTTTTCAGCAATGAAATAGACATGCTTACCATTAGATGGAAGGAGCTTGATCCTTATATATCGCACTTCATCCTTCTTGAATCAAATTCCACTTTCACAGGAATTCCAAAACCATTTGTGTTCCAAAACAACTGTGATCAATTCAAATATGTTGAATCCCGACTAACCTATGGTACCATCGGTGGAAGATTTCGGAAGAAGGAAAATCCTTTTGTGGAAGAGGCGTATCAACGGGTTGCAATTGATCAACTTCTCAGGATTGCAGGCATAGAGGATGATGATCTTCTGATCATGTCCGATGTTGATGAGATTCCAAGTAGACACACAATCAATCTTCTGAGATGGTGTAATGATGTTCCTCCTATTCTGCACCTCCAGCTTCGGAACTATTTATATTCATTTGAGTTCCTGCTTGATTATAACAGCTGGCGTGCCTCAATACACAGATACAAATCTGGTAAGACGAGATATGCACATTTCCGCCAGACGGATTATATGTTGGTGGATTCAGGATGGCATTGCAGCTTTTGCTTTCGCCATATCAGTCAGTTCATATTCAAAATGAAGGCATATAGTCATGTAGATCGAGTCAGATTTGCCCACTATTTGAACCCATCAAGAATCCAGGATGTTATCTGTCAAGGGGCAGACTTGTTTGACATGTTGCCCGAGGAATACACCTTCAGGGAAATCATTGGAAAACTGGGACCTATACCAAGTTCATATTCAGCAGTTGATCTTCCATACTATGTCATAGAGAATGCAGATAAATACAAGTTTCTCTTGCCTGGTAATTGTAAAAGAGAAAGTGGCTAGTCTTACAGATAAGGTTGCCATAGGTTTTTGCATTACTTTCCCACATTGCTTGTTGCTTGTGCAAGAGGGTTTGACAAAACGGAAAGGATCCGATACTTGAATGATCCTGTCTTCCGGAGCATAGACAATTCTTTGCAGAGAGGTACATGAATGCGGAAAGTTTTAGAATTTTCTATTGGTTGGAAGCTTGTGTTTTTGCCTGCTCTGTACAATACTGCTTGTAATGATCATGTAAGATGATACCCGTTCGATCCGAGGCTGTAACTCTTGGTATGATACTGATCAGGATAATTGTGTAATGCTTGGGCTTGGTTACAACCTCCAGGCTAGCTGTCTTTGGGCTTTGTAACTACTTTTTTAACTACTGCAACTTTGTGTTCTGATTTCTTTCATTGTTTATATTGATTCATGAAGAAATTGGGAATTTAGTGCTGTTCGGTGAGTACCTTGTTCATTGGTTTGTTATTTCCTTCTTAATTATATCTTATTACCCCTTTGCAGAAGTATGGTGTTGGTTAACTTGCTTTTATGTTTGATTAATCTTATCATCTGCAATGCCTCTTGTGAAAAGGTCTCCTTGCTTGATGTTTCATCGTACGTCCTTGTCATATTTAATTTGTAGGCAGTATAACAGTTATAAGTATTCTGTATTTAGTAATTCTGAAGGTTTATGTAGTTACTCCTATATTTCTATTTCCTTCTTTCTGATAAGTGTGTTAGGGTTGTGGAATATGGTCCTTCGAACTTCCTTCGTGCAAAATTAGTTGTTCAGGTTCATGGTTTCTCTGTCAAAATTAAATGTGTACTGCCAGGATACTTTCCTTTCTTCTTGGAGAAGCAAAGAGGGTAGTTTTAGATAATTGACTAGTTGCGAGAAGTTGTCAATTTGGTTTACTATTTTGATGGAGTATACTCGCCTTTTTATTCTGCGAATTGGATTCTTGATATTTGTTGAACAAAGCTTGTGAAGGAGAGAACTGGATTTGAGAATCAATTCATGTATAGATGTTCCAGTTCTCGATTGCCCTAAAGAAAAGAAATGACTAGAGAATGTGTAAAATGGGAGGGAGGGAGGTTCAGAATCTATACTTGAACTGTGTAATTGAAACTTGCCATTACAGAGATATCCAACTGTTTGGCCCTTTTCTCGAGAACTTGCTCCATCAATCAAACTTCTTTGATTCATAAGAAAGTGTTAGAGCATAGTTCAGAAGCTCAAGATCAACTTGACTGAGGCTCAAGTAAAAATCATCTGGAGTCTTAAAATGGTGTAAGCTGCACAGATAAAATTGTAACAAAGTTTGGCTTATACAAGGTGGGTGGAATGTAATGATTAGGGAACTTTGTGTTTATGTATAATACTTAGGGAAACTTGTCTCAAAATATAAATCCACATTATCATGCATGAAAAGCTTAAACTTCGTGTGTACTCGAAGAATGCTTGTTGCACCTTGTGTAGGACATGGAGATATCTCTCCTATTGATCTCTAGTTCAATCTTGTAAACCTCCGTTACCCTCTCTTTTTTGTTGTAAACCACTGGTATGCGAAAGTGGTCAGCCCACTATGGGGGTAAAGCCCTCGAATCAGTGGTTTTCTCCATTCACAAGATTCCAACTAGAGACCTTGCTTAAGGGGAGCAAGTGCAAACCACTTGAACCAACCAAACGTTGGTTCCGTTACCCTTTCAACATTAATTGCTCAAAAGTATGTGTTATAAGCAGGGATGGTAATCACGCTCCACCAAAATTCCTCGATCCAGACACATGACTCATGTCCTGTGGCATAGTTTACTATAGCATATGCAACTCTATTGTAGAGCCTGAGAACATATTTGGCTTCAAATCTATTAAACCAGCTAGCATAATTAAATATGTCCCTCAATGAATCACCTTCATATAATCTGTCTTCTTCCACTTTATTGATCGCTTTGCTGGCTAGTTGAGCATTCTCTTTGATGATTATATTTTGATACCCATGTTGCCACTCAAATATGAGTCATTTTATAGCTAATAGCTTTCCTATGTAAGAGTGCATTGTACCTTCCAACTGTATGGTTTTCTCGGTTTTGAGGTTCCCTTATGGCAAACCCAGGCCAATCTTATTCACTTATCGCACTTCTACATAAATCAACATTTACCTTAATATATCCTGCAGGAGGAATTTTCCAACAATTATCATTCAGAAGTGTATGAATTTAGAGATCCTTCCTGAACATTATTTCTATCTGCTCAAATTTTTATACCATGCCTCGTGTAAAATAATATTGGGATTTTGATTCTTTCTCTAATCATATTCCGGTGATGCCATAACTTATACGAGCAGATAATTAAGAGAGCATTTTGATCCTCATTGAGACTTTTGAGTTCTGCCTCTAGCCATTTAATAAAAGATATGCCATGGATTGCAACTTACCCTGTATAGGAACCGGCATCGTGGAAGAAGAGTATGGGCACTCCTTGATAATATGATCAATCGATGTTTCATTCACATTGCATAATAAACATGGCATATCACTTTCTATATCTTTTTTAGTCAGATTGTTCTTGGTAGGGAGAACATTTCTACTCATCCTCTACAAGAATATCTTAATTTTTTGCGGCAATTTTAATTCCATATCTGCTTCCATTACTTAGTCATCAGCTCTAGTTGTCGATTTTTTTATTACCTGGAACCCCTTCTTGAATTCTCCTTTGGATTGTTTGGTTCCACAGTAACTTATATCAGCTCTTTACGATATAGTCTCCTTTATTATCTAGCAACCAATAATAGCCATCTTGGTAACTCTTTATCACTTAATGATATGTTCTCTATAGACTTACCTTCGTGCTCCAAGAATGGAGAATCAATTAAAGATGACTTTCATTGTTGTTGAATCAGTGAGGTGATCTAACCGTCTTAATATTGGAATTGAGATTTGCTAGTCCTACAATCGAAACCCTTGTGATGTTGGGTGCCACTGATCATGCCATATATCTATGCTTTCACTCTTTCCCACTCTCTTTAATAATCCCATCTTGAGCATCTTCCTTCAAAAATACTATACTAGGTAAAGGGAGGTTTCGTATCCATTCTGGCCTGCATGAAAATATTAGCTTCAAGTATCTCGGACATAGGGAATTAGGGTGTTGTTGAGAATTCTCCATCTCTGTTTTGCTAAGATAGCCAAATTAGATGCTTGTAGATCCCCGAAAGCCAAGTCCTCCCTCCCATGCCATCCAATGAATATTCCCTTCATTCACCTTGTTTCCCCACCAGAATCTTGCCGTAATTTGCTCAAGTGCATGACAAAGAGATGAGAGGAGTCTAAAGTAACTCATTGTGTATGTGGGTAAGGCACTAGCAACGGGTTTTATCTTTGTTTCCTTCTAGTTGAAAGTAATTTCTCTTTCTAACCTTGTCCTGTTTCTGCAATCTTTCTTCAAGTGACTAGAGCATAATTTTTACACCCCTGCTATCGTGGGAAGTTCAAGGTACTTCTTTGAGAATGTTATGTGGCTGATTCCGCTCATGACCAATATTGCTTCTTTTGTAGAAGCCTACATATTAAGATTGAAGAGTATTGATGATTTGTTGTGGTCTAATTTTTCTTTCGTACTCTTTAAGCATCATGATATTTTTCTCAAACCAGCCATTAAAAATTCTTTCTAAATCCTTGTGACGAAACAACTCGAAGAAATTAAATTTGTTCCATGTTCTGCGATCAGTCTTCCCATAGCCATCATATTAAAAGGTATGTTCGTAAGGGTTCTTGGCATCATGACTTGTTTCTCCATTGTCTGCATATACAATTAGGGTTGCCTCATAATGAGAGGGATTTGCATCACTCGTTATCTCGTCTACCATCATTCGTGAATCGATCCTAAACATTGTCGCAACAAATCACTGCATCATTCCCCTCGATTTGATGTCGTTCTCTCCCTCATTCTCCTCCACCATCACTTTCGTTCTTGGCAAGGCCGTTCATTGTTCCTTTCTTCCTCAATATGCCTGAGAAAGAGACAAACATGCACATTACCGGACCAAAAGGACGAACTTTTTTTATTGTTTTCATTATTATTATTGTTGTTGTTTTCCTTTCTTTTTTTATAAGAGGTGGTCGAAGCCTAACACACTCATGCATGTTGAGAGTCGAACTCCCCACCAACAGTAACAGTGCCAGAGCGTGCGTCCTGCCGTTGAGCTAACGAACGTTCTGGGTGCTGTTGTTTTCCTTTTAGTTCCACAAAATACAGAATATGTGTTCCAGATCTCTTTCTCCTCCGTGGAACTGTGTTTTGGTACAATGGGGAGGTCTAAGCAAGATGCACGCCCCCGGGTGCGAACTCATGACCTTTAACTTGGGAGTAGGCCCCCTAGCCAGGTCTATTAATGCTCCTTGTGCTGTGTGGAATATTATGTCATGCAACATAATTTGTTGATTCCATGGAAGATGTTCGCATCTTTAGGAGTTGGACATGCCAGCAGAGTAAATACCTATGTTAGGTTATTGGAATCGGATTCTTTGTGCTGGACGCGGAGGTGGAAATTGTAGGGCAAAATTAATGCATTTGTGCTCTGTCCTATTTTCAAATTTGAAGTACTCTTCCTGCTTAACGTGCAATTACTTGGAGCTGGCCATTCTCGCATCTTAAATAGTTACAGCGAATAATTTGTCTTCGACATGAATAATCATGTCTGGACAATATGTTACACGGGTCAAGACATTGATACTGAATGATGCTAAAACAGTCATGATGTTCCTGAATAAATGCACTACAAAGGTAGGAAATGGCATGCATTTCATTAAATTGGAATTATATATATACAGAGAGAGAGAACCTGCTATATGCTAGCTTATCCTAACAAGTTTCAACAATCCAATTTCAAAGATCAATGCTCAGATTTGAAGTAAAAAAGAAAGAGTACACATGTGAATCAAGGACACTTATAAATGTGTTAGTTAAGATTGAATAGTTAAGACTTGATTAAATGTGTTAGTACATAAGTATGCTAGTGTTTTTATATATATTTGTAAATGCATAGATTAATGATGGAGATTTCAATTAAAAGTAAAAAACACTAGGTACACTTTTGTACATTGTATCTAATGTACCTGCCTTTTGTTTTATCTTCTCAACTATTCATTTCAAACATCAAATAGTGGATATGTTTATATAGGATTATGCATTTAAAGGTATTTATGTATATGTGTATTTGACACGATGCATTGTTGTCCTTTGAAACATCCTTTTAAATATCTAAATTATATTCATGCAAAAGTAAAGAAAATGAATGAGTGCATACTGTCACAGGCAATGCAACACACACACACACACACACACACACACACACACACACACATATATATATATATATATATATATATATATATATATATATATATATATATATATATATATATATATATATATATATATATAGAGAGAGAGAGAGAGAGAGAGAGAGAAGGCATCTTATCTACATAATGAACTTAGGTGCATAATCTTGCTAAAACATTTCTACCATTCGATCTTGGAGATCGGTAGGGGAGACTCAAATCACTTTGCATTTAGTGCACTAATGTGCATTAATTGTAAGTGTATGAGTATAATAGTACATTTGATTTGAATCTTTACCGTAGATCGGAAAATAGAGATGACAATTATGCACGAAAGTATATTATGCATACTCTCACTTTCTATATATAATATATTTGTGTGTATAGGAAAATTGGATCATAACCACTCATTACTTTTGAATATCATGAGTATAATTTTAAAGCTTATATATTTTTATTATACTGATATTACTTAAAAGTAATGAATGAGTATGAGTGAACAAGTATTATGATGGCATCATACAATCACTATATAAATAAATAAATATATATATTGGTTTATTTATGTATATAACCAATAGAAATGACCTGAGCACCCATAAAAAAACTAGCACATTTTACAAGGTGCATAAAAGAAAATATTAAGTTTCACTTTCCTTGTAAAAAGTTTCTCAATTCTAAGAGACCTTACACAATTTCGGGATCAGAAACATACAAGAACAAGACCTCAAGAGGTTATTCATATGTGTCTGTCCATAAAAAGTAACACTAGAAAAAGTTTAGGAATGATACGATTCAAACAAAAACACGGATCATGAAATTGCTTGTAACATAACGCTGCTTGTAACATAACGCCCAATATGGACACATACGTGAAAACTTTGTGCTTGTGTCTGCTTAAAAGACACCAAAAGAAAGGGATCATCAGTTTCTGATACGAACATGACACGATTTATACGAACCGAAACACGATATTGTCCCATAGATAGAAAACTGGTACCACTTCTAATCTATCTATCTCGTCTTTTCAAGGGTCAATTCATACGAACCAAAATATGATATTTCAAGTATTGAAAGAAAATCGTAAAAAATGATGTAGCTTATGTTGAGTTAACTAAAAGAATTCATATACCTTATCTCATCTAGTACGGAAAAAAACTTAGTTGTGTTGTATCATGAGAAGACGTCTCAAAAGATAAATCGCTTCAATAGTAGATCTGCCTGGCATGAATCCAAATTGGTTCTCTGTTGTACTTGATACTTGTCTTAACCTACGTTCAATAATTCTTTCTCACAATTTCATAGTATGGCCCATTAATTAGATACCTCGATAATTTGCACAATTCTGAAAGTCTCCCTTGTTCTTATATATGGGTATAACTGTACTCGCTCTCCATTTCTCGGACATCTTTTGGTTTCTCCATATTTCATTAAATAGTCTTGTGAGCAAGTGATTCCTATTTCTCCTAGTATTTTCCAAACTTCTATAGGAATATTGTCTGGTCCTACCGATTTACCACCCTTCATATGTTTAAGAGCCTCTTTGACTTCATTCTTTTGAATACATTAGTAGAAATTGTGGTTTATATACTTTTCTGATTTAACTAACTTTCCTAAGCTAATACTAACATCTTTATTTTCATTAAAAGCTTATAAAAATAGTTTTTTCATCTATTTCTTATATATCATTTGTCACTATAATTTTTTCATCCTCGTCCTTGATGCATCTAACATAATTAAGATCTTTACTTTTCTTATCTCTAGCCCTAGTTATCCTAAAAATATCTCTTTCACCCTCTTTTAAGTTGAGTTTTTTTATATAAATCCTCTCAAATTTTAGCTTTTGCTTCATTGACAACCTTTTTCGCTTTCTTCTTTACTTTATTATAAGCCTCTAAAGTTTCACTAGTTTTCTTAGCATATATAATTTGTAACATGCCCTCTTTGCCTTGATTTTATTTTGCACTACTTCACTCTACCACCAAGCTTCTTTTTGTACCAGTACACCTTCCTTAGATACACCTAAACATCTTTCGCCACTTTCCTAATATGTATAGCCATATTGTTCCATATATCACAATGTATACCAACATAATTCCAAACATCTCCTTGAAGAACTTTTTGTTTAAATATATCTTCTTTCTCGCTTTTGAGGTTCTACCATTTAGTCCGAATAGCTCGATGCACTCTTTTCTTCTTTGTCTATTTTTTTATTTGTAAATCCATAACTAAAAGTCGATGTTGGGTGGTTAAGCTTTCTCCTTGAATTACCTTGCAATCTTTACAACACATTCTATCTTTTTTTCTACAAATAAAGTAATCAATTTGTGTTTGTGATAAGCCAGTCTTATAAGTAATTAAGTGTTCATCTCGTTTTTTGAAGATTGTATCGACTATAAAGAGATCAAATGCCATGACAAAATTTAAAATCTCCCTACCTTCCTCATTTATATCCCCAAAACAAAAGTTTAAATGAATACCTTGATATCCTAATGCCTCTTTACCTACATGTCCATTTAAGTCTCCTCCTAAACAAATCATCTCCCTTTGTGGAATCTTTTGAATCACCTTATCTAACTCTTCCCCAAAAGCTATCTTTATACTATCTTCTAGTCCTACTTGGAGTGTGTAAGCACAAATTATGTTCAAAACCTCTGCTCCTAACACTAATTTCAACGTCATGATTCGATCACCATATTGTTGTATGTCTACTACACTATCCTTTAAATCTTTATTTATGATAATACCAACTCCGTTTCGAGTCTTTTCTTTACTTGAGTACTATAATTTAAAACTTGTATCCTCTATCTCCTTTGCTTTTTCTTCGACCCATTTTGTCTCTTTTAAACATAGAATATCAATCTTTCTCCAAATCATAGTATCTACCACCTCCATTAGCTTACCGGATAATGTTCTGATATTCTAAGAACCAATACAAATCTTATTATGTAGGACTAGCTTCCTTACCTCGTATCCGTCCATATTCAAAATACAGAGACCCTCTCTGAAAATTATTCACTACATTTGGGCGGCAATATAGCGGGACTAACTTCTTTACCCACACCCGTCCATGATGTGGGAACCCTCTCTGCAATTGATTTACTATATTCAGGCGAAAATATAGTAGCCATTGCTTACTTATCACTACTTTCGGGCTGTACAACACGTCACTAGGCTGGGACGCCCCAAAATAATGCTCATATTTTTTGTAATCCATGTTATAAAAATCAAACGAAATTTTACGCTGGTTGTCGAAAACCTAACACAACCTTCCTCCTTTATCCGAGCTTAGGACCGACAATGCAAGGGTGATCCCTTACATGGGTGGAGTTATCCAACCTGACTTCGTCTCACCTTGGAAAAATTTCTAGGTCCAAGATTGTTGCAGGGAGAGCAGTGTGCATGATAAAAGAAGTCCTAAAAAGGTAAAAAATGAGTTGAGTGAAAAGTCTCATAGGGTCCATAGAAGAAGAGTGGTCCTCTTGACTACCTTTGTGGAAGATGAACTGGACTAAGCAATCTACAAAACTTAAACCAGGTTGTTGTTAGGGTATCTCGTGACTACCTATTGATGGTACTTCCAATCAGTTGAAGCCCTTAGATAGACTGGCTACATGGATTCTTTGTTTTCATAGAACTTGATCATGTGTCATGCTAACTGTTAACTAAACATAAGTTAAATCATGCTTTATTGTTTCTTTTCGATATTTTTATGGTCTTCTTTTTCTTCTTTTAACATTTTCACAATTTATTTATTTTCTTCTCATTTTATCATCTATTGATACCACTCTCAATTCATTTTTAAAACTTTATTATGTATAAAAACTTTCCTTGTGTGCCCGCTCATTCATCTCAACATCATAAGGGTATCTTTTGCATATGTATGGATTTAAATGCTAGCATGTCTTAATTCATGCGACAGTGTCCATTGGGAATCTACGTAGCCTCTATTTAGTATGAAAGAATTTTGGGTTTGATTTTCATTCTGGTGGTCCTCTCACTAGCCCACATACTTCTATGTGCTCAAGATATCAAGATATAGATTGCTGCACCTGTTCTGTGTTTTTCCACTTGTGTCATTTCTTTTTCTGAGGGAACACTTTGAGCACCATTTCACAACCCACCAAACAAATTGATACTTTTGGTCTGCCATAAAGCTCTTATGAACATCTCTGTTTCCTTGCATTACGGTGGTCGATGCCTTAGCATGCTTATTGGTGGCAGATCTAGAAATTCTTCTAGGGGCGAACTGCCAACTGTTATACTGTGTGGAGTGAATAGCTAAAGCAATATAAAAAACCACGCATTTCTATATGGATTGTTTAGATCACCACTCGATCTCGAGTCGTATTAGCATTTAAATCCAAAATAGTAAGATTATGCTTTATTTTGTTTTTCATTCAACACTATAAGGCCTTTCTTTTATTCATCGTTCAATTTGACACGCCTTGTAATTGGAGCTCCCCTTGCGGGTAAACAACGAGCCGTTAGTATTGAGAGTAGAGAGCAGGTAGATCGAAAAAACTCTCAAAAGAATAAAGGTAATTAAATGTAATGAAAGGGTTCAAATTATGTTTTGAAGTTGATTGAAAACAGGGATGGTAAAAATGGAAAACGGTGAATAGATGCTTGTGCATTCTCATCCTTACTTGAGATGGATAGATGTTGCAAAACATGTTAGTGAAAGCTTTCTTTTGAGAAAGGATTAAACAGTTCTTGGAGGTGCATTTTTCTTTTAGCGAGAACAAAGGCAGGGTTAAAAGACCCAGATAGATCACCTAGAACAAGCAAGTCTAATGGTGGGCACACATAAAAGCTAGTAGGAACGGAGGGAGCGCCATACAAGTGAACCAATTCGCGTACATGTTCCCTCTTGTATATGTATGTTGATAAACATTCGAAACTCCGATCAACCAAGCAGACTATAGATGTCATAACAACTTGCCGGAACTCAGCAGTTACCATCCCTATTACTTGGTGGTCTTTTAGCATATGCCTTGGGACAACCTCCTTTCTTTATGTGGGAGCACACACATGACTGGATACTCACTGTTTTCTGCTGGTCCGTCCCTTTTTAATGGTCCAATCCTGGGGTGGGCTGTTAGTCGTTCTTGTAATAGAGTAAAAAGTGAGATCATTTGACCCTGCATTTTTTTGCACATCGAGGCCAACCTTTTTTCCGAAGCTTCCACTTCCATAGTGTCAAGCCTCTAATCAAAGACCCCCTTGAAGAACCCATAAGCATGGGGCATTCGCCGTTGCAGGACATATAACTCAAAAGCGCTTTATGAATGAGGGAAGAGTCCAGGTTCTTGTAGGGCCCGAGTCGATGCATTTCCATAGACCAGCCATTGTGTGGAACTTGAACAGCATCTTTGCCACACCTATCTCCAAAGTAGATGGTGTGAGCGAGTTTGAACCCAATAGAAAAGGACGAAACTCCAAAAGCTCATTTGATACAAAACCGAGAGGCGGAAAACACCCACCAACGGCCACTCTTCTCGAGAACGACCCATCATTCTCTAATGCAGGAACCAAATCATTCACCGCCCAACTGCTGACAAAAACCAACAACACGAAACGCCGTCAAGAACAATTACAAGCAAGGGAAAATGGAAATCTGCGCCTCCTGTACTACCAACAACGCGAAACGCGATCACCAAAACGTAAAGGAAAAGGAAGATGTGCGCATCTTCTTCATTATTTCATAGAGCGAGGAAAAGAATCACCTGTTGCAGAGACGAGAGAAACTTCTAATATGGCGAATTGCCTGGACACTCCTCAGCGTCCACATACTTCTCTTTCTTTTCTTTAGTATCGGAACAGCAACATCTCCTCCATCCCCGAGACGACGGCCATCACTCTGACTTTCCACTTCAAATAAAACTGGGGCAGTCGGTTTTAGCTTTGTGGATACTTGGAGTATTGCTGGCCGACGAGGGTTGTGAGGTAAGATTCTGAATCGAACTCTACCGTCAATGCTACCGTCGAGAACCTACCGCAACATACGGCAAACCAGAAAATATCGGCAGGTACAAAAGCCTTGTATGGTTTATAGGGATAAGGTTCAAGATTTTCATCGAGCTTTTGATTAAGAACTATTTTTATAATAAAAACGTTAAATTGGCTGCAACATATATTTGTCATAAACTTTATCTCAGAAATGCCCTGGAGGTAATTAAAAAACAAGAAAAAATGAAATACCCTAAATGGTATTAAAATGACTTATTCCACACGGAGAGCATTAACTCAAGGGCAGGGCGCTCTAACGCCGTTGCTATGGTGGGGAGTTCGACTCCCACAGACTGCATGAATGGTGTGTGTTAGGCTTCGACCTCTTCTTAGAACCAAAATTTTTTTTACTCCGGATCATGAAATTAAGGCTTGAAATGAAACAGAAAAGCAATAGCTCGCCTCGTGGCTAGAGGGGGTCGACTAGCAAGTTGTAGGTCAAGCTTTTCCATGCGAAGAGGAGTGGCTTTGGCCTTTTCATTATGACAAAAAATAAAGATGAGGGTTCGAAATTGGAAATTGAGGGTTGATATCATCCTCCTATAATTAGGAGTGTGTATCGGCTTTCAGCTCTCTAATTGAATCGAACCGAATAAACCGAAAGTCATACTTACCTTTGAACTACAAAGCCACACCAAACCAAACCTCTGGGTAAGATCAATATTTTTTAGTTCAGCTCAATTCGATAATTTGGCAAGCCGAATTTTGTAATTAGGATGATAGGTGATAGTTTTTTGAATGTTTCTGTGTTTTTGAGCCAAAACGGATTAAATGAGCCTCTCATATAATATGTTAACAAGCAATTTGATTAGGAGAAAAAAATTGTATTTCTCCACCGTCACATCAAAGATATGCACTAAAAATTTCTCAAATTGAGAAGACAACACCACTTTGAAGAATATATGACTAATGAGAAGCAACATAAAACCATCTCAAGGACTTTACAGATTTAACTTCACCATAAATTATACAAAATATAAAATTCAAAACAAAAGAACATGCTCCGTTTGATAGAATCACCATAACAAGCAATTGGAAAGCCCATGATAAAATTTCATTACTGTTAGGCGCACACCCTCTTTTACTCTCCTCTCTTCTCTCTCCATTGGTTTCTTCCTCTCTTTCTCAATCTATCACTCTCTCCAGTTGTCTTCTTCTTACCCCAACCCTCTCCTTGTCACTCACTAAGGCTCAATACGGTTTGCTTGCACGCGCCATCATAGTAGCGCCATACCTAGGTAGAGTTCTCTACTTTCCCTTCCCATTTCTCTCCTTTTCCATCTCCCTCTTTCTCTGTTTTCTCCCTCTCTATTTTTTTCCTCCTTTACACATCATAACCATGCACGAGTCACTACCTTGAGCTTGAGCATGTGGGTGCATCTGATCCTCAAGTCTGGTGCACATATGCACGGCTAGCTTCAAGACGAGACAGGCATTGGTGCGTCCAAGCTTGGACATATCAACGCACATTCAAGCTTTGAGCTAGACGTGTGCAGACATGTCTAATACATAGACCATAGACCATATATGCTTATACGCATCCTTTTAGCTTTCCGCTCCAGCTTAACTCTTTGCTAAAAACGTTTTTGGCTTTTGGTGCAGAATGTCAAACAATGGATAAGAAGTTGGATATATTACTTGATGGTTTGATATCAAATGCATTGATTGAGTGTAAAGGTGATAGAATTGACATTTATTTGTATCTTAAAAGTATTTTACAGTCGACGTGACTTGATTCCGTACGAAAGAAGAGTTGGAATGGTTATAACATGTCTAATACATAAAAACTGAAAAGGGTAAAGTTTAGCTCAAATGTGATAAAAGTACTAAATATAGAAGAAAGAAAGTAATTGATATTGAAAGAAAATGTACGACTGGAATGAAGAAAGTGAGATGCCCATTTTCACTTTGGGGAGTTAGTGAAGTAGATGGATTCTAGAAGTTGACTGCTATTAATGGGATGAATAATCATCTTCTTAGGTTATATTTAGAAGGACATGCATTTATTAATAGCGCGACTGATGCTAAAGTCATAGTAAGCAAAGCAACTATTAAGACAGTTAAAACTAAGTGACAACTTCAATGTTAGCATAGTCAAAAACATCTATAATACGATGATGAAAATAAAGTGAAAAAGAATTAATCATATTCATCAGTATTGGAGCATACGGGAGAGAACATGTGAGTAATATTGCATTTGAAAATCCTATTTTAATTCAATTTTTACATATATTTTCAAAGGTATTAGTGATTAATTATACTTATAAAAGGAATAGGTATAAGATGAATCTTGTTGAAGTAGTGAGATTTCATCTACTGATATTACTTTTTATATGACATTCACTCTCTTAAGTCCGGAGAAGGAAGGTAATTATATTTGAGTATTGAGGTATGTAAGACACTTATATGCGAAAACAATTTTCCCAATGCAATATGCATAGATGGTGAGCTTGAATGTATAAATGCAATTGATATTATTTTTCTAAGTATATTTATTATGTAGGCACCAATACCACAAAGAATATTGAAAGATATATTATCTGATTGATGAGAAATAAAGAATATGTTATATAGCATTTGGTGTTAGTCCGAAGAAAGTGGTTGAATTTAGAGATGAAAAGATTTATGTTGAGCAATTGGGTTTACAGGAATGAAGTAGAAGAACTTTGATGTCATAGTATCCTATGTTAAACAAGAGTAGTTGGATCTATATAAGGAAAAGATTATGTTAGTATGGACCAATCAGATTTTGAACTATGGGACTCAAATGACTAATAGATATGAAATGTTGTTCATATATATATATATATATGTGTGTGTGTGTGTGTGTGTGTGTGTGTATTTGTATATATATGTATATGTATATATATGTGCATGTATATATATATATAGATAGATAGATAGATAGTGCTAAATGTATAATATCTTCCGGTGTAGAATCTTGCATAGACATCTCTATCATTATTCTTTAAGATATATGGTGGAGATTTTAAAAGTGTCATTGTACTATTGTGTTTTGCATTTATTAAATACAAAGTATTTTATCACCGCAACTATCGATCTCAAAGATTGAACAGTGGATATATTTATATGCAAGATTATGAAACGAAAGACATTATACAATTAGTACTATCTTATATATCTGTATACATATTTATATTACTTATATATATATATATATATATATATATATATATATATATATATATATATATATTACATTTATATATATGGTATTTTCAATGGTGTGTAAATGAGATTATTTATAATGTTGTATAGGGTTGAGAGTGTGCATGTAAGGTTAAAATGATTTATTAGAAACTCAATTAGGAGGTTCGATACGAAGTGTAACCAACTCCATTTATTGACTGAGTTACAAATTACCGAACAGAAAAAATCATTTAAGGAATCTTGAATCATTAGCAAACACTATCTATCTTACACATTTCTTTGAGCTTGTTAAGATACTAAAAAAGAAAGTTTCATGACATATACTTAATTTAATCATAAAAGATGTGAATCACGGAGTTGTTGGTTCATATCTAGTAGTATGTGGGCGTGGATTGCATCGTTCACATAAGTTAACATGTGCTCATGATATATTTATTTTATTGAAAGAATATCAATATATACAGTTGTCATCCATTGATCCATTTTAAATGAAATCGAATTAGAAGAAGTTTTTCAACAATTGAAGAACCATCCTTTTTAGGATCTACATAGGCAACTAGTTAAGTAGTTGCAGGGGGGATTTAATCCTTAATCCACATCTTTATAGGAGTCATTTATTCATTGTTCTAAAGGTCGACTATCTAGAAAATCGATAAAGAGAGAGTTGTCCTCATGTGAGTATATAAAAAGAAGTATTTCTTGAGATAAACCAACTTCTATGCAGAGTTCTCCAATTTTAAGACATCAAAGTCATGGTCATGGATATGGGATGTCTCTAAAACTTCAGTCTCCTTTGTTGTCAAGTAGCTTTTACCCATTGATTGGTATGGAGACATCGTACAATAACGAGATACCTTTATTTATGACAACTTATATTATTAAATAGGTTATTAGGAGATGGTAATTGCAAATATGGAGTTGTTGGGAAGCTTTTAAAAAAAGAATGGGCATATTGAATTAAGTTTTGAAGGAAATGTTTTATAGAAGTACATATACATCATGATATATACTGCCAAGTTCATATAGAAAAGGGTAGTGTCAAGGGTATTTTGTGTTTATATTGCTTGCAATGCTTCTTCATCTAGGCCAACTCAATGGATATCAATACCGGACTTGTCTTAGGTAATTTTTATAGGATGGGACATTATATTTTTGTTGCTTTTGAAGAATGGGTTGTTAATGTTTCTTCCATTATTTTTTATGAAACTCTCTATCATCATGTGACATATGATATATTGTTACAATGAATCAAGATGACCCTTTTTAGCAATATGCAATGCTTCAACTTCTATTTTATATTGTATTCTCCAATAAATATAGAAGTTTAACTTTATTTTATTATAGTAATATATGGTTCATCGATCCCCATGCCTATATGTCTCATATAAGAACAAAATTGATATCAAAGTATTGTTATTTGAGACTTATCATTATGTATGTATATTACAAAATATATCACTCTAAGGATTGTAAAATGATATTATTCATCACAATGACGAATAGTTCTTTATTTACTATATTCAATATATGTTAACTATTATGTATTTATTTATTTGTTTTATGATTTGATATGACATCAATCTTGGTCTATTTAATTGAAAACAAGAGTAAGAGAATATTATTGAATATTCCATACATGAAAGAATTTCAATGTCATTCACATTATATAAGTACAATCCTTAGTTTTTGTCTGATGTCTCATTGTTATCATTATCGTCAGGGGACTGATGGCAAGAGTAGAAGTGAACATAACCTTACAATATATATGTTGGTAGCATTGCTGAAGGACATTTATAGGCATCAATCATGTACCTTGATTCACCAATATATAATAGTTGTTATGATCCTTGTAACCTCTACGAGACACTATAAACAATAGTTACGTATAAATTAACATCTTCATCAAATCAACCTTATAAATAATATAACAAAAAAAACTAGTAACCTCAATATCTCAATAAAATCTAATGAGTACAAAAGTATATCAATCCATATATGATCCATCATACTCATATGGATAGATACCAGTATTGTGTGGGATCCCAACAATATGAAATATGTGATCATAATAGTCATATTCCACTCTCTATGCATATAGCTTCTCTAATCTATATGCAATCATCAACCTAGGAAGAAGAATATGCTATAGATGACTAAATTGACCAACGACTCTATGAGATATATATGCCACCATATCTGAGCAATATATATAGCCATGATATCGAGACAACCAATACTTATCTGTGATAAATTTAGCAAAAATAGAGTTGGCAATTAATTTATAATGGAAAAGAGAAATCATACCATCATCATTATAAAATAAATTTTAATCATATATCAATACCTCATATATTAGCATGAGATCCAACTCCTTATAATACTAAGCCAGACAAGATATAGGAGATTTCCTATGAGTAACATTGTCTATCCATATCAAAGCTCATGGCTGCCTTTAACTTATTTTGAGCACTAACTTACTCTAAAGACCAAAAAATACTCATAAATTTTTACTTGAAATACATTGTATTCTATATTAAAATATTATAAAAAACTTATTATATTATGTCAAAATAATATATGAGAAACAATTAAAATACTCATAAGTTGTGCCTCTGTATGAAGAGCTTTGCCCAATTGTTGATATAAAATAAGCAAGTATCATTGCACCTAACACATACTCACCAACTTTATAAACATTGTGAACTAACAACTATAGTATTGAAACTAGCAACCTATCCTTGGATTTATAATACTATCGATAAATTTGGTGTATAAGAATATGTTCATCTTTCAAGGAGTAAAACTATCTTCATAGCTTCAAACTTTATTTGAAACTCTATATTCTCAATATTCATGTTGAGAAGATTGGCTAAAATAACTTCCTTTATATTTTAATAGCTATCCCTAAATATGTAGTCCAGAAGGGTAGACAAACTCCCTGAAACTATTTGGTTATAGCTCACAATTTATAGACCATTTTTTATCATGAATGTGCATTGAGACCCTAAAAGTTTGGAAAGGATTTGAGTTAGAGGTGGCAATGGGTCAACACTAGGTTTCGTGTCAGATTACTTTATAGATCTCTAGGTTTAAAAGCAAGTTCCCATACCATAACTAGTTTCCTACTCAGGTCAATTTTCAAGACACATGCTAACTTGTGTCTATTCACCTCATGTTTAGGTTGACCCAACTGAACCCCATAGACACATGCACATATACACATACATATAATAATTATATATATGTTATATGTATATATAGGTACTACCCATTCGATTTTTGAGATTAATAGTAAAGATTTGAATTACTTTGTATTTAATCCACATAGTGTATTACGTGAAAACTATAAAGTATATTCATGTTTTTAATTAAAATCTCTACCATATCTAATGATATAGATGTTTAGACAAGACCAAAAGATCTTATATATTTAGCACTACTTTTCTTTATATAAAGTACATGTTATATGCTAGAAACCTAACATACTAACAAATCTCAACCATACAATTTCAAAGATAGATGATTGAAATTTGAGTTAAAAAATAAACGTTGCTTTTTAAATAAAGTGTACTTATAAAAATATAAGTTTACTATTTGCTTTTTAAATTCAAATACCAAACATTCATCTTTTAAAATTGATGGTTTAGATTTATTTGGATATGCTAGTATTAAATATTGCTAGCATATATCAAGTTATATATATATATATATATATATATATATATATATATATAGAGAGAGAGAGAGAGAGAGAGAGAGAGATTAACCGCAGATCTTGAGATCTTTAAGAATGTTTAAGTAAAAAAGCAAATAGTATCGGGTGGATTTATTGCACACACAAAAGTATAAAAATATTTTTTTGCTTTTGATATTTGAATTTTAATCGTCGATTTCACCGATCGAATGTTGAGATCCTTTGGAATGTTTAAGTATTGATTAATGTGTGCATAGACTATGCTATATGTATGTATATATAGATATAACATGAAAGATTGTAAACGTTCACCTATTCATGCTCAAATCTATTTAAACATCTTCACCATTTGATTCACATGATCAATAATGAAAATTTGAATCTAAAAGTAAAAAATACCATTGTGCTTTTGTACTTTGGATTAATTATCCTTTGTTTTATTACCTTAACCTAGACATGGGTGGTTTGAAACCGAACCGGCTAGAGAGTACAGTTTCAAGTTTTGGCATAAACTTGAACCGGACATGTCTACCTTAATTGTTCATCTCAAAAATTAAACAATTAAGATGATAAAGTGGATTTGAACACAGATGGGTGTGTACACGAACTATACTGTCTCTTTTTATATGTATAGAACAACAACAACTAAGCTTTTTTTCATACTAGATAAGGTTGACTATATAGATTATTTGTTTCTACATAACCCCATCATGTGCTATGGTAGCAGTTAACTCATTATAAACAAGATCATTTTTTATTTTTCTTTCCAACACTTTTGTGGTCGTTCTCTTCCTCTTTTAATATTTTCATAATCTAGTTTTTCATATATTATGAGAGCATCTTTGGATCATCTTTCTACATATCCAAACCATCTTAAATGATTTTTCCTCATTTTATCCTGTATTGGTGTTACTCCAAATTTGTTACTAATAACTTCATTATGTATACGGTCTTTCCTTATGTGATCACTCATCCATCACAACATTTTCATTTATGCTACAAACATTTTTTGCACATGTTGATGATTAATTATCCAACACTCAGAACTATAAAACATAATAGATTTAATTATTTACCTTTCAACTTTAATTGTATCTTCTTATCACATAGAATACCTAATGCCCCTCTCCATTTTAACCACCGAGATTAATTCTATGCATATCTCCATCAATTTTTTCCATCACTTTGAAAAATTGACCATAGGTATTTAAAACTTTCCTTATGAGGAATGTAATGTGTGGCGATCTTAAATTCTATGTTCTTTGAAGTACCCAATGATCAAACTTACATTCCATATATTTTGTCTTTGTTATATTAAGTCGAAAGCATTTACTTTATGATGTTTCTCTTAATAGTTCCAATTTCCTATTAACTTATTGACTAATACAATGTCATTTACAAATGACATACACCAAGGTACTTCATCTTAAATATATTTTGTAAACTCATCAATGACCAATATAAATAAATATGAACTTAGAGTTAATCCCTAATGTAACCTAATATTAACTTCAAATGAGTTTGTCATTTATTCATGAGTCCTCACATAAGTTTTTATACCATCGTACATGTCTCTTATAAGATTTATGTATGTCAAAGATATACATCTCTTTTCCAAGATTCTCTAAAGTACATCTCTTAGCACCCTATCGTAAGCTTTTTCTATATCAATAAATATTATGTGAATTTTTTTTTGCTCTAAAATATTTCATACTCAATAGATGAACCACTTTAATAGTAGATCTATCGGACACAAATCCGAATTGGTTCTTTGTTGTACTTGATACTTTTCTTAACCTATGTTTGATAATTCTTTCTCGTAATTTCATAGTATAGCTTATTAGCTTGATACTTCAATAATTCACATGATTCTGAATATCTCCCTTGTTCTTATATATGAGATAAGTGTACTCGCTCTCCATTCCTTGGGCATTTTTTGGGTTTTCATATTTCATTAAATAGTCTTGTGAGCCAAGTGAGCCCCATTTCTCTTAAGATTTTCATACTTTTATAGGAATATTGTTTGACCTTACAGATTTACACCTTCATATATTTAAGAGTCCCTTTGTCTTCGTTCTTTTAAATACGCATATAAAAATTGTGGTTTATATACTTTTCTAATATGGTTAACTCTCCTAAGTTAATATTATATTTTCATTAAAAAGCTTATATAAATATTTTTTTCATCTATTTTTGATATCATCATGCATCTAACAAAAATAAAATATTTAGTTTTCTTTTCTCTAGCCTTAGGTATCTTAAAAATATCTTTTTCACTTTCTTTTAAGTTAAGCTTTTTATATAAATCCTCCAAAATTTTGGTTTTTGCTTCACTAATGGCCCTTTTCACTTCTTTCTTTGCTTTCTTATAACCCTCCCAAGTTTCATTAGTCTTCTTTGCATAATGCAATTTATAACATACCTTCTTTGCCTTATTTTATCTTTCACTACTTCACTCCACCACCAAGCATTTTTTTGTGTTGGTACGCCTCCCTTAGATACATCTAACACATCTTTTGTCACTTTCTTAATATGTATAGTCACATTGTCCCACATATTAGAAGGTGTACCTATATAATTTCAAACATCTCCTTGAAGAACTTTCTATTTAAATATATCTTTTTTCTCACATTTGAGATTCCACCATTTAGTCCTAATAGCTCTATACTCTCTATTATTCTTTGTCCATTTTTTTACCTGCAAATCCATTACTAAAAGTCGATGTCGATGTCGAGTAGTTAAACTTTTTCTTGGAATTACCTTTTAATCTTTACAAAACGATCTATGTTTTTTCCTACAAACAAAATAATCAATTTGTGTTTGTAACAAGCTACTCTTATAAATAATTAAACGTTCATCTCATTTTTTGAAAATTGTATTGGATATAAAGAGATCAAATGCCATAATAAAATTTAAAATCTCGCTACCCTCCTCATTTATATCTCCAAAACCATAGTTTTTATGAATACCTTGATATTCGAATACATCTTTACCGACATGTCTATTTAAGTCTCCTCTCAAACAAATCATCTCCCTTTGTGAAATTCTTTGAATTACCTTATCTAACTCCTCTAAAAAAGCCTTCTTTATACTATCTTTTGATCCTACTTGGGGTGCATAAGCACAAACTATATTTAAAGCCTATACTTATAACATTAATTTCACTATCATAATTCACTCACCATATCATTGCATGCATACTATACTATCCTTTAAATCTTTATTTATAATAATATTAACTCTATTTCAAGCCTTTTTCTTTCTTGAGTACCATAATTTAAAATATGTATTCTCAATCTCTTTTGTCTTTTCTCTAACCCAGTTTGTCTATTATAAACATAAAATGTGAATCTTTCTTCAAATTATAGTATCTACCACTTCCATTAACTTGCCGATCAATGTTACGATATTCTAAGTACTAATACAAATCTTATTATCTAGGACTAGCTTCCTTATCCCTGTATTCGTCTATAATGAAAATGCGGAGACCCTTGTTGTAACTTGTTTATTACATTCGGGCAATATGTAGTGAGACTAACTTCTTTATTCACACTCGTCTATGATGTGGAAACTATTTTTGCAATTGATTCACTAAATTCGGGCGAAGATGTAGAGGCCCTTGCTTTCTTTTCACTCCATTTGGCTCTACAATGCGTCGCTAAGATTGAACGCCCCAACAAAATGCTCATAATTTGTAGAATTCATGATAGATAAGTCCAACAACATTTTATATTGACTATTGAAATCCTAACGCAACCCTCATCCTTTATCCGGACTTGGGACGTGTTATGCAAGGGTGAAGGGGAGTTTCTCTTTATTGATATATATATATATATATATGTGTGTGTATGATCTTGGCTTTGGGATGACACGGACCGAAGAGCTGAGAGACTTTTTGCTAGAGAAGGAGGAGGCTTCTGTTGGGCCTGAAGGAGTACATCATCTCCTGGACCCGATCCAGAGTCCCTTTTTGTTTGGGCTGGATTTCAGATCAGGTCATTGCTTTGGGTCTCAAATTGTCACTCCTGATTTGGGTCCAACCCAGAGATCCTCCATACATCTAGCCCCGAAATGTAAAATTGCATCGGATAATTGGGATACCAACTGCTACTTATGAGCTTCATGAGTTGATTCTCCTCTGCGTCACTTCCAAATCCAAAACCACACGGGTCCTGTGAGGACCCGACCCATTAACGCTCCCTAGGAAAAGCTTGCGCTGCAAGGCAAAGAGCCCACAAGTTTCCCTCCAATTTCCTTCAAGAAACTTGGGGCCGGAGCTTCTCATCAATGGATCCGATGCAGACCCATCGAATACTCCCAATCAAAAGCCACCAAGTGTTCTGCAACAAAGACTAACGGCTATTGCGCTGCACCATCTCTCCAAGACAACACTGTTCTGCCTCGTCGCTCGTCACTTCGATGGCTGGTACATAATAATAGCGAAAATCTGGGAGCTTCTCCCTCCCTCTCTCTCTCTACACTCTGTGACTGTGTTTTGGGTTTTGCTTCCAGACGAAGGGATGGCAAGGTATGTTTGTACACATGCTTGATGATTTCTTCCTCTTATTTGGTTGTTTTTTGGTATGTATTTGGGGTTTCTTTCGTTCTCTGTAGTGCCTCATACGCCGTTTTGAACAACTTCCTAATGGGGTAAATGCATTCTGTTGCTGCGTGTGATCATTTTCGTATTGGGCAGTGTTAGGAAATGTGGTTGAGTGGATATGAACGATATTAAGAGTTCCTTTCTCCATGGTGAGCATCTTTTGAAAGTGTAAGGGGAAGGGGGAGGGGGGAGGCGATAATTGATGCTGGATTGGTTTTAGCTTCTTTCCGCCTTTTCGGGTGTTTTGTCTGTCCCCTGTAATCCAGATAAATGGAAGGATTTGGGGGTTTATATGTTGGGTATTGCGTTGTTGTGCAAGTGTGAATCTCATCATCTTTATCTGGATATATGGGTGTTGATGAGAGCCTTCATTCTGCTGGAGTCTGCTGACGATATGAGTTTTTGGTTGCCTTTACATTGTGGGCAGACTATGATTCATTGAGTATAAAGGTGATGGCTGCAATGAGTCTCCACTGCGCTATGCACATGTATTATTTTCAACATTCCAATTCTTCTTATTAACTTCTCCGTTAGCGACTTAGCGTAGCTATTATTGGTAGTTTTACGTTGTCTATCAGCATGATGGGTTATGATTTTATTTAATGCAATACTTGATAAAACTTTAATGATGTAGGAATTGCTGACGAACTCAACTTAACGTTGCAGTGCATGTTTGTTAACTGACATCGGATGCTGAGACTATTTGTGTCACGTTCAAATATTTATACATGGCGGGAAAGTAATAAAACTTGCGCAATGACACAATTCTAGCTTTCAAATGGGAAACGCCACTTATCAAACAGATGTCCCTCAATCCAAGTAGCCATGCAAGTGCTGAAACCCTGTTGCAAGGAGAACAACTTGGTACTTTTTTGGGGTAAACGTTAGTTAGTTGCTGAAGACTCGTTTCAAGAGTTATCGATGAATTACATTGTTGGAGGCGTTTGGGGTCTATGTCACATGAGTGTGGATGTTGGTGCAGGTCCGGGATATGACAATTCTCAGCTATCATGGGGGTGGGGGCACGGATAGATATAACATACATATATTATTATATATAACTGACATACCTCATAAAGCTATTTATGACTATCAAGTAAAATACTTCCAGATTGGCTAAAACTTCCTTTTGGTATGCAAAAAGGAGATCAAACCATGGGCCAAGTGATGACCATGGCCGGGTCGTACATCTCTACATCTGAAAACTGTGGTACAATCTTGTGAGTAGCTATTTCCAAACAAGCAGACAGGTTATGTGACCAGCGAATATCTTTCAAGTATTTTGTGAGAAAATAGCCGACCCCATCTAGTATGGGAAAAGGCTTAGTTGTTGCTGTTGTTGTATTTTGTGAGTAAATAACTTTAAGTCTGTAACTATATCCTAACTAAGCAAAATAATTAAAACCTTGCAATAATGTCTCCCAAGGCACCTATTCACTGCCTGGCCTTTCCATGTCATATCATATACCATCATAGATAGTCTTGAACTTTCTTTCCACATGCACCATGAAAATCTTTCATTATCTTAGTATTCTTAAGGCAACCACCATTGTTGCCATTTTGCTATTGTGGGATCCAACACATTTTGTGACGTAGATGTGTTGAGAACTGAAGGAAAAAAAATTCAGAATACCATGTGGGTCCATACAGTTCTGGCACACTTATCAAATAATGTAGTTTCCTACGATTAATATAACCAAATTACTAGTGATTAATTATAGGTAGAGTTCTTATCTTTATTGGGAAGCTGAACTCAAGTGTATATGTATACTTCAGTCTATTTATCCAAAAAAAGAAGTATATATTTGCATCTATATGGCTTTGAATCCATTGTCAGATAGAAGGCTCATGCACGTGCAATTATCATTTTATTAGAGTACCATTCATTTTTCTTTTTCTCTTCTTTTTTGGTAGTGATCTTCTTCGTAGTTGTTACCATACAAGTTGTAGGTTTGGAGCCCTTGGGATGTGTGACAAGTGAAACCAGCTGATTTGCTTTTGTACATTGGCTGAACCTTCTTATTTTCCTTTACATTATTTCACTGATTAGTTCCTGTTTTCTAACCAAAAGCTCCGATTAATACTATTATAGGACATGGCTGATTGATAGCAGAGGAATTGCAAGAAAAGTAAAGCATGCTACTCATTTATCTAACTGTCAAATAAATGATTGGAGATCAGAAGCAAAAAGGCAATGCCCCAACTGCAATCATCAAATTGATAACAGTGACGTATGTTGTTTCCCTTTTATCTTTCCTTTGGTGTTCTCCATTTTCATATTGATCTGATGAGATCCTTGGCTTTGTACTTGTTATTGGTTAGTTTTTCAGAAATCGTTAGTCTAATTAAAAGTTAAGTTACATGAAGCACATAAACTAAATAGCTATTCGCAGTGAACTTCGCTCTATTGCTATTCACGGTAAACTTATAACTAACTAAGCGACAATTCACAAAAGCTGCCTAAGTGACACCTGTACATATATTTCCTCTTCCACTAAAACAATTGTGTACTTAATTGTCATCTGTCACACACGTCAACAATCAGGATGCATCAGTAACTTTTTTCGCCCAACCATAAGCAAACTGATTGACATTTAAACCAAGCATGTAATTGAATAGTTTGTAAAAAAAGGCATCTGGTTTTAACATCTGAAAGATTTGATATTCTAATGGTAGACTATTGCCCCTTTATCTGATGATTATAGCTCTCTACAAGATTTGGTCAATTGACAAATAGCTGCATTTCTTTATGTGGAAAAGAAAATTTGTATTTGCTCTCTCGGGGCTATGTGATTTTCTAGAGGATTATCTTTTGTCAATTATATGTCTGAATAGAACAATATGTCCTGATCAGCTTTAACTTATTAATTATGGTAAAGCGTCCCCAAGGTGCGGTTGAAGTTGTTTGATTTTTTCTTTGACTCAGGAAGTTGTTTGATTTGACTGAATTTGTTGCATGCGCTATATCTTTGTCAAGAATATTTGACATTTTTCATGTTTTAGGAGTTACTTTTAGCAATACAGAAAATCAATGGCTTATATTGCACCGAATCAAGTTTCTTTTCTCATTTCTGTTGCAGTTTAAAAGTTGCTTTCCAGTAAATCAGCAATGATCAATATGTCTGTATAGGACCTTACAATTTGAATCTTGAGGTAGTTAGGCCTTTTCCCTTTTCTGTATTTTGTGTTGTTTTGCATTCGGGCATACGTGAGAAGTCTCTTGAATGTATTCATTTAGTGTTCGAAGGAAGATAAGAACTGGATGCCTTTTTATCTTTTGGGGTTTGTTTTATGACCCTCTTTTAGCCTCTTTTATATTAACTGTACATGCTGTTGTGCTGGTGCTGGCCCAATTGTTTCAAGAGTATCTTTATGAACTTCATGAGATAATGAAGCTCCAAACAACTAGGAGAGCAGGACATAGTGGAACTCTTGAGTAGTTTGTTGTTTGTAGACCAATCTTTTGCAATTTATTTGATCTTCTTGGGGGCTGTTTGACTTGAAGATTCTAAAACTGGGGCACCATGAACTTGGATACTTTAGGAGAAAGTTATTAAACGTTAAGATTTTTAAATGGTTCCGAATTGTAGGTGAAATAGGAATATAAGTAGAATGCATCCATTGGCCTGGTTGACATATTATATATATATACATATATCAACCTGCAAGTATTCCAATCTTTTCAAGTGATACTGGTTGACATATTATTCTCACAGTACATATATCTATAACCTTGGTGATTGAAATGGGTTATGTCTTGTGCAGGTCTCAATTGAATGGCCTGGATTGCCGGCAGGTGTTAAGTTTGACCCTACCGACATAGAGCTTTTAGAACATTTAGCTGCAAAAGTTGGATCTGAGAAAATTAAACCTCACATATTTATTGATGAATTCATTCCGACACTTGATGCAAAGGACGGAATCTGTTTCACTCACCCTGAAAATCTTCCAGGTGATGGACTTAACTTTCACATGTTCTTCAGCCATCAGCAGGCTGAAATAAAAGAAAGTGATTTGTAATGCAGGTATCAAGAAGGATGGAAGCTGTGCTCATTTCTTTCATCGGACTGCCAATGCATATAATGTTGGCCACCGTAAGCGTCGAAAGATCCATGTGAATGGGAAGGATGTAAGGTGGCACAAAACAGGAAAGACAAAACCTGTCGTAGAGAATGGTGTACAGAAAGGTTGCAAAAAGATTATGGTTCTTTACACTTCGTCCTCAAAGGGTAGCAAGCCTGACAAAACGAACTGGGTGATGCATCAATACCATCTTGGTACAGAAGAGGATGAAAGGGATGGGGAATTTGTGGTGTCGAAGATATTCTACCAGCATGACCAGAAAAATCTGGGCAAGTGCAGCGCTCATCAATTGGAGGACATGAACATTAAGATGCATGGAGCTGGCCCAAGAACTCCTAACACGAACACTCCAAATCCTCCTTGGCTTCAAAATCATGGTTTGTACGAAGACGGTGATGAAAAAGAAGTAAAACGCCTCTATCCAGCACAGGAACATCAATTGGATGAGTATATATGGATACAAGAGGTAGACTACCTTGGGCTTAGATGAGTAAAACGGCTGTGATACCTTCAGCTTATTTGCATGACGACCGACATGTGTGTGTGTCTGAGTGTGCAGACATGCACACGGGCACTGTGTGTATATATGTATATGTATATGTATATGTATATGTATGTATCTGTGTATGCATTTATGTACGTATGTAGCTTTCGTTAGTCTTCCTCAGCCATTTTATAATTCAATCTACTTTATATATCAAGTATAACAACATGATTTTCTTTCTTATCAATACAAAAGCACTACCCCTGTTTTACGATGAAGAGGATCTACGTTTTCAGTTTAACTTGGGGCGTGGCACTGGGTATGACACCCTGCGTTATACGTGCTCCTTCAGATAAAGCTACCTACACGCCTGTGACTAGTGGGAATAATCGTTTCAGCCTAGCACATGCATACGAATCCCGTGACCCTTGGGCAACCGATGCCTTGGTTAGTGAATATTATGAAAAGTGCCAGAAATGATTTTCTGTATTAAAGTAAAAATTTCTCTCGTTGAACCATGTAATTTGTAGTTACAGGTCCCTTTTATTTCCATTTCAGATCTTGATGTAGTGCTTCTTTGGTTATTGATTTGGAATACATTCGAATTAGGTGGGAGAGGCCAGTCATCATCAAAATGCTGCTGAATGTGATGGTGTGAACTGGTTGGCCGGTGAATCTCAAGCCATTGATGATCCAGATTATGCTAGTCTGGATAAATCTCTTTTCTGTGATGAGCTAGGGTTGGAACAAACCCTTCCTTTGACTGAGTCCAATCGCAACAATACCGATTTTGAGAACTTCATTGCAGGAACCAGTATTGCTGAGCTTGATGACATAAATCTTGGCACACCTCCTGATCTTGCTGTAAGATTATGCTTGCACATGCATGCGGTTTTGGTTCATGAGGACATTTTTGTTTGGGACACATGCTTTGTGTGGAGTTTGTCTCGCACAGCCTAATTTCATGTTTAAGTTCAAAACACACTTTTCGTTAGAACAAAGCTTTGTACAATGCCAACTTCAATCGCTTTTCCATATTTGTATAATGGAATATGAGAACGTTATCTTGATAGAACTGCAGCGATTAACTGGCTCGTTCTTCCCGAACCAGCTGAAAACTTTTCGGATTGAAACCTAGTTAATGAGGAAAAACCTACTGTTTGATGAATTCGGGTTTTTCTAGAAATTTGTCTTCATCCATTCCAACAACAAGCAAAAGACCTTCGTTTCGTCAATATGAAACCTTTTTTCTAATAGAGCTGCGGTGATTGACAACACGCTTAGAATGTGCCATGTTTTTTTAATGGATATACTGATATTATCTCTGCAAAATTGCAGGATTTGCAGTTTGGTTCCCAAGAAAGCATCTTGAGTTGGTTAGACAGATTATAATATGATGGAGAATTGACTTGCGACGTGGCAGCGGTTGCTTCCAAATTTTGTATCTATAACCTGCTTATGGACCCTTCTTTTTCTTCCATTTTGTACAGAGTTTTTGTCATTGCAGGTTTCCTTCCAGTGGGTCTAAAATCAAGCACTTAGTACCTGTACTCCTAATGAGAAAAGCCAATGCAGCTACTCTGTTTTCATTGTGATTGCAAAGTAATATATTTCCAGGAGTGGTTCATCATACTTTTGCATGTATTTTCTAGCAATATGGATGTTATAGGTCTCTTCCAAATTTTGTATATATGACATACCTACTATGGTGGAGAATTGACTTGCAGGAGTGGTTCATCATACTTTTGCATGTACTCTCTAGCAAGATGGATATTATAGGTTTGGTAACAGAGGGTTCATTGTCCAAGACGGTGAAAAATGGATATCTCACAATTTTTTAATAAGATAGCTTGAAAACAATTCAAAGCATCATTTCCATGTAACTTTCTGTTGTGCTCCATTATACCATTTTCACCTGTAATCTATAACAATACATTTTACTTAAACTTGGTTTTCCACTGGATGAATTTTTTAATGGGATTCCTTAACCAACTCCGTCACTGGTCAGGTTATCGGCTAGGAGGTTCACCTCAAGGACCTTTTAGGAGGTCAGCCATTCATTTTTTGCTCACGCATGCCTAACTTGGAGTTTTGATAGGATCTGATGCATTAATGCTGGAAAGATTAGTTCTACTTTGGCTGTCAAATTCTTGAAGACAACCTCTTTGTTGCTCTAAGGACTGGGTATGTAACAATGAACCCTTACTATACGTAGAGTTACTTTTTTAATAAGATAGCTTGGAAATAATATAACGAAGTAATGTTGGAACAAAATGCTGAACTTGAATATAAGGTAGAACTTTGCCCCCCTCTCTCTCTCTCACATGCTGAATAAAATGCTGAACTTTTTTAACTACGGTTAGCAATTTCCTAGTAAGGTTATATGAAGTGCCTCTCACTCTCTCTCGATTTAACACATCAAAGTTTATCAAACAGTACTTTTCCATACACTAAATGCAGAGAAAAGATGCATATATATGGGTTCAATCGTGTCCTTTTCAGGTTGGTAAACCGACCCATTTATGAGTAGGCTGAGTTGGGCTCTTCCTTTCGCTTGTTCTGCTTATCATATACACTTGCATTTAACTTAAGAAGGTTCCTCTTCATGAGCATGTTATGCATAGTGAGAGGAGAGAATGATAGATCAGTGGGACTCCAATGTGTTGTCCATGCTCTTGGTTACAGTCAAACCAGACGCATCGGCCGAGCTGTAGCTCTTGGTCCGCTGCAGCAGAGGGCCTCTATGCAGCCTGCACCTGAACGAACCTGCATGTGTTGTTGGTGAACAGAGACAGTTTAGTTTACCACTGGCCTGCCTACTCAGAGAGGGTGCAACCTGGCTCCCAACAGCCTCCTGCTGCAGAACTTGCACCTCCAATCTCACTGTACTTGGTTGTCTCGCAACTTGAACACTCTCCATCTGGTTCTGATATGCTACTGATGCATCCTTATCGATTGATGCTAATTCTGGCTCTGTTTGCACACCAGTTTCGATCTCCATAGTAGCCATGCAACTGCAGAAATATATTGCGTATGATTATTTTCCCTTTACACCAAGTAGGATTCTTGTGAAAGTATTCTTATGAAAACAAGTTTTTCTCTCTATTGTTCTTTTATGTGATTGTGAAAATAGTTTATGAAGTTCATATAAAATTGTTCATCCATGAAAACAAGCTTTTCTCTCTCTCTCTCTCTCTCTCTCTCTCTCTCTCTCTCTCTGTGTGTGTGTGTGTGTGTGTGTGTGTGTGTGCACGTGCGTGCATGCAGGCTTGGGTTAGGCAGACCTGTACTAGATAAACACCACCCAGATATATATTGAACTCGTGACCTTCAAGTTGAAGGTTCAGTGAGCAAACCCCCTAGGGAACACAGCTATGGCTCCATTTGAAAGAGGGTTGTTAATGTCTCAATCATGCGAAACTAACTCCTTTCTCTTCGTTTTTCTTACAGAAAAAAACTATGCCCGATTTTTGAACCGTCACATTTTTCCTATCAAGGTGGCCTTATGATCTCCCTCTCTCGAACGAAACAAACGGGCCCTTAAAACCTGCAGCTCTACATAAGCTCACTGTTAGCTTCTCATTGCAAGTTTCATGAAGCTCAACATTCAAGAAAGATGGTTTTCAGTCATAAATCAAGACAATTATCATCGGGGGTGCGTGATCTTGTTCTTTTAGAGGTAAGTGCAAATATGACAAAGATCAATTTATATGGGGATTAAGAACCATGACCAGCTTCATCCGAAAGGAAAAGAAGATCAGCAGAACTTCAAATGGATCACCTTACCTAGCTCCACAGCTCCTCGATGAGAGAACATCAAGTCCCAAAGAGTGCATTTCATTGGTCGTGCCCCGCTTTTAAAGAGAGAAAAGCAGTGTGAATCACACAGCCTTTGTCGATCTAAAGAGAGATGGGCAAAAGAAAAGGTTGGCTGCTATCAGGCATAGGTTGTTTCATGTGATTATCACGCTGGGTCACGGCTATCTGCCATCTTTTTCCAAATCAAACACGTGTTCCTCTTAAAGGAAATTTAACTAGGTAGCTTTTCTAGTGCGCCAGTCATGAACCATCATGCATGAGAAGATGACTCACGAACACCATCTCTTGGTGAACCATGATGAGGCAAGCACTTGAGAAATTCACTTTAGGCCATATATTGCGCACACTGCTCCTTTATGATCTGGTGGTGGTCTCTTTCTTTTATACATCACCAAGATGTGAAGTCTATGTCGCCGAGACACTTCGACTTTCCGTTGTGTTGTATAATAGAGGATCTAGAAAATTTTCAAGAGTGGGGCGAACAATGAGAAAACTGTTTAGGGTGGAGCGAACTATACATAAAATTACTAACGAAACAAGAACAAGCTCAAAACGAGCCGATCTTTAAGCTGCTCGGTTCAGTTTTCAACCTTTCAAATATGATCAGCACCAGTAAGAGCCTGGAATCTTACATGACTGATCGATATGAGCACTGCCTTGCACCATGAAGCTACATTGAGTGAAGTGAGGCGTTCACCCCAATCAAAATTTACAAAATTAAGAACATGATTAAAGCCTTGAATTAGTTCATACCAAAATATAGGCTATTCGTGTACTCAACCGTTCGGTACCACAAGATGTAGGGTGTGAGTTCGATTCACAGAGTGTGCATACAAGCCCCTCTCCGTTGCAACAAAAGAAAGATTTGCAGGGCTCCCGACTCCGCAAGATGATGGGTTCGATTCACAGGGTATGCGTGCAAGCCCCTCTCCATTGCAACACAAAAAGGGCTATTTGGTAGGGCTCTCGACTCCACAAGATACAAGGTGTAAGTTCGACTCGTGCATGCAATCCCAAAAAACGAAGACGAAAAAGAAAAGATAAGCAATTTGCCTCATCGTAAAAAAACTTCTAGATTATAACTAAAATGGAATGAAGGGTGACAATGTAAAGGCACTAAGGATATGTGATTCTGCATATCACGTCTTCTAGCCTCACATTTCCGGCCACAAGATCCCTCACCAAAATAATAGAAAGAACAAGAATGACCGGAAAATAGATTGCGAGGACAGCGTTACACCGCTCACCATTTGATCCTGCCTCCTCTTTGCTATCACGAGTGCTCATGCTAACCGCCAATCTTTCGAAGCCTCAGACAATCTGTCCGTAAAAGTATGCCTCTCCCTCAACAAATACCAGGACTCTCCGTCCTTCTTCTTCCTCCTCCTCCCTTTTTTTTTTTTTTTTGCATAAGTCCGCTCCACCACCATCACCACAATGGCTTTGTCATCCTGATCGTTGTCTTGTCCATGAGTTCAGCATTTGCGTCGTCCACTGCCGATACTTCTTCTATAGTCTCTTCGGACTCTAAGACTCTTAGGCTGTGGCCATTCTCGTTAACCTACCGTGTCTTGGGTTACAAGAGAGATTGTCGTAAACAGAAAAATCTACCGTTACTGAAAATCACGGTAACGATCCGAATACAAAGGCTCCTGAAACCAAAAACCTAGTAGAAAAAACCGGGAAAAAGGAAGAGCTCGCATTGCTCTATAAAATAAAGAGCATAAGTTTACATATTTTGAAATATACGGAGACTCAAAAACACAGATACATACTTTTTTCATGGAAGAAATCCACTGTGAGGAAACCTCCAACAGAAACCAAGATCATATTCACCTTCTACTGCAGTCATACCTGAAGAACTCGATGGCAACAAACATGAAGCTCGAAGAAAGCCGGAATCAGGCAAGAAAATTCTAACATCTTGCATCAGGGCCTCGTTCTTGACTCTACAAAATTAGGTACGCCGTAATAGGGCAGAGGAGAGAGCTTCCTGTTTTTCTGAGAGCTTTGCCTGAGTCGTGACAGGGCAGAGGGTAAACCCTACCTGAGTCAAGACAGGACAGAAATCGGCTAGAACAAAAAAAAAAGAGGAGGGAAGGTCGTGGTGGACAACGGAAAAGGCCGGGGTGGCCTAAGACACCCGCTGAGAACCGCCACAGAAAGGTCGGAGGCCAGAAACTGCCACAGAAAGGTCGCAGGCTAGAAGGTCAGAAACTGCCACACTCGCCAGCCACCACAGAGAAACAAAGGCCAAGAGAATAAAGTCCGACCATTTCTCTCTCTCCCTCTCCGTTTGATTTCTCTCTCCTCAGGGTTTTATACCCTCTGAAAACCGTCAGTTGGTTTCAGAAAACCGTGGGCTGAAACCACCAGTTTTCCGAAACCCCGCCTCGGGCAATGGACTAAAAAGTTCATTCTACTCCGACCGATTTTCAGATATTACGAAATTGTCACATGACAAAATTACGAAAATATCCAGATATTTTTAGGTAAAAAGACTTATTTGCCCTTATTGAGCAAAAAGTCAGATTTATCCTCCAATAGTTTGTGAAAATTATGAATTACCAGGCTATTGTTTTACTTTTCTGTCCTTTCCGGTTCAACATATTACAATTCTGTCATTGAGTTAAAAGACAAATTTGTCCTTATCCTTTTGAGAAAATTATAGATTCGGTCTAAGGTATAAAATTATACATTTACCCTCGATTAGTTATGAATTTTACAGAAATACCAAAAGTAATTTTACGGGTTTGGCTTTTCAAAAAATTACAAAAGTTGACAGATAGTTAAAATTACAGATTCACCCTTGATATTTTTTGGAAATTACCAAAGGCAGATATTTTTGGGAAAATTATAAATTTATCTCAGGTTATTTATTTAAGAAATGTGTTATTTTCATATTATTTTTATGATATTATGCATCGTTCTAATCAGATTCCTACTATGTGTGTTTTGTTGCTCATTTATTGTTTATTTTTTAGACCGTGTAATTGTTATAATTGCCAAACACATAAAAATGAATTCAAGAATATGTGTGTCAGAATTGGCAAAAAATAAAAAATTAAACGGTCTGAACTTTCAAATATGGAAGAGAAAAATCAAACTTGTTCTAACACTTTAAGATATTGAGTATGTACTAAAAGAAACTATATGTCCACCACCATAAGATACAATTGAGGAACAGATAAAAATGTATAAGATATTTCTAAAAGATGACACAATAACAAGGACTGTCATGTTGACATACATGGAAGATGACTTGATTAGGTCTTCTAAAAATACGAGACCGCAAATGAGTTGTTCGACTTAATAACAGTTAAATATGACACAACTACCAAACTGCATGTACAGTTACTATTACAGAAATACAATTCTTTTAAAGTGAAAGAAGGAGATAACATAGTAGAACATGTAAATCAAGGGACTTAACTATGGCAAAGTCAGTCATCCCAAAACCGATGCAAATATCAACAATCCTTAACAGTCTACCCCCATCATGAAATATGATTACCACTACCCTTAGGTTAGGGCCAGAAATTAACCTTTCTGAGTTACCTTTGAAACTAATAATAGAGCAGGAATACATAAATAACAACAAGAAAGAAAAATTGCTAGTGGTATAAGATGAGATCGAGTCTAGCTCTAAAACAAACAAAAAGAAAAATAAACCAAATAAAAGGTTTGGCAAGAATAACAAAAAGGACGGTCAACATTTTAAGAAAATACAGGAAACCGCTTCTCGGGTCAAGTGTTTCAGTTGTGGAAAGATGAGACACTATAAGAAGGATTGCCACAACCAGAAAAGTCGATGAAACAACCCACAACGCGGTCAGTCAGAGAATGAGGATATAATCTGTGTGATATCAGAATGTCTATACATGGACCGCCCGGTGAAAGGTTGGTGGATTGACTCCGAAGCTATCAGATACATCTTAAAGACCAAGGAAGAAAAAATGGATCTAAAGGAATACAAACCAAGAGAACATTGGGTGTACATGAGAAATAACACTTTCTTAGATGTTTTGGGTACTGAGTTCTTTAGAATCTTTGTAAAAGGTAAACCGATTGTACTAATTAATGTATTAATTGTGCTATAAATAAAGCACAATTTGGTCTCGATCCCTGCCTTAGTAAAGAAAGGTTTTGAGGTTAGGTTTATTCTTAGTAAGGTGACTGTAGAAAAACATAGGAAAATATTATTTTTTGAGGTGTTTGATGTAAAAGATTGATTGTTTAAATTAAATGATAATGAAAATGGAAATCCTTTTGCTTATATTGATTGTGCCTTTAATATTGATGTGAATGTATGGCATAAACGTCTTAGGCATATAAGTCTGGAAAAGTTGAGGGAATTATCTAACTTTGACTTACTATATAGATTTGAGGAAAATACTTTCAACAAGTGTGAAGCTTGTATAAAATGGAAAAATGACAAGGAAGGCTTTTCCCAAAGAGTTAACAAGGGCAACAACCCTCTTTGAGGTCATTCACACAGATTTATGTCGACTATTTAGAGTAAGGTCACATCGTGAAAAAGTTTATCTTATAATCTTTATCGACGATTACTCGAGATATACGTATTTATATCTTTTGACACATAAATTTGAGGCACTAGAAGCTTTTAAAGAATATAAGCAGGAAGTAGAAAACCAATTGGGGCATACAATCAAAGTCCTAAGATTAGATAGAGGTGGTGAATATACCTCTGCGGAATTTCTCAAATTCTATAAAGACTTTGGTATTACAAAGCAAAATATAATACCTAGGACACCTCAACAAAATGGTGTAGCTGAAAGATAAAATAGAACCTTGCTAAATATGACTAGGTCAATGTTGATTGATGCCTCTCTACTAATGATATTTTGGGGAGAAGCAATAAGTATAGCGGTATACATACTCAATAGAGTACTATATAAAATTGTATTCACTACACCATATGAGATGTGGTTTGGAAGAAAACCCAACCTAGGTCATCTCATGAGGTGAAGATCTATTACAAATGTAAAGATCCTTGATCAGTATAGAGACAAACTAGACAGTAGATCCTTCATATGTATATTCATTGGATATCCTAAAGGTTTAAAGGGATATCAGTTTTATCATAAGGATCATGGATTAATTGAAAGCAAAGATGTTGAATTCTTATAAGATACTAAGAATGACATCCTGTAAATAATGTTGAGTATACTAATGATCTAGTAGACCTAGATCAATCATCATTAGAACCCATAAAAGATCTTCCTAAAACAACTGAAACCTTAAGTGGACATAAAAGGCCTAGGGCAACTCCGTCCTACTTAAAGGATTATCACACTTATCGTTTATAAGAATTGTATAATTCAGTGGATTTGGATGAGTTGACTGATAACTTAACTTATCAGCAAGCTATGAACTCATTAGAAGCAACAGATTGAGAGAAAGTCATGGATGAGGAAATTGAATCCATTAAGAAAAAGTAAGTCTGGGAATTGGTTGTTTTGCCAAAAAGAAGGAAAGTTATAGGCTGTAAATGAGTTCTGAAAAAGAAATATAAGGTTGATGGTTCAATAGACAAGTTTAAAGCGAGGTTGGTTGCAAAGGGTTTTTCACAAAAAGAAGAGATAGATTATGTTGATACATATTCTCTAGTTGCTAATAAACTTGATCACTGTGTATATGTATGGAATAGTGGGAGTCACTTTGTCATCCTATCATTATATGTAGATGACATATTGTTGATTGGGAATGACAATGAGATGATTGTCAAAACCAAGTCATGGTTAAACTTAAAGTTAAAAATGAAGGATATGGGAGAAGCATCCTATATCCTGGGTATAAAGATCTCTCGAGATAGAGAATATAAACTCTTATGCCTCAGTTAGGAGAGATATATTGACTATATCCTCAAGAAGTTCAAAATGTGTGAATGGAAGTCTGGTGTTACACCTGTTGCAAAAGGGGTTAAACTAAGTAAGGCTGATTGTCTCGGTGAAGGAGACGATAAGCCTAACGTTCGTTATACACAAGCTATGGGCAGCTTGATGTATGCTATGTTATGTACAAGACTTGATATCAGCTTTGTTGTTGGTCTTCTAAGTAGATATCAAAGTAATTATGGATGACAACATTAGATAGCTATAAAAAAAGATTTTAAGATATCTTAGAGGAAAAAGAGACTTGAAACTATGTTTTCAAGCAGATAAACTGAAACTGATAGGATACTCAGATGTTGATTTTGCTGAAAGCAAAGATGACAACAAATCTACCTCAGGTCAAATATTCTTATTTCGAGGTGTTGTTATTTTTTGAGCATATAAGAAACAGGGTTGTGTAGCATTGCATACAAAGGAAGCTGAGTATGTGGCTTGTTGTATGGCTGCAACGAGTGTTGTCTAGATAAGCCGCTTCATACGTGACTTGAAGTTGGAAATAACCAATGAGCCAGTTGTCATTTACTGTGATAACAATGCATTAATTACTCTTATCAAGAGTGGAGCTGATTGCTCAAAAAGTAAGCATATAATGGTTAAATACCACTATGTTCATGATATGGTTATGAGAAATGAAATATCCATCTCATACATGCCAACAAATGATATGTTGGCAAACCCCTTAACTAAAGGCATAACAGAGGAACTTTTCTCAAAACATGTTATGAATATGGGTTTGAGGTATGTTTGATTGTTGTGTAGGGAAATAACCACACAACGAGTAGTGATTGCAACAACAATCATGAAAGGACATTACTAGGTAAACCCTATAAAAGTGGGAGAAAAACTAGTATGTCGGTACACTTCGCTTGAATGGCCAAGTAGGAGATGTTAGGTTGTAGCCATTCTCGGCAACCCAACATAGGTAATGGTTGGACTAGCCATCCAGCCGTTACCCGTATTTTGAGTTACAGTAGAGATTGTCATAAAAAAAAATTTAACAATCAAACCGTTACCGAAAATCATGGTAATAATTCAGATACAAAGGCTCCTAAAGAGGAAAAACCAGCAAGAAAAATCGGGAGAAAGGAGGAGCTCGCACTGCTTTATAAAATACAGAGCAGTGCATAAGTTTACATATCCTCAAATATATAGAGACTAAAAAACACAGATACATATTTTTTTCCCGAAAGAAATCCGTTGTGAGGAAACCTCAAAGAGAAACCAGCGTACCTGAAGAGTTCGATGGCAACAAACTTGAAGGTCGGAGAAAGCCGGAATCAGGCAAGAAAATTCCAACAAATACTTCTTCCGCAGCTCCGCCTACATTCGCCTCGAACAAGACAATGGTGTCTCCGGCATTGTCTCCGGACGGAGATGTCAAAGCTGGTGGTTTGGTTTCGCCCTTGGCCGATGGTGCGCGAGCCACAACCAACGCCTCTCCAGCTCAAGCTCCATCCCCAAACTCGAAGTCGACCGCCAGTTCCAATATCAAGGTTCCAGTTTCCTTTGTTGTTGGCGTCGCGCTTTCCGCTGCTTTGCCTCTCTGAGCTTCCATGGCCGCTTGGCCTCCTGCTAACATAATCAAATATGAAGCGCTATAACTTGCCCTACATATCTATACATCTTAGAGCATCATTTCATTAGATTACTTTATAAGTATCGTTTCATTAGATTGCAATCTCAGCCTCCTCCGACTAATGGTCAACCTCCATCATCTTGCGTGGAGGACCATTTCATTTGGTTGTAATTGTTGGGTCTTTGAATTTATTGTGTTGTAATCTGGTCAAAGGTTCGGCCAACATTCAAGTTGAAGTTGGAGAGTTTTGATATCTTAGGGTGTCTACATCTGGTGGAGTCTGCACAAGCTTGCCAATAAAAAAGCTGATAATTTTTCTTATTTCTTCGATTTTAATTATTGTTTTTAGTTGAGCTTGCTTTTTCTCTTCTTCTCTTCCGTATTCAATCACTTGTGGTGTTCAAATACAAGTTTGTGCTTCAGTTTCGATAGAGAAGATGCCGAGTAGAATCGTGCCTGTTGTAACGAAATCATCTTGAACCCAGAACGATTCTGTCAATACAAATGCGGCAGCTAACACGTTTTCCGCTCTTGACATTTAAAGGGTAGAGATGGGCAGGAAGAAATACGCACATGTGCCTCATTTGGGTGCCAACGTTCTGGTGTGTGTTCAAGAAACCACATGAACCAAATCCAACGGGTTGCTTGGTTTGATTCTAGATGTCAAATGGTTTAGTTGATTCAATCCATTATTATAGTATTGAAACCCAACCATAAGAACTGAACTGAATAAAAAAACTTTTGAGAAAGAAAAGTTTTAGTATTGTATTGAAAAAGCAAGCGGAGTGAGGGATCTATGGCGACTATAAAATGGGTCATAAGTTTTTGAACAAAGCATACTTTCTCTTCTTGGTCTTTTCTTTAAGATTAATTGTAGTATCTTTCTTTATGATATTAATATCTGACATTGATCATATGATATTATTTTATTTTTTTGGAAGAGGGTGTAAGCAGTCTTGCCAAACCTTAAATAAGTAAAAATATGGTTTAGAATTGAACCCGAACAGAAACAATCTGTTAGATTCTGACTATGCCATGATTTGGTTCGGATCTCAAAATACTAAGAACCGCAAGTTTACCCATTTGGTTCAAGGTTGAGACCATAACCGAACCAAACCCATCCGTGAACACCCCTATCGGTAGCTATGATCGAGTGTCTCACACATTATTTTCTCTCAATTTGCACCTACAAGGCATTTCCAGATTTTGGTCACTGTTTATGAATTATAATGCATTCATTACTACAAATTTGTTTTAAAAGTAAGAGGCTGCATGACCGCCTGGTCAGGACCTGGCTCGGTGGCTTGAACGGGAAGCTAACCACTGAAACCGGCCGAGCTGAACTAGAACAAGACCCCTACAGGTCGGTTCCGGTTCTACCTATTGAGTAGTTGCACCGGAACTGGAGGTTACAAGTTATTTTCCTGGTTTCGATTTTAAAGTCATAGACTTGTTTTACGAATGTCTCAAATGAAATCAGAACCAAACCGAACCAGAGTGGGAACAAATAGGTTCTGATGGAACGGCCAAATCGGTTCTTATCAGAGGCCATTGAGAATTATCCAGGTCCAAACCAAGATCAAATAAGATGTACATGACCAAGATGGAGGCATGCCAACCCCAGGAGATTTTTCATGTTTTCAAGAAGACCTCTTATGATAGAAATGACGGAGTGAAGAAACGAAAAATCTTGAAGGTCTCTCTCCTACAGGGGGGCAGTTTGGTCATTGAATAAATTTAAATTTTTGATAAATTATTTAAATTTATTATTTATATCCAGATATGACTAGATTTATATTAAATTAATTTAAACTACATGAGTTCTAGATATTTTTGGATTTAAGCACCCTAACAACTAGGGGATGAGTTCCTTATTGATGCTGAGAATCATTCCTATTTGCCTTCTTTCCCCTTTCCTAGTTAATTCATCTTAGTTCAACTAAAAGTTGCATTTCTTGTCACAATTTTCTCTTTGCTTCTGATTCGTCCTCTCTGATTCAAGAATCATTCTCTTGAATTCATTACATAAGTGGAAGTTAAACCCTAATCTAGCACAAATGTGACTACGAATCTATGCGTGCGAGAATGCTTAGTTTTGGTTTTGGACAAGCCTTGGTTTTATTGATGGATCTTATTCATTTCAATGCTTGCTTCCCATTTATTCTTACTGGGATTTCTTCATTACTTGCTATATATTTCTCGTTCAATCCTGTATGATTATAATTCGCTTTCAGAATTGTATCCTGCTTTTATGGCGCATCACATCTAAGGGTGGCAATTTCAGACACGAACTGGAAAACCTCAAACAAACATGACCCGAAAAGTCTGTTCATGTCCACCCGAAATCACAAGAACGTCAGGCACTTTTCGTGTGAACCTGTTTTCATATGAACACGAAATGACGCGACAGAGAACATAGTAGAAAACATGAAACGGCTGGTAATTTCAGGCACAATGTGAAAACCTAGCACAAAACGTACTAGAGAAACGGGCTCGCCTGCTTTCCACACAAACACAAGATGACACAAAGTGACCCAAAACATGAAATTGCCACCCTTCACCGTCTCAAATTAGAATTGATCGACCACCAGAAATAAATTTTGCTAGATTCCGGTGGCCTTAACTCTGGAAAATTTTCACCTCGGAAAATTTCTGGTTTCACTACTGCTTACATCGATTTCTAGAGTGCAAATTCCAAATTGTAAAGGTAGATTATTTTCCTTAATCAAATATTAATGATGAAAACAACTGGTAAAACCTAATAGCTGAGGTAATAATGTATGACCTTATACCTTGTAAATCCACTTAAGTGTCATTGTAATAGTTTTATATTATATTATATTATAACTCTAAGGGATCAGCCTTGCATGATTGGTCTCAAGCCCTGATAAAGGAGGAGGGTTGTGTTAGGCTTTCGACATCCAACGTAAAACTTTGTCGGAGTTATTTACCATGGATTCTACAAATGATGATAGGGCTATGTAGAAACAAAGAATCCATGTAGCCAAACCCTATATAGTATGGGAAAAGGCTCAGTAGTTGTTGTTGTATATTATATTATATTATATATATATTGTCTGCTTCAATTGCCCTATGATTATTTGGCTAAAAATTACTGCAATAAAAAAGAACATAGGGCCAGTGAACGAACCAAGCTGTACATGGAACGGAGCTGACCTCATTATGATATTGTTCATGTTCTTTCTCAATCTTGGAAAGTCGATGGCGAGCTACCTCATAAAAGTTTATGAGATGAACACTAACAGCGAGTGTTCTTTTCAGATAAGCTTGCAAAAGCTCGTTCTTTGAATTCTACGTGTTCATTTCAGCTCAACTAGTATAACCTTGTTTAGATAAGTAAATTGGACTTTATGCTCGCATGTGCTAGTAAGCCATGTTTACCCAACTAATTGGGCTGGAACAACGTAATTAAATGATTAAAAAATTCAATTTTATAAGAAAAAAATATACAAGAGTAATGTTTTTTATTTGATTTCAAACTAAAAGTTTAGTTTCTACTGAAATTTATACATGAAAATCTCGTTTTTAGCATTATTGATCAGCTGTGATCATTGAGCACCAACTCAGGACACATTCAATTCATGTTCAGCTCGGATCGAACGAGTTAAGTACTACCCAAATATGAACAACAGTTCGAGTAGATGAATGTGCCATGAACAGTTCCTCTTTGATTTGTTCAGTTCATTAAGCAGGTCGACTTCACTGTTCAACTCAATGTGTCTCAATACCCGACCTGATGTGTACGTAAACCTGTCAACCCATTCGAAACTACAGTTTTTTTTTCAACTGTACTTGGGCAGAACAGTAGAACAAAGCAACAAACTAGTAGGGTTTGGATCCGAATTCTACAACAGAAATTCAAAAATTGAAGAGAACTCTGTTCTAGGGTTCAGCTGGACTACAACAGCATAGACATAACTCTAACGCACTCTGTCTACGGTGACTGTGCGTAAGTAAACATCAGGGCTGTCTATGCACAACTACCTTCTTTACGACTTGCTTGGCACTTAGGGTGTGTTTGATTCATGGAACCAATCTCTTGGTACTAGAATCACGTACTTAAACCAACATGGGCTTGTAATTATAGTTTTGAGAAACCATGATTCGGAATCACGAGTGGTACCGATGCTTGGGTGTTTGTGCAATGTTGGGTACTAACATGAGAGACTAATGGGGTACTTGAGTTTTCATGTGAAGCCCCCAGCCTATGGCCCACCTATCCCTAGTACCAAAGTTTGTTTTACTCAAATTGAGTCTTTGGAATCACAATTTCACACCAACAATATATTTTGTGTTTAATGCACAACGAAACTTAAAACCTCGAGTAGTGAAAATAAAGGTATGGTTTTTTACAACCTTATACCAAATACACTCTTAGGAGAATTGATTACGAGGTTTGGGACTACAAAAATGAAACTACAATAATTTTTACCAAATTATGAGGCTCACCAGGGGCCTACCCTTGGGGGTGAGCTGCTAGAACTAAAACTGAACTTGCTAGTTTCATGTCCCTATAGCTTGAAAGCCCTAAAGATTGTTACCTATCTAAATCGCTTAGGAGCCTAGACCTTGTTATGTATCAACTCTGTACCCCAAGTTTTTCCTTCAAACCAGTTCTAACAGAACTTGGAAAGAAAATGACTTAATCAACCAGAATGGAAGATTTTGAATTTCTATTCAGATTTTATTTTAGTATATGTTATTTTCTAAAATTTACTAATTTAGGCTGATCTTCCGTTCCGGGGGTTTTGAGGGACTGACACCCAAAAAACAAATGAATTAAGTTATAAATGAGTTCTTCATGCAATATTTATCTCAATAAAGCTCCCGGGCCATCGAAGATTTGAACACCCATAGAGAGTAGCCATGTTCTCGGGGCAGTAAAACTATCTGAACCACCCGACTGTGAGTTGATTCTGTTTGTACATGTGCTTGTTCATTCCTTGTCTCGTTTCCTCATTTAAGAATAGCTAAACATGTAACTAGATGATTTGAGATGTAACCTTACATGTCTCAACCACCCTATATGTTTGCTAATTTATATACTTTGAACTTTCAAATTTTGACAGTGTGATAAAAACATAGATGATTGAGATTAAAATGCAACAAATGACGATTCAAATTTATGAAACTCGATAAACATATAAGGCAACTCTTAAAGATATATGCTGGTCAGGTATTTGTCTTATGTCTCTCTTTATATGTGTGTGTGTGTTTGGGAAGTGAGCTGAACATCAAGCAGCTCGTCTCATTTTGCAGCCCTGGTCAAGGTTGGTCTCAAAGCTTGGGGAGCTCATTGGTTCCAAAGAGCTCAACTCTAAACATAATTGCTATGATACCCGAAGTTTTGCTTCATCTCCGTGCATGATGATAGCAAACCAACCCAAAACCAAGACTGCTCATACTATAAGTAGCATAGGCCATGGCTTTAGCGCCCGTTGTTTTCTATCATTTAGCATTTAACAGAAGAAAACAGAGAAGAAACGCGTGACGGGTATAAATAAATAAAGGCAGGTCATCCTCGTTGAAGTTTCATAGATATCTAAGTCTTGTCATTTTGACGAGCAATATGAACCCATATTTTCAGATGGAAAGTGGCCGCAAGAACAATTAAATAAGAAAAAGAAGTACAACAAACACGAGGCAGGGAACACAATCCCAAAACACCCGGTTCTCTAAGTGCCTTGACCCGAATGTGAATCAAAAAGGCTCCGGAAGGGTCGGCGAGACTAATGAAGACAGGACGTCGTCTCTCTCTCTCTCTCTCTCTTCCATCTTTTATATGCTGATTTTTACATCAATCACCCAGTGAATCGCTACCGTCCATTTATGGGCCAACACATGAAATGATTTTTCGACGGCGCCCTACAAGAATTGTCATGCTTTTTCCTCCCTCTTGAAATCTGATACTTTGATAAGACACTCTTATCACAACCATTTATGACGTTTTCCTCTTTGGATATCTTTGAACGAGATCTTGGTGCCTCCTTTTGGAAAAATGGAAATAAAGTAATTCACCAAATAAAAAATCTACCAAACCCCATCTTTCATGTTGCTATTCAAGGCGCTCCTTCCTTTAACATCCAAAATGGTGGCCAGCCTTCTGCTTTTGAAGAACCATATAAGGTTGCGTTTGTATAAATGGGCCTTACCTACTCTGTGTTAGCATTGTGTTGTTGCATGATAAATTTAATATGTAATCATTTTAAACAATAACTGTTATTGAATACGTGACCGTTTGATTCAACATCAGAACACCAAAGCGTGTGTCTGTGTGTTGGTCTTGCTAATACAGTGAAGCCCACGTTTAACGAGAAGCAAACGTTTGGTCACCAACACTTAGCCGAAAATGGAGACCCTACCGTTCAATTTAGACGGCCATGCTTGACCAGGGCTGCATCTCTTCTTGCAATATTGATAGGTGATAACAGCCGTTCGGGCAAAATACAGATCGACAGGTTCCCATGTTTGGCATGCTACGCTTCTTTAACTTTTTCGTTCTTCACACACACACACACACACACACACACACATATATATATATATATATCCTGAGATCAGGATCAATGTATATTTTTCAGAATTTTTCCACCTAATTTGTTCTTTGCGCTCGGAGGTGATTACCTTACTTTTTTCTGGACAGTAGTTGCCGACTTAGTGATGATAATTGAAATCGGATTACAGATAAACTATCGCAACTGAAGTGCACGAAATAAAGGTTTAAACGTTAATCATGCTGTGATGATCACATACAGTGTGATTATTATAGATTTTGTGGCCACTGAAGGCAATGACAGAAGACATACAAGTCTGCAAGCATAAGTCGGCACACAGAGAGAGAGAGAGAGAGATCTTTTCCGTCATGTTCAGTTGCTTCTTCATTGACAAGCTCCGGTTGGAGAGCCCAATGCTCTACCGTTAGACTGCACCACCTATTGACGATCATGGTTAATCGTTATGAAAGCGTCGTTGTGCTTAACAAAACCTTTATTAAGTGTTGGAAGCTTGGAATAGATCCCACCCAGAATAAATCAAATATTTCGTTTAACTTAAACCTGATTCTAACGTGTCTTTCAACAAATAATTGAGTAACCAAAACCACGTTTCTCGTGTAATTCAAGAACAAATACTTGCTTCTTGACGCGATTAACTACACCACTAGAGAGAGAGAGAGAGTCGACGGACCGCCATGCAGGGCATCCTCCTCAAATGCAACGGAGTCGACTGCAACATGCAGTAAATGCAATGCTTTAATTTCATGGGGATTGTTCGCACGCGGGAGCATGATTAGATGTCGACCCTCCAAATAATCCCCTTGGAATGAATACGTGCATCATCACAAAAACCAAGAACCCTACTCTTTAAGTCAACTGCCTTTCTCTCTCTACGCCTAAACCCCCAAACGCAAGCACGCACGCATGCACCCATGCATTGTCATAAACCCTCCGCATGCGTGTCTCTCTACATAAAAGAAAAGAAATACCTACACGTCTACAGGTCTATACTGAAGAACACGTGGTCTGCCGTGATAGCTCTTCGTATCGGATCGGACGATCCACATGAAAGCAACACGTCTAAGGTCGGTCATCGTGAATTCTGACTAAACCTCTAGGTATTAAGCAGGTGAAGACATGGCCGTATCATGGGATTGTTGAAGACATGCTCAGTATGGACGACAGTTCACTGCTATTAATTCTTTTTTATTTTTCTTTACAATCAATTATATATATATATATATTTATATTTACAAACTTAGCAAAATATAGAGCTTTTGAGAGTTCAATTAAATACAATTAATATCATTTTGGAAAGAGGAATGCGGTAGATTGGTTGGTACATTAAAAGTCTAAGGGTCAGGATAGCTAGTATGAATTTGCTTAATTGTGTGGTTAATATGTGCAGGCTTTTTGAGGTAGGACAGGGATGATTTAGGGGACAAAATGGGCAGGCAACGTCTGAGAACACTGTTAGATAGCAGAGAGACAAATATGACAAACGGGTGTGAATGCTTTCGAGATTGGACTACTGCTAATCAAAGCTGCTCTACCAAACACACAACCCCCACTCTCTCTCTCTCTAAACGTCGTCGAAGAGCACGGAAAGGAGAAATGAGAACTCAATAAATAAACCAAAGTTCCTTTTTATCTTGATCGGCTAAAACCCCAGAACCTTGTTCCTTTCCTTTTTACATTTTTTTACATGTTGAGTTACAGAGGGCCACCCTTAAAGGGTAATCCCCGCGGTTTGAGGCCTTTTCACGCAGACTTTGTGTCGATTTTGTCCCCCATGCCATGCATGTAAGAGATGAGAATGATGGACGGCTTCCGCTTTACATAAAAAAAGCATCGGAAAATAATTAAACAACTGTAATTCACCATCTTCTCTCTCCCTCTTGTTATTCTTCTTATACTTTAATCCATGACCTTTTTGAGGCACTCACAGCATGCAAATGAGAATCACTGCACCGTTTTGCTATGGAATTTTCACCGTTTCACGTAACTCAATCTCGTGCACTTCTGCAGTACGTCATCGTTTACAGTACCACAGATTTCCACACATCTAAAGATTATAATACGACGTAATATACACATATATTTCTTGAAGGTATCTTTAAATGAAGCCATATGATAATTTATAACCTTTGAAAATGGCATCACAAGGCTTGTCACTCAATGATTTAGGTACTGATTGCGATAGTTTATCTGTTCAAACTGAGAACAGATCAAACTGCAGAAAACGATTCAGTAGATTTAAGTGCAGAATCCCCAAAAACCATGTCTCGTTAATGGATTTGACGCCTTAAAACCTGTTCATGGGTGCCACCATCCACTAAGCTTTCCATACTCATGAAAATATAGATCATCACAAGCAGAAAAGATACCTGCATGCATCCTCTTCTTTCAGAGTTACCTGCATACATGTTTGGTGTTATAGTCAGTTCGACACGTTACCTACGCACCCATGATATCTCTAATAGACCATGTCCAACATCTGCCATCCATCGTTTCATTTGATGAAACCGAGGCCTAGAAGCGTCCTGCCCGAGAAGAAGGAATAAGCATGTCAAGATCAACCGTATATATAGAGAGAGAGAAAGAGGGAGAGGGAGGTTCAAAATTATTATATGTAAAACGGAAAAAGTTGAAAAGAAAGTTGAGAGAAGAATTTTCCAATATTTATGCATGGTTCTCGTACATGCATGATCCTTTTTTCTTGAGGAACTCGTACATGATCCTCATACTCCCAAAGACCGGACCGACAGCCCTCGATTCTCCTCTTAGTCCAAGATCTTCCTTCATTTAATTCGGTACGTTGATGAGCACCCTTTACCCCCAAAATGTGGCCATCAATCGAATCGCAGTGGCTGGGAAAAGGGCGCCCTTATTTGCGAGTGCTTATTTTTTTTCTTTTATTTTTCCTGTGACCGCTTTCTTATTCGCTATTCCAAATACAGTCATTTATACAAAGGCAAACTTGCTTTATAGGGTATTAATTACTTGCATAATCATGACAATTCTTATGCACAAAGGGTATAATATAGTTTAAAATTTCAATATTCTGGAATTCCTGGGATACCTCAAGTCCTTTTCACAAAATTAGCCAACTTATAGCACCGAGAGCATTAACTCAACGGCAGGCAGGCCCGCTCTAGTGCGGTTGCAGCTGGTAGGGAGTTCGACCCTCAAAAGGTGCATGTATGAGTGTGGGTGTATTAGGCTTCTGTGTCCTCTTAAAAAAAAGAAAAGAAAAGCCAACTGAACTCATTGAATGAAAATATAAACATACCAACTGATAACTAAAATGAAGCCTTATCGACACTAAGTAGCGAGAGATATGTGAGTTCTTGGAGGCACCGTTGCTTTGTCTTGTATCATTTAACTGGAGAAAAGTAAGATCTTGCTTTTATCATTTAATTTTTTTTTATTGTTTTATATGATTATCTTGAGAACTTCGTCTCTTTTTAAATGTTTGAGTCATACCCAAAAGAAGCGCTTCTAAATACAACTTGTGTTAAAATAAAATGTTTAACAACTAATACAACTAAGTTTTTCTCATACTAGATGGGATTAGTACATGGATTCTTTGTTTTCATAGAATCCATGTACTAATCTCATACTTTTATGATTTTTTAACTTTTTTTTAATATTTTCATCATATCTTTTGTGTAATTCATGGTATAAAAATCTGACAAAGTTTTACGCTGGCTGTCAGAAGCTTAACACAATCCTCCTTCTTTATCTGAACTTGGGACCGGCCATGCAAGGGTGATTCTTTAGAAAAAAGAGGCATCCCATTACCATACATAAACCTTACAAGAGACATATACGATAGTGCAAGAACATGTGTGAAGACTCATGAAAGAATGACAGACTTCTTTGAAGTTAATATTGAGTTACATCAATGATCAACTTTAAGTTCATACTTATTTACAATGGTGATTGATGAGTTAACAAAAAATATTGAAGATGAAGTACCTCGGTGTATGTTATTTGCATATGGCATTGTGTTAGTGTTGGAGTTTAAAGAAAAAAATAATAGAAAATTGGAACTATGGAGAAAAACATTAGAAAGCAAAGGCCTCTAACTTAGTAGAACAAACACATAATATATGGAATATAAGTTTTGATCATTTGGTTACTTCAGATGACATATAAATTAAAATTGGCACACATTGCATCCCCTAAAAAGAAAGTTTTAAATACCTAGGGTCAATTTTTAAGATTGATGGAAGAATTGATGGAGATGTTACACATATAATTAATGTTAGTTGGTTAAAATAGAGAGAAGCATCAGGTATTCTTTGTAATAAGAAGATACCATTAAAGTTAAAAGGTAAATATTATAGAGCAACAATTAAGCCTGCCATGTTTTATGGTTTTGAGTGTTGGGCAGTTAATCATTAACATGTACAAAAGATGTCTGTGACAGAAATGAAGATGTTGAGATGGATGAATGATCATACAAGGAAAGACCATATATATAATGAGGTTATTAGAAACAAAATAAGAGTGACGCCAATAGAGGATAAAATAAGAGAATATCGTTTAAGATGGTTTGGACATATAGAAAGAAGATCAAAAGGAAGAACCTCTAAGAAAGTACGAAAAACTAGATTTTGAAAGTATTAAAAGAGGTAGAGGACTACCACAAAAGTGTTAGAAAGAAACAATAAAGAATGATCTAGCTTATTAAGAGTTAACAGCTAACATGACATATGATAGAACTATGTGGAAACAAAGAATTCATGTAGCTGACCCCGTCTAGTATGGGAAAAGGCTTAGTTGTTGTAGTTGTTTATTTTCAACATCTTTTTTCTCAAACCTTTTTACTAGATCTTCATATGGTTGCTTTTCTAGTGTCCAAATCATTTTAAACTATTTCTTTATTTTATTATATATTGCTGTTACTACCAATTTATTTATGATAACACATTTTGTATAAAATCCTTTATTATGGGACCACACATCTATCTTAACATCTTCATTTCTACCACAAAAATATTTTGTATACATTAATGATTAATGTCCAATACTAAGAATAATATAACATAACAACTTTAATTGCTACTTTATAATATTATCTTCATATTTAATATACTAATTTATTTTAATCAACCTTTATTAATTCGATGCATAACATCTCCTTTAATTTTCTTATCACTCTTAAAGATTTACCTTAGGTAAGAAAAGTTTTAAAATAAAATGTTCAAATTGAATTAAAATATTAAGACGTATATGATCCATTGACGGCTATGCAAGCTATTTCTGGTACAATGGCGAGACAGCAGCCAGATGCGCACTCCGGGTATCCATCACATGACCTTCAAACTTGTGAGTCGACCTTCTAACCTGTTAGCTCCTTCTGGCAGACAAGTTAACAAAAAGTGTTACATCCTATTTGCAATATAAAAAGGGGAATGGGGTTAATTCAGTAATACACTACGTGTTATAGGTGAAAGATTCGATAAACCTTTCTAAAACCCGTTTTTATAGGGGAGGCCTTTTGTTTGTTGTAGGGCATGTCCTCTCCCCAGGGCCTCTGAATTTCTGCCGGGTGGCTCGAACTTTACATGTGGCCTGCGAAGGGTCACTAGGGATCTGTTCTTACACGAACTTCCTCAACACGTCCTGGCTAATTGCTGTTCTTATGCCGAAAATGCAAGGACCGGTGTGTTGTTCACAGGGTTCATGTCCCAACTTTATAGGGTAGTTCTTCGAAGTACCATAAAGTTGGTAGGGTTTCTACAGTGATTTTTGGGGTTACCGTTTTTCTCTTTGGGGATTTCCGGGGTTAGTCTCCGCCTTTCAATCTAACACAGTCCCCAACTCTAGCACGTCAAATAGGGGAGGCACTTTCGTGTTTCGTGTCATGCTATATCATCTTCGAGAGAAACCAGGTTTACCAGAACACTTTTCTTTTATCACTTTGATGGACATGAACCCATTTTCCTGTTGTGCTCATGAAGGGTTTTTGTGTCATGCTTAAATTTTCGGTGATTTCGTGTTGTTAGACAAAGTATTGTGTCTTGCCATTTCTTATTCAATCAAAACATGTCAGCTGAAACACAATCCTGATGCCATTTGATTTGGGTGGACTAACATGGCCTTATAAACCTATTCGTGTCGAGTTTTTGTGTCGTGTCTGAAATTGCTACCTGGTGTGCATTAAGATTAAAGATTCCACAGGCATTAAGAGCTGTGGATTTGTGCTGAGAGAGAGAGAGAGAGAGAGATCAGTCTAGGCACTACCTAAGATAGTACTAGAATGTACGTAAAAATATCTGGTTTTCGGGAAGTCTGGGACATTTTCTTTTCGGAAAATAAGGAACTATGCTTGCTAAAGGGTAGAAAATTTGGGTTATTTCAGTTCTCTCGTCTTTGACACGAAGAAGAGCATATATGTGAATGTTAGAGCCAACCCAAATGAGTTGATGTTATAGCCAAGAAACAAAAGAAGTTAATCCTCAATGGACAACGGAAACCTGACATTTCTCTTCTTTTACAGGAATGCCTCGGGTTTGAACTCGTGACCTTCAAGTTGAAAGATTAATCTTTTGATATCTTTTCCTCTTTATTTGAGGGATATTTTTCTTCTTTTACAAAAGGAGTTAACCCTACGCAAGGTGCTCGTTAGCTAAAGCTTTAACATTTGGGTTTTATTTAACTAACCTGACCTACTTATACGTTTAGAATGGTTAATTGGTGAGTAGCACATATATGGATGATTTGTACGTAAATTAATAAATAATTATTAGTCATCAAAGTTTTGGTGCATCATGCAAGCAAACTGTTTAAACATGAAATATGGTGAATTGGATGCTTTACCATTTTACTCTAGTTTTGTGAAACAATCCTGTAGTGCTACCTTCTAATAGGGGCTACTTCATAGTGATAGCAGCGATCTACTAAGTCTTTGCTAATACTAGATGGGTCGGCTACATGCATTCTTTGTTTTTTATATAATTCATGTTAAGTTCGACAAAGTTTTATGATGGTTGTAGGAAGCCTAATGCAATCCTCATCTTTTATCCGGTCTTGAGATCGGCTATGCAAGGGTGATCTCTTACATGAGCGGAGTTTGATAGCAGTGATATAATGAAATATTTTATATAACTTCACTGTTACTTTTTTTTTGTGAGGTTGATTCTAGTAGCTGCTATCGCACAGTTAGTTATAACAGAGGAGTCATGTAATACTAGAAGATCTGTTTTACATGACTTCATTGCCACTTTCTTTAGTAACTTTACTATAAGAAAGAGATAACTTTATGAAAAAGGCCTTCACTGCCATCTTCTAGTAGCCGCAACTTCACTAATTATAGCAGAAGAGTCATGTAATACTGTACATATTAGAAGAACTGTGTTACATGGCTTCACTATATATGGTTTGGGTGATTATTAGTGGCTGATCAAGAGTTTTTTTTTGTGAGGTGTCGTGAACTGCCTTTTCAACCATTTAGAGTAGTGCAAACTATGTGTAATAGCAATGAATTTGATGGTGTCCGGTAGCTTTTTGATTGGTTTTTCGAATTTCAGGTGGGGGAGCTGCCCCACCTCTCTTCAATGTAGATCCGCGGGTCACTCTAGACATAGAACAACATCAAAATCACGCAGAATGCTGATGCTTTTTGTCTTCCTATCAGTCTCCACTGTTTCTTTCACCTTGTAGCTCTTACCTGCGCAGACCAAATTATGTTTAAAAGGCCTTCTGAAAGAGGAAATACGCTACCCACTATGATAAACTGCCAAATGCATATCCTTTGATAAGTGTTCAGTGACTAATATCTGTAAAAATTAGCTACATAAAACGATGGTTTTGACTTCTAATTTGAAAAAAGACATGGTTTTGACAAATCAAACCGGGTAGATAATCATAATACCTCCGTAGTTGGTTTAGGAAGACCTATTAAAACAAGTAAACTTTAGCATTCTCTCTCTCTCTCTCTCTCTCTATATATATATATATATATATATATATATATATATATATAGAGAGAGAGAGAGAGAGAGAGAGAGAGAGAGAGAGAGAGAGAGAGTGTTGCCCAGAAGAATGAAAGGACTGGGTAAGGAACAGGATCACATGATATTATCACATTCTGCTGGTTGCATTAAATGGTATGTACTGGTGATACTGAAGAAGGATGAGACATGAAAGGGAATACCGACATTCCACATTTATGCCTCTGAAAAAGGAGAGTTAGAGAAATATGCATATTTATTATTTATACACTCTTCGTATTCTACGGCTGTAAAGCTGGTTCATGTTGATTTGTGGAGTTTCGCCTCTGACACGATCTGCCATTGTCCGTCAAATCTAGTTGGGCCTTCTGGTTTTGGCCTCTTCAGGTTGGGACTTCACTAGTTTGAACCGGGGGACCATTTGTCTATAACCGACAGGTGAGAATGAGAATCCATGCTCCCTGTTTGTTTCTTAGCTGGGAAATTTGGAGGGAGGATGGAGGTGCAAGGAAACCATCTCATCGGAAACGAATCGCCAAATTGGTCGGTGATCTAGCTACTTCACCTGACCTGGATGATTCAAATAGCAGTCGTGTCGTGTTGTTCATTGAATTATATGGGAAGAGGCACAGAGGTTCTGTGTCGTGTCCCTTTTGTACGTAGTGGTGATAGAATTGGTGGCTTGAGGTTTTTTTCTCTCCGGTTACAATGAGAGGTGAATAAGCCTAACGCACACAGGTGCAACCCCGGGAATTTGAACTCGACACCTGAGAGCGCCCTACAAGAGAGTGAACGCTTTGGGTGTTGGTGGCTTGAGTTTTGGATATATGTAACCTGCCAATTTGCTACATGTTAATTGGTGAATTTTGAGTTGCGCAACAATTATAAGGTTCAAACTTAACACATTAAATTGGTTTGGTATCAAAATCATTTAAAATAACTCACATTATAAATAGAGAGAGTCTTAAATGCATAATGTCTTTGCATTTATACATTATATATATTAAATGTAATGTAATTTAAATCTTCTATTGATCTCAAATATTGAATCATGAAAATATTTATACAAAATTATGCACGGAAAAACATATTATTTAGGATGCTCTCTTTCTTTCTCTCTCTCTCTCTCTCTCTCTCTCTCTCTCTCTCTCTATATATATATATATATATATATATATATATATATATATATATATATATAGAAAAAGAGAGAGAGAAAGGTTTTTCTTCCTTGAACTGGAACATGTTCTCGATATTCTCATGAGAATTTGCTGTTTAGTTTTCTATTTTTCAGGATTTGAACTTTAGATTAAAATGCCAAGAATCACAATTCTCACAATAATACCTCCATTATTCAAGATTTGACATGCTAACTCTTAAGAACACTGATAAACCCAAAAAAAGCCTTATCAATCCTATACCTGTGTGTATGGTGTTTGTGAAAGAAAGAGAGAGGAGGGAAGGGGAATACTGTGCGTCACCCTCAAATTATATATATATATATATATATATATATATATATATATATATATATATATATATATATATATATATATATATATATATATGAGATGTTGAAATAGATGAGTGGTTACAAAAGAAAAGATCATATACATAATGAGGTTATTAGAAATAAATTGTGAATAACACTAATAGAGGACAAAATTAGATAACATCTTTTAAGATGGTTTGACTATGTAGAAAGACGACCTAAAGACACTCCCATAAGAAGATACGAAAAACTAGATTGTGAAAATATTAAAAGAGAAAGAGCACAATTACGAAAGTGTTGAAAATAAAAAATATAAATAATCTAGTTTATATTAAGTTAACTACTAGCATGAGACATGATATGGCTGTGTGAAAACAGAGAATCCATGTACCAGAGAGTTCAATGGTTTTAGTTTTTCCAAACGATAACTAGCAGAAGTGGTTCGCCATTTGCTATTTAGAGTGCCTGCATGCAATTTCAGACAACCATATACTACTTAGCTCTCATTCAGAAAAACAAAAAGAAAAGCCCCAAATAAATAAGAGAAGAAATGATTCGCCATTCGTGAAATCGGTATTATAGTCAATCACTTTAAACAGCGTTCAGATTTCTATATAAACACACAGACCTAACATTCAAATAATGTGTACGTAAAATTCGCAGCCCTGACTGGCTGAGCTTGTTGCTCGCATGCATGCATGCACGCACGCATGGTGGTAGGTTTCATGAAAAGGTCTGTGATGATGGTATTGACCTTTCACCTTTTCGTGTTCTTTTCTTTTCCCAACGCGTGGGCATTGCTCTGCTCATAAAGTTTACAATTATGAGATAATATTATTCGTTTTTCAATAATCTTATTGTTTTCTAAACGTAACATCATGTTCACCATTGATGCTGCTGGTTCAACTGGCTTTCTCACTTCTTCTTCTTAAGCAAGGTTTGCAGTTCCAATCTTGTGAAAGGAGAAACCAGTGCTGTGAGCTTTGTCCCCGTCGTGACCCCATCTAGATAAAAAAAAATGTTCAACTGTGATATTTTTAATGGTGTTAATTCTATTCTATTATTATTATTATTTAGGTTATGGATATTGCAATACGGGAAAATAAAGCAAGTTCTCTTTAGTAGTTTGACTCATTAATCATATGAATATATCGTCATAAGGGGTGACACAATTCTGATAACACAACACATAGATTGAGTTAGATGGGATGCATGACATGTAGACTTAACAAAAATTATTAGTTTTTTTGTTTGTACAATGAGGATTAGGCCAAGCCGATACATGCCTTGGAAATCAAACTCATGACCTTTTAACTCGTGAGACAATCTCTTAGCCAGGTGAGCTATTGCTTTTTATGCAAATTAGTCATTTTTTAACTCACTAAAAAAAAAGAAAATCAGTCATTTTTTAACTCACTAAAAAAAAGGAAATCAATATATATAGCACGAGAAGACACGACTATCCTTGCTAGGGTTCAACTCATCAAAAGAACTTAGTAGTTCAAGCTGAGGAGTTCGATAATCAGGAATTGCATATGAGGCAGCGGACTCCACAGCCCAGGAAACTTACCCTCTTACACAGACACATGCACGTGCACACACACACATATTATATATACATATGTACCTATTAAGTGCATGCAGCATATATCTGGGTGTGTGCATGTGTGTGTGTGAACCACTGTTGAGATATACTGATTTTGCCGGGAATCCTGAAGTGCCGCATGAAAAGCAATTTAATCCCAGGAAGTACCTTTTGGTAACATAGATTTAAAATGAATTGTTTGAAATCTAAGTTTAGCTAGACAAAAAGATGAAAGGAAAAGACAAAAAGGTGAAAATCCTTCTTGAGTTCAAGTGGAACATTCTATTGGACATGTGACAAGTACTTGTATAATATGGACTATCACCACCCTACTAAAAACCTTATACATAAAGGTACTTTAAACGATATTGAAGAGAACACATCTAAACACTAATATATATATATATATATATACACACACACACACACTCACACGCACACTGGTTGCTCATGCTTCCCTGGCTTCTTATATGAGCTGCCGCGTGTCTTTTATATTTATGAGCATTCTACGTGTGTACATGCTGCCCGGTTGATTGTTTTTCTAACACGAAGTTTGAACCTGTTTGAACTAGTTTGCTTGTTTGGCACTTTGGACGACTCAACATTGAGCTCATTCTTTTCGAACTCGCGCCTTCATTTGTCTTATCTCGCGTTCAAAGCAGTCCATGGGTGCCCACTCCAGGCGTGATGCACCAAGTCGTCCACCTATCACCACCCTACTAAAAACCCTTCCCTTAAACCCTACATAAACCCTAGTATCAGACAACTCCATGTGACGAAACCTTGGTTTCCAGGCCCCAACAAAGATATCAGAAGTCAGGCTCAGAAAATAAAATTAAAATAAAAAATAGGGAAAAAGCAGCCAGAGACAAGTCTATCCCTTCTCCCTACTCCCAACCGTTCTAGAATATAAATAAATTAGCAAGTAAATAAATAAAATAAACCAAAAACCCAAAACAACAACTTCTGAGCGCCGCCAGAGTAATCATTCTTAGTGATAATCATTTTTCCTGCTCTGTGATTCCTGTTATTTCGCGTTGAGTGCTCCGTTTTATTTAATTGTTTCTTTTTGGTTGTCGTCCCTCCTTTTCACTTCCCACTCTTTTCTTTTCGCTTTCCTTCACCATTACCAAGATCGTCACTAAAATTCCCTTCACATGGAATTTCCTCCCCTTTATTATGAATATTGTAATATTCCCCAATGGACGACGAACGATATTGGGCTGCTTGTTCTCGGAAATTGCTCTCGCAATTACTGAGTTCCAGAGTTATTACTTGGCAAGCCTCCAGCTGAAACATTCAAATTAAATTTACCTAAGTAACTAGCCCCGAAAATTTGCACACGCCTGCGTGCAGGCGCGCACGGGCACACACACACACACACACAAAAGAAAGGTTATACTATTTGCATGATCGCATTTAGAATGAGAAAATATTTGGCTCTGCTGAAATGAACATAATGAACCTATCACAATAACATAATTGAGTATATATATATATATATATATATATATATATATATATATATATATATATATAACATAATTGAGTATATATATAACCTATCATTCATGTCCACTTATAGCTTTTGGTATCATTCGTATAATTCCAAAATTTTTAAAAAAATTTAAAAATATTTGTATTAGATGTGGAGGTACCCTTTTTAGAAATTAAAACCATGGATTCTACATGTAAGTTGATTTCCTTAATCTTACCAAAATCATATCTCGTTAGGGGTGGTAAATCAGGTTCATATAAGTTGGATTTGGATTGGGTAAGCTTCAGTCGGGCCGAAAACATGTCAACGTTAGGTGACCCGTTTGTTTTCTTTGGTTCAGCTTACACAACCTTAAGCAGACACTATAGGGTGAGCAGTCAACCAGACCTGGCCTTGTTCCACCAAAATTTCAACTCGGACCCAGACTGTCTGGCCGATCGGTTCCAAAAGCGCCACTCCTTGATCTCATCTCATGGTGTCGCTGACACGAAAAGGCACAGAACAAAGACACTTCCACACGAATAAAAAAAGGCCAAACCCCTTGAAGGAACAGTCAGCTAGCCATTCTCAGCCCCTAGCAATTTAAATCTTCAAAACAATTACTCTACTCTCACTCTCCCTCTACTGTATGCTGTTTCTCGCTCTATAAATTGCTCATTCCACCATGCACCGACTATACCGCTCATCTCTCTCTCCGTCTCCGTGTCCGGTGTTCTTGAGAAAAGTACTTGCATTGTAGAGCTCAATGGAAGAGATGATGGACATGAAAGACGCGAGTACTTCATGCAATGTGAAGAAATACAGGAAGGCGGGGAAGGAGAAGGAGGCCGGCGGGGTGGCTAAGTATAGGGGGGTGCGGCAACGCCCGTGGGGACGGTACGCCGCCGAGATACGAGATCCGCAGTCTAAAGAGAGGCGGTGGCTCGGCACCTTCGACACGGCGGAGGAGGCCGCCTGCGCCTATGACTGCGCCGCGCGAGCCATGCGAGGCGTCAAGGCTCGGACTAACTTTGCCTACCCGGCACCTCCCGACCTTCCCTCCTCCTTTGCCTTCCCTTCTTATCCCAAGCTCGGTTCTTTCTCTGACTTGCACCCACCTAACCATTTCGACTCCATCGACCTCTTTCCTCCGGCTCCCTTCTCTTCTTCTTATGGCTTTCAGGCCCCTCTCGGCGGCAGCGTTGGTGGTGGAGGTTGTGTTGGTGGCGGCCGTTTTTATTCCGCCACTTCAGCGGTTGGAAATAATGCTTGGAATGTACTTCTGATCCATGACTTGCTTAATTCCTCCACTGGTGGTGCTGTATATTCGCCGCCAAGTCTGCGACCTCCGACACCTCCTCCCCAACCTCCGGTGCCGGAAGTGGATTGTGGCCGTGTGAACAATTTTGATCCCTTCGCTCTTTTCTGCTCTGACGATTTTCCCATACTGGAAGAACCCCACTGGTCAACTGCTGCAGTTTCAACAGACAACCAGACTATGCCGGTTGAGTTTCCTAATGATGAGTCGTCGGGGTCTGGCTTGTTGCAGGAAATTGTTCATGGGTTTTTTCCCAATACGAAATCGACCGTGAATTCGGTATCGCAGCGGTCGATGTTCGATCATGTGAACGATGAAGAGAAGACGATCGATAATCATAATCTCAGCTTGTATTTGGAGTCGCCCATCATGCAGGGACCGGTGCAGCATGATATTCCGGCGAGTGATATTGGTGAGGTCGCTGGGAATTGTGGCATTCCGGTTTTCTCTGATTCTGTGTGGGAGGATATCGTTCACTATCCTGAGCTCTTAGACATATTTTCTTCTAGGCTGCAGAAAGCATGAAAAAGAATTCTCTAGGGCTGTTTGTTAGGCGGATATATCGTGTTCCCTTTTGTGTCTTCATCTTTTTCCTTCTCTTTTCTCTTCTTGTATTTGTAGGTTTTGATTGTTAAAGGACATACGAACTATGATGCCCGCCTCTTTCTCTTTCGTCGCTAAATATATAAAATTGGTCCAAATATTCCTTATATATATATATATATATATATATATATATATATATATATATATATATATATATACAGTAACGTTTGTCCTATTTTATCTTAATTTTCTTGTCGCTTGCTCACGTAATGCTTCTCTTATCTCATGATGTGAAAATAATCACTCCTTTCAAGTCTTGCCGATTCGGTTTCTTGGTTTATTTGAATGTTGTTAAATCTTGGATTGTTTTTTCGGTGGAGGAAGTTGAGATCTTCTCATGGTTTCCATGGGGTGATTGCTTTGCCAGAAACTGTGTCCGCTGTCAATCATCGAAGGAATGCATACAGCTTCTTTACCATTGTCTTGGTTCTTGCAATGATGTTCATAACATTCGGTCTTTCATGTCTTAATCTAATTCGTAGTCCGTAATTAATCTCTTCACTATTTCTATTCCTGGTCAAATCCCTTTTTACTAAGGGAAGATTCTCCATTTAAGTATCTGTTTAGCTCAGTAAAATGCTTAGTAATGGAGGTTTTTGGTTCTGTCAACTCTGGTTGTTTTTCTTCCACTCTGCGTATGGATTTTTAGGGCTGTCGTGAAAATTAGACCATTACTGCATAGCAAGATGCCGTTACTTCATCAAGAGCGTCAGTAAGAGAAATTTCGTCACGTTCTATGGTTTCAACACTCGCTATCTTTACATTGTTGATATGTTCGTTCTCGAACAACGTTTACGGATTTCCCTGGCTTGAATAGATACCATTATTGTCTTTTTTTGTCGTTCGTCACCTCGACAAAAAGAAGCATCAGATGCTTGAACAATTGGGGAGGTAATTCGTTCTTTTGTATAGGTACGCATTTTATGGATTCTTGATGCCGTTTCCGTTTTATGTAGATCTGATCGTTTTTAATCATGAATTTGGCATTTAATTCGACGAGAGTTCTGGTTCTATTTCAGTGTTACGTTCGGTTTCAGTTTGAACCGAAGAAACTGTAGTTTTTCATATTAAAAAACTATGAAAGCCAGGGTGTATTTGATTCTCAAATTTAGGCAAGACACTTGGCTCATGTAAGAAATGCTGAGGACTAATCGAGCTCAAGTGCGATGGAGCTTCAATCTCTAGGCTCAAGCCATGGTCAAACAACCCAGGTTGATCCATTGGGCTCTTTCTTCTTTTGAGCTTGATCGAAGTTGTAAACAATTTTCACCTACCAAGCTTGAGTAGTCGACTACACTGGAAAACAGGCTCAAACAATGGCTTGAATTTGAGGCAACAAGTTGAAACTTTCATCTATTTTCTAGCTAAGCAACAATTTTAAATTGAAAGAAGCCCATGGATATTACACTTAATCAATTATACAATATAAAAGTTTGGGAATTGTATGCTTCGCCATGATGTTCTTCATGTGTTGTGTATGGACAAGTTGTCTCATCTCATTGTGGAAGAGAGAGAACAAGAAATAGGGAGCCTTTCAAGTGTGAAGTAATGGTCCTAACAGAGGACATACCTGATGATTTAACGTTTTCGTTGAAATGATCATGAAATCAATTAGAAACACTGGATGTTCCTGATAGCTTCTGTTACAGCTGAGGACAAGCCGTTAATAGAGGGGAAAATAACATCTTGAAAAGCACTCCTTGCAACATTAGAAGGAGCATTGTGAATGAATCTGGTTTTACAGAAATTGATGACTTGGGTAAATATCTTCACATACCCATCATGCATGCAAGCAAGAATAACAAATGAAACACAAAAGTAACTGTCTTGTCGATAAAATTAGATCTTGCTCGACAGTCTAGAAAGCCCGGTGCTTAAGTAAAGCCGTCCTTTCTTCTCTTCCTGTTTACAAGATGATGGTGCAGTGATTATAGTTAAATCTATGCAAGGAGATCGAAGGGATACAAAGGTCGTCCGTGAGGAGGGGAGAAGGAAGTTCCATCTCATTGGCTGGAATGGAGTACCTTGTGCAAACCCAAATGAATGGTGGGGGTTTGGTATTAGAAAGCTTGATGCTATGCTTGATGAAGCTCGTGTAGAAATTCACTTCTTTACGGTCCTCTCTATGGGCCCGCACTCTAATAGCGATAGCGAAATGTATAAAAAATGACAACCTCCAGTTAACGCCGAAGATCGTATTTACACAGAATTATACCAAAAGGAAACTAGAAAGACCTCTAAAACAGAACTATACCAAAAGGAAACTAGAAAGACCTCTAAAAACAGAATTATACCAAAAGGAAACTAGCGAATAGCAAGTAGAACAAGGAAAATTTTTAGTATTTTGTGATTTACCAAAAATTCACTTTGATAGACTTAAATGACTTGAGTTTCAAAAACTGATGAATTTAGTATCCTACCATTAATGCCGTCAAAATATTGTCGCTGACATATATATATATATATATATATATATATATATATATTTGATATTAGTAATGATTTGATATATATAACAAAGTGTTGATGTCAAGTAACGACATGACATTAACGTCAGTATAAACGTGACACTAACTTCTGATAAAGTGTTACGTCTTTAATTTAGTACCTTGTGTTATTTTGAAAATCCACTTTAATTCTCCATGGTATCTTTAAATTCTAGTCAATACAAACTTAATAATATTGATTAATTAAATAAAATAAAATTTTAAAGTTAACAGATATTTAATAATCTAATTAGGTTTATCAATAAAAATTATAATAATAAAAATTTATTGAAATAACTAAAACAACAACTAAGGCTTTTCCCATATTAGATGGGTCAACTACATGAATTCTTTATTTCTACATACCCATATCATGTGTCACGCTTACAGTTAACCCAATATAAGCTAGATTATTATTTATTATTTTTTTCCAACACTTTTGTGATTTTATTGTTCTTCTTTAACATTTTCACAATCTAGTTTTTCTAACCTTCTTGCTATACTTTCTATATGTCCAAACTATCTTAAATGAATTCTCCTTATTTTATCCTCATACTCTCAATTTATTTCTAATAACCTCATTATGTATACGGTCTTTCGTTGTATGATCACTCATTCATCTCAACATCTTCATTTATGTCATGAACATCTTTTGTACATATTGATGATTAACTGCCCAAAACTTAGAATGATAAAACATAACAACTCTAATTATTGCTCTGAAATATTTATCTTTCAACTTTAATCATATCTTCTTATCACAGAGAATACTTGATACCCCTCTATTTTAACCAACCTACATTAATTCTATGTGTAATATCTCCATCAATTTTTTTATCACTCAGAAAAGCCGACCCTAGGTATTTAAAACTTTTATTTTGAGAAATGCAATGTCTGACCCTAGGTATTTAAAACTTTTATTTTGAGAAATGCAATGTGTGCCAATCTTAATTTGTATATCCTCCGAAGTAACCAAATGATAAAACTTACATTTCATATATTCTATCTTTGTTCTACGAAGTCAGAAGCCTTTACTTTTTGATATTTCTCTCCATAGTTCAAATTTCTTATTAATTTTTTCCTTAGACCCCCGATCCATTAACACAATGTTATATGCAAATAATATATACCAATGTACTTCATCTTGAATATATTTTATTAACTCATCAAGGACCAATATAAATAAATATGAACTTAAAGCTGATCCCTGATATAATTCAATATAAACTTTAAAGAAGTATGTCATTCCTTCGTGGGTTCTCATACATGTTTTTGCACTATCATACATGTTTCTTATAAGATTTATATATGTTAATAGAATATCTCTCTTTTCTAAGATTCTCCAAAGAACATCTCTTGACATCCTATCATAAGATTTTTTTAGATCAATAAATACCATATGAATGTTCTCTTTTGCTCTAAAATATTCCATATGACATCTCAATAGGTGAATCGCTTTAATGTAGATATACTTAGCATGAATCCAAATTGGTTCTCCGTTGTACTTGATACTTGTCTTAACCTATGTTCAATAATTCTTTTTCATAATTTCATGGTATGACTCATTAACTTGATACTTCGATAATTCACACAATTTTAGACGTCTCTCTTGTTCTTGTATATAAATATAAGTATGCACACTCTCCATTACTCAAGCATATTTTGTTTTCTCCTTATTTCATTAAATAGTCTTGTCACCTAAGTGATTCTTATCTCTCCTAGAACTTTTCATATTTCTATAAGAATATTGTTCGATCTAATAGATTTACCAACCTTCACATGTTTAAGAGCCTTTTTGACTTCATTCTTATTAATACATCTGTAAAATGATTAAAACAAATATTTAAAATTAATTTATGATAATAAAATTACTTTAGATATTAATTATTAATTTAAGATAACAAATTTTATTTTATTTAGATATTTAATTATTAATTTGAACATTAGTTTACATTAATGACCTTAATTTAGAAATAAATCAACTAATGTTAGAAAGCATTATATGCTATATTAATTACATTAATATATTAATAACTAACTTGTGCTATTAAAACATAATCTTCATCCTATTAAACATTAATTATTAAAAATTGGCATGAATGCCACATTTGCATCGATATCAAAGGATATATTCCACGTCAATAATGATGTCACATTTATCATTTTCCGTGCAATCATATTAGATGTTATGTTGACGGTGTTAGTAGCAAGTACTTAAAAGGTGCGTTTTTAAAACTTAAGATCTTTAAGTGTCAGAAAGTGAATTTTTGGAACATTATAGGGTATTGATACAAAGTTTTCTATTAAAACAATTAGAAGTAAGCGATGGGAAAATAAAATCAACAAACTTCATTAAAAACTGATGCAAAGATTCCTCCAAAACTGCCTTAAGCACTTTACATAAAGAAGGCAAAACAAAGGAGGATACAACAAGACAATCTCATATGAATCCTACTACCTTTTCCAATCCTTATTGTAGTTTCCTTAGTATAACCTATATTTTCCTTCTTTTTGTAATAGATCTTTCTTAATAAGTTCAACTTGTTTTCCTTTACTTTTCTATAATATTTTACTTCCTCTATCTTTAGTAGGGCCTGCACTTCTTGAGATGTACCATATTCGTATTATCATTTTCAAGGCTTGTAGAGGTAATAATCAATATACTTAGCTAAATCTTAATTATTTTCTTTACAACATGAGGTTGAATCCTAATACACACATACACCAACCAAGGAATTGAACTCACCACCTGCAAGGAGCCAGAGAGCCTTGCTAGGTGATCTAATCACCCAAGATGCTGCAATTTTATCCTTAACCATATTTTTTGGAGGGGTGTGTGGAGGGCAGCTAGAGGATGAAACACGACTTCCCAAGAGGTCACCTATCCCATTATTAATCTTAGCCAAACATGCTTAAACTTCAAAATTTAATGAGACATTATGCAATAATCTGGAAAGACATTATTGAGAATGGTGGGTGTGATTTATATTAATTGGGTCTAGATGCACTACCATTTTCTATGGGAATCCATATGCCTTGAATATGATTAGCGAGATTCTAAATTATGGTTCAATAAACTGTATATCAAATTGAGTATGGCTTGTTTACTTACCCTATTTAGTAATCAGAAGCCCATTTAGACCTTTTCTCTGATTTCTTTTGTGCAAGTGTATATGTGACATACTTATATTGATTGATGTTGACAAAATATCTTGGATTTATATTTCTTGTTTTTAGCCTTTCTTAAAAAATATTATTGTGTTTTTGAGCTTACTATGACTTAGGTCCAGCATAATCCCTACTTACAAATTTGTGGCATGAAACCCCAAATGGTGCCTTTGTGAACATAGCTATCTTTAGAAACCCTCCAAAGAAGGATGTCAACATCTTCTATCATGCCCACATCTCATACACCACTTTGCTCTAAACTTAATTCACTAAATGAGACCAATGTGCAATTTAAGGTGTTTATTCTCAATGGTATGCAAAACCTCCTTAACTAGTTAGATGTATAATACTTCAACTTTTTGGAGAAGCTTGGTCAGGCTTTAGTTTAAAGTAAATGAGAAATTGCTTCATGCATTGGATAGTGGTAGAGTAACCAAGTTCTCATACCATAGATGAGCAAACAAACATATTAGGTTATGCAATAAAAGCATTCAAACTTTGGCATTAGAGGTAGATAATTGGCAAGCGACATATGCCAAGAGTTTGGATGAAAACTAGGATATGGATAAATTGGATCATTTCCTATCAACCAAGATTTTGAAGAGAATTTGAACCATACATATTGGTGTTTGAGGCTTTTGGAAGTGTGAACTTCTGTAAGAAAGATGTTGATGTGTAGATGTCTTTAGGGCATAGGTTTTACTAACCTTTAGGCTTATTCAACGCTTTTGGTATGAAAAGACTGAATGCAAAAGGTTCTAGCGAATTCTTGTATAATACAATGAAGACTCTTTAATTCGCTTTTTACTAGTGCAATTCAGTCTTAGACAAACTAGTGTACTGGTACGATGAATTTCTGCAATTCTTAGTTGTGTGGCCAAAAATTATAAATGGTTTATATGAATAAACATGGTAAGGGAGGAGAAAACTAGGATAATTAAGAGAGTATTTCTTCAACAGTTCATTGCCTTATTTATAGAGCAGTAGACCAATGGGAAACTTGACCTTTAAGCCTTACAAGAAACTCAAGACATCCTCAATTTCAATGCAAACAACATGGCTTAATTTCAGCTACACACACAAGTTGGTTTGGCTAACTGACTTCATTTCTCACGTCATGGCCTATGTGGCCATTTACAGCCACTCTTTAAGTCGGTGGACTTAATAACTTATTCCAAAACATCTTAATAAACACATGTGTATGCGTCGTTCAAAATTATGAACTTAAAATATAAATGCTTATTTGCTATGAAAAGTTTGTAAAATATGAATGCTCTTTGTCATGTATTAAGGGTACAGAGTAATGGTCTGTGCTAACTCTATTATTCTATAACTTATCTTGAGGCTAGAACTTACTAGGTATATAGTGAGGAGGAATGTAATATATTACTTACACCAAGTTAGATCTTCAAGGCATCCACATATATAGTTTATGTAAGAGATCAGTGACTACTTAATTATTGAATCCTCACGCACATTTGTTGTATCTGTTTAATGTTGTTCCGCGTAGTACTTGCATTTGATGATATCTTTCCTCAATTGTCATTTTTAATATCCATATTTGGCTATATCTTTTAATAACTTTTGATGAATGAACCTTGTCACCTAACTCTTAAAGATTTGGTGGAATGTTAGTTAACCATATGTTCTAATTGAACCCAAGCATTACTTGTTATGCAGTTTGTTAATAATAAGAACTTGTGATTACAAGTGTGTTCAACCCTAACCATTTTTTTCCTACGATGGGGAGGCCAAGTCTATATGCACACCTCGGTTATTATACTCATAACCTTTAACTTGTCAGTCAACCCCCAGCTAAGCTATTGCTCCATTTTGGGCACTAAACATTGCACGAGTTGAGTATTACTATGGTTCAGCTCAGGCCTAGTTCATACCTTTACTTACTCTTAAATATGCAACCTCATTTTCTTTCAATGTTTCTATAAGGAAATAAATCTCATTTAAATCTTCACTAAACTAAGGTTCAAGCATGTTTCATAAAACAATCATCCGTGCATCTTTGAGTTTATAAATTGCATTCAAACTACATTTTAATGGATGTTATCTTAACAGATGTTATTGTCGCTCCCTCTCTCTCTCTATATCTATGTTAACATCCTTTTTCTCCCTTGCGACACCCCACAGTTTCTCATCTCTGAAATTATCACCCATCTTCATTTCTAATGTCATGCTCGGTCTTGTTGCATTCTCTTTGTTTTGGCCTCCATCTGAACATATCATTAAAAGTATAACTTCTTCTCCGTACAACAAGAACTATGGGAATTAACGATGGAAATTTCTATTGCTAATCCATTGCTATTCTCTTCCAAAATATTTTGGCAAGGGAATCGCAAAAGATAAGAAACAAAGTTTCTCCCCCAACATAATTTTGATGGCAAATTAGAGACAAAGTATTACCATTGCAAATTCGTCACCAATCCCATGTTATTCCATTACAATTCTCCTTCAAAATTTCTTTCTATTTTGTTGCAAATTTGCTACTAAACATTCTATAGCTATTCTTTTGCCAAAGGTTGTTGCTAATCTTTGGCTATTCTGTTGTAATATTCTCTTGTTGTTGTTAATATGGTTATATAAATAAATAAATAATTATATATATACATATAGCAATTGTAACATGAATAGTTCATACAAAACAATTCAATCAACAAGGAGGCTCATAATAAAAGCATTAATAACACTTCTGCAATCATATGGTTAAGTCCACACTAAATACAAATAGCTCCATTTATGATTTCCAAACAAATTTTATACCAAAGCATGTGTAACAATTATGACATGCTTCTATGCTTGGTCCATGAATGTGGATTGAAGTTCTTGATAGGCTAGCTTCAAGCTCATTTAGCTCATCTATGATCGATCAATCGTCCTCAACAACAACAAACACTTCATCATCTTAATCAATATTAGATGATGCACTAGACACCCTTAAAGAATACACAAAAAAGTGTTTAAAAAAGTACAATGGAAACTACAGTTAGCAACTAAAAGAAGAAAACCATTCAATGCACGTGCTAGAATATAAATACGCATCAAATAACAAATGTAACGAGGTTCTTTTCAATATGTGGAAAGCAACCTAGAAAGGAAACATTTAATGACAAATGTAATATTACATCCTCAATGGAAAAAATCATTTAGGAGACTGTAGACACTCAAAATTTTCTTTTAAAATTCTTACATTTTTAGGAAAGTGCCTATTTTTGTTAATTTTGGGTTTTCGAATGAAAAAGGCACTAAACGAGTTTGTTTCGGTACCAAAATTTTATGAAAGCTTTAAAATGATGAAAGAATACCTTCCTTTCTGAAAATTTCGAATTTTGACAAAATTGGGGAAAATGACGATTTTGCCCTTAGCACTGGAAAAGCAGGATTTCGTTTCCTTAAAAGATTTATGACGAAAAGTATGTTGAAAGCTTGTCTTTTGAAAAGATACATGTATCAAAAAGACAAGTTGACACCTGAAAAGGACGGTGGACGCCCAGAAAGGGAAAACGGGCATTAAAAAAGGAAAGTGAGCTTCCTAGAAAGAAAAGCTCACATTTGGAAAGAAATCAATTTCTAGAGGGTAAGGTCGGTATTATCAAAAGAAAGGAAAGGCGGAAACTAGAACGATAGCTTCCAAAAAGAATGGTTTGATATCGGACATGTTTCGTAACATATCCATGTTATGCTTGGTTATCGAAGTAATTAAGTGTATTGATATGCACCAGTTTTGCATTATCATATCACTGTTATGTCACTTTGATGTTAAGAGTAATCTTGGTGTTCCAACACTCATGAAGGAAATCCAATGAGCATAAACGGTTGGTTTTCAAAAACGTAACATAGGCCTATTTGAATACTTTCATAATAGGTAGGCAGGAACATGTAACATAATCACTTTCACAGCAGATGTGCAGATAATGGGGGATTGTTTGAATGCTCTTCCTTAGAAGTGGTTATCAATAGTGTTTTGCTTATGTTAAGTGTTCAGTTTCATCATGCGGAATTTCTAAATTGGCCTTGTTACATAACAAAAATGTTCTCACCACAACCAAAACGAATTTCAAAGTGCTACCATGCTGCCGCTCCACCTTGTTACGTACAGGTCAATAGGATCAAGTACTACAAGTGGTATAGATATTCTCCAAGATCGGTTGGACAGACATGACATAGAGAATTTTAGTTCACAACCCAGTTATGGTTTGCAGTAGCAGCAACTTCTTTCCTAAGAGAAACTTAGGGTCGTCAGCATCTCAAGGAATCGTCATATGTGCTCCAAATGGACCCAGTGTCACGAGAAAGCTGTGTCCTTGGGAACTTCAATGCTAAGACCTTGTACCTATTGTGGCATTTCATGGTCGTGGAAAGCACACAGGAGTTTATGGTGTAGTTCTGCTTCCATGTTATGGTGTAGTTCTGCTTCCATGTTATGATGAAGTCAGCGAAGAATACCAGAGCATATGCAAAATAGGCACTGGTTTTTCAAAGGCAATGCTTAAAGAGCGTTCAGCTAGTCTGAGCGATAAAGTTATATCTATGCCAAAGGCTTACTATAGGTACGGAGATACAATGAAGCCAAATGTATGGTTTGAGCCATATGAGGTTTGGGAGGTGAAAGCTACAGACTTAAGTATCAGTCCGGTTCGTTGTGTCGCACTTGGTGAAGTGGGGCCAAACGAGGGCATTTCTCTCCAATTTCCACGTTTGTTGAAGATCCGTGAAGACAAGAATCTAGATCAAGCTACAGCAGTTGTGCAGGTTGCTGAAATGTACTGGAATAAGAAGATTAATCATGCAAAGAAGAAAGAGGAGGATCGAGTTTATCCAATACAGATGACGTTTAGATAAAATCAAAAGAAGATCATCAAATGTAGATAACGTTATCAACTGCAGATAACGTCCTAATCAATTCACAGGGGATCAAATGCAGATGACATTCAACAGCTCAAATTACAAGATAACGTTCAACAAATAGGTAAAGTTCAGCAATACAGATCATGTGCAGATCACGTTCCAGATAAGATGAAATCAGGCACCAGATGAGATCTTATCAAAACAATCAAGATCAAGCTCATCCAAATCCCAACAAACATGTATTCGTGAGCCTATAAAAGGGCTCTCCCAGGTGCTGCAGAGGGCATCGACCAGTGACAATCAACCAGCGAGCATCAAGAGGGAACGATCAACCAACACACAGGAACGTTCAGTCCGAGAATTCAGGGAAATAGAGAGGAAGAGAAGAAAGAGAAGAAGGAAGTCCGGCCTGGTTCCGACATCCGAAGATCATCCGGCGAAGTGCTCCTACGTCCCCTCTCACTCACACAGGTTCAAATCCGTGCACAAATTTGTTTTAATTCATGAGAATCTCAAGAAGCACAAATTCTAGAAATTTGCATCTGAATCAAGGCCTCGAGCTCATGTTCTTCATTTATATCGATACAAACACACATGATTACATCATAAACGAAAGCAAAATCCATGTTTAGATGATTTCCATGCATCATTAGGATTGATACAGGTTGAATTTCGTTTTAGAATCACATTAGGGACCTGAAATTTTCTGTAAAACTGGTTTTTGAAACTGTCTGTGCATATATGTTTGATCACGAAATTTTTATAGACAAACGGATAAGCCAATTGCTTCAAAATAATCTAGACATATCAGACGTTCTTAGATAAAATTTTGAGGAATTGTTATGAACTGTTGCCTAGTCAATTAGATCCGTGAAATTTATACAAAATACAGATTGCGTTTTACAGAAACAGAACGTTCAGTAACAGACCTCTGTTCTTTTGCTCATATCTCTGCAACTACTTAATGAAGTTGGATGAAATTTGATTCTGTGGAAACCTAACATCTGTATCTTTCTAACACAACAAATTTTATCAAAATTGGATGAATGAGTACTGAGATATTTCTGTTTTTCTAAGCTTCTGATTCACAGAAACAAGGTTGTTCTGAATTTTATAACAGTTTCTGATTCTGTATTTAATTCTCAGAAAATAAAAAATAAAATTATAAAATAAAAATATATTCTGATTCTAAACACACGTATCTCTATTTTATAAAATGTTTAGAATTTTTGGAAAATCAGAAGTATTTTTAAAAATTTGGAGAACAGGTCTCTGGAACTGAACAGATTCTGCAACTTTCAGAATCTGAAAATTTTCAGAAATCAATAACTTAAACACAAATATGAAACTTTGGAAAATCTGGTTTTTCCTTTCTCGAATTAACGGATTCAAACAAATTTCAAGCGTCTAGGCTGACCCTTGAGCGTCGGTTCAAGACGGCCTAAGTCGAAAAGATCTCACTTGTCCACAATCATTCTTAGAAGTCAGAAAATCTGAATTTGTTAGTTTTGATAAACTAACTGGCACGCTCGCGCAACCCGACGTAGTTCGAGGGTTTGATTTCGAATCCCACGATTTGAAATAAAATCACATCTACAGAGACAAAGGTAAGACAATGTTCAATTACTCAATGGTTTTTATGCTCAACCAAAGGGGCCTAACTACCAAGAACAAAATTTTCAACTATAAGCAATAGAATTTCATAAGCATGATCACAATTCATAATTTAAACTAATCAACAAGAGTGCAAGTACTTAAGAGCACCATGATGCATACTAGAGAAACTTATGATATAGAAATGGAAGCAGATCAAGTATATGATGATTATCACATTATAGATTTCTAGAAGACTAAGAAAGTATACACAAAAAATTTAGACTATATAAGGAAACAACGAATCATTTCATAGCATGACTCACAAGAATGTTGTTTCATGGACTACCATAATAACCTAGTACATGAATTGCAGAAACATGGATAAGGCAAGATGTATATTTGAATAAATGCCTAGTAGGGATGTATCAACTTGGGCCACCATAGTTCAAGGTTATATAAGAAACAGGTAGATAGAAGTTGTGTGAGAGTTGTTTAACAATCATATCGGAAGAAACATCTTTGTTATGAGCATGATGCTTTGGTGTTAATCTTGCTATTTTAGGGTGGGGAAGGGTCTACCTTCAGATAACCAGATCTTGTTATGAGCATGACACTTTGGTTCTAAGTTCACTAATTACCATGTATCCTATATTTGGTGCTTTACCTAAAGTTCTGTCGGTTCTTAAGTAGACAGTAAGAAGGAACGTGCTTATGCAATTCTATGATTGCAACACATACTTATCATGGATCTTCCTTAAAAGTATTTATGATATTTATTTCTATGAGAAAACATGACATTAATCTAGACCATATGATTTTTGCTGGTCTTTTATCTTCATGCAGACATGACAATTTGGTAGATGAAGGATGAAAGCATTTCAAATCTATCTACAAGGATTGGAGATTGTTTCAGAAGCCAGAGCATTATGCTTATATGATTGATCTTCTTGGTTGATTTGGCAGCTTTGATGAAGCCACTGACTTTATAAGAGAAATACCATATGGGAAACCCTTCTAAGTGCATGCAGGGTTCATGATAATTTCATTCTAGGAGGCATTGCATATGAAAACGTCTTGTGTTTACAACCAGCAAATGTTGGAGTCCATGTAGCGATCTCGGTCATTTATGTAGCAAGTGAAATGTGGAGGAATTGCAATCAATGTTAGATAATTAATGAGGAAACATGAAACAAGGCAGTCTACAGTTAGATTGAGACAAATAGAAAAATAGTTACATTCTTTTATGATGACAGATCTTATCATCTTATTAAAACCATATGTACACTGCCTAGGCTTAACATTGAAAATGTTGGACTCCTACAAGAAAATATATCTTGATTTGAATAGAACCATTTATATATTTTTTAGTGAATTCATAGGCTCCGTTTTCTCTTTTCCAAAATGATGAAAAGTGTCCATGCAATGTCATGGCCCATAACAAGGGGATGACAAAGGTCTAGTGCCTTGGCTGAGCCGTTGTTATTTTGCAAGAGAATAGTTTCTTCAAATTCCTTTGCGAAACTCTAACTTTCTTCTAGTGTAATTTCCTCACTAGAAGGTAAATTCATAACTTCATTGGAGTACACAGTATGCAGTATTTACCTACTGAATACTCATTTCATTAAGGTAAATATGTACATAAGCTCTATCTTTTGCAAAGGTTGTTATATCACTACAAAATTAGAAGACAAGTATCACTAATGTCCACAAAAAATAGCATTTATAGCTGGTTCAGATGTAGTTAAAGATAATATCACCTTCTAGCATATATTTCAAGGAGTGGATTTTTCATTGACTATAGGTATTGAGCTAACATTAGTTGAAAAGATACAATTGAGCATGACATCTGTCAGACGTTGAAACCAATAGACACTAAAGACTATTAAAGAATAAGGCATGCCAAATACTCTGTAAAAGAAAAATCCTACAACTGTAATCACCAACATGGGCATATGGATAAAAATGAAAACAAAACACACTTTAGAGTAATAAAGAGAGAACAGAACATAGTGATGCATTTAATTTGAGTATGGCGAAATGTTATTCATTTCATCCACCAATAGTTGAAGCCCATGTAACCAAACTCATGGTGCAAACTGGCTGTTGTAAAATTGGTAAGAAACTTGATGAATGTCTAAAATGTATACAAACATCTAGAATTTTTGGATTATATAAATATCTACTACAACAACAATGCCCACCATACTCCAAATGCACAACACAATATACACATTTCAGAATTTTTGAAAAGGAAGTAAGATGCAACAACCTAGGAGAAAGAATCAGCATGTGATGAAGAATGAATTATAGGGACTATGGCTACTTGGTTCTGCAACATCTTCAAAGCCACTGTGAACTTTTACAAGAACCATTTGAAAATAATGTATATATAAGAACTCAAAAGTGTGACCACAAAATAGCCATGTAGACAAATAAAAGATTCTTCTTTTGTCTAATATCAATAACTTACTTGCTTATGAGGCCTTGAGCTAAGTGCACAAGAAACAACCCGACAAACACTATACCAGATTAGCAAAATATAATATCTAAAGTCAATATTTTCATCAATATAATAAACTGCTCAGACATGAACCACAAGATATTTACAAAATATCATTCTATGGATTGACAACGCAAGTAGAAAGGTAAGTCCAACTCCGCAATTCGACAATGATTAGCAATATATCATAGAAACCAAAGCTTTTAAGGAACAAAATGTTTAAATCATTTCCAAAACATCCAATCTACACAGCATAAAAAAATTACACGAAGATATACTCAATCAACTATGATATTAAGCAAAAATAGACATTGTACGTACAAATAACTACTAATGATTAGTACTATCACAGAAACTAAAATTTGAATACACAAAAATCCCTAATAAATGAGAACCTTACCTTCATGCAAAGGAAATGGAGCAAAAATTCATCACTAAACGTAAAATACTTCAAAATATTCATACATTTTTCATCTCCGGGATGTCATCAAACTTTTAGTAGTATACAATCCCGCTAATACTCAGCAGTACCCCATCATTCACACCGATCAAGTAATCTACATTCGAAATGACCGAATCTTGCGGAAGATCCAAAGACAGCTGCTCCATGAATAGATAGGTAAGTAACAAAACCCCAAGAACAACAATCCAAAACCGTAGGACGACTCATCATGTTATCTGCCAACCCGGGTTTAACATGAGAGCGATGTAGTGGTGAGGGTGAGGTGTAGCGAAGGAAGTATAAGATTTATTCTTAAGAGCAGAGGAGGCGATCAACGGCGAGAAAGAAAAGAAGGCAGTAAAAATTGGAACAGTGGTTGATCCGCAGCAGTTTAAACAAAAGAGCACCAGCAAACAAGTCTCTCTCTCTCCCTCTATCTCCATAAAACACAATTAACTTCATCTCTTGTTTTTAAATCAATTCTCTTCCCTTTTATTAGCTTTGAGGGTCTGCACACGATCCAAACCGGAAAACTGCTTTCTTTGTCGGAGCAGGAATTGATTGATTGTGATCCCTATGACAACGGACGCAGTGGAGGTTGGCCTGAATATTCTTATACGTTTTTCAAAGTGGGAGTCACTCAGACGTGTGATCCCAGCAAGTTAGCTAGCCATCTCTTTGTTACTCATGTTCTTCCTTCGTCATCTGTTTTTTTTCTTCATCTACTTACATATTGACTCCACCATGTTTGATAGAACTAGTTAAATGATGCAAGTGCAGATCGGGTACCATAATGAAAAGGTTAAGGGAATCGGCCTTATCATTTCAAATAATGAAGACTACCTTTAGCGACAGGCTGTGTATCGGTCGTTATCCATGTTAGCCACCAAGAGTTCATATTCTACAAAAGCGTCCCCGGATTAGATTATATATAAATTAACTACAAAAATGCACTCGTTATATGAAAAGAACCTATGGATTCCACAACCCGAACGGTTTACGATGGCTGTCTTTTAATCCTCTCTATAATCAGATTCACCCACAAAAGAGCTTGTAAATACCTCGTTCCAAGTCTTTTTAGCATGGGGATCACATCTATATGGTTATTTTGGCCATTGATCTCGCCCTGCACTGGTTTTTACACTAGAATAAACCGCACTCCGCTGCATCAGCATCATGTGCGAACTGTTTCGGTGAGAAGGTAAATAATAAAACAGATGTGCCTATTTCTGTGCTTTCTATTCTCTTTCGTAATCCTACTCATTAGACGTCTCACTTAATTACCGATACAACCCTCCTTGCAAATTGTAGGGCATCCTAACTGTATGTGGAAGTTCAGTTCTCAGTCACAGTCGTTGGATTTGGAGCTGAAACAGGCACCTCGTATTGGATTGTGAAGAATTCTTGGGCTACATGGGGTGAGAAGGGACACATCCGAATCGCGCGTGGTACTGTCGTACCCAAGGTTTATGCCTCATCAACATTGATCCGACCGTTCCCATATAACATTAACCAGTCCAGATGGTGAACGACATGCTACTTATTGAATACAGCCAGTATGACTAGTCATAATCATGTGAGAATAATGGTCGATTTGTGATCAAGTTAACGCACCATTTGATATATGCTTGTTAATTGTACTTGAACCGTTACTGAGATAAAAGTTACACAGCGATTGCAATCACATTTTTCCTCTACTAGTTAAGGGAAAAAACTAAAGCTTGAATAATCAGCATTATCGTTGTGATGTAAGAAGAGGCTCTGAGAAAAACCATAGAAACGATTTAATAATCTTAATCCTTCCCAACCTTTGAATTAGTAAACTAGACTCTCTCTCTACATGAAACACAATTAACTTCATCTCTTGTTTCTAAATCTATCACCCTTTCCTTTCGTGAACTATTTGATTTCCTCTTCCCTTTTATTAGCTTTTCTCCATCTCCACCACCACTTGTGGCCTTACCCCTTCTAATGATCAATCCTTGTTTGAACCATCTTCCTAAATCAGGTTAGAGGTTCTAATTATGTTACCACCATCATAAATTTAGTTTTAAATTGGTCTGTGCCCATAGGATCGTTCCATTCAGATTCTGCCTCTCTCCTCTTCTTCTTTCTCTGGCTGCTTGTCGTGGGTGTTCGGGTCTAGCAAGCACTCGGTCAATGTGATCGAGGAATCATCTTTAGCGATTTGGGTAGTTCTTTGTTTGGATGGGGAGTTGTAGTTTCTTCTTGGTGTGCCTTCTTCACACCGCGATCGGAATGATGAGCGGAGCGTTGATGATGTTTTACGGAAAAGAGACTTTTGTGTTTGGGCACGGCCAAGAGACGGCAGTTAAGCTTTTGGGATCGACCCCACACGATCAATTGTTGATTCAGACATCAGATTCGCTCGTAGGAATGCTTCTCTTCACCATCGGGATGCTCTTGTTCATGGTTTCCTTCGTCAAGGATCGCGAATTCCGGAGCTTCTTCACTCTTTAATGGCAATGTGGAGGGTGTACTTCAACCGCCCATTGGAAGATTTGGTCGGCGACAGGCCGCGGCAGATTATTGGTGACATCACGCTCGGCCTGTCTTCGGCGTTCTTCTTGGTTTACTCGTGGAGGGAGAAATACGATTAGAGTGGGTCTGAAGGTACATGAGTCGACCCTTTTTCAGGAATTTGAATCTGCAATTAGTGTGTTAATGTATTGCCTGAGTTCCCTTTGAGGGAAAAATTTGAATTAAACCTAATTCGGGTTTTTCGGATTTCTGTTCAGCGTTAAATGGACGTGTATAAATTCCGGCTTCTTGCTCCTGGTTGAAATGATGGCTGGTCTTATTTGTGTCTTATTTGGGCTGTTGATCATTTCCATCAATTGAAGCACGTGGACAAGAGGGCTCTTCTTCTTTCATGAGTGTTGAAGATGATTCTCAAGTATTATGTTGTGTAGCCAAGGAAAATTAGCTCTTGACAGTGCATAAGCAATTAGTGTCTATGATTCACTTTGATTTGCTTCGTCTATCAACCATAATGACCTATTTGAAAATACTCTTCATTCTCCTCCTGGTTCGATCATCTAATCAGCCGTGCGCAATACATGAGCATTTGCTAAAGGTTACAAGTAAGAAGTTTTGAATTCAAGTGCCTTTTTTTGTGCCTCTTGACATGAGGCAGTGAATCATGTCAGGCATTCGGCCTTTTCCTCTTCACTGTTATTATTAGCCCATGTTCGCTTTAAATTTTTTCTCTCTAATTTATGGTTTGGTTCGTCGGATGGATTGCAAAAGCAGACCATGATTAGCTACTTCGGGGGTGGTTCGTCTCTGATGAAAATCCACACTTATACAGCGGGACCCAAGCTCATTAAAGGACGGCCATCAGGTACCCAACAATGAGCATAGAACTTTATCAGATCTTGGGATGTGACATAATGCACTCAATCCAATCAGAATTCTGCAGTTGAGCATGTTTAGTTGAGAACTGCATTAGGACGAGCTACCTCCTAGAAAATCCCCATGTAGTGCAGCTTCAAGCCGTTTGCACTTGGTATGGGAAAAGGCTTGGTTAAGGTTGAAGGTGATGATTGCCCTTGCAAATTGTAATATCCATGATAGCTTATGGACTCAAATCTCTATGTTAATGAGCTGCTGATGAAAGACAGAGGAGAACCAACGATCTCTTAGTTTGCCAGTGGTGCCAAAGGAGTAGCGTTGAATCTTGAGAAAGAGAATTTAGGTACTGTTGTCGCTATGAAATGGAAGGCACGAGGAAAGCCTTTCGCAAGCTGTCTTTCTGGCGAGTACTTCGGCACTCTAATGCAGCATCTTTTGCTAGCAAAGCTTTTCGAGTGTTTTCATCCACCACCTCATATACTAGGATGCGACCACAACTCCGATATCCACCTGAATTTTACTATAGCATTGTGCAACCGTAACTTTTATAGTTAGGCAAAAACAAACATGTATTATATGGAGGTTTCCTTGAATCGTCAACTAATCTAAAGTTCTGGTTAGTGCCATGTCTGGCTGTCTCGAGGTCTGTTGGATTGCCCACTCTATGTCCTCCTGTTTTTTCTTCAGTTTCATACAGCATTACTTTAAATTCATTAACTGGTTTGATTTGTATTAATTCTGCTAATAGTATGTGTAAAATATGTGATCTTTTTAATCTGTTCTTTAGTAATCTTGTTTACTTGGTCGTCTTAATTATCTTTTCTTCTTATGCTTCTTTCCAATTGAAAATCAAGGTCGTTCTTGGAAGGTTCAATAACAGAAGCAATGCTCTAAGTGATATGGGAATCTTTCATTCCTTCATTCATCAGTTTTCGTGGTTCTTCAAGCTTCATAACTGATGTGACTCTTGAAATCTTTATCTGGACAGGGTTTGTGATGAAATGATCATCAAGATTGTCGAAATGATTCAAAGGGAGTTGATCATGACTGCGAGCATCCTTCATAATCGAAGAAAGCTGGAGTTCTCCATATTCAGACTGCACTGCTTTAACCTGGCTCTCCGGCCGAAGTTCCGGTTCTTGGCCTTCCAGAAGTCCCCCTTTTAAGGCCCCGCCTCTTTGGTCTTGCCATAAGAAGGCTGGATTTTAGTGTGAGGACTTGCCCTTCTCGGACCTTTACTGCCATTATGGATTAATAACGGCAAGTTGGGAGCTATCATGTGGTATATTTGGGATGGTTTGAGCTTTTGCAACTTCACGCGTTCTTGCCATAGCAAACTGATCTTGCATGATAGGATTATTATGTTGTAGGGAAGGTGTTATCAGTTCCTTGTTTATTTGAACTGTCTAATCTAAAATGAAGAGAATACTTGTGGAACAAGAAAACAAAGGAAGAACTAATGGTAGAGCGATAGAAACAAAAAGAAAAGAATTAGGGGGGAATAGTTGAAAATTTGTAATATGTATAAACTAGCAGTTTTAGATGTGCACCATCTTGACCTTGTGGAAATCTAGTGTGATGGCCTTAACCTATGGGTGTGGATGCGGGTCAGGACAGGACAGGAGTGCCGGTGAGGACACAGTAACTTTCAGAGATCGTGGGATGTGTGTATGAGAGAGAGAGTGATTGTATCCTATTACTTTTGGGGGCATGAGTAATGATATTATCTTTCATACATTTTCAAAACCCTTAAAAAATTTAATTATATTTGTACCATTAAAAAGAAATGAATGAGCATGCATGAATGAACTTATGTCACCAAACAGGGCATGAGTCAGCATGGTAGAGATAGGCAAGACCCGGTTTTCCATATGATAATATCTCATACAGTTCTTGGTGATTAGAAAATGTCAATATGTGAATGAATCCTCATCTCTGTTTTCATAAGTTAGTTCACTAATAAAGTAATTAAAGGTCAATGTTCAAGATTTCTTGATAATATAACACTAAAAAGATATTGAAGATTGGCAATTGTTTGTTCGAGTCAGACATGGGGAAAATACGAGTGTCAAGTACCGATGTGTTGAACACGAGAGCCTACACCTTGGTAGGAATGTCTATGGGAGAAATCCCTTTGTTGATCAACGAATAAAATTAGGTTTTCCTTTTCAGTCTTTCACACACCACAGAAGGATCTTATTCACTTGAAGTCAACCTGCTGCTTTAATTTAGAACTATTTCACCGGCATAACTCGAAAGAAGAGGAAAAGAAGACTTGAAACCACATGTATTACTTAAAATCACACAAAGCCACACTAGAATCAATTGACTCAGGCGAGAAGGATTATTTGGTGGTCGGGGAGAACAAAGAACAGAGAGCCATCCCGAAACTTTCCTTTGCTTCGCTATCCAGTGGTTCATCTCCTAAATACATGGACATGTAAGCCCTGCATAGAAGCTCGCTCTCCAACCTACTTACTACTTCATCCTTTACTGCATACACAAAGTTAATGAGATATTTTTGGCACCTTCCTCCTTTAGTTAGAAAAAGTGAAGACTTCATTTAATGAACACAAAAACTTTAGTTAGAAAGAATATACAATCAATTTTCACAACTAATATGACATAACATGGAGCAAAATAGCAACTAAGACTCCATCTACCTGCCCTAAGTGTGGATAAGTGCATGGTTTTGTTTTAGATTCTTTCACAAAAATCTTTGCTGTAGTATATAATACAGTGATGTAAATCCATGCAAGGAGCCATTGTGTTTTTAAATTGTGCTACATTACTAGTTAAGATCTAAATTATCAGCTACCAAAATCAGGCAGTACTTGGAGGCTGGAGAAAATAACAAGAAGAAACAAGAAAACTTAGTAAAGTCACCTTTTGTCTGCATTATAAAGCCTGGAAACCTGCTTATCTCAATTATAGAACCAGCAGGTAACTTGATGTTATCCTTAGCTCCTTCCATTACCCTTGTACAAAACAAAATGTAAAGGACTCAGTTTCCAATTGCAGATTTATTATTAGATTAGCATGAAATCATCTATTAGCAAATTAAACACGCACTTGCTCATTAGTTCTTCATGTTTTTCACCACTGAGCTTTTTAACTGATGCGCCAAGACCTTCATCAAATTGTTTCCTTACCAAGCCCATTGTCAAGCCTTTGAAGACGATCACAAGCCTCACCATCATCTCGATATCACTGTTAATGACCAAATCATACAACTCTTGTCCTGGTTTCTCTGATGGCATCTTTGCAAATTTTAATTGTATCAACTCCTTCATTTTGGCATTGTCAACGTATAACCCTGAATGTTCATAATTCCAAATAACAAAGTATGTAGTCAAATATATGAGAATTGCTTAAGATCCATCATGAAGTAGTGGTTCGAGTTGTGTTGACATTTGAAGTGATCTTTGGTGGAATTATGCTTCAGATAGCTGTCAAAGGATGCTGTACTTCTATTGTTCCCCAATATAGCGTAAACAGGAAAGATACCAACTTCCCTGTTACGAAAGTGCGCTTTCTATGTTTTCAATATCTTGAAGTCTAACTGATCTATCTTCTGTGTAGTGGATTTACAAAACAGTGCTTAGATTCAGTTCACACACACAGGCACAGGCACAGGCACAGGCACAAATATAAGTATATAAGATGGTTATCATGATCTCTGCAGTATCATCAAGACAAAAGGGTTATTTTCATTGGCAAAAGAGAATCTTAAAGGCAGGGCAGTGCCAGAAATTATGCACTGAGCCAGTCTAACACTGTAATGTGGACTTTTAATTTCACAGGGCCGTTTATGAATGTTGGTGTAAATAGAATAAATTAAATAAGCCTCCCCTAAGTGTATCAATGAAAAGTCTAATGACTTGATGTATGTTCACATGGATATTATTGTGGGCACTTACCAAATGCATAGATCTTGAAACTGATGCCCAAGACCTTCTTCTTCCTCACACCAACAGCATCCAATTGCTTCCCATCCTCAAGACACAAGGTAAAGGCAACCCCTGTCTTGGGTTCAACCTCTTCCTTCTTCTCCTCTTTCAAATTCTCTTTCTTCTCTTCCCCCTTCAGATTGTCTTCCTTGCTGTGGACTAGAAGAGTAGACATCATCACCAATCAACAAATCAAACAAAACAGTGAAGTGCAGGCTGAGAGAGAGTTGGGGGGGGGGGGGGGGGGGTATTTAAGAGAAGAGATAAGATGCTAGTTAGGTGGGTTTGATGGGAAGAATTTAATCGCCGGTCAATCGGAACCAAGTCGTCTTTTGCATTTAGTTGCAGCTATAATTTTGACGGAATTTATTGGCCGAGTCTGACATGTATTATGGCTCTTGTTTGGTGCAGATATTAATTGCATGGTTGGTGTAAACCTCCCATCCGATCTAGGCTGTCATCATGAATAAAGCTTTTGATTCCTTATGATTGTGCAGTACAAAACCGTTTGCCAGTTTCTTGTGCACCGTAACTTTGATGTCAATACTAGGCAGGCAATATAGGACCTGGCACGAACATAATATGAAAAGCCCATGTTCGCGTCCACCCACCGTGACATGATGAAAGCTGGGTGTTGTTCGAGTTGACCTGCTTTTTACGCAAGCACGAAATTACGCTGCATTGGTATGACCTTGAACACGAAGTATCCCCCCCATTCAATACTAGCATATGGTAAAGTTTTAATCTGTAATGACCAAATGTTGGCAGATCCTAGAGGGTTTATCTTGTAAACTGACAATTAGTACTGGACACCAGCATATGTATAGTGAAACTTGTGATATGGATGTTTAAGAATCTGGCATATCAGATATCGTTTTTTATTTATTTTGGAACTAGGTTGGGGTATGACAGATCATGTAAAATCAAATTAACAAATACACACATGCACGCGCAGAGTCATAGACATGGCCGCCTGACTGTTTCAACCGGAACTCACCCGAGCCTGAAACCAGCTACAACTGGAACCGATCAAACTGGGCCAGGAGCAGCACCCAGAACTAGAGACCACCAGTTCAGTTTGAGTTTCAAACTGCCGGTTTCATATCTTTTTAAATTTTGAAATTTAATTTTTAATCTTTTCTTTGTTTTTGAGTGATTTAGGACTCAAATTGGAACCAAAGCTGGTACTGAACCAATTTACCTGGAACTCTCCATTATTTTACTATATATTGATTCGAAAGTGAGTTCTTTTTATTGAAAAATGGTATATTCCTCAAAATTTTAGAGGATTACTATTTGCACACCCTTTTTTACTATCTATATACTTTTTTTTCAAAAATATAAAAATAACCTCTCAACACTTTCTCTCTCCTCTCCACACCCAATTTTAGCATTTTCTTCTCTTTACTCCGGCAACCGAGATTCATTTTTTCTCATTGTTGCCTTCTTTGCATATGAACAATAATATTCTTATGAATCTCAATAGAAAAAAAGAAGAAAAAAGAAGGACAATCAAGAACAAGAAAACCGAAATGAGAAAACAAAATTAGTAACAACAAAAAAAGAAAAAGAAGAATAATAAAAATCAAGAACAAAAAGAGGAAGAAGAATAAAAAAACACATGAGTATATTTTTACAAACATCACCCGATGTGGCTCCACCACATCCCCTACGAACATAGAAACATGGCTGAGCCGTGTCTCCTACCAACAAGACCTACAACACATACGCATCTCTCCAATATGAAGGCATGTCTGTATCGCATCTCAAGTCAAAAACTAGACGTCACTTTTTAGTTGGTATTTTAGCTAAAAATGAAATGAATACATCAAATAATCCATAAAAAATATGTGAAATCAACAATATACCTCTAAAAATTGTTGAAACTGTCTTCAAATCGGTCTCATTCTTTCTTTTTGTCTTCTTTTTTCTCCTCTTCTTCTTCCTCTTTTTTCTTCTTTCTCTTTCTTTTTAGGTCGGATCCGAAGCATTATGGGACAATCAATAGTGAGGTATCATGCATTGGATCATGCTTTGAGTTGTGAGTCGCTCAAGAATAGTATGGGATGATCAGTGGTCAAGTGGAAACTCTCATAGAGAGTTCAAACGATAAAGGGGTATCATGGGAATTTTTAAAATTTAAGAGAATAAAAGTCAAAATCATAGTAAAAAAGTGTGTGAATAGTAAAAAGGCTGTGTGCATATGAATAGTGAAATTTTATTGGAACAATGGAATAGGTATTGTGTGTACCTCACGTATCAGACCTAGATGATGGGCAAGCCACAGTTCGCACGTACCAACACGCAAATGCTTCAATAATACAGTTTGCATCTAATGGATCATAGCGAAGATCTTAACTAGGGTCACAAATAGCAACGGCTCATCTGACTTGGAGGTCAACTTACAAGTTGAAGGCCATGAATTTGATACCTAAGGTCCGCATTATACGAAAAAAAAAAATCCTAGCTGGGCTAGATTTAGCCCAAACTGGTGTTAATTTTGGACTTGTTACTGTGATCTGACCCAAATAAGCTCAATGAGAAAAAATTTGTAATAGTGCTTCTGCTTATACTTGTTTATTTCCTTATGGATATTCATGGTTAAAGGTCAAACTGACTTTTAAACTGGCTGTCGGCGAAGCCAATGCGGCCTTTCTCTATATAGAAGCGGAACTGATTACAAAAGTTTAAACCCTCTTAAAAGAGAGATCTTTATTTTCCGATAAATTTTGGAGACATTTCGGCTTAGGATTTTCCTTTGTAGCTTGAACAGAATTTTTTTTCTTTGTGATAAGTGTTGAAATTCATAGTATTATTGCAGAAGATTAAAACACAAAATAAGACTAATATTAAGGAGGAAACATGAGGGATTGAAGGAAGGGACAGACCTCCAATGGAGGCCACACCTCCCTCTTCTCCACTCTTTATTATACACAACCTCACTTCCTAATACAATCTACCAGCCCTTATATAAGGAGTTGTCAAACAGAAATTGACCAAAATGATCAAAATACCCCTATTACAGAAAATTACCAAAATACCCCTTATATTTCGGGCAAGTACAATAATACCTAAAAACATAAGAAATTATAAAACTAACACAAAGAATACTAGATAAGCATATTCTTCAACACCTCCCTCAAGTTGGGAGTGAGATACTTCGAACTCCAAACTTGCCAAAAAATCTTTATATCTGTTTGCAACATTCTTCATCTGTTTCATCACTGATATGATCTTCAACAGCTTCTTTGGCTAAAAATATCTTCAACTTAGCCTTTCTGGCTTATCATCACAAACATCATCTTTGGCTTTAAAATCAACTCAGTATTATTGGCTTTAACAACATAAACTCAGCCTTCATAGTTGTAACAACAACTCAACCATCCTGGCTGTAACATCATCAAATCAACTATCCTAGCTGTAACAACATCAAAGCAGCCATCCTGGTTGTAACAACATCAAAGCAGCCATCCTGTCTACAATAACATCAAAGCAGCCATCCTTGCTGTAACATAATCAAAGCAGTCATCTTGGTTGTAACAACATCAAATCAGTTATCCTAACTGTAACAACATCAAAGCAACTATCCTGACTATAACAATATCAAAGCAGCCATCCTGGCTATAACAACATCAAAGCAGTCATCCTTGGTGTAATATCATAAAAGCAGCCATCTTGGTTGTAACATCATCAAAGCAATCATCATGACTGTAACAACATCAAATCAGCCATCCTAACTGTAACAACATCAAAGCAGCTTCCTAACTGTAATAACATTAAATAAGTCATCCTAGCTGTAACAACATCATAAGCAATTACTTTGGCTGTAACACACATTTTGAAAATTCTCATGACTGCAAATTTCATCAGAATTTTCCAATTCTCTTAAACATTTTCTCAAACACTTGATGTTCATATTCATCATCTCCTTCTAGAGCATTTCATCGAACACTTCATGTGCAAGTAAACTTTTCTCTTAAACATTTCATCAAACACTTGACTGCACACACACGCTTTTCAACAAAAGCTACTCATTTTCATCTTAACATGCTTCTCACCATATGCAGAATCACTTAAAATAAATTCTTTTCTTATCACCAAGCACACGATCTGGGGCAAATCCACCATCCTCGTCATTAAAGTCCATTCCCATTACTGCTCAAATAAATGCAGCCGCCAACCTACATTCTAATAAGTGCAGCCACCATATGCACTTAATTTCAACCGCCATATGTAATAAATGCAACCATCTCAGATTCCCTTCTTTTCTTGGAAATACAAAGAGTGCAACCACCTTTCCAATATTACTACACTTAATTCAATCCTTATTACTTTAATACAAAGAATAATAAATGCACTTAACACTCCTCTTTCCAATATATTACTGCAGCCGCCAGCCTATTACTGCACTTAATTCACCCCTTTCCAATACGTGCAGTCCATAATTTCAATAATTGTTGGTTTTGTCAAGATGGCAGGAGCCCACATCATTAACTGTTGTACACGTGATTTATCTAAGAGGCAAGCCCCATGAATGAATTTTTCAGCTAGAATAGAGTCATGTACCAGTTGAATGTTCATCCGCTCAATAGCAGCTCAATCATCTTCAAAAGCAAACCAATTGGAATTTATAAAGAGGGACCCATTGTCATGGTCATCCCCAAGCTTGAGAGAAGAGATGACTACTTCCGCAGACTCATCATCAAAATAAACATCCTCATTGTCTCGCTCGAGGGATCCCTGAGCCTCTTCAATATCATCATTGACATAAATGCCATAACGAAATGCTTGGCTTAAGATAGTTGCTAAAACTGCAACATCAAAAATCTCTGTCTCGAAAGTCATCATCATCACAGACCCTTGTTCGATCTTGCAGTGCATTTGGGCTCCCGCATGCCCATTGGTAGATATTTTCCACAGCATTACGTTTCAGCAACACATTAGTTTGCCAATCAGACCACTCACTGTTTTCTTGAAGATATCCCAATATCTATGCACTTTTCCATCTTTCAATAACTGCAACTCCCATTCTTTAAATGCAACCACTTTTCCATTAAGAAGCATTTATATCAAAGCAACCACCTTATTAAATCTGCCTTTAAATAAGCTCCCATTCTTTAAATGCAGCCACGTTTATATCAAATGCAACCATCCTAGCTTCATAATTTGGTTCACGGATTTCAGAGGCCTTATTTGGATGCAGAGCTTTGTAAGAAGAAACTTGTCAGAGAACATTCAATACAATATTTGTGTTTTCATCACTTTTCACAGCAAAGGTTATAGTAGCAAGAGCTCTCAGTAACACCAGCCACCTTGATCTGTTCAAAGTCTCTTCACATTTGCTCCTCCATCATCATCTTCATCGCTCCCACCAGCAGCTTCATCGGGCATGTCATCATCGTCCCATGGTGTAACGTCAAAATCCTCCATATCTTCCAGTTTATCTATATCAGCCTTAACATATTCTACTTCCTCTTTATCCGCATCTTCTTCATCATCAACATCATCCGCAGCTTGTAATTCTTCCATTTCAAGAACCTTCTCATATTCTTTGACAGGGTAATTGTATATGTTATATGTTCCACTCTTGATTCATTGTAGCATTAGAAGCTTGCCTAGAAATACGAGATAAATGAAGTTAGCAAATAACGGAGGAGCTAACTTTAATTGCCTGAAGGACCTAACTTTAATTGCCTCTTATGTTCTCCATGCAATCCTACGATTCTTCTTTATATTCCTTTCCCAACGTATTTATTGCAACAGTTAATTCACAATACAAACACCACAACACAGCACCTGTAATACCTTTAACATTTAAAGCTCAATAAATCCAGCTGCCATATGTAATAATTGTGCTGTCAAATCTAATAAATATAGCCAAATCCAATAAAGGCAACCACCATAGTCTTCACACCTTTAAATTTCCCGCGCAACATAATAAATGTAGCCACCTTATGTAATTGTTAAACACATTAGCAGGCAATGAATTGCCTTGGAAATTGTAGTTGGCTTGAACAATTCCTGCGTGGTCCTGAACAATATCCAAAACTGCATACAATACAAACTAGTGCCGATTCTTCTTTCTTTTGTACAAATCCAACTTCAGCTTCATAAATGGGCCACCATAATCTTCATCGTATCATCATCTTGATAAATTTTGATATTAGAATGCTCTTGAAAGTCTAAGATATACATCTGCAGGACCACCATCACCTTCATCGTATCATCAGAATCATCTTGATAACTCCTGACATTAGAATCATCTTCAACATTATCAATGCCTTCATCTTCATCACTATTAACATCTTCAACCCTGGACACCTCATTTGCCATGTCATCATCATACTAAATATCATCTTCGACAGCCAGTTTTTGTTCATAGCTTGTCCTTTTAGAATCTTTACTGCATCAAGCTTACTAATTTTCTTTGGTATTTCAAAGCATTTTACAATTCTAAAACTGGATGCTATACCATTAGGCTTGTTTTCATCCTTTAAAGAAGTTGATAAAGCAAATCCCTTTCTTAGTAGTTTATAAATTTCTCACCTTCGTAGCTAGACTCAATCTATTTAAAAATTTTCACCCGCAGTTGATAGTTTAGACTTTATCTAAAGAGCATCTTGAGCTCCTCCATTCTCGCTGTCCTCATTTCTCTATCAAGAAGCTGCTCCTGCTATCATCCTTTGTTTCCTCGCTTAAACTTTTTTCATTCTTTCCTCTACAGTGCTTCAACCTCTTTTATCTCCTTCACCTTCAGCGACTCTTATAGGCCACGATTTTTACTATTTATGGCTATGATACATGTTGAAATTCAGAGTAGTATTGCAGAAGATTAAAACACAAAATAAGACTAATATTAAGGAGAAAACATGAGGGATTTAAGGAGCTGTTTTAACTCCAATGGAGGCCGCCCCTCCCTCTTTTCAACTCTTTCTTACACACAACCTCACTTCCTAATACAACCTACTAGCCCTTATATAAGGAGCTGTAAAATGAAAATTGACCAAAATGACCAAAATACCCCTAATACAGAAAATTACCAAAATGCCCTAGTATTTCGGGCAAGTACAATAATACCTAAAAATATCAAAAATTATAAAACTAACACAAAGAACACTAGATAAGCATATTCTTCAACAATAAGTACTGGGTGAACCTTAAGATTGAGTAAAACTTGTAATTAAACCCATCAACAGGAATGTAGATAGTCTTTACTGACTCAATTCTTGTTTGTTTATCTTTGGTTTATTACCTTAACTATGCTGATCATGAACAGTGTGTTCTTGATCAGTTCGTGTGAACCTTGACTTTGTTTTCATTAATTCACGTGTGTTTAATATATGTGCTTCATTATATATATATATATATATATATATATATATATATATATATATATATATATATATATATATATATATATATATAAAGAGAGAGTAGAGAATGCAAACCACTCAAATACAAACTCTATCCAAACAAATCTCAAATTGGATTGAGGGGCATAAATTCTTGAGATTGAAAAACAAAAACTGAAATATATATATATATATCTTGACAATTAAGTATCCTACAAAAAAAAATACATTATCCAAAGTATCCAATTTGAACGAGTTTACACATAATGATTTCTTACCGACTACTATAAAGTAGCCTTAATTTAAGCTGACAGTAGCTGTCCTTATTTTAAGGTAGTACGTAAGGTATCACAAATCCGATCTGGACAGTGAAAAACACGAGTGGACTGTAATGGCATTGCACGACCGCTTTTCAAGCAACTAACTAAAAAATGCCAATAACTCCTTCTATGAAAAGCGCACAAGAAGGTTTTTTTCCACATGGAGACAAGAAACACAGTAGACCTCCGAGCTTCTCACAACCACTCAAGGTAAAAGAAGACGGCTCTCTATTTCAAATACATTAAAGCAAGATTACATACATGCATCACTAAACCCTATTGGATCCTAAATTTGGATACTATAAAATAGATCCAAGACAACCCCTATTTGGATCTAGATACCAATACAAGCTTCAAGATTCAAAACACACTAATCCAATTCAACCAAATCCCACGAGACTCCATGTCAACCATCCTCATGGCTCAACACACTAAATATTATGTGCAAAATCTGCACACAACCATCGACGCTAAAATGTACGGTCCAGTGAAGCACGCATCACAAGAGCTCTATTTGGGAATGGAGTCTGAATCCCAAAACACAGAGTGACAATCCTCCCCCTCTAAAGCTCGACCTCGTTGATGAGGTCAGCAAATGTTGTAAGCATGCTCCACACTTGGAGTCCTCATTTTCATCACCTTGCGCTCTCGTGCCTCTACAAGCTCTCGAACCAACGAACCCCACGCCACTGCCGGCATCGCTAGTTGTTCTCGGAAAGCAACGGTAATGTGCACCCTCTTCTATGTCAGTGACACGATAGGGGGTAACACTGACTGCCAACTCTCCTTCAGTCACTCTCCTATGCGGCTCGACTAATACAACGCACTCTTGGGTGTCACCGATTCCTATAAGAAAGCAGAAGGGTCCATTTGAGGCAGCATTCCAAGAATACGAAAACAGCCCTGATCACAAGAACAAGGTCGAACAATGGAGGTCAGCGCTGACGCAAGTCGGTGCACTTAAAGGTTTCAATCTGGACAGCGATGCTAATGGGTGCCTCTCTCTCTCTCTCCCTCTTTCCAAAATTGTTGTTGTAGATGTAACTTTGTTGTTTGAGATGAATTGTTTCTGCTTAATAACTTTCCCTATTATGTGGTCTGTGCATTGCGGCATACATACACAGACACGCGTGTAGATGATTTGGTTGGTCACCCTTGCAACTCAAATTCCCTTCCTGAAAGTAGAGATATTTCAGGACCATTGATTGATCACCCTTGCACTGCAAATTCCCCTCTGAAAGTAGGATGATGATTTGGTGCGTATATCACCCTTGCACCACGGGTAAATGTGAGTACTCAAGCCTCCAGATTACTTATTGTTACAAAAAAATAATAGTGGCACCCAGATGAGTTTCATCTGAACTTACTGCCATACCGATACACAAACTATCCATTGGAATATTGAAATTTCGATGTGGTGGTAGGCTTCAGCCTTTGGAGTATGTCAGTATGTGGTGGTAGGCTTCAGCCTTTGGGTCCAATTCAAAGAAAGAAAACGTCAATACGGGAGGAAACGTTGCATTATTTAGCTGGTAACGAGTGTAAAACTTAATCGGGTTCAAAATCCAATTCAAAGAAAGAAAACGGCGAGCTCCCTAGGTTAAATTCATGGCTCTCCCAGATTGCCTGCCATTTTCTGTTCCCAGCTTGAAGAAGTTTCATTTTCCGTACATGTGAAAAAGGAACAGAAAAGGCCAGCTGAGAAGTTCCACCATCGCCCCCATTGAACAATATCTACTGTTTGATTTTTTTTACCTATTTCGATTTTTGGATGTGAAGAAACGATATCTACCTAAGAGTTTTCATTAAATGTCAATTCTTTTAACAATGTATATATCAGTTGGTGATGGAGTCCTCCTTATCGGGGCTTCGAACCAATTTTGTAAGTATGAACCATAACTATAGGTATTGCTTTATTTGTTTCATGAGCATTAAAGGGAAACACCTTCATTTGAAGCACCCACCAAAAATAACATTCAGATTGAGTACTTTTTACAGGAAAATTGATAGTTTCTCTTTGCCATGCTCATTCTTTGGCAAGTTTAAGTTATGTTGACCCTTAAAGATAATCAGATTCAACCCCCATCTTCATGAAATAGAAGCTAGGCGGAACCTTTAGTAGACACTCAAAGTGTAGATCATAGCTATTAAGCAGCTTAGAAGCACATAAACCCCATCAAAGTATTGTTTAAAAAGTGCCACCATACACCACGAACAGGCATGGCATTAGAGACCATTATGTTCATGACTTTAGTAGACACTCAATGTCCTATAAAAGGATTAATACCATGAGCCAACATGACTATAAAAGTCTTATAACTTCTCAACACCATGATCACGTATGGCCATAAGCTGTGAGTACACTGGTCCTGTGACTACTTTTGATGGTATGAAATAGTTGGATAAGCATTCTGGGTAATGTAAGAGTTGAACAACAAAATAGCCTACATCTCATTCTCTGGTAAAGTAAGATTGAAGAAAAAAATTACGAGTGCAATTTGAAATGATAAATTGCCCAAATTTTGGTACATCAAAACTTGATACATATTTTAATACTAAAGGTAAAACAACATCTCAAAGTAATGCAAAGCTTTTCAAACACACAAATATCGATGAGAACGGTGGTAAAAGTTTTCCTTTTCCTTTTTATTTTTCAATTCTGCGTCCCTCTCCCATCAACCTTGATGCTTTCCAATCAATCAGTAAATCTCACATTTGATCGATTCCAAACAGAAATTCATCAATGTAAAAACCAAAAGCCTCACCTCCGAGCCTTGTTTGAGAAATCAGGGATTCCATTCTAGTGTAGGAAGGACCGGACGGAGAGATCCCCATTTTTTGGTGAGTAATTCCTCTCTTCGGGTTTTCCTTTACCGATCGCGCAAAACAATCGAGTTCACAGTCAATCAATTCCACCCCCTATTTTTTGTTTACAAAGTGGAGTAACTGAGTTACAAAATATGGGTTCTGGTGACGAGTCATCTGTGAGCCACACCATCAGCATCATTGAGAACAGTCCTTGCCCTTTTTCTTCACTGTATTTAACTCGCGGGAGCTACTCCCGCTCTATTTAAGCTTCGGGAGCTTAAGAACATACATACACATCTTATATGATACGGACACAATACTTTGAACCAAAGTGTCAAGCCGATAAAGCAATAGTAGAGAGAGAGAGGCCGATCCTTCAGTGGGATCTTGCGAGGTAAGGCCATTAATGGCGGCGAACAAACCCCAAACCCTCTTCAATATCTTCTCACTGCTAATCTGCCTCAGTTTCACCTGCCTTTGCCTTCTACAACATTTGAAGATCTCTATATATTAAAATAAGAAGCCAAAATCAGGTATAGTGAAGTCCGACGATGCATTTCTTCTATCAGCATTCAACATTCTATGTGTGTGTGTTTATAGTTCGAAATCCGTGATTTTCAGATTCTCTGTACAACATATCACTAAAGTAGACGGGAAGTTCAACTTTTGTTTGTTTCATATGAATAAGTAGAATCTGTACAACATATCACTTCCCGTCCAACTTTTGTTTGTTGCATATGAATAATAAGGAATGATTCATAAACTTCTTTGAAGTTAACATTGGGTTACATCAAGGATCAACTTTAAGTCCCTACTTATTTATATTGGTGATTGATGAGTTAACAAAACATATTAAAGATGAAGTACATGTGTATGTTATTTCAGATGACATTGTGTTAGTGGAAGGTAAATATATTTTATGACAACTTTGTGACAAGAATATACTATTAAAGTTAAAAAGTAAACATTATAGAGCAACAATTATGCCTTATATGTTTTATGGTTATGGGTATTGTGTAGTTAATCATCAACATATATAAAAAGATGTCATTAACAGAAATAAAGATGTTGAGATGGATGAGTGATTATATAAGGAAATACCGTATATATAACGAGGTTATTAGAAATAAATTGGGAGTGATAATAATAGAGAAATATTGTTTAAGATAGTTTGAATATATTGAAAGATGACAAAAAATACTCATAAGAAGGTATGAAAAAATAGATTATGAAAATGTCAAAAGAGGTAGACGATCACAAAAGTGTTTGAAAGAAATAATAAAGAATGATCTAGCTTATACTGATTTATTTGTTTCTTTCTGCTTATCTTAAACTCCCGAAGTCATGAGTGGCTTGTTCGAAATGTGATCCTCTGCACAATCACTCGCTTAATATGTCAAATATTTGAAGTAAAATTTGTAATTCTCTGTATATCGTCAGCCATACATAGCTTCTTTCCTCAAGTCTGTAATTCTCTGTATATCGTCATGATGGTCTTCTGTTGGGATCACAAAGGCCACAAACTGTATATTTGTTAATTATGTTTAACATTCCATTACATTTGTGTACGACGAATCAAGGGTCAAATTTATTTTCAAGGTGTTTTGTTGACGTTCATGTATGTGGTAATTTGAGACCACTGAGGACAAATCAGCTTAGTATATTATGTAAAGAAGTCTGGATTAAAAAGAAGTCTGGATTAAATCTACCGTATCTTCACATGATATATAAAATCCAGCCTTTCACATGATATATAAACTACACATGAGGCAGGTCTGTACCGCTTCTTTTGTCCCACCAAATCTCCTAGAGCAGAACCCCCAAAACGCTAAAACAAAGATCAATTAAATCTGAACCGAAGAAGATGATGATGAGCAGCAGCTTAATATTTCCCTGTATCTATCTCATTCGTCACACATTCATACTTAATTATTCAAAAAGTACCTTGATCAGGTGTATGCTTTTAAGGCAGGTTATTGGAGCAGAAAATTAAAACAAAAAGATAATGGCACCAGACAATCACAAATATTTGTCTTCTTCCGAAAGTCATATATCTTGTGAAATCAAAAAGAAAGAGACGCGTTTGCCCCACCTCAAGTTCCACTGCAAACGTTTTGCGTCTTAAAAAAGGAGGGAAACAATTAATAATAGCAAAAAGCATTGGCCAAAGCAGATATGCTTAAAAAGATTACATTTGAAATCATAATGGGGCAGTAAGATAGGTAAAATACCAGCAACGGAGAAACCTTGGCAGATATTGAGCAAAGTAAAGTTTGCTGTTGACTGAAGAAACAACCCTGTTACTTCCATGGGAGTTTCACGTAAGTTATCCCCCGAATTTGCTGACATTTCATTATAGACATGAAATTTTCACTCCAAGCCTATGTAGAGACTTGAAATAAAACTCTCAACTCTACTTGATGCGTGAGCGTGTCAGCTAGTTTTATAAAAACTAGCAAAAATTAAATCTGACGGGCGATTGTGGCTAAGCGGGCTCTTTTCGCATTAGACTTTCTTGAACCGATTGTCAAGGGTCAGTTTAAGTGCTTAGAGATTCAAACTAAATAGGTGAGACTTCCAAATTCACTTGAAAAGCAAAGGTGTTGAGAATGAAAAACAAGTGCACTTGATTTCAAGTTTCAAAACGAACAAGTTTTGAAAAACAAAAAACTTTGTTTTCAGGACTTGTTTCCCGAATCTTTTTAAATATCTTACATACCTTCAAAAATCATCAAAATTTTACATGACTAAGCCTGAGATGTGGAGAGTTTAGAACATCTTTCAGATTATGATTCAGAGTTGTATTGTTGCATAATTAAATCTGGGAAGTGCCTCTGCTCAGGCACCCAAAACTGTTCAATTATAGAAATACAAAGACTTAAAGATGAGCCTTTATCTCGGTGCTCAGAGTTCTAAATTTAATAAATTTTATTTTGCAAGAAATCTGTGGAAGTTAGTTTTCTATTGAACTAGAAATCATCGATTTTGGATACCCACAGACAGAGTTATGAGATAAATACCAAGACTCTGTTGCAGGAAAACTGGCTGGACAGACAGTTTACAAAAACTTTCCTATTTTTGCACAATTTTAATTATGATGTTGCACTGCCCTAAACTTCTTGCAAATTTTATTAGAAGTGGGCTTATGTGTATAGAAGAAGTGTGTAAAGTTTTGGAACAATTGGACAAAGATTTAGGAATTAAAAATTAAGCAATCCACGTATGCAGAGATGATGAAAACTAAATTTTAGGTTTTTAGAACATATGTGATGCAAACTCACACGAATTGAAATGCAACAACACAACATCATGAATTAAATTACTGAAGAAAAATGAATTGAAATATACTTAATAGATTAATAGAGTGTTTATAGAATATAGAAAGGTAGAATCAAGAACTCAAACACATGGAGTGCATAATCAAAAGAAAGGAAAATTTCAGCATCTACTTCTATTACATCATGAGGGGAGACAAAACTCTATTAATACAACCCCTTTTAAATTGAATATGAAGAATAGATATGAAAAAAACAAGTTAGAGCAACACTTATCCGGACTTACACAATGATCGGCATCCAAGGTAGTGGCCGACCTTCACTTGGTCCCTTTCCCCCTTTTGATTGATCACTCACACTCTCTCTAAGCCTTGGCCTAGATCCTACACCCCCTTCCCTCTCTAGGCTCTTCCCTAGCAGCACTCAGACTCTCACAAAACTCTCAAAGTGCAACACCCTTGATGGCCTCCCCAAGATGAACTCCCAAGATGCCTCTCACCCCCCACCCTTGGCCTCAATTTATAGGCCAAGGGTGGGTCTTCTAGGCCCTTCATTGGGGGGTGATCCAAGATCCAACCTAGTCCCAAGGCCTTCAATTTTCACGTGATTGGGTGGTTCCTCATGGTCAAAGTTGGACCAGCCATGTGTGTTGGGCCTTGGTTCCATCTATATGCCTTTTGTTCTAGTCGTTTGGACTTGAATGCACTTGGCTAGGCTTGATTCAAGGCCTTGATCATCCTCCTTTTTGACCCATCTTCACCTTGCTTGATTTATTTTGATACATAGGCTGGATATAGATTGATAAATCTTAGGAATCAACCCCCAAATTCAATTCATTTCAACTTGCAAAAACCGGCCAACCTTGGTCTACATATGGCACTTGATTCAAGTAAATCGTGGATTGACTTTGATTTGATAAAATAAGTACTCGAGCTGCCTTCTGAGAGCTAGCCCATTTGATTTGATTTTGATGAATATATGGTTTTGACGTGGTCCACTCCCTTGCTTCTGGGCTTTATCCTTCGTGAGCTTGATCCTGGCTCGAAGTGGGTCTCACCTGTTCGCCTGATTCGTGCATATCCTCTGGGGTTTATTCCTTTAGCTTTAATTTAAAATCTTTAATTTAAAACCTTTTAAAAGATTTAAAATCTTCATTTTAAAGCAAAAGATTTTAAATCATTTGGGCTTTCGAAATTGGGAGTGTTTAGAAAAAATGATTTAGGGTGTTTACAGATGCTCCTCTTTGGCATTAATCCAAATTTTTTGGATAATAGCAAAAATGGAAAACACCCTTTTTGATTTACTTCTCATATTATTCTTGAGAATATAAATCATCCTTCATTTCCTAACATCATTTTTCTCAGACTATAACGGAGGAGATTTTAGTCAAAGGGGACTTGACCTACATTGAGTATTTGTCCTAAACATGATAATGCATGGACGACTTTGGATGCATGCATGGTGTGTGATGCACATGGAGTGTGAGGTTTTAGAGACTCACTTAATAAATGAATGAGCTTGGGGAGAAACCTATGAAGGCCAGCTACCCCAAGTAGGATAATCTCATGTCATTTTGACATTTCGGATTTTCAAAATTCATTTTCAAAGAGAACTCCTTTTTGCTTCAATCAAAAGGACTTCCAATTTTTTATATGTCTCTTTATTTGGATTTAAATACCCACTACTTAGCAGAGGTTTTGTAGGAAATTTTGGAAAATATTTTAAAATTTCATTTCCCACAAAAAAAAGTCTAATTCTTAAATAAAATGAAATCCAAATAAGTAGATTCTATTCCTACTTTAGGATTTTCATGGATAAAACCTTTCTCCATTGGGATAAGTTGTAGGGATTTGGGAAAGAGTTACCACGGTCCCTTCTGAAGCGTCCCGTGGTTTAAGGCTAAGAGATGAAAAATTGAGTTTTGGTTTTTTCTTTTTTTCATTCAAAGAGAAGACCTCTTTCGTAGGAATTTTTGTATTCCCTCTTTCTATTTGAAGGGAAGACCTCTTTTTGGAGGAGTTTTTGTATTATCTTTTTTTTTTCATTCAAAGAGAAGACCTCTTTCGGAGGAATTTTTGTATTCATTCTTTCTATTTGAAAGGAAGACCTCTTTATGGAGGAGTTTTTGTATTCTCTTCTTTTGATTTTGCCAATTTTCCTTTTGGAGAGAGAAGTAAAATGGGGAAAAACTTATGTCTTTAGTTACTTGATTTAACCAAGATCATCCTATTTCATAATAGCATCTACCATTTGAGAATATTTTGCTATTTTGAATAAGACTCCATTTTGTAAGCCAAAGATTTTTGAAATGTTACCACATGATTTTGAAACTCTGCTTTTCATAAAGCACCAATTACCTCATTTAGGGCCATACAATCAACCTTGATCCTTCTTTCAAGAAGTTCAAAGAAGATCCATTAAAACCTTTTCGAAAGAAATTTAACATAGACCCTATACATAATATTTTTTCAAGTATTGGGCATTTATAGAGTCTACTAAATTTCTACCCTCAATATAAATATCATTTATAAACTCCGCCCATGTAAGGGATCATCCTTGCATTGCCGGTCCCAAGCCCGGATAAAGGAGGAGGGTTGTGTTAGGCTTCCGACAGCCAGCGTAAAACTTCGTCGGATTTTACAACATGGATTACAAAAATTATGAGCATTGCTTTGGGGCGTCCCCGCCTAGCGACGTGCTGCAGAGCCCGAATGCAGTAAGAAGTAAGCAAGGGCCACTACATTTTCGCCCGAATGTAGTGAATCAATTGCAGAGAGGGTTCCCACACCATGGATGGGTGTGGGTAAAGAAGTTAGTCCCGCTACATTGCCGCCCGAATGTAGTGAAAAATTTTCAGAGAGGGTCTCCGCATTTTGATTATGGACGGATGCGGGGGGTAAGGAAGCTAGTCCTAGATAATAAGATTCGTATTGGTTCTTGGAATATCGGAACATTATCGGGTAAGCTAATGGAGGTGGTAGATACTATGATTCGGAGAAAGATTCATATTCTATGTTTACAAGAGACAAAATGGGTTGGAGAAAAAGCAAAGGAGATAGAGGATACAGGTTTTAAATTATGGTACTCAGGTAAAGAAAAGGCTCGAAACGGAGTTGGTATTATCATAAATAAAGATTTAAAGGAGAGTGTAGTAGACATACAACGATATGGTGACCGAATCATGACGTTGAAATTAGTGTTAGGAGTAGAGGTTTTGAATATAGTTTGTGCTTACGCACCCCAAGTAGGACTTGAAGATAGTATAAAGACAGTTTTTTGGGAAGAGTTAGATAAGGTGTTTCAAAAGATTCCAGAAAGGGAGATGATTTGTTTAGGAGGAGATTTAAATGGACATGTCGGTAAAGAGGCATTAGGATATCAAGGGATTCATGGAAACTTTGGTTTTGGGGATATAAACGAGGAAGGTAGGGAGATTTTAAATTTTGCTATGTCATTTGATCTCTTTGTAGTCAATACAATCTTCAAAAAACGAGATGAACATTTAATTACTTATAAGAGTGGCTTATCACAAACACAAATTGATTACTTTTTTTGTCAAAAAAAAGATAGAGCGTGTTGTAAAGATTGTAAGGTAATTCCAGGAGAAAGCTTAACCACCCAACATCGACTTTTAGTTATGGATTTATAAATAAAAAAGTGGACAAAGAAGAAAAGAGTGCATCGAGCTATTCGGACTAAATGGTGGAACCTCAAAAGCGAGAAAGAAGATATATTTAAACAGAAAGTCCTTCAAGGAGATGTTTGGAATTATGTTGGCACACCCTGTAATATGTGGAACAATATGGCTATACATATTAGGAAAGTGGCGAAAGATGTGTTAGGGGTATCTAAGGGAGGTGTACCGGCACAAAAAGAAGCTTGGTGGTGGAGTGAAGTAGTACAAAATAAAATCAAGGCAAAGAGGGTATGTTATAAATTACATTATACTAAGAAAACTAGTCAAACTTTAGAAGCTTATAAGAAAGCAAAGAAGGAAGCGAAAAAGGCCGTTAGTGAAGCAAAAGCTAAGATTTGGGATGACTTATATAAAAAACTCAACTCAAAAGAGGGTGAAAGAGATATTTTTAGGATAGCTAGGGCTAGAGATAAGAAAACTAAAGATCTTAATTATGTTAGATGCATAAAAGACGAGGAGGAAAAAATTCTAGTGGCAAATGATGATATAAGAAATAGATGGAAAAACTATTTTTATAATCTTTTTAATGAAAATAAAGATGTTAGTATTAGTTTAGGAGATTTAGCCAAGTCAGAAAAGTATATAAACCACAATTTCTACCGACGTATTCAAAAGAATGAAGTCAAAGAGGCTCTTAAACATATGAAGAGTGGTAAATCAGTAGGACCAGATAATATTCCTATAGAAGTTTGGAAAATACTAGGAGAAATAGGAATCACTTGGCTCACAAGGCTATTTAATGAAATATGGAAAAACCAAAAGATGCCCGAGGAATGGAGAACAAGTACACTTATACCCATATATAAGAACAAGGGAGACATTCAAAATTGTGCGAATTATCGAGGTATCAAGTTAATGAGTCATACTATGAAATTATGGGAAAGAATTATCGAACGTAGGTTAAGACAAGTATCAAGTACAACACAGAACCAATTTGGATTTATGCCAGGCAGATCTACTATTGAAGCGATTCACCTTTTGAGACGTCTTATGGAACATTTTAGAGCAAAAAAGAAAGACCTTCACATGATATTTATTGATCTAGAAAAAGCTTATGATAGGGTACCGAGGGAGGTTCTTTGGAGAACTTTGGAAAAAAGAGGTATCCCATTGACATATATTAACCTTATAAAAGACATGTATGATGGTGCAAAAACATGTGTGAGGACTCATGAAGGAACGACAGACTTCTTTGAAGTTAATATTGGGTTACATCAAGGATCAACTTTAAGTCCATAATTATTTATAATGGTGATGGATGAGTTAACAAAACATATTCAAGATGAAGTACCTTGGTGTATGTTATTTGCAGATGACATTGTATTAGTTGAGGAGTCTAAGGAAAAAGTTAATAGAAAATTAGAACTATGGAGAGAAACATTAGAAAGCAAAGGTCTCCAACTTAGTAGAACAAAGACAGAATATATGGAATGTAAGTTTGATCATTTGGTTACTTCAGAGGACATAGAAATTAAAATTGGCACACATTGCATTCCCCAAAAGGAAAGTTTTAAATACCTAGGGTCAATTTTTCAAAGTGATGGAAGAATTGATGGAGATGTTACACATAGAATTAATGCTGGTTGGTTAAAATGGAGAGGAGCATCAGGTATTCTTTGTGATAAGAAGATACCATTAAAATTAAAAGGTAAATATTATAGAGCAGCAATTAGGCCTGCCATGTTTTATGGTTCTGAGTGTTGGGCAGTTAATCATCAACATGTACAAAAGATGTCTGTGACAGAAATGAAGATGTTGAGATGGATGAGTGGTCATACAAGAAAAGACTGTATACATAATGAGGTTATTAGAAACAAATTAGGAGTGGCACCAATAGAGGATAAAATGAGAGAACATCGTTTAAGATGGTTTGGACATATAGAACGAAGATCAGAAGAAGAACCTGTAAGAAGGGTAGAAAAACTAAATTTGGAAAGTATTAAAAGAGGTAGAGGACGACCACAAAAGTGTTGGAAAGAAACAATAAAGAATGATCTAGCTTATTGGGAGTTAACTGCTAACATGGCACACGATAGGGATCTGTGGAAACAAAGAATCCATGTAGCCGACCCCGTCTAGTATGGGAAAAGGCTTAGTTGTTGTTGTTGTTGTAATATCAATCAACCAATATGCATTATTGGTGGTTGTTCTCCTTACAACATAGGGACCATCCCACTTGGGCTGCCACTTTCCAAGTGGATGTAGGCCACGATGGTGAATGATTTTTAATACAAGGTCTCCCACTTTGAAGTGGTGAGTCTTCATATGCTTTTCATAATGTCGGGCTATCCTTTGCCGATATGCATGTGCATGATCCATAGCAAGGAGCCTTTTCTCATCTAACAAATCAAGCTCAGCCATTCTAGCATGTTGTAAAGTATCTATGAGTGCAAGTGATATATGAAATGAATGCAATTTGGTATGAATGGAAAGTATGACATTTGTACCATAGACCAACTCAAATGGTGTGACATTTGTGGGTGTTCGGATGGAAGTTCTATAAGCTCATAAGGCTTCATTAAGCTTCTCATGCCATGTCCTACCATTCTCTAAGGTTTTCTTAATGATGCTTATGAGAGTTTTGCTCGTGGATTCGGCTTGACCGTTGCCTCAAGGGTAGTAGGGAGATGAGAAGTGTTGAGTTATACCATAGGTATTACATAACCTTTCCATCTTCTCGTTTTTGAAAGGAGTGTCATTATCGGACACTAGTTCTCTTCGAACTCCAAATCGAGCCAAAATATGTTTCTTAATGAATGCCACTACATGTTGCCCTTGAACATTAGCCAATGAAGTAGATTCAACCCATTTAAAAAAATATTCGGTGGCTGCTAAGATGAACCTATGTCCATTGGATGCAATTGGGGAGATTGGTCCTATGATATCAAATACCCACATAGTGAAGGGCCAATGCAAAGTGGATGATGGGATATGAATGGCATGTCCGTGCACTTGACATTGATGACATTTCCTAATATGATCATGATAATCTTGCTTAAGGGTGGACCAAAAATAACTGGCCCTAAGTATCTTCATGGCCATCATATTTGCATTGACATGGCCTCCACATTCTTCATCGTGGAATTCATGCATTATGGTCCTAGCCTCATCAAGGTCTACACATCTCAATAAGATGCCGGTAAAACTCTTTTTATAAAGAATTCCTTTCAAAATCACATATCGGGTTGAAATTTTTCGAATCAAAGCTTTATCTTAAGAAGAAGCAAATTCGAGAAATCCTCTATTTTCTAAGAAGTTTTTAATGTATTGAAACCAAGGTTTTTCAATTGAATTTCATTTTGGCAAATCTTCAAATCGTAGGTGAATGGAGTGGGTGAGTGCCAAATTTCTAAGGATCGGGTTCCCATGGTGGGATCGACCCTTAGAGATGATCCTAAAGATGAGAGGGCATCTACTATGGTGTTGTCCTCTCTACCTATATGAGTGAGTGTGCATGATTCGAAAGAATTGACCAATCTAGTGGCCAATTCATGGTATGTGTGTGTGTTTTCATTTTTAACTTGCCAATTCGTGTGCATGATTCCAAAGACTTCAATACATGTTGCCCTTAGATTTTTCAAAATTTTTAGGCCTTGTATGAGTGCTTTATACTCAGTCATATTATTTGAACATGCAAAATCTAGTCGAATGACAATTGGGATTTCTCCTTTCTCGAGAGATATGAGGATGATTCCCACACCTGTCCCTTGATGATTCTTTGCCCGATCAAAATACATTTTCCATACTTGATCTTCATTAAAACAATTTGCTAAAACATGGTTTTGAAATTTATTTGCAAATATGCCTTCATCGGGCATTTCATCAAGTATGAGATATGTATCCTCAAGAGGCAATTCGGTCACATGATCGGCTAGGGCTTGTCCCTTAATGAAGTTTTGATGATGAAACTTTAAATCATATTCTATTAAGAGGAGCTGTAATTTACCTAGCCTACCCATTAGGATAGGTTTTTCAAACAAGTGCTTCATTGGATCAAGCTTAGACACTATCCAAATTTTATGATCTAGGAAATAATGTCTAAACTTTTGGCAATCCCATACCAAGGCCAAGCACGTTTTCTCCATGGCTTGATAATTTCTTTCATATGCCAATAGAGTTTTCGAAATATAGTAAATAACATACTCCTTAAGAATATTATCTTCATATTGAGCAAGTAAAGCACCCAATGCATTCGCATGAATGGAAATATAAAGCAATAAAGGTTTTTCTTGCTTTGGAGGTTTTAAAATTAGAGGATTTACCAAATAAGTTTTCAATCTTTCAAAAACTTTTTGGCAATCATCATCCCATTCAAATTTAACCCCTTTTCTCAGAAGCCAATTGAAAGGTTCGCATCTTCTTGCTAAATTTGAGATAAATCTCCTAATTGCTTGGAGTCGACCTTGAAGGCTTCGGATTTGGGTCAAGTTGGAGGGTGGAGTCAAGTCTATGATGGCTTGACACTTAGAGGGGTCCACTTCAATGCCCCTTTTGCTTACCATAAATCCTAAGAGTTTGCTCGATTTCACAACAAAAACACATTTTTGAGGGTTTAACTTCACTTTATAAAGCCTAAGTCTTTCGAAAACTTTTTGCAAAGATTGTATGTGTGCATCAGGTTTTTTATTTTACCAAAAGATCATCCACATATACTTTCAAGAGCTCATAGATTTGATCATGAAAAATAGTAGTCATGGCTCTTTGGTATGTGGTACCGGCATTTTTCAAACCAAATGGCATAACCGTGTAACAGTATGTGCCCCAAAGTGTAGTAAAAGTAGTTTTTGCCTAATCTTTTGGTGCTAACTTGATTTGATTATAACCCGAATAACTATCCATAAAAGAAAAGATTTAATGATTTGTAGTGCTATCCACTATCAAATAAATGTTTGGAAGAGGAAAATTATCTTTTGGAGTGGCTTTGTTTAAATTTCTAAAATCAATGCAAATTCAAAATTTTCCACTGGAACAATATTTGAAAGCCATTCGGAATAAGCAATGGGTTTTATAAATCCGACTTTTAAAAGATCTTCTAAACCCTCTTTCACTTGAGAGTGAACATCGGGATGGATTTTTCTAAGCTTTTGTCTCATGAGTTTTGCATTGGGTTCTATGGGAAGATGATGTTCCACGACTCTCGAGTCAAAACCCGACATGTCTTCATAGGTCCATGCAAATACATCAACATAGGATTTCAAAAATGCAATGAATGATGCTTTTTCATGCTCATGCAAACATGCACCTATTTTGACATACTTTGGGTTAGACTCACTCCTTAGGTTGATTTCTACAAAATCCTCTCCTACGGAATTTGAAGGCTTTTTCAAGTCAAGGATTCTATGAAATTTGGAAAGCTCGGAGGCTTGATCTTCCTCATGGATGAGGAGATCTTCCTACTTGATTTGATCATTCTCAAGCACTTTAATTTCTAGGGAAGTGTTGGACAATAGAGTGGGGTTGTGAATGACAAGCTTCGACGATTTTGGTTTGGGAAAATATACAATTTTGGAAGAAATCGAAAATAGGCTTTGTACATAGCCAATATTTTTAGAATTTTAGAATTTTTTAATTTTGTTGTCTTTTTCAAAGAAAAAGCTAGAAGGATGAATATACCAGACTTTTTTTTTGGAATTTTTAGATTTTTTATTTTTTTTGGCTTTTTCCAAACAAAGACTAGGAGATGGAATATAAACAGCTTTTTTTTTGAAATTTTTAGATTTTTCAAATGTTTTTAGGTTTTGGGAGTTTTCTAAATTTTTTTGGCTTTTGCAAATATATAATTTTTTTAGATTTTTGTATAAGGAGGGGTCTTCTATCAAACCCTCAAGGAAAACACCATGAATTAGGCTCTAAACAAGAGGTCTAAGTTATAAGTTTTGGTGTTAGTGAGTTCTAGGGCACCCTTGACCCAAGTAGTCTTAGGTGGTGGCGCAGGGAGTATGGATGGGATGTAGCCCAATTCATATCGATGTGGGTTTGGAAGTGGTAAGATATGCTCTAACCTACCTTAGTTATGGGCTCCTAGACCTTGGTAAGGTGTGTACCCCATATTCAACATCATGTTCCAAGGCTTCTTGAGTTTTGAAATTTTTTTATACAATGGATGACCTTGGAATATGATGTCGTCCATGTCATGGATATACACATTGGAGATATGGATTGGAGATGACTTGGGCTGCCCTTGGATGCACATGACCCTAGGTATTTGAACACTTGGGGATGACTTAGGCTTCCCTATAAGGTGAATGACTCCTAAGTTGATATACAAGGGAAATTTCGGATTCCCTTGAGTTGAGGGTGGTCTTCTCCAAGAATAACCACTACTTGGTTTTCATATGGGATTTTCACACACTTGTGAAATGTGGAAGGAACGGCCTAGAGGCTATGAATCTATGGCCTTCCTAACAAGAGGTATTAGTGGGGGTTTATGTCTAAGACATGAAACAACCCCATGTATCGAATATTTCTGACTTTCATGGGTAATTCTATGACTCCTAAAGGATGGGATGCATTACCATCATATCCCGTGATAATGATGGAACTAGGCTCTAAGCAAGACATGGTGACTCTTACTTGAAAGGCCACGTGCAACGGAAGGATGTTTAGACCTCCTCCCCCATCAACCAAGCACTTGACTAGAGTGTGGTGATTCAAAACCACCTCTATATGCAAGACTTGGTTATTGGTCATATATGGTCTTTCCAATTCATCTTCCATAAATACGATGCGAGCCTTAGCATATATTGGGGAGACCAAGAAGGATAAGGACTCGAGAGTGATGGATGGGTTAACCTTTGCCCTTTTTAGGATCCCTTCTAAGACTCGTCTATGTCTAGGTGAAGTTTGGATCAATTCTAGGATATACATGTTTATAGGAATTTTTGAAAGGTGAAGTTCAAAATCAACACCACGTTTTTACCCTTGTCCATGCTATGTGATGCACTAGGAATGTATGCTTTTGAAGGGCCGGGTAAAACACTCCTCGGACCTAGTCACCTCGCCCATACCTTCCCTAAGGCACACTCCTATCTTGGCTCTATTTTTATGATTCAGAACATCACAAATTTCTAATAAGACTCTAACCGGGGGCGGGACTCTAAGTGCTCCCCAGATCACTACTTGCTTGGCTCTATTTCGTATGCAATGCATGCTCAATTCCATGAGATAAGTAGGAGAAGGCTTACCTCTTTTTCCTTCCCGTTGGTGCTTGAATGATTTGGGAAGGGTTCCTTAGGAATTCATGTTGCATGTTTATAGGAATGTATGCCTTCCTTTCTAGGATTCTTGGCTAAATGTGGGGGTTGATAGATCCTCCCGGACCTAGTCACCTCAACCACTCCTTCCCTAAGGCTCGCTCCTATCTTGGCTCTATTTTGATGCGTCGGAGCACCACAAATTTTTAATAAGACTCTAACCAGGGGCGGGACTCTAAGCGCTCCTCGGATCACTACTTGCTTGACTCTATTTCATATGCAATTCATGCTCCATTCCATAAGCCATAAGTGGGAGAAGGCGTACCTCTTTTCCCTTTCCATTGGTGCTTGAATGATTTGGGAAGGGTTTCTTTAGAATAGCATGGGAGGGCTCTGGTTCTTCCGTGACGTAGAGTCTTCCTTGCTCAATCAAGTTTTCAATTTTGTTCAAAAGCTCGAAACATTTATTTGTATTATGGCCTTTGAGCCTATGATACTTACAAAACTCATTCAAAAATTTCTCTTTAGGGGGTGTCCCCTTGGGAAAAGCAGGAAGAGTGACCAGTTCTTGGGCTAGAAGGAGGTCTAGGACTTTCGTCATAGGTTATCCCAATTGAGTGAACTCTCTCCGTTCAAAATTCATTTGAGGCTTTTTATAATGTTTTTGTTCAAAATTCTTAGAAGGGTCGGTCGGGCTTGGTTCCATGCGAATATTTGCAATCTTTTGGTGTTTTGCCCCATTCTCCGCCATGAGTGACCCATATACCCCTTGTTTTTCAAATCGATTCTTTTGAAAAGTTTTTTCCTTCCATAAGTCCTCGTAAACTCCCTTTTTCAAATTGGCTTCGAAGAGTGAAGCCTTTTTTATAAGTTTTGAAATATTAAGATTTCATGGAGGGAGAGAAGAGCCTTCAAATCAGTTCTAAAGTTTTCAAAGATGAGCATCACGGCGCATCCTTTGGAAATGGGCTCCCTTACTTGCCCTAGGAGCGACCTCCATGTAACAATGAATGCATGGGCATCCTTGTTAGGTGCTTGTTTTATGTCCCTTAAGGTATTCAAAGTGAGAGTGACTTTTACGTTGTGAGAAAAATATTGTATGAAGCAATTTGCCAACTCCTTGAAGGAGACAAATTGACTTAAATCGTAGGAAGCCAACCACTTTGAAGCATTTCCCTTGAGGGAGAGGGGAAACCAATAAATCCATTTTGTTGAATCCTTTTTTTTTTGTAAGCCCTGTGGGAGAAGAGTTGAAAGTGAGATCTAGGATCCCCACTTCCGTCATACCGATGGAAGTTCGGTATGTCATCATCACTATCGGTTTGATAGTTGGATGGTAAGAAATCCGATAGTGCGTATGACCTCTTTTCCTTTGTTTGGCCTTTCAATAATTGTTGTAAGGCTTTTCTATCTTTTAGAGTAAATGATTCATGTTCTCATTCCCCTTCTACTATTGAGGCCTCCTTGAGCTTCTTTGATCGATTTGATTTTCTATGAGCCCTTGTTTGTTTCTCATGAAAAGAGCATGATTCGACCGCCTCAGTCTCTTGGCTTAAGGTGGCAATCTTCTCTCCCATGAGCTTGAAATCCCTTATTAGGGAAACAAGTAAATCCTCTTGATTTTTGTAATACATTTTAAAAAACTTTTTTGAAATACGACTTGATGAGCATGAAGCCCGGCTTGATACTTCATACGATCCTTCTGAACTAGACATGTCTTGAAATGCTTTGAGATAACTAAAAACCTGTGCACAAGTGCGAGATTAACACCACAATTTCGAAAGATTGGAATTAGAAAAGTTCACCTAAGCTTGGAATCCCACAAGACTCGAGTCCCACTAGGCGTGCCAATTATGTAGACATAAAATTTTCACTCTAAGCCTATGTAGAGACTTTAAATAAAACTCTCAACTCTACTTGATGCGCGATCATGCCAACTAGTTATCTAAAAACTAGCAAAAATTAAATTTAACGAGCGATTGTAGCTAAGTGGGCTCTTTTCGCATTAGACTTTCTTGAACCGATCTTCAAGGATCAGTATAAGCGCTTAGGGATTATAACTAAATAGGTGAGACTTCCAAATTCACGTGAAAAACAAAGGTGTTGAAAATGGAAAACAAGTACACTTGATTTCAAGTTTCAAAACGAACAAGTTTTGAAAAACAAAAAACTCTGTTTTCACAACTTATGTCTAGAATCTTTTTAAATAACTTACAGACCTCCAAAAATTATCAAAATTTTATAGGACTAAGCCTGAGATGTGGAGAGTCTGGATATCTTTCAGATTGTGATTCGAAGTTGTATTGTTACAGAATTAAATCTGGGAGATGCATTTGCTCAGGCACCTAGAACTATTCTGTCACAGAAATATAGAGACTCAAAGATGAGCCTTTATCTCGGTGCTCAAAGTTCCAAATTTAATGAATTTAGTTTTACTGGAAAGCTATGGAAGTCAGCTTTCCATAACCAGAAATCATCAATTTTGGATACACACAGAAAAGTTATGGGATGAATACCGATGATCTATTGCAAGAAAACTGGTTGAACAGACAGTTTGCAAAAACTTTCCTAGTATTGCACAATTTTAATTACGATGTTGGACGACCATAAAACTCTTGCAAATTTTATTAGAAGTGGGCTATGTGTGTAGAAGAAGTGTGCAAAGTTTTGGAATAATCGGAGCAGAGATTCGGGAATTAAAAATCAAGCAATCCACGTATATAGAGATGATGAAAACTAGATTTTTGGTTTTTAGAACATACGTGATGCAAAATCACACGAATTAAAATGCAACAACACAACATTACAAATTAAATTGTTGAAGAAAAATGAATTGAAATATACTTAATAGCTTAAGCATAGAGAGGATTAGAGAATATAGAGTTTTTATAGAATATAGAGGTAGAATCAAGAACTCAAAACACATGGAGTGAATAATCAAAAGAAAGAGAAATTTCAACAACATCTACTTTTATTATATCATGGTGGGAGACAAAACTCAATTAATACATCCCCTTTTAAATTGAATATGAAGAACAAATGTGGAAGAAACAAGTTAGAGCAGCACTTACTCGGACTTACACAATGATCGACCTCCAAGGTAGTGGCCGACCTTCACTTGGTCCCTTTCCTCCTTTTGATTGATCACTCACACTCTCTCAAAGCCTTGGCCTAGATCCTATACTCCCTTCCCTCTCTAGGCTCTTCTCTAGTAGCACTCAAACTCTCACAAAACTCTCAAAGTGCAGCACCCTTGATGGCCTCTCTAAGATGAACTCCCAAGATGCCTCTCATGCCCCACCCTTGGCCTCAATTTATAGGCCAAGGGTGGGTCTTCTAGGCCCTTCCTTGGGGTGGGTGATCCAAGATCCAACCCAGCCCCAAGGCCTTCAATCTTCACGTGATTGAGAAACAAGATCGGTAATGAGTTCTTGAATGATTGCTTGGTTACATATATTGAGCATGACATATCATCAAAAATAGATAATAAGACAGTTGTACAACGGTTCCAAATGATTCAACCTCGAATACAAATCCTTCCTAATACATGATTATATAAGTTCTCTTAACTTTGTAAAATGCTTTTAGTATTAAGTTTAGTTAGAAGAGTTAGTTATACACTTCTTTTTATAGCACAAGCTTGTAACAAGTGTTACTTCGTCTTTGTATGAAGTGTTGAAAAGACCATGGAAGTTGTCTTTGTTACAAATTTAGTGGGTACATATTTGATGAGTTCAATTACTTAAATACGTTATATTAGCAGATGTTTGACTATGTAATTGTCATATAACAAATGCTATTATGATCATTATCAATAGTTATTTATTTGTTATTAATTTTGTATTATATGAACAATTATGTAACACATGCTTCTATTATTGTATTGATGATATTTCATCTTTATGGCATTTATAGAATTTTGGTGATATTAATGTTTTGATAGTTCAATTATCAACTTAAGAATTATTCATGGTTATATTTGTATTAAGATATTACTTTTCATTCTTAAGAAGTTGATTGCACATATTAATAACTATACTATAATAAGCTCTTAGTAACTTAGTTATTGGCAACTCTTTTTTAAGTATATTAGCTTCATAGATATAATGAATCCTGTGACAAAAGCTTATATTTTTGCCCCCCTTCACTCTAAATTTTCTAGATCCACCATTGTTTACGAGTTGCAGTTCTCTAAAGTGTGTATGCCCCGAGGTATTGAACCCTCGACCACATTGACTCATAACAACAACTTTTTAATTATTAGCTGAGATTTCCAACTACTTTCTGCAAATATAAGTAGCCACCTTTGAAGACTTTTGGAGTTGTTTAAATCAGATTATCTTCCAACAAAAGGACTGGTTTGGTTGTTTAAATCAGATTCTAATTTCGGTGAGATTCAAAACTGCTTCATCATTTTAAATCGCATGAAACTAAATTTTTTTGAAAAGGTTCCTTTAGTTCCAATTTATCAAAAATCAGATTGTTATGTGTATTTCAAAACCATAATGCATCAACTGTTATCAGGGTAGTACGATCAAAGTGTGATATAAGTTTTATGAAATCTCGATGATTTAGAAGGTTCTACAAGTCTATTTTGCGTAGAAGGATTCCCCTGTAGTTGATGCACTGATGTGATGTCGATGCCAAGAATATGTGGATATTCTTCTTCTTTGTGTTCCAAATCCTTCAATTGATAGTTTTCATATGGAATATAAATTTTGTGGTCATGACATGAAAGTGATGACTCGAGAACCTTGTGAAGTATTCACTCACCATGAAAAATTATTTTTCCACAAAGAACATGTGATTTCTTTAGTTTAGAGAGAACATGAGTTACCTACCTCTTCCCCTTCTCTCTGAATTCATTCTCCCTAGTTTCTTGGTTAAACCATAACTTTTGAGAGATTAGCTGAGGTTTTTGTTGTCGACCGTCTCATAGAGAGGAGTGCCAACAATATGATTCATCGAGTAGTGATGACAAAACTCATATCTAACATCAATATCCAATAATCACTAGGACAAGATTCATCTTTCATGAAAACTTAGAAATATATATCAAGTTAACATATTATTTCCTTCAAGCATTCTCTACAAGCTTTATGCCACCACCCATCCTCCTTTCCAAAAGTGTGTCAATGACTTGATAGCCGTAATTTTTACTTCTAATAACATTCACCCAAACATTTACAAAGATGCTCATAAAGTATAGTATCATTGTCTAATATGTTGGTTTAAAGTCTAGCTGTCACAAAATATTTTTCTCAAAGGAAAAGACAATACAAGAACGAGGAAAGTTGATATAGGATTTCTATGTGAGTATTTTCCCTCACAAAAATGTACAAGGTCCAAATGGAGTTGCATTGAAGAACTTGGATCTAGATGAGTTTGGTTTGATGCCCTTATGGCGCATGACAGATCAACTTTTGAATTAATCAATTTTGCTTTTAGCAACCAACAAAGTTTTTTTATTAAGAATTGTTTGGTAGGAATTGGAACTATGGAGAGAAACATTAGAAAGTAAAGGCTTCTGACTTAGTAGAACAAAAACAAAATATATGGAATGTAAGTTTGATCATTTGGTTATTTCAGAGGACATAAAAATTAAAATTGGTATACATTGCATCCCCAAAAGAAAAGTTTTAAATACCTAGGGTCAATTTTTCACAGTGATGGAAGAATTGATGAAGAGGTTACACATAGAATTAAAGATAAATATTATAGAGTAGCAATTAGACATGCCATATTTTATGGTTCTAAGTGTTGGGCAGTTAATCATAAACATGTACAAAAAGATGTTTGTAGTAGAAATGAAGATGTTGAGATAGATGAGTGGTCATACAAGGAAAGACCATATATATAATGAGGTTATTAGAAACAAATTGGAAGTGATACCAATAGAGGATAAAATGAGAAAATATCTTTTAAGATGCTTTGAACATATAGAAAGAAGAGTCTGTAAGAAGGTATGAAAAACTAGATTTTGAAATTATTAAAAGAGGTAGAGGATGACCACAAAAGTGTTGGAAAGAAACAATAAAGAATGATCTAACCTATTGTGAGTTAATTGCTAATATAGCACATGATAGGGCTTTGTTGAAACAAAGAATTCATGTAGATGACCCCGTAAAGTATGGGAAAAGGCTTAGTTGTTGTTGTTGTTATTATTGTTGAATTGTTTGGTAGGAAATGAAGTGCACACTCTTGGGTATCAAACTCTAGAACCCTTCTTTTTGCTACATTCACGAATTGCAGATGAGCTGGCCCCTTAAGTGGGCACGCACCAAGGTATCGAACCCTCAATTGCATTGATTCACAATAGCAACTTTTTGGTTATTAAATGAGATTTCAAGCTACTTTCAGGCATAAGTAGCCACCTTTCAATACTTTTAGAGTTGTTTTCCCACATCCAAAAGGTCTAGTTTGGATGCTCAAATTAGATTCTAATTCCATGTTGATGCAGAAACGAATCATCGTTTTAAACCATGAAACTGAAATTTCTTGGTAAGGTTTCTTTTGTTCCAATTCAGCCATGTGGACACTTTCAAGATTTTTTAAAACTATTTCCCACGTCAAAAGGTCTGATTTTAGTCATTGAAATTAGATTCTGATTCCACTCAGATTCAAAGCGAAACCACTTCATCTTTCAGTCTGCATCTAGTTGAAATTTTACCAATAGGTTACTTTAATTCTCATTCATCGGAAATCAAATTTTATTGAGACACTCTATATGACTCTAGAAATGCATTCCTTTCGAGATATAAACTCCAAAAGTTAATATGCATTCATTAACCACATTCAACCTTCGTTCAACATCGGCTCCAACCTCTCTTATAAGTAAAACTGAGTAATTAACCATTTCCATACTGGCCCACCAAGTACTTCTCACTTGCTACTTCTTTTTCACCCATGTCCTTTTCTTTTCAAACAAGAGGATTATAATGATGTTTGCTTCCTCTTAACATGTCTTACATTCTAAACTAGGTCATTCAACTGTACAATGTACCACAAACCATTCCAGCAATGTGAACCTAACCATGTATTTCTCTCATTTCATGCAACACTCATAGTTTAAACTTAGGAACAAAGAAGAGAGATCTACGAAAACATTGAGAATGGCATCCTGCACAAGGAGAAAATAAGAAATCCCATTCCACCTGGCAAAAGTCCATGTCAAAACCACATGATCTTTTGCAATAGTGAATGCATCTAGAACACCACTAGAAAAAGCACCACACCAAATTTAATTTAAGTAGGACTTGGTTTTGTATGGAGTCCAAGTGAACCTAATTAGGTTTGGATTGGAAAATGGGTCTAGCATAACTTAAGATGGGATCAGGTTTTGTTCATTTTAGATGTGCAAAATCTAGGCTTAGTTGGGTCTAACTAGAAGTGATTCAAAATTTATTTTTGGATCATGGATCAAACCGAATGATATTTGGAATGGACTTTGGCTATGGATTTGATCGATTAGATGGGTGGAGTTTGGGTTTGGTTGGATACAATTTAGAATTTGCTTTAAGTAAAGGGACCAGATCAGATCCAATCCAAACGGTTTTGGGCTGTGGACCTTGGAATGGGTTGGAATATGGGTTTGGTTCAACTCAGCTGTATCAGATTTAAAATAGGATTTCATTATTTAGGCCGTGGAATTGATTTGGATCTAATTTGGAACGGATTTGATTTAGTTAAATGGATGAGAAACTAGACCTGGCTGAGCTCTGCGTCGTAACTCGAAAATTGGATTAGAACTAGTGGGTGGCATTTGGGCGTGGAAGGAAAAGGATTCGGTTCAAATGAACCGATTTGGATCAATGGGATGGACCCGATCTGGATTTAACAGAAAACACAGATGGGGAAGAATGCAAAAGGAGGAAGAGGACGGCAGCAACCAGCGGAAATGGATGGCTTGGGAAGGTGGGTGGCGGTGTTTCTTGGATTGTCCATGGCGGAGTTCATGGTGTTGACCACAGAGATATTGAGGCGGAGGAACGGGCAGCTAGGGCGATGACAGTCGGTGGTTGATGGCAACTGAGGGCGATTTGCAGAGGGGTTCGAACAGGGGTCTGATTAGGAGCAGTATCAGTTGATGGAGTTCAGTGGCGGCGTTGGCGGCGTGGAGAATGAAGCTCGCCTTGCGGTCCACTACGCATAAACACGCATGCACAGAGAGAGAAGAGAGAACAAATGTTGTTTCACACAAGCTCTTGCCGTTAGTACACACAGGAGGTATCAACGCTCTCTCCACATGGATTTCAAAATGGATCCCTAGATCGATAAATGGTAGTTTACTCCGAAAGGGATATCTGTCCCTTCTGCTGGGGAGAGGGATGATACGAACGAAGAACCTGGCGTTACCATTCATGTAACTCTTAAACAAATTCTTGGCTTCAATCAATGTGTTATTAGTTGGCTTGTAATGAAAACAGTTTTGTTAGTATTTTTGCATCTTGATTCTTAATTAGCCTCATCTAATTTTGAAATTCGAAGTATTAAAAGGCATATGTGGAGTGAAGTCGTAACAAGGTAGCCGTACTGGAAGGTGCGGCTGGATCACCTCCTTTTCAGGGAGAGCTAATGCTTGTTGGTTGGTTTGACACTGCTTCACACCCAAAAGCGAGCCACGTCTGAGCTAAGCTTGGAGATGGAAGTCTTCTTTCGTTTCTCGACGGTGAAGTAAGACCAAGTTCATGAGCTTATTATCCTAGGTCGGAACAAGTTGATAGGATCCCCTTTTTTACGTCCCCATGTCCCTCCCGGGTGGCACACACATGAATTTTTTGGTTCAAATTACCTACAAGAGGGATTGGAGCCTAAGATTGTTCATTCAACAATAACAACAACTAAGCCTTTTCCCATACTAGATGGGGTCGGCTACATGAATTCTTTGTTTCCACATAGCCCTATCATGTGCCATGTTAGTAGTTAACTCACAATAAACTAGATCATTCTTTATTGTTTCTTTCCAACACTTTTATGGTCGTCCTCTACCTCTTTTAATACTTTTAAAACCTAGTTTTTCATACATTCTTAGAGGTTCTTCTTTTGATTTTCTTTCTATTATGTCCAAACCATCTTAAACGATATTATCTCATTTTATCCTCTATTGGTGTCACTCCTAATTTGTTTCTAATAACCTCATTATGTATATGGTCTTTTTCTTATTTGACCACTCATCCATCTCAACATCTTCATTTCTACCACATATATCTTTTGTACATGTTGATGATTAACTGCCCAACACTCAAAACCATAAAACATGGCAAGTCTAATTGTTGTTCTATAATATTTACCTTTTAACTTTAATGGTATCTTCTTATCACAAAGAATACTTGATGCTCTAGTCCATTTTAACCAACCAGCATTAATTTTATGCGTAATATCTCCATAAATTCTTCCATCACTTTGAAAAATTGACCTTAGGTATTTAAAACTTTCCTTTTGAGGGATGCAACGTGTGCTAATTTTAATTTTTATGTCCTCTGAAGTAACCAAATTTTTATTGTATTAGTAGATCTGCCTGTCATGAATCCAAATTGGTTTTCTATTACACTTGATACTTGTCTTAATTTACGTTTGATAATTCTTTCCCATAATTTCGTAGTATGGCTCATTAACTTGATATCTCGATAATTCACACAATTTTGAATGTCTCTCTTATTTTTAGGGTATAAGCGTACTCACTCTCCATTCCTCGGGCATCTTTTGGTTTCTTCATATTTCATTAAGTGTGCCCACAATTCTTTTCGATAAGTGTACCCACAATTATAAGTGATTCTTATTTGTCCTAGGATTTTCCAAACTTCTATAGGAATATTGTCTGGTCCTACCGATTTATGACCCTTTATATATTTAAGAGCCTCTTTGGCTTCATTCTTTTGTATACATCGATAGAAAGTGTGGTGTATATACTTTCTTGAGTTGGCTAACTCTCCTAAACTAATACTAACATCTTTATTTTCATTAAAAAGCTTATAAAAATAAATTTTCCATCTATTTCTTATATCATCATTTGTAACTAGAATTTTTTCATCCTCATCTTTGATGCATCTAACATAATTAAGATCTTTAGCTTTCTTATTTCTAGCTCTAACTATCCTAAAAATATCTTTTTCACCCTCTTTTAAGTTGAGTTTTTTATATAAATCTTTCCAAATTTTAGCTTTTGCTTCACTTTCGCCCTTTTTCACTTTCTTCGCTTTCTTATAAGCCTCTAAAGTTTCAATAGATTTCTTAGAATAATGTAATTTGTAACATGCCTTCTTTGCCTTGATTTTATTTTGCACAACTTTACTCCACCACAAAGCTTTTTTTTGTGCCGGTACACCTCCCTTAGATACACCTAATACATCTTTCGCCACTTTCTGAATATGTATAGCCATATTGTTCCACATATCACAAAGTGTACCAACATAATTCCAAACATCTCTTTGAAGGACTTTCTCTTTAAATATATCTTCTTTCTCGCTTTTGAGGTTCCACCATTTAGTCTTAATTTTGTAAATCCATAACTAAAAGTCAATGTTTGGTGGTTAAGCTTTCTCTTGGAATTACCTTGCAATCTTTACAACATGCTCTGTCTTTTTTTCTACAAATAAAGTAATCAATTTGTGTTTGTGATAAGCCACTATTATACGTAATTAAATGTTCATCTCATTTTTTGAAGATTGTATTGACTATAAAAAGATCAAATACCATAGCAAAATTTAAAATCTCCCTACCTTCCTCATTTATATCTCCAAAACCAAAGTTTTCATGAATACCTTAATATCCTAATGCCTCTTTACCGACATGTCCATTTAAGTCTCCTCCTAAACAAATCATCTCTCTTTGTGGAATCCTTTGAATCACCTTATCTAACTCCTCCCCAAAAGTTGTCTTTATACTGTCTTCTAGTCCTACTTGAAGCATGTAAGCACAAACTAAAACCTTTGCTCCTAACACTAATTTCAACGTCATGATTCAGTCACCATATTGTTGTATGTCTACTACACTATCCTTTAAACCTTTATTTATGATAATACCAACTCTCTTTCGAGCCTTTTCCTTACCTGAGTACCATCATTTAAAACCTGTATCATCTATCTCCTTTGCTTTTTCTCCAACCCACTTTATCTCTTGTAAACATAGAATATTAATCTTTCTTCGAATCATAGTATCTACCACCTCCATTAGCTTACCGGATAATGTTTCGATATTCCACGAACCAATACGAATCTTATTATCTAGGACTAGCTTCCTTATCCCTGCATCCGTCTATATTGAAAATGCGGATACCCTCTCTGTAAATTATTCACTACATTCGGGCAGCAATGTAGTGCAACTAACTTCTTTACCCACACCCGTCCATGATATGGAAACCCTCTCAGCAATTGATTCACTATATTCGAGCAAAAATATAGTGACCCTTACTTACTTATCAGTGCATTCGGGCTCTGCAGTGCATCGCTAGCGGGGAATGCCCCAAAGCAATACTCATAACTTGTGTAATCCATGGTATAAAAGTCCGATAAAGTTTTACGCTGGCTGTCGGAAGCCTAACACAACCCTCCTACTTTATCCGGGCTTGGGACTGACAATGCAAGGGTGATCTCTTATATGGGCGGAGTTGGAGCCTAAGATTGTTCATCGTGATGATGTTAAATCAAGTACTATAGTGCTAGTGTAAATTTTGGTTCAAATGAAAAACCAACACCTATGATACAACATCTTGAGATTTAAAATTTAAGTGGTTATGATCCACTGGTTGCCTTGTATCCTTGACGAGGTAGGATTAACTACTGCATGGTAGTGGCTGTTAATATATTAATTTGAGATAAATATGTGGAAGTCAGTGTGCTTCACGAGTTGCTGTTCATGTGTATATGACTGCCCAAGTGGCTGTGAGCAAGAAGGAGACTGGTTTAGCACACCGACTAAGTAGACTAGTGTGAAAATAATACACATGAACAATCTTAGGCTCCAACTCCTTCTTGCTCTAGTGGATGGATCAAGGTTGAGTATACTCGAGGTTGAGGTCCGGATATGAGCTGAATTTGGGCCACCTAAGAGCTGGTTTGAAGTGAATTGGACAAGGGTTCCTGAAGTAGACTAAGGTCTAGTTTCTTAAATATTACCAAGGGTTATTGTATTTTTCTTTGACCATCTCATTTTCGACGGACTTTTTGATGTTTATTTCTTATTTCTAGCCATTCGAACCTTGGAAATGGCTTTTCTGGTGGTTTCAACTGCCAAAAATAGCATTTTTCGGAACCATAAAAAATGTCCGATTTGTACTAGTGTCGAATTCAATTGATTCAATTTAGAATGGGATTTAAGTGAAGGGATCGAATAGGATCTAATTAAATTCAACCAAACCCAAATTCCTACCCATTCCGAGGTCCATGACCCAAAACCCCTTGGATTGACCCCATCCCAAACTAAGTCCTGTTTGTCTCCTATATGCTAGTGAACCTAAGCGGCAATTTGCATTATCCAAGACTCACCACACTTACCGTCAAAGAATTAAGATTTCTTACAAGCGAGCAATTTGATAGTGCAGCAAATCGACTTTTGGTTGACCGAGCAAGAATACCTCCGGCAAAAAGAACTCATAGCGCCCACGTCGTATAAGGAGCGCTTGGAAGTAATCTCTTCTTAGGCTTTATTTCCTTCTTTCCTTTTAAGAATATTGGATAACGGGTCAAAGTCTCACCAACATAAAACAATTTTGAGTTCTTATCTATAGATGTTAGTGGTATACTAGTAAAAATGTGTTTTATTTCTATATTGAGTTTTGTTCGTTTTAGATTGCAAAATCTAGGATTAGTTGGGTCTAATTAGACATGATTCAAAATTGATTTTTGGATCACGGATCAAACCGCATCATATATGGAATGGACTTAGGCTATGGATTTGGTGGATTAGATGGATGGAGTTTAGGCTTGGTTGGATACAATTTAGAATTTGCTTTAAGTAAAGGGATCAAATCAGATACAATCCAAAGGGTTTTGGGCTATGGACCTTGGAATGGTTGGAATATGGGTTTGGTTGAACTCAGCTGGATCAGATTTAAAATCTGATTTCGTTATTTAGGCCATGAAATTGATTTGTATCTAATTTGGAACGGATTTGGTTATGTTAAATGGATGAGATCTAGACCTGATTGAGCTCTGCGTCGTAACTCGAAAATTGGATTAGAACTAGTGGGTTGAATTTGAGCGTGGAAGGAAAAGTATTCGGTTCAAATGAACCGATCTGGATCAATTGGATGGACCGGGTCCAATAAATTGGACCGCTCCGATCCTCCCTTGAGTGTTAAGACACGATCTGGATTTAACAGACAACACAGATGGGGAAGAATGCAAAAGGAGGGAAGAGGACGGCAGTTGAGCGGCGATGAGAAGCCGCTGAGAGAGAGAGAGAGCGAATGGATGACAAGCGGCGTCGATCTCAGCGCGAGTAGTGGCGCAAGGCGGCGTTGGGTATGCAGATCAACAATGGTAAAAGCCAGCGGAAATGGATGGCTTGGGAAGGTGGGTGGCGGTGTTTCTTGGATTATCCATGGCGGAGGTCATGGTGATGACCACATAGATATTGAGGCGGAGGAACTGGCAGCTAGGGAGATGACAGTCGGCGGTTGATGGCAACTGAGGGCGGTTGGGAGAGGGGTTCGGCCAGAGGTCTGATTACGAGAAGTATCAGTTGATGGAGTTCGGTGGCGGCGTTGGTGGCGTGGAGAATGGAGCTCGCCTTGCGGTCCATTATGCATAAACGCAAGCTCTTGCCTTTAGTACAAATGTTGTTTCACACAAAGAGAGAGAGTTGTTTCACACAAGCTCTTGCCGTTGGTACATACAATTGTAGTTTACTAAAAGAGATGATAAAAATTGCCGTCAGTACATAAACACAAGCTCTTGCCGTTAGCACATACGCTTTTTCACATGGATTTCAAAAGGGATCCCTAGATCGAAAAATTGTAGCTTCCTAAGAAAGGGATATCTGACCCTTCTGCTGAGGAGAGGGATGATGCGAACGAAGAACCTGGCATTATCTTTTATAGGTATTGTCATTCAAGTTGCTTTTAATGCATTCATATAACAACGTCCCTTCAGCCGCTCTGTAGCCCAACTTTTTTATTTTATACGGGCTATAGTTGATAGAAGGAGCAGCAATGGTGGCTGCTATAAGCCGTCCTTAGATTCACTTTTGATCAACACCTGCAATTGCGACTTTGTCCGTTACCTATGGATGGTCATCTCCTCTCTTTTTTCTTTAATGAACAGTCCTTCACTTGTTATGTATTGATTTGTTTCATTCATGTAACTCTTAAACAAGTTATTCGCTTCAGTCAATGTGTTATTAGTTGGCTTATATGCTTTCGAATCAAAACAGTTTTGTTGTATCTTTACTTCTTGATTATTAATTAGCGTCATCTAATTTTTAATTTCGAAGGATTAAAAGGCATATGACATACATGTACTTTTTAATGTCAATCGTTCGATTCAAATTTCTGTTTCACATGAAAAATTTGAGTGTTTACACTCAATTACCTACATGAGGGATTGGAGCCTAAGATTGTTCATCGTGATGTTAAATCAAGTAATATAGTGCTAGATGTGTGTGAATTTTGGTTCAAATGAAAAACCACAACACCTATGATACAACATCTTGAGATTTAAAATTCAAGTGGTTATGATCCACTGGTTGCCTTCTATCCTTGACGAGGTAGGATTAACTCCTGCATGCTAGTAGTTGTTAATATATTAATTTGAGATAAATGTGTGGAAGTCAGTGTGCTTCACGGGTTGCTGTTCATGTGTATATGACTGCCCAAGTGTGGAGCAAGAAGGAGATGAACTGCCCTGTGTAAGTATAGGCATGGAATGGGTTTAGTTCACTGTGGATGGATGAAGGTTGAGTATACTCTAGGTCAGGTTCGGATATGAGCTGAATTTGGGTCACCTAAGAGCTGGTTTGAAGTGAATTGGATTGGACAAGGGTTCCCTGAAGTAGACTAAGGTCTAGTTTCAGGTCAGGTCATGAGATCCTAAGGTAGCCAAGATTGGTTTCAAAGGGACAGAGGGCTTACACAAAGGATCAGGTAGGCTGATCCTAGGGTCGACTAGGGTTTGCTGAACGGGCTGAAGGTTTGATATTTTGAGATTAGTTTATCAAGGGAGATCGGGTCGATCTAAATGGGTGGCTGAATTATTGAAGGGTTGATAGGAGCAACAAGTGAAGTTTCTATAGATACATAATACATATTTTGATCTATGCTATAACAGGTTATGCTTCGCTCCCTTGGTCTGTTGATTCATTTGTGTGTGCTCTCTCTCTCTCTATTGATTGAGCATTCGATGGTTTTGTTTATTTCCATGATACAACTCACGTTTTTATATTTCAATCTATGCTGTAAACAGTTATGTTTTGCTCCCTTGATTTGCATGTAGCTTGTTTTGTCTCATACATTGCATTGATCTCACACTCTTCCATGTTAACTTGGCTAATTAATAACTCTTCATTTTGAAATGATTCATGTTACCTGCTTTGTCCAATGCCGCACCAATCTACTTCATGCCTTGAGCAATTTGGCTCATTAACAAGGTCCTCGTTTCTTTGAAAATCAGAAATCTTCAAGATTTGCATGTTCAATTCGCTAGAGGCATTTTCTAAGAAATATATATGAGTTTTGATAAGATATAAATATTGTATTATCTTTCCCTAGTATATGAACATTATGAATGTAGATTATTTGTGAGAAAAAAGTTGGATTTATAAGTTTATGATTAGGGGTCAACATATTTGTGATAGTGGTTATCATATGAGAGTGAATGTTTTTGCTTATTATACCATGACAAATACTCAACCTGGACATCATGAGAGGATCTATTGTCCTTGTTCAAAATGTGACAATAGTGGTTTTGAAAGATTAGAATAGGTGAAATTTCACCTTATTCATTATGGTTTTTCTCATGGCTATACTAGATGGATCTTTCATGGCGAGGAACAAAGACCCAATGTTTTGCTCACAAACGATACCGGATATATGGTAAGCATGGTGCAAGATACTTCCACTCTACCAAAAACACGTGGAGATAACAAGGAATCAGCTAATATTTAAGAAATGTTCAAAATTGCAATCAAGTTGCTATGGTCTGGATATGAATAGTACTCGCTATTATCATTTGTGGTCTATTTATTTCAAATCAAATATATGCCTAAGATTTCAAATAAGGTAATTGATGACTTGTTAGAAATGATAAAAAACGTGACATTAGAAGATAATATCGTTCGTGAATATTGGTATGATGCTAGGAAGTTGGTAACCAATTTTAGTTTGGACTACATCAAAGTAGATGTTTTTCGTAACGATTGTGTCTTGCATGGAGGTGAACATGAGCATGCAGATAGATACCTTAATAAAGCATTGAAGTTGCCTAAATGAAAATCTACAGATGGTATAATATGGAAGAAAAATGTTGCCTTTAAGATAGTGTAATACTTTTTAGTGATATAAAAGCTTCAGAGGTTGTTTAGATCAATCAAGATTAGAGAGTTCATGAGTTGGAATGCCACGTCTAAAGAGATGCTTTTGGTAAGATGAGTCATCATAGACATTTAGAAGCATGAAAAAACTTTGATGAGGAGCATCCATTGTTTTTGTTGAAGCCTCGGAATGTGTGACATGACCTTGAAAGTGATGGCTTTAGTCCATTCAAAATTTTATGTGGAAGTAGTAAGGGTTGTTGGCTACTTGTGCTAATGCCGTATAATTTGCCTTGTTTGATATGAAACAACCATTTATCATATCCTTTACAAATGGGTTGCAGTTACCTATGTATAATTTTGGTGCATAACTCCAACCATTAATTGATGAGTTGAAAGTAATTTAGAATGATAGAGTTCTAACATATGATTCAAATAAAAAAATATTTCAAATGCATGCAACTATGATGTGAATGATTAATGACTGTCTTGCTTATAGTATGTTGTCATGATGAAAGACTAAGGGTTATACAACTTATCTAATTTGGCATATGAATATTGCTTGCATTCATTTGTCACATGTTAAAAAGTTTATATATGTGAGACATTATTGTTTCCTACCTATATATCATACTTAGAGAAATAATACCTCATTATTTAATGAGAAGACGAAATATGAGGAGGCTCATAGCAGAGATGATTTAAAAGAGTAAAAAGGTCATAAAAACATTGCATTTGAGAAAACATCATATACAAAATATAGTACCATGTCCATTGAATGAAGGAAAAAGAGCATTCTTTTAACTTTCTTATTAAAAGACTATTGGTTCACCATAGTCTTCAAGTTATGTACATCGAGAATAACATGTGTCAAAATTTTATCATTTCTTATAGAAAAGGATGAGAAAAGAAATCATAATAGCAGCCACAAATGAATATGGAGGCATTGGATTTAGTGAGTGTGTTGTATGCCAAGGTCTCTAATACTCAAATTGTACAGTGATCTTACCAATTGAAAAACGAGGAAAAAGATGAATTTCTCACTACTTTATAGTGTACTAAGTTATCTTATCAGTTTCCATCGGATTAATCTAAAAATATGTAAGCGCATGAGTATATGATTATTGGGTTGAACAGTCATGATTATCTCATGTTTTGATTTAACATCTCATTCTAATAATTTTCTAAGATTTGGTACAAATTAGACATGATATGTCATTCTAGCTTTTTTAATATTAAGGTGCACTCAATCATCCATTTACCAAGAGAGGTATGATTAGTTGGTAATTACAATATCGATAGATATATCCTATAAAGATATTCTTATTTATATTGAAGGTTGTGTAATAATGGTTAACACAAAAGATCTATTGTTTAAGTCTACCTAATGAAAGAAATGACATATTTTTTTGCATGATATTTAAGTAAAGAAATCGAGACAAAAGTGAATAGGTCGGTGGGATTTTAAGAAGGCCCAACCAGTAATGCATTGATTGACATATTCAGTATTGATGAAACTTCTCAACACACTAACCATTAATGATTTTATATTATGTATAAATATATATTAGTATAGTACTTTTCAAATTCATTATTCATAAATGTGATTGATTGGCTTCAATATATAGGATGTACAATACAATCTTGCAAAGTCAATATCCCAATGATATTGAAAATATAATTCGATAAAAGTTACACAAAGGGTTTGAAGATTGGTTTGAAGATTATATGAGTATGTTATTACTTTTTCATAATATGAATCGAAAAACCTGTGAACTGTTTGAGCTTGATGTGGGCCTGTGCGTGATTTGCGAAGAGATTGGCATTCTCGCGTCCAAGGACAGGGCTTGTAAGTAAAAAGATCGCACACAAGCTCAAAATTATCATCGAGGAAGGCCTCCGCCACCTTCTTCTCCAACTCTCCCTCCATTGAAGACACTTTGTGTGTGCGAGAGAGAGAGAGAGAGAGAGAGAGAGAGAGAGAGAACATCGATCAGTGGAGGAAAATCTAAAAGCTACGGCGAGTGATGATTTATTAGTAAATTAAATTTCTCGCGCAACCCTTAAATTAAGGGATTAATTTCCTTTATTGTTTCATTTATGCTATATATCAATAAACCCAATGGTTTCTTCGCGTACAATGCATGATGAGTGGCCTCTCTCTTGGCTAAGGGGTCGTGACTAAATAACCTTCAAGTTGAAGGTCTAGAGTTATCGTCTACTGGATACTTTTATTGTTGTTAGATTTTAACCAACCCACACATATATATGCATATATAATATATATGTTATATATATACATATGTGGTTATATATATATATATATATATATATATATATATATATAGAGAGAGAGAGAGAGAGAGAGAGAGAGAGAGAGGGCAGGTCTTACCTAAGTTTTTTTTTCTTTTTCCATTGACATTAGTATAATTTAAAAAGTTTAAAGATTTTTGAAAAATATGTAAAAAATATTATTAAGCTTATATTTATAAAAAGTAACGATCGTGAGTGAATAAGATTCAATCACACACACTCTATATATATATAAGCTAATGTATCAAACCAATGCAAATTGTGTTTGTAGGTAGTTGAGATTAAGATAAGGGGAGGATATGTTTGGCTTTCTTAATGACTATATTTAAACCTTACAAATTATTATTATAGAAGTTATCCAAGAGAGAAGTTTGGATTTGGCAACAACTTGAAAACAAGTGTATGAAAATTACTGTTTTTCTTTATGAAATAAATAAGGATAAAAGAATACGTATTATTTGGGCTACAACTAAGATGGACACAGATTTTCCAAGAGATATATACACACGTGTGCATGTCTTCTTATGCGATCGGACAAAAGGTTGGATAATGAAGTTTCAGGTGAGGAGTCAATTTTGACATATTTGGTTATTTTGTTGTAGTTATTGTTATTTAAAAAAAAATATTTGTTCATGTGACTCAATAATATTGGAAATTCAACCCATTGACATTTGCTTTAAGATCATCTTTTCTGGTGCAGCAATAGTTGTCTTGGTAGAAAATTTGTAGATGGATTGGATCTTTGGGTAAGCTGTTTAATTATTCTTACTTTGAAGAAAATATAAATGGCATTCTCATAGTTAGAATAGAATTATTCTTAAACACTAGAATGCTTTTTAAAATATAGAATGCTCTATATAATTGTGTATATATATATATATGTCAATTTATTTTTTTATTATGTTTTTTAATAGTAGTGTACTCGTACCTTAGTTTTTTTTTAAATTACATACTCGGTACCCATACCCATATCTACACGTATCGATGCAACATAGTGCAAGACAAAGGTTGAAAGTGGAAAAGTTTTGGCTTTCCATCAGGGCAAAATATGCAGTCAGAATCTCAAGGCACTAATGAAGCCACCAATCCAGATTGCCAGCACGACTACAATAATGAAGGTGCTATATCCGATCTAAGTCTAGATGGTATACAAAGGTCAGACAAATACACCTCTCTCTCTCTATCCATCAGCGCAAAATACGCAGTCAGAATCTCAAGGCACTAATGAAGCCACCAATCCGGATTGCCAGCACGACTACAATAATGAAGGTGCTATATCTGATCTAAGTCTTATTACAAAGGTCAGTTGCAAGCACCATTTCATATTTTGACAAATACACCTCTCTCTCTCTCTCTTTATCTATCTATCTATCTATCTATCTATCTATATATATATATATATATACAAAACAACAACAACTAAGACTTTTCTCGTACTAGATGGGGTCGGCTATATGGATTCTTTGTTTCCACATAACCCTATCATATGTCATGTTAGTAGTTAACTCAACATAAGTTAGATCATTCTTTATTATTTCTTTTCAACACTTTTGTGGTCCTCTATCTCTTTTAATAGTTTTCAAATCTAGTTTTTCATACTTTCTTACATGTGTTTCTTTTTATTTTCTTTCTATGTGTCCAAACTATCTTAAACGATATTGTGTCATTTTATCCTATATTGGTGTCACTCCTAATTTGTTTCTAATAACTTCATTATGTATACGGTCTTTCCTTGTATAACCACTTATTATCTCAACATTTTCATTTATGTCATAACACATTTTTTGTACATGTTAATGATTAACTGCCCAACAATCATAACCATAAAATATGATAAGTCCAATTGTTGCTCTATAATATTTACCTTTTAACTTTAATGATATCTTTTTGTCACAAAGAATACCTTATTCTCCTCTTCATTTTAATCAACATGCATTAATTTTATGTGTAATATCTCCATCAATTCTTTCATCAATTTGAAAAATTGATCCTAGGTATTTTAAAACTTTCCTTTTGAGGGATACAGTGTGCGCCAATTTTATTTTTTATGTCCTTTGAAGTAACCAAATGATCAAACATACATTCCATATATTTTGTTTTTGTTCTCATAAGTCGAAATAATTTACTTTATAATATTTCTCTTCATAGTTCAAATTTTCTATTAACTTTTTCCTTTATTTTCTTAGAAAGGAACCTGATGCATGAAAATTTCCCTATCTAATGCGGGTGGCACCGACACGACCATTATCATTTTCTGAAATAGGAGTCATTTTCGAGTTGAGAGACGGCAGAGTGAGTGCTAGAATTCATACTCCAACTGTGCCCACAACAGATCTTCTACAGTATCTTAAAATTGCTGCCCTATCTGCAAGTTCTAACATAAAGCCTATTGAAATAGTTAGTAGAACTACGGAGGACGGGTGAAACCCACTGGAGCTGGACCCGGGTCATAACCACGCCGACAAGCCCCCGTGGGTGTTCTTACTGGACCGCTTCAGCATCGTAAGAACCGTAAGAACCAACCATGCAAGTGAAAACGGAAACACGTATAGTGAAAAAAAAAGACAGAGAGATGGGTAAAGTTGCATGTACCATCTGGCCGATAAAACAATGTAAATATGCCTAGAGTTGCAAACGAAAAACTGAGAAAAGAAAGGTTTATCCAACCGTGGGCTTCCTTGTAACTAAATCTGGAGAAGCCGAGTGTTGTGAATTTAAGCTTCGAAAGAAAGAAGAAAATACTCTCATTGCCTTTCACATTTTAAGTGCGACATTTGGGCAAAAGCTTTACGTACCAGCTTTCCCCTTATTTTCCTTTCTAATATAATAGGTTTCAAATTTTCCCTCCAAAATGTCTGACTTTCACAACTCTGAGGGCTCTTTAGAAATATTGAGAGTTATTTGCATGGATACCCCCTTAAAACTTACTTTACATGTAAAGCCTGTAACGCAATTCTTGAATCTATACCCTTTTATTTCTGGTTCAAGAAGGCGACCCATAAGGAATGTAATAGTGTCTGACTTCACCCTCGTGAAGGTGCACTTGTTTGATCAGCTAGAAGGAGCACTGGAGGTAGTATCAGTCGATTCCGTTGAGGCAATTCCGTCTTAATGCTTTCTGTTGCAACTTTATCAGCAGATTAGTTCCCTTTCATAAAAGTGTAGCTGGCTGCAAGTCCCCAGTAAGCTGAAAGAGTGATGTTGAACAGCTCAAGCTAGAGTCCTCGTTGGACATCTACACTGACATTGGCAGTCGAATCAATGACCATCTTTTAGAACTCAAAAGTCCAACTAAGTTTCCATCTGGTTGTCGCACACCAGGTCTGTGGTATTACGTATGTAAACCTTGCTGATCGTCACCTACATAAAATTAGGAATGGGACATAGGTAGGTAAACACTAGTCTCCGCTTCACACTGCCTACTGTTGGACCAGACGATCGATGTGTCGGCATTTGAACGAAGATGCTGATCTTCAGCAACAAGGGAGATGCTGTCAACATTTGGTAAAATACCAACTCTTGGAGGGTATCGTCAGTATTCCAATGTTTGGCGGTAAAATTCGATGCTATTAGTAAACAAGCATAGATTGAAGGTGTCGAGAAATTATTAACTTCACTACTGCATTTGATGGGAAAGACTGGCATTCCAAAGAATCTCGCGATGGAAGATATGGCGATGCTTTTCGTGCAAAAAACCGTCCAAGTGAGGTGGCGGAGCACAAAACTCAGAACCCAATGATTCAAACTAAAATTGGAGTTTATCCTTGTGGATTAGCTAGTAAGATCCCAAAAGATCTGCATGGATAAGGTCATGATGTAACCTTCCGATGGTCTCCTCGACTCAACACAGACCAACCCTCGTCTAACCAAGTTTGTGACGTTAAGGTGCAATTGAGCCCAAGCGATTCTTTGAAGGTCCATGAAGGTGTTGGCTAGCTAAGAGGAGGGTTGAAGACTAAATCTGGCCTAGTTGGAGACGCCGCTGAAGAGATGGGCCGGGCCCACTTGATGACATCATGAGCTGACTAGGCACGACCTTTGATGGTCAATCTATATTAGCAATTTTTTTAAAATTAAGTTTAATTATTATTTGATGAAGTTTATTTGAAGTTTTATAGTCATTTAATTAAGTAGTAGAACAATTTTATTTGTTGCAAGGCAAAACAAATTGTGAAATGTTTCGAAATGCCGTTGGTCTATAAAAAAGACGTGTGTCCATATTTTGACATATTTTAATATGGATTCCTAGTTGATTTCTCTTCTCTTCTTCTCGCTATCATCAATTCTCCCTAGCTTCCTATACGGATCAATCACAACTTCAATTCAATTTAAGCAGTTACTGGCCGTCTCTTTCAACCATCGAAAAGTGTCACGATTTGCTGCAATTTAGAATTGATTCACATGTCCAAGATGTCTGGTTCAAGTCTTTGATTTCTAATCTCAATTCTAGCAAGTTTCAATGTGATGCCGTTTCATCATTTAAAATACATTAAGCTGATTTTTCTAAGAGTCAAATTTCAATTGTGCCATCAAACTACTGTTTTTCTGGGGCGTGGGAGCGAGACATTTATATTAATATCAGAATAGTTCCGATCAAATTCACACGTAAAAAGGTTGATTCATCATACTGGGATCCAAAGCTAGTTCCACCAGTGCAAAGGGCACCATTTCTCACTTGCGACATTGCTGGTGACCGTCATCTCACTAGCCAAGTTGCTGGCCGACCAAGCAATAACCATCCAACAAACACTTCTTTCGTTAATCTGGCTACCCCGCCAGCCACACCACCACCTATCGTCCAAGGGAAATCGAATCTAGTCCTCACCACCTATGCTGCTCATCCTCAAAACTGAGACCAGCCCCAGCAAGCTAGTTGTATGCTGAACCAACAACCGAACCTTCCTACCCTATCGGTGATTCATGAACATAATGAGGAAGCGGTTGTTGATAGCCAAGAAGAGCAACCTCATGCCTATCAGCCTAATCATTGTGATCATGCAAGCGGATGGAATATTCATGAGGCTACGATGTTGTACAACAAGTAAGAAGCTCCTTGCTTCGAGCTCGTACATCTAGTGCAAGCAAGAAAGATTTTCATGGTATGTTCCCTACCATGATCCAAAGATGTGGCTTCAAGGTGGCGTATGCATACGAGTTTACTGGAGTTGCCTTCGAAGAGAAGGTATCTATTGCCTTCAATCGACTCAAAGGTAATGCATACCAATGATTCCAATGGTGACCTCCCTCGCAAGAGCATCTAACATTGGAGGAATTCTCTCATGGTATTGGTTGTCACAAGCCACCAATCTTCTTAGCGACCGGTATGCTGAAATTAAAGAGTTGAAATATAGATTCAAGAATCAAATAATCATTGCTAACTTTATGCCCCCAAATCACATCCTCCAAGCATGTAAACTACATCATCGTGCAATTTTGGACGTGAACAATCATCAACAGTAATATGATCAAATGGCCTCTTTAATGAGTAATCAAGTCCAAAATTATTATTATAAGAATCAAAGTCATCAAAGATAGGCCATCTTAAATCATCATCGCATGCCACAATTGAATCTACAGGATTATCAAGTATTTTATCATTACAAGGACTTTGAAACAGAGGATTACATGGAAAATCATCATAAGCGACATGACCAAAAATTTCTTTTTAAATCTCAAAACATGAAGAGAAGTCCTGGTTCACATTCTCAAGATTATTTTCAATCAAATCATCATGCTTATTCTCCATTGAATTACAACAATGCTCACCAAATATTGGTAACTCCGCATCATCATCAAGTATGCCATCAAGTACATAGATGAATTTACATGCTTATCACCATATGTATCATCTAGAGTCTTTTTAGAAGCATCAATATCAAGACACGTAGAAGAATTACTAATAACAACATCAAGAGATTTTCAGCAGGTTCAAAGATGCATGTTTCCTCTAGAAACTCATATGATTCCTCAATTTCTCTAGATATCCCTAGCTCAAACTCATCCAATGCATGAGAATGTCTTAATTCAATCTCACTAGTGAGATCTACCTTAGGTGAAGTAGATATCTCATGGTGGGCTCATGAATTGGAGATCTAGATGCATGACCTGACTCACCAATAGGCTAGGCTCTATAAAAGGTGACTAGGGTGAAATATGGTCCAAAGGCGAAGCAATTAACCTAGAATTTCCCCGATCAATATGTCTTTTAGCTTCTTCTATAGTACAACTTGAGACCGGTTTTCCTAAAAGCCATAGATTTGTCATCTTCCAAATGTCTATGCACCCAGAGTGAGTTCTGTAAGCTTTTCTAAAAGCACTATCTCATTGAAAGGTTTTATACACCTGCCCTTTCTCAATGTATTTTTTTAGACAAGGACTTCATTTCGTTTTTCCTTTTTTGGATGGTAAATATTTCTCGAATATGAAATGTGAATCAAACCCATGTTTGAATTGAACTCTAATGACGGCTTTTGCCTCATGATTTTTACGTTCTACTTTAAGCCTTCGTATAACATTACTAAATCGTCCAATATCTTCATAACTTCTTTCTTTCTTCTTACATTCCTTCTTTCTTTTTTCTTCTCTCTCAATTTCCCTAATCATTTTCTTGTATTCTATGAAAACCTATCTTGCCTTCCCTTTCTAGAGGTAGGCTTATAGAAATCTCTAATTTAGAATCACTAGATCTACTAGACTCATACTCAGAGTTAGACTCATATGACTTGTGTGTGAGTGTAAATTTTGGTTCTGGCACGACTCACAATACAACTTCTAAAGAGAGAAGGAAATTGTGTAAATTAAGTTATTGGTAACTAACCTCTATATGCTTCTTACTAGAATGTGGTTCTGTCTAGGCCTTATATTGAAATCATTCTTATCCCACTAAACAAGGTTCAAGCTTTGCATGTTATCCAAATGTTTTCTTGAGATGAATCTGAAATACTATTCACTATATCAAATGTGAGCTTAAACGTGCTTGTTGTCATACCGAATAGGTAAGGTAATGATGAGGGTCACTATTGGTGGCCTAAGATAGGGTTGGGTTGGTTTTTGTTCAGTTTGCTAAGGGTCCCAGGAATTGGGTCTAAAAGGTAACTAGCTTAATCTCAAGTATGGTTTAAGGATTTAGGTGGTTGATCAAGCTATTTGGGGTTTGATTTTGTCATAGTTAGGAGAATTGGCTAGTTGCTGTTAAAGGTCATGTCATGAGGTTTTGTTTGCTAAATTGCAAGAGGGTTAGCTCTAAGAGAGTTACGAAGTAGAAGGGTATCGGTGTTGAGCTAGCTAAGAGGTTGCTAGAAGGGAACAAAGGAATGCAGCTTAGATGACCAAAGGAGAAGACAAGAGGGTGAGTGACAATAAAGGTTCATACTTGGTCAAGGTTTGGCCAAGTGAACTAAATCTTGAGTCACTATGTTTGCATTTGCTGAATCACCATAGGTCAATATGACAGTTCATTATATTTTATGTACTTAATGCAAATAATAATGAACCACATTCATTAAAGTCGTCCTAGCAAGGTGGTCCGGTTCAATCTTGTTAAATGGCTTACGCCTGACTGCAACCATTTTGATTCTAAAAGGTTTGTCCTCCTTAACTTGTTTGATGGAAAGCTTAAGAAGTGGGTCGACATGGTCTAGAGGGTAGGACCCTGAATGCTCCCAAATATTGACTTGGGTAGATAGGTCTAGAAAGGTCTTGCGTTTGAAACTTTTGTACACTTTTGCATATATGTACCTTGATGCTGAATCAAGTCATGCATGGGTAGGTCTAGGCTCAACTAGACGTCCTGGTGCTAGGTTTGCTAATGTGAGTTGTACCTAGGTAAGTTGCTTGAGTTAGGATCCATAGTAAGGTGACACCTAGGCTTGGGGGCCATATGAATCAAATGTGGCCCAAGCTACATGGTTCTATTAGGCCAACTGCATCTTGAGTGAGCCCGTTGAATCATATCACCCAATATGCACCCTAATGTGTGAGACGGTTGAATTTGGTGCATTGAACTCAAACGTGACAACTTTACCAAGCATATGAACTCAATTTTGCAAATACATCGAGACGCCCCATTCAAGGCTGGTTTGCTTGAAGTTGGCACCTAGGATTGTAGATGACTTGCAAGGGGCACACTAGATGACATCATCATGAAGTTGGATTCCCCTATAAGTGTATCAAATCTCCTCTTAGTTGATCATCATATTCACATCTAGTTTAGTGATTTTGTGGAGTGAATCTGGATCTCCTCTTGATAACCTTCCAATGAGTATTGATCGCTCTCTATAGAGCAGATATGGATCGATCTTTCTATAATGATCTACAACCAACCATAGGATGCACCTAGGTCCTCTAGGTGTCACCTTTCGCTAGAGCTTTCCTTGCGAACTTTTCGTATTCAGAATATCATTTTATGTATTTCGAAATAGACCCTCTAAGACCAGTTCTCTATTTTGAATATATATATTTTCTTAAGAAAATTTTGAGTGTTTAAATATATTCCCTCTTTGGCATCAATCAAGGTAAGTTTGGTTGATAACAAAGAACTAAACATCAAAATTTGACACTCTTCAAAGATTTTAGACAGAAATCAAACTTATGAGAATTTTGGATCTTTCCATGAAACATGACAACATTATAATGAAAAAAAGTATCATGGACTCATTTTAGCCTGGGTAAGGGCGTCTTATTGTTGGACATACCATGAACCCTTCTATCATATAGTGCAAGACAAAAAGAGAAGAGATTGTTGAGGGATTTGTTTATGGAAGACATGTTTCATAAAAGACAAGGCTTCACTTAAGAAAATTTTTCCTAAACTCAATTAAATGACACTACTTTTAAAATTATTTTCTTAGAAAATACCTGAGTGAAGAAAACTTAGCTCAAACATTCTTCAAAGATTCTCTTGGGGATATTGAAAGAGATAAACTTTGGGTTTCTTACAAGAAAGGACTTGTTCTCACAAAACATGTTTTCAAATTACTAATTTCAAAATAACACAAACATGATAGATTGAAAGATCCTTGCTTCTCAAACACAAAGCTTGTGGCAATGAAAAGATTGTGATCAGTCATTGCCCTCCTTATTGGTGAGGGTTCAAGCATGGACTGGCGTTTTATTTTCTTCTAGTCCTTTTCAAGTATCCTCAACCAACACATGCAAACAACTTGAGTCCTTTATAACTTTCTCTTAAGGCCTAGCTCTCACCTTCTTTTGTGATGGACAATCTTGGTGGGACCAAAGAGATGTGGAAACATCACATCCATCTTGGTAGAATCTAAAACATGTATTCAATCCAAAGGAATCGGGCCATAAGATACGTAAAGCAGAAACATGTTTGATTGTACTTCAAACTTGTAAAATTTATCTGTTTTCAGTTCAAGTGCCTTTTGGGATCTCTTGATTGAATGTAGGAGGCACCATGACCCATCCAAAGGAGTGGCATGCCGTCATGTGGTGCATCATTAGAATAACCCTATATGAACACTTGTGCGTGAAGCCTCATCATGTCCACCTTGCATATTTTATACATCAGGAGAAACGAACGTTCATCTAAATATGAACTGCAGGCCGCAGATTGCCATCAAGTATTTGCAATATTAGAGAGAGAGGGAGAGGGTGATAAATTGAAGCTAGGTATTTCAACATGCGCGTTCCACAAACAGCTAGACCTTTTACGTTTGGAAAGGCGATCGAAGCCGCCACCAATAGCTGTTGGATCTTCCTCTTTCGATTTCCATTCATTTCCTCGCTTCTTACTGTCCCTCCTGACGACAGTTTACAGAAATTCCAGTTCCTCCGTTTTCTTCTGGTTCACCCACCGTGCATTGTCTTTGATGCTTCAGTTCTTCTATGACAAAAACTACCAGGGGAGTTCTCTAATTGGAACTTCAAACGATGACTCCAATGGGTTAGAAATTCTATGGAATTCAGGGCATCTGAGCGTCCTTTTGTTACCGAATGTCAATTCATTAGAAGGAGGGTGTGCCAATATTTTGCGTTATATTAGTGGACGGTCGGGCTTCCATCACCTTGCCGGTTAGGTGTGGAGCCTCCTCTGCTGTTGATGTGGCATCGTATCTCTTTCTCTTTGTTTGACATGAAATTATTGCTTCAGTTATGCACCTGCGCATCTGCAGGGTGTTCTACAAGAAGTTGGCATTATATGATGATTTTTTCCTTTTCCCGTCACAACTAGGGAGGCCGAAGCCCTGGGGAGCATCTTTTGAGTCGAGTTCCCTCCCAACTCGATGACGCTTTTCATTACATGATTTTTTAATTGATACAATGGATGCAATTGATCGAGTCTGGTATTTTACATGGATCCGTAGGGTGGTGGTTTAATCATTTGGGGCAATCAAATTATTGTTCTTTGGTGTGTGAAGCGGGTTGTTTTCGCTTGACTGTGTGGACTAGATTACAAGTTATAAGACGGAGGAATCTGTCCTTTCTGCTAGGATGGATTTGTCTGTGTTTATAGTGGGTACTACTTTGCTGTGTACGATATCCAATAGGCGCATGCCACGTGTAAGAGTTATTTGAAACTCAGGCGTATATTGTATGATGGTAGAGAGTGCGGCCCCGTTACGATAATTGTGGCCCTCCAATAAGGATACGTGATGTTAATCTTCTTTTAGAATCTTTAATGGATTGGTTGGTGGTAGGCCATACATGCATATGAATTACCTAAAGACTTGGGTAACTATGAATCAATCACCATTATCATCATGATTGTATTCACTTTCTGATTATCATTGACCATCCTTCATCTTCGTTGACTTGGTGGCAGGCCTTTGTGTTCATAAGGGCTCCATTATGACCATCAGCAAAGGTAACCTTATGCACTTCTGTTATAATAATAATGGTGGCACCGGTGATGGTTCATATTCGTATAAGAAAGTTCTTATGGTTATACTGCGTACAGAGGAAGTAAACTTTCTCCTCCACTGCTCTTCTTCTCTCGGGCTTTTGTTTGGCATGTTTTTTGTTGTTGTCCTTCACCATCATCGTCCGTCGTCTTCGAAGACCAACAACAACAACAGTACATACGTAGGCTTCGTTACTCTTCCTTAAAGAGTAAGGAGACACTTTAACAAAAAGACGCGCTTGGATTGCGTTCTTTACCAAAAGGAGACGTCGCTGGGTTGCGTCTCCTTTTGTATAACATGAAAATTTTAAGTGTCTACACTCAATTACCTACATGGGGATTACCTACATGGGGGATTGGAGCCTAAGATTGTTTCATCATGATGTTAAATCAAGTAATATACTGCTAGATGTGTGTAAATTTTGGTTCAAATGAAAAGCCGACACCTATGATACAACATCTTGAGATTTCATCGTCATTTTGAGCCAAATGCTCAAGACATGAAGTCACTATGCTTCACGAGTTGTTGTTCATGTGTATATGACTGCCCAAGTGTGTGAGCAAAAAGGAGATGAACTGCCTTGTGTAAGTATAGGTATGGAATGGGTTTGGTTCACTATGGTTGGATCAAGGTTGAGTATACTATAGGTCAGGTTCGGATATGAGCAGAATTTGGGTCACCTAAGAGCTGGTTTGAAGTGAATTGGATTGGACAAAGGTTCCTTGAGGTAGACTAAGGTCTAGTTTCAGGTTGGGCTGGTTCAGGTCAGGTCATGAGATCCTTAGGTATCCAAGACTGGTTTCAAAGGGACAAAGGGCTTGCACAAAGGATCAGGTTGGCTGATCTTAGGATCGACTAGGGTTTGTTGAATCAGGTTGGGCTGGTTCACTACATTGTCGGTCGAATGTAGTGAATAATTTTCAGAGAGGGTCTCCGCATTTTTAATATGAATGGATATAGGGAGTAAGGAAGCTAGTCCTAGATAATACGATTAGTATTGGTTTTTGGAATATTGAAACAGTATCCGGTAAGCTAATGGAGGTGGTAGATACTATGATTCGGAGAAAGATTCATATTTTATGTTTACAAGAGACAAAATGGTTGGAGAAAAAGCAAAGGAGATAGAGGATACAAGTTTTAAATTATGGTACTCAGGTAAAGAAAAGGCTCGAAACGGAGTTGGTATTATCATAAATAGAGATTTAAAGGATAGTGTAGTAGATATACAATGATATGGTGATTGAATCATGATGTTGAAATTAGTGTTAGGAGCAGAGGTTTTGAATATAGTTTGTATTCACGCACCCCAAGTACGACTAGAAGATAGTATAAAGACAGCTTTTTGGGAAGAGTTAGATAAGGTGATTCAAAAGATTCTACAAAGGGAGATGATTTGTTTAGGAGGAGACTTAAATGGATATGTCGGTAAAGAGGAATTAGGATATCAAGGGATTCATGGAAACTTTGGTTTTGGGGATATAAATGAGGAAGGTAGGGAGATTTTAAATTTTGCTATGGCATTTGATCACTTTATAGTCAATACAATCTTCAAAAAACGAGATGAACATTTAATTACTTATAAGAGTAACTTATCATAAACATAAATTAATTACTTTATTTGTAGAAAAAAAGATAGAGCGTGTTGTAAAGATTGCAAGGTAATTCCAGGAGAAAGCTTAACCACCCAACATCAACTTTTAGTTATGGATTTATAAATAAAAAAATAGACAAAGAAGAAAAGAGTGCATCTAGCTATTAAGACTAAATGGTTGAACATCAAAAGCGAGAAAGAAGATATATTTAAACAGAAAGTCCTTCAAGGAGATGTTTGGAATTATGTTGGTACACCCTATGATATATGGAACAATATGGCTATACATATTAGGAAAGTGGCGAAAGATGTGTTAGGTGTATCTAAGGGAGGTGTACCGGCACAAAAAGAAGCTTGGTGGTGGAGTGAAGTAGTGCAAAATAAAATCAAGGTAAAGACGGCATGTTACAAATTATATTATGCTAAGAAAACTAGTGAAACTTTAGAGGCTTATAAGAAAGCAAAGAAGAAAGTGAAAAAGGTAGTAAGTAAAGCAAAAGCTAAAATTTGGGAGGATTTATATAAAAAACTCAACTCAAAAGAGGGTGAAAGAGATATTTTTATGATAGCTAGAGCTAGAGATAAAGAAACTAAAGATCTTAATTATGTTAGATGCATCAAAGATGAGGATGAAAAAATTCTAGTGGAAAATGATGATATAAGAAATAGATGAAAAAACTATTTTTGTAAGCTTTTTAATGAAAATAAAGATGTTAGTATTAGCTTAGCAGAGTTAGCCAAATTATAAAAGTATATAAACCACAATTTCTACCGATGTATTCAAAAAAATAAAGTCAAAGAGGCTCTTAAACATATGAAGGATGGTAAATCGGTAGGATCACACAATATTCCTATAGAAGTTAGGAAACTCTTAGAAAAAACAGGAATCACTTGGCTCACATAGAATTAATGCTGGTTGGTTAAAATGGAGAGGAGCACCAGGTATTCTTTGTGATAAGAAGATACCATTAAAGTTAAAAGGTAAATATTATAGAACAGCAATTAGGCCTACCATGTTTTATAGTTCTGAGTGTTGGGCAGTTAATCATCAACATGTACAAAAGACGTCTATGACAAAAATGAAGATGTTGAGATGGATGAGTGGTCATACAAGAAAATATTGTATACATAATGAGGTTATTAGAGGCAAATTAGGAGTGACACCAATAGAGGATAAAATGAGATAATATCGTTTAAGATGATTTGGATATATAGAAAGAAGATCAAAAGAAGAACCTGTAAGAAGGTATGACAACAAAAGTGTTGGAAAGAAATAATAAAGAATGATCTAGCTTATTGTGAGTTAATTGCTAACATGACATACGATAGGGATATGTGGAAACAAAGAATCCATGTAGTCGACCTGTCTAGTATAGGAAAAGGCTTAGTTGTTGTTGTTGTTGTAGTTTATCAAGAGAGATCCGGTCGATCAAAATGGGTGGCTAAATTATTGAAGGGTTGATAGGAGCAACAAGTAAAGTTTCCATAGATACATAATACATATTTTGATCTATGCTATAACAGGTTATGCTTCGCTCCCTTGGTCTGTTGATTCATTTGTGTGTGCTCTCTATCTCTCTATTGATTGGGCATTCGATGCTTTTGTTTATTTCCATGATACAAGTCACATTTTTATATTTCATTCTATGTTGTAAACAGTTACGCTTTGCTCCCTTGATTTGCTTGTAGCTTGTTTTGTCTCATACATTGCATTGATCTCACACTCTTCCATGTTAACTTGGCTCATTAACAACTTTTCATTTTGAAATGATTCGTGTTACCTGCTTTGACCAATGCCACACCAATCTACTTCATGCCTTGAGCAATTTGGCTCATTAACAAGGTCCTCATTTCTTTGAAATCGGATATCTTCAAGATTTGCATGTGCAATTCAGTAGAGGCATTTTTTAAGAAATATAGATGAGTTTTGATAAGATATAATATTGTATTATCTTTCCCTAGTATCTAAACATTATAAATGTAGATTATTTGTGAGAAAAAAGTCAGATTTATAGGCTTATGACTAGGGGTCAACCATTTGTGATAGTGGTTATGATATGGGAGTGAATGTTTTTGTTTATTATGTTATGACAAATACTCAACCTGGAAATCATGAGAAGATCTATTGTCCATGTTCAAAATGTGATAATATAAATTTTGAAAGATTAGAACAGGTGCTTATTCGTTATGGTTTTACTTAGGACTATACTAGATGAATCTTTCATGGCGAGAAACAAATACCTAATGTTTTGCTCACAAGTGATACCGGTTATATGGTAAGCATGGTACAAGATACTTCCACTCCACCAAAAATACATGGAGATGCAAATATGTATGACAAGGAATCTAGTGAGTGCGTTGCATGCAAAGGTCTTTAGTACTCAAATTGTAGAGTGATCTTACCAATTGAAAAAAGAGGTAAAAATGATTTCTCACTACTTTATAATATATTAAGTTATCATATTAGTTTTCATCAGATTAATCTAAAAATGCATGAGTATAAGATTATTGGGTTGAAGAGTCATGATTGTCATGTTTTGATTCAACATCTCATTCTAATAGCTATGAGTAGGAATGCACCAAAAGAAGTGATAATTGTCATACATGAGTTGTACATGTTTTTTCTTGAATTATGCTTAAGGATCATTGATATTGAAAAGGTATATGCAATAGAATATGTCATTACTAAGATTTTATACAAATTAGACATGATATTTCCTTCTAGCTTTTTTGATATTATGGTGCACTTAGCCATACATTTATCAAGAGGGGTACGATTAGTTGGGTAATTACAATATCAATGGATATATCCTATAGAGATGTACTTATTTACATTGAAGAATTATTGATGTAATAATGGTCAACACAAAGGATCTATTATTGAAGTGTACCTAATGGAAGAAATGACATATTTTTTTGCATGATATTTGAATTAAGAAATCGAGACAAAAGTGAATAGGTTGGTGGGATTTGAAGAAGGCCCAATTAGTAAAGCATTGATTGGCATATTAAGTATTGATGAAACTTCTCAACATACCAACCATTAATGATTTTATATCTATATATATATATATATATATATTAGTATAGTAATTTTCAAATTCATTATTCATACTTTAAAATGCGATTGACTGGCTTCAATATACAGGATGTATAATACAATCTTGCAAAGTCAATATCCTAATGATACTGAAAATATAATATGATAAAAGCTACACAAAGGGTTTGAAGATTATACGAGTATGTTATTACTTTGTCATAATTAGGTAATCTATTTAATATAATCTGTAGCCATTACTTACATATGTGTATAGTGTATGCACAAGTATTTATCCATGATGTTCTGCAAGATATATTTTCGTGTAGTATAGGACCTACAAATTATGTTGAATGATATGAATCATTTTACATGTATGGGTATAAATTTAACGTTCAATCACTACAAATAGTTTGTCATATATAAAATAATAGTGCTGCAACAATAGATGGATCAAGAGTAATGAATTATGGAGTTTTATAAGACATTATTCACTACTAGAAAATGGACATATTCACACTATTGGCGGAAAATATTCTATCTATTCTAAACAATCGGATTACAAAGAAACAACAGTTGAAAATATGAGTTTAACTATTCCAACTATTAGGATCCTGCGCAATAGTAAAAAAAGGCTTAAGTGAAACAATTAAAATATATTTCACCTGCATGGGGATAACTATCTCCTTTCTTTTCTCTTTTTCGTGTTTTCCCTTTTCACTCTCCCTCTCATTTCTCGTTCTCTCTATTTGAAATCCATTTGATAACCAATACTCTCTCTCTCAACATTGCTTCATCGTTGAATCCACTTGTATTGATATGGTGACTCCCTTCCTTTTCTATTCTCAATGATAGAATGATTTGCATAGGATCATTAGGTATACCAAATTCCTTTTAGTTAATCAATATATTTTGTGATTAATAGTTTATTGACTGATTTTATTTCATGCATGTGCCACCATGCTTGAGTTGTTTCATGCGTGTATTGTATTATGTATTTGCTACTTTTGATATTTTTATTGATGTAATCATTTTTTCCTCTATGCTAAATATTTTCATGTACGTATGTTGAATCTCCTAATCTTTCTTCTTTGGTGTTATTGAATTAAGTAATTAGATTTTATGATGAATATGTTTTACTCCAATGCTTTTGCTAATTTTGATGCATGATTAAATTCATGTGTAAAATCTCTATATATATTTTAATACTTATATGCTAATTTTGATTCATGTTTATATTTTGTTTAAAATAATCTTAAAACGGGATTTGGTGACTCTTGACTCTTAAGCTTATGCTCTATTTCCTCAAGTTTGGCATTTCTAAAGTCTTGATGCATCTTAAGAAAATAGTTCCTTTTCATTCAATATTTAATTGATTAATATTATGTGTGATTGTATCAATATCATAGGTGAACATTATGGATATAGATTATTTGCGAGAAAATAGTTGGATTTATAGGCATATGATTGGAGGTCAATGTATGCGTGACAGTTGTTATCATGTGGGAGTGAATGCTTTTGTTCATTATGCCATGACAAATGCTCAACTTGGAAATCATAGGAGGATCTATTGTCCATGTTTAAAATGTGACAATAGAGGTTTTGAAAGATCAAAACAAACAAAATTTCACCTTATTCAATATGATTGTATTCGACACTATACTAGATGGATCTCTCATGGTGAGAAATAAAGACCCAATGGTGAACATGGTACCAAATAGTAAATGTGGCACCACCACCACCACAACAACAACAACTAAGCCTTTTTGCATACTAGACGAGGTCAACTACATGGATTCTTTGTTTCCACAGATCCCTATCGTGTGCCATGTTAGCAGTTAACTCACAATACGCTAGATCATTCTTTATTATTTCTTTTCAATACTTTTGTTGTCGTCCTCTAGCTCTTTTAATACTTTCCAAATTTAGTTTTTCATACCTTCTTACATGTTCTTTTTTTTTATCTTCTTTTTATATATCCAAACCATCTTAAACGATATTCTCTCATTTTATCCTCTATTGGTGTCACTCCTAATTTGTCTCTAATAACCTCATTATGTATATAATCTTTTCTTGTATGACCACTCATCCATCTCAACATCTTCATTTCTATCATAGACGTCTTTTGTATATGTTGATGATTAACTGCCCAACACTCAGAACCATAAAACATGGCAGGCCTAATTGCTGCTCTATAATATCCATCAATTCTTCCATCACTCTGAAAAATTGACCCTAGGTATTTAAAACTTTTCTTTTGGAGGATGCAATGTGTGCCAATTTTAATTTTTATGTCCTCTGAAGTAACCAAATGATCAAACTTACATTCCATATATTATGTCTTTGTTCTACTAAGTCGGAGGCCTTTGCTTTCTAATGTTTCTCTCCATAGTTCCAATTTTCTATTAACTTTTTCCTTGGACTCCTCCACTAATACAATGTCATCTGCAAATAACATACACCAAGGTACTTCATCTTGAATAAGTTTTGTTAACTCATCAATCACTATTATAAATAAGTATGGACTTAAAGTTAATCCTTGATGTAACCCAATATTAACTTCAAAGAAGTTTGGCATTCCTTCATGAGTCCTCACACATGTTTTTGCACCATCATGCATGTCTCTTATAAGGTTAATGTATATCAATGGGATATCTCTTTTTTCTAAAGTTCTCCAAAGAACCTCCCTCAGTACTCTATCATAAGCTTTTTCTATATCAATAAATACCATTTGAAGGTCTTTCTTTTTTGCTCTAAAATATTCCATAAGACTTCTCAAAAGGTGAATCACTTCAACAGTAGATCTGCCTGGCATGAATCCAAATTGGTTCTCTGTTGTACTTGATACTTGTCTTAACCTACGTTCGATAATTCTTTCCCATAATTTCATAGTATGGCTCATTAACTTAATACCTCGATAATTCACACAATTTTAAATGTCTCCCTTGTTCTTATATATGGGTATAAGTGTATTTGATCTCCATTCCTCGGGCATCTTTTGGTTTTTCCATATTTCATTAAATAGTCTTGTGAGCCAAGTGATTCCTATTTCTCCTAGTATTTTTCAAATTTCTATAGGAATATTATTTGGTCGCACTGATTTACCACCCTTTATATTTTTAAGAGCCTCTTTGACTTCATTCTTTTGAATATATCGATAGAAAGTGTGGTTTATATATTTTTTTGAGTTGACTAACTCTCCTAAGCTAATACTAACATCTTTATTTTCATTAAAAAGCTTATAAAAATAGTTTTTCCATCTATTTCTTATATCATCATCTGCCACTAGAATTTTTTTATCCTCATCTTTGATGCATCTAACATAATTAAGATCTTTAGTTTTCTTATCTTTAGCCCTAGATATCCTAAAAATATCTCTTTCACCCTCTTTTGAGTTGAGTTTTTTATATAAATCCTCCTAAATTTTAGCTTTTGCTTCACTAACGGCCTTTTTCACTTCTTTCTTTGCTTTCTTATAAGTCTCTAAAGTTTCAGTAGTTTTCTTACAACAACAACTAAGCCTTTTCCCATACTAGACGGTGTCGGCTACATGGATTCTTTGTTTCCACATATCCCTATCGTATGCCATGTTAGCAGTTAACTCACAATAAACTAGTTTTCTTAGCATAATGTAATTTATAACATACCCTCTTTGTCTTGATTTTATTTTGTACTACTTCACTCCACCATCAAGCTTCTTTTTGTGTCGGTACACCTCCTTTAGATACACCTAACACATCTTTTGCTACTTTCCTAATATGTATAGCCATATTGTTCCACATATCACAAGGTGTACCAACATAATTCCAAACATCTCTTTGAAGGACTTTCTGTTTAAATATATCTTCTTTCTCGCTTTTGAGGTTCCACCATTTAGTCTGAATAGCTCAATGCACTCTTTTCTTCTTTGTCTAGTTTTTTATTTGTAAATCCATAACTAAAAGTTGATATTGGGTGGTTAAGCTTTCTCCTGGAATTACCTTGCAATCTTTACAACACGCTCTATCTTTTTTTCTACAAATAAAGTAATCAATTTATGTTTGTGATAAGGCACTCTGATAAGTAATTAAATGTTCATCTCGGTTTTTGAAGATTGTATTGACTATAGAGAGATCAAATGCCATAGCAAAATTTAAAATCTCCCTATCTTCCTCATTTATATCCCCAAAACCAAAGTTTCCATGAATCTCTTGATATCCTAAGGCCTCTTTATAGACATGTCCATTTAAGTTTCCTCCTAAACAAATCATCTCCCTTTGTGGAATCCTTTGAATCACTTTATCTAACTCTTCTCAAAAAGTTATTTTTATACTATCTTTTAGTCCTACTTGGGGTGCGTAAGCACAAACTATATTTAAACTCTCTGCTCCTAACACTAATTTTAACGTCATGATTCGGTCACCATATCGTTGTATGTCTACTACACTATCCTTTAAATCTTTATTTATGATAATACCAACTCCGTTTCGAGCCTTTTCTTTACCTGAGTGCCATAATTTAAAACCTGTATCCTCTATCTCCTTTGCTTTTTCTCCAACCCATTTTGTCTATTGTAAATATAGAATATGAATCTTTCTCTAAATCATAGTATCTACCACCTCCATTAGCTTACCAAATAATGTTTTGATATTCTAAGAACCAATACGAATCTTATTATCTAGAACTAGCTTCCTTACCCCCCGCATTCATCCATAATCAAAATGCGAAGACCCTCTCTGAAAATTATTCACTACTTATTACTCTTGCATTACCGGTCCCAAGCCTGGATAAAGGAGTTGGGTTGTGTCAGGCTTCTGACAACTAGCATAAAACTTCATCGGATTTTTATAACATAGATTTTAAAAATTATGAGCATTGCTTTGGGGCGTCCCTGTCTAGCGACGTGCTGTAGAGCCCGAATGCAGTAATAAGTAAGCAAGAGTCACTACATTTTCGCGTGAATGTAGTGAATCAATTTCAGAGAGGGTTCCCACATCATGGACGAGTGTAGGTAAAGAAGTTAGTCCCGCTACATTGCCTGATATATAGAAAACATGGTAAACATTTTGCTCACCAATGATACCAGATATATGGTAAACATGGTACAAGATACTTTCGCTCCACCAAAAACACATGGAGAAGCAAATACATATGACAAGGAATCAAATTAGATTGTAAAAATGGTCGAAAATGCACTGAAGCCAGTATGATCTGGACATGAATAGTACTCACTATTATCATTTGTGGTCTATTAATTTCATATCAAATATGTGCATAAGATTTTGAATAAGTCAATTGATGACTTATTAAAAATGTTCAAGAGCATGACACTAGAAGGTAATATCGTTCCTGAATGTTGGTATGATGATAGGAAGTTGGTAATGGATTTTGGTTTGTACCACATCAAAATAGATGAATGTAATAATAATTATGTCTTGTATGAAGGTGAACATGAGCATGTAAATAGGTGTCCTAACAAAGCATTGAAGTTGCCTAGATAAAAGTTTATAGATGGTACAACACAAAATAAGAATGTTCTCTCTAAGATAGTTTGACAATTTCCACTAATACCAGGGTATAAGAGGTTGTTTAGATCAAGCAAGACTAAATGGTACCCCCTATTACCAAGATGTCCCCTTTAAAGTTTCATATATGTTGGCCACATTGGCTGATTGATCAAGCAGTATTGTAAAGATTAGACTACGGATATAAAAAGGAAACTCTATTGAAACTATTCTCTTTTCTCTTTCCTTGTTACAATGTGAATATAAACAGAAATCTTTTGAGAAGCATGTGTACGGTAGAGTCTTTTTTAATATTGGTCGTTTGCATATAGTAGGTTTTAATTAAATCAATTTCTTTTTTATTTTAATTCTTTCCTCGGTTGAATCAGCCTAAGCAGCCAAGACATCATTATCATTTCTATATTTAAGGGAGAGAGAAAGAAAGAGAGAATGAGGTGGAAAAGAAAATTCTTTTTATGATAGGTAAATCCTAGATGTCCATCAAAACATATCCAACAATGAAGAATAGTTCATAGGTTTACAAATACACATAAGTATATGTGATAAATATATAATATCTCTTGGTACATAACCTTTCACAAACATCTCTATCATTCGATCTTTAAAATAAATGATTGAGATGATTAAATAAAAAATATTTATAAATACAAAATACAAAAGAACAATGGTACTTTTAATTTAAATTTTCACTGTCCTCTTCGCCTTCCCCATATCATATAGAATACTTGATGCACATCTCTATTTTAACAAATACGAATTAATTCTATGTGTAACATTTTGATCAGTTTTGTCATCGCTCTAAAAAATATATCCTATCTATTTAAAACTTTTCTTATGAGAGATGCAATGTGTACCGATCTTAATTTTTATGTTATATGAAGTAACCAAATGATCAAACTTACATCTGATATATTCTATCTTTGTGCTAATAAGTCAAAAGCCTTTACTTTCTAACACTTCTCCCGATAGTTCCGATTTCTTATTAATTTTTTTCTTAAACTCATCCACTAATACAATGTCATTTGCAAATAATATATACCAAGGTATATCTTGAATATATTTTGTTAACTCTTCAATGACCAATATAAATAAATATGTACTTAAATTGATCCCTAATATAATCTCATATTAACTTCAAATAAATCTCTCATTCATTCATAAGTGCTCACATATGTTTGTGCATTGTTATACATGTCTCCTATAATATTAATGTATGTCAATGAGGTACCTTTATTCTCTAAGGTTCTCAAAAGAATATCTCTTCGCACCATATCCTTAGCTTTTGTAGATTATTAAATACCATGTAGAAGTTGTTTTTTCTCTATAACATTTGAAAAAACATCTTAATAAGTGAATCTCTTCAATAATAGATCTTCCTAATATGACTCCAAATTAGTTCTATGTTGTACTCGATACCTGTCTTAACTTTTGTCCAAAAATTCTTTCTCATAATTTCATAGTATATCTCATCAACTTGATGTTTCGATAATTAACACAGTCTTACATGTATCCCTTGTTCTTTTATATAGGTATAATTATACTCGTCCTTTATTGCTTCTATATATCTCATACTACTAATTTACCAACTTTCATATCTTTAAGAGTCTGTGAAAATTATAGTTTATATACTCTTTTGATACAGTGTGTGCATGTGTATATTCTCAAAATCTTCACTTCATAACTACTATACTTATTAGTAATCTTTTATTTAGACCACCATAATATATGTCCATACCAATGCAAGGTACAACGATTGTCTGAAAAGCATATGACATGCATACATGCATGCAACCCAATACATATGTTGAAGTTGTGTTCATGAATTAACAACAGAAGATGCAAATGGGGCCACCCTGGAAGCGTCCACAAGCACAACATGGTCCTCCCTGGCACTTTGCGTAAGACCCGCATGGTGCGTTCCCTCCAAAATCCCAACATGCATGTCAGAGATCAAATAAACATTGTTATATCTTTTCATAAGAAGCAAAACTAAACTAGTCATGCATAAAGGTAAGTTGTAAAACTAAACTAGTCATGCATAGAGGTATAAAGTGAATTGTCTGTTTGATTGTTTTTATTTTGAAATAAAGCATCTCTACCTTATGTGGTCACTCATCCTACTTTAAGGTGAATGGCTTACATCTCTAACTATTTAAGTTTGGGCAACCTACGGGCAGACCTCTACCACATATCCAACTCATGACTTTTAAACTTATTATAGATTTGCATGTAGACCCCCAACTAGGAGACCTGTAGCTACTTACAATGCAAGTATGTTATTCTACCAAGATGATACATATGCTTTAGCTAGTGCATTACATTTCACTACACAAGATATTTTTCATTATTCACTTTGTGGGAAGGCACGGACAAGCGGCAAAATGTCCATGATGGACGTGGAGGGTTTGAACTCCATCGTGTTTGCTCCAACCATACTATACAACTGCAAAATAGCTAAGTCATGCAAGACTGCACTAAAAATGAATGTGGTCTAATGCATGTAGCTCTACATGCATGCAATCAAGATTGAGGTCGGTTGGAAAAGCATGAGAGGAAACTTACGACTGACGCCAAGCACTCCTGAGCCAGTGGTATCATTGGGCTTGCTCATGAGAGCTCCAAGAAGAGGGTTATTGGTGCTAGCCATGGTAAGCTCAGGCACTGCCGCCATGAGAACAAGGAGGCAAGCGTAGAGGAATACGAAAACCTTCTTCATGGCTGCATATGCTCCTGTTAGATGGAGAAGAAACGACACTTCATCAACTTGTCTCTCTCAACATGACGCGAGGCCCTTCTCAAATATTGTTTCCTTGCTCCAAAGATGGCAACAAAGATCATTTTGTTTGCCAAGTATAGTAAGAACCATAAACGCATAAGATACTTAGTATCCTATACCTAGGATCTTTTTAGATGCTTATTTTAGGCCACCAGATCCATATATAGTTAGTAGCATAAGATTCTACTGATATACCACTAACATCTATTTTGAGATGGATTCAAATTTTTTTGTTCTTTTTTAAATAAATACAAAGGCAATATATTTGAAATATTGATAATAAATTAAAGCCAATGTGTGCTGTCAAATGGATCTTGTTTATGAATCAATCACCGGGAAAAGGTCAACCTTATGAATGTTTCAAGAAGGAATTCCATGCATGTTTTCTGCACCAATTTTATAATTCATATTATTGATGTTAAAGGAGCTCACCCTACGATGATGAAATATTTCTCAAACGGTTCATCATATCGAAAGGGATAGCAATGAGGTGGTGACGGGTATACATATACATGACTCCATATCCTAACCTCAAATTTGTACATTGCACACGCTATCACCCGTTATCAAAGTTATTGGTATGGGTCCTTTTTCTCAATGGGAAAGAGGGTGATGTGTACAGAGCACTCCGTACCCCAACTCCAATCTTATGAAAGTATTTTGGATTAGAATCGAATTTGTCATTTCAAATTTTTTAGGTTAGGTGGTTCAAATTTTAAATTTTCAACGTTATATATATATATATAAGTTGGTATATGCACACATCCATCCATCTTTGTTCAAATGCACTCAAAGATTTCTGATTGTTATGATCAACAATGAAGATTTGAATTTAAAAGGTGATAAATACTATTATATTTTTGTACTTATATATATATATATAAGTTGGTATATGCATACATCCATCCATCTTTGTTCAAATGTATTCAAAGATTTCTACCATTTGATTGTTATAATCAACAATGAAGTTTGAATTTAAAAAGCAATAAATATCGTTATACTTTTTGTATTTGTGCATTTGATCAATATGATCAATGATGGATAATGCTTATGGATAATGCCTTTCTCAAATTTGTGGCTTCAAATAGAAAGTTTGTATTATCTGAGATTAGGTACCATTGTCATCCAATGTAAAAGTATTTGCATCTAACTCGATCAACACATGATTTTAAACCAACAAAACAAGAATAGCTTCAGAATATCTCAAGTACCGCTTTACCGTCAGGGCTCCAGCTAACAGCGTATATGCTACCTTTGTGACCTTCTTCAGCAGACAGCTCCCCAATCTTGTCTCCTGTTTTCCCGTCGTACAGTATACCTTTCTTATCTGAGCTAACACTGATAAACTTACTTCCATCAGGAGAAAATCTTACGCAATTCACAAAGTTGGAATGCTCCCTGCATTTCAAACAACAACTTCGCATAAATACCACATATATTCATTAATACCTTGAAATCACCTTCGTCATATGATTTATGATGGCCGCAGTCTACACTGTCTTGAGGACATAAATGACACTGCAAGGCTGCTAAATTATGACATAGTACTAAAACAGATTTTCTGCATAGGAAACTAATAAAATGTACTCTGACGCCAAGTAATCCATCTCCATGAAATGCAGGCCTCCAATCTCAAGGCGATGGCATGCTCATCGATCCAAAATAAACAGTTTCAAAAACTAATGCGAAAAGATTTCTAGTGGAAAAACAAGACAACAAATTAACCACATTTCACAGGGAACCCACAATTTGAGGAGGCACGAATGATGCTTCTATGATATCATTAGAATAAGTCCGACACATCTCTCTCTTCTATCTTTGAATTTCTCTCGTTAGAAACAAACCACATTATACCTTAGATGGAGAGGCTCAGATGAATTAAATCATGTCACGTAAAACCATAAAAGGAAGATAAATCCAACAATGAATACAATTATGGTAAAAACTACATGAAAGGGACCTCAAGTAGGGCTCTTAAACAAGCCAAAACTAACCGTTGCGACAGTTTGAACTTGAACGGTGGCCTCTCATAGAAATTCACCAAGAAGTCCTCCCCACAAGTGACGATGCGGAAAGGCCTTGAAGGCTTGAACGCGCAACTCAACACACGCCTTGAATGTCCATCAAAATCACCTATAGTTGTTCCCGAATCCCACCTACAAAAAAAGCATAAGATACAATCAGTACAAGAAAATCACCAGAACTCAGGTGGACAAATCCAAAAAACGTGTAAAGTAAAACGTACACTTGAAACAGAGACAAATATAACAACCGTCCACACCCTCCTCTCCAAAACACACACCCAGATAATGCACTACAGGTCAGAAACAAATACAGCACAGAGTACACCAGCGACCGCGCACACGCACAAAGTCCCCTCAAGCAGTTGTCTGAACTTCTAAACATCGAAAGTCTACTACTTGTTCTCAGTAAGTTCCACTCATCGAGATACGAAATGAGAAAGGGATACTATCCACAAGAACAGATTATGACAAAAAAGAAGAAAGGGGCATTTGGGCACAACTATGAAACTTTGATGCCAAATCTCGAATCTTAAATGAGTTTGAGTAGGAAGTAAATTCTAAATTTGAAACCAAAAGTTCGTTGGTTCTAGTGGGTCGGTGCTTTCTCCCTTAACAAAGGTTTAAAATTCCAGCCATGCCAATAGAGAAAACCAGTATCAGGAGAGATTTGACCACCATAGCAAGCTAAATGAGCAAGAAAATGATTAGGGGTGTGTTTTGATTTGTAGTGTGATATGTGCATCAATGAGGATAAAGAAGGCAACAAGTTGGAACTGAATACAAGAAAGTCTAACTGATAGGAATCCAAGAGCATGCACAGACAAACTGGCATGAAGAAGACATCGAAGATAAATCCCACTCGAATGGTTGCCGTATCCAAACTCAAGAATCGACTGAAGAATTCATGACCCAATCTAGGGAAATGGCTCAATAATTCCAAATTTAGTGGATCTATTTTGATGCTTAAGTAGACCCATCAAAATTAGTATTGCGGTATAGGGATCCTGTTTTGAGCTTTAAAATATACTTATTTTACCTTTTGTTCTATTGGTTAAGTGAGAGGTGGACTGTTTAGTCTTGATTATACTATAATATTGTTTATTTGATTGGCTAAGCTAGAAGGCCTGTTTCCAGCATAAATACTCATGTTTATGAATGAAAATCACTTTGGTTGGATTGCATCAAAGGAATTCATGAATTTCTTCTTCTCTTATCTGGGCCTGTAAGGTTCAATAGTGAGTCTTGACTTCCCCTCATTATTAACGACCCTTGTGGTGGTGGATTTGAAGCTGGTTAGTATTCTTTTTTAAAATTTCTTACTTCTCATCATACCCATTTCTTGAGGTATCTCGTTTCAAGGTGAAGCAAGCACATCAAGCTCCTATTGCTAGAATTGTAAGCTTAAACTTATATGATTTTGTAATACTAGTTTTGAGAAATTATGATTTGATATTTGATTCATATTTGAGTTTTCGTATGAAATTCAATAACAACAAAAGAAAGAAGGTATTTGGATTTTCATGCAAAGCCCTTGAACCCAATTTCTATGGCTCACCTCCTCTTAGTATCAAAGGTTTCGACTGAAATTTAGCCTAGAGAACCATTGTTTCATAATAGTGACTGATTGAAATTGCGAGCATAACAAAAACAAGGTAAAGTTTTATTAAAATCTTGTATCAAACCCACCCTTGGGCTTCCGAATGGCGGTGGTTGTACTTCATACTTTTCAATTTGAAAAGCATTAAAAGGTTTTCTAATTTCTTGTACATTTACATGTTCCGTTTAGGAGCAAGTTGTGACAGTTAGAACGATAGTTCACCTGGCTATGGGGTCGACTCACAAGGGGCAAGTTTTTAGTTCAATACCGGTGACATTACTTACTACCACTCCAAAGGCCTAGATTTGGATCTGATATTAGCATTTCAAAGTGAGATCCAGATTTCTCTCTCTCTCTCTCTCTCTCTCTCTCTCTCTCTCTCTCTCCCTTGCTTGCAAAAGCATTTATCACGGGATCTGCACTTTGTGTCTGACTCTTTCTTTCTTCAGGAGAGAGAGATGGCAGCGAGCCTACTGGAGATGTACGCGTGCGTGCCGTCGACCGAGAGAGGACGGGGAATCCTCATCTCCGGCGACCCGAAGACGAACGCAATCGCGTACTGCAACGGCCGATCGGTGATCATCCGGCACCTAGATCGTCCTCTGGAGGCCATTGTGTACGGCGAGCACGCTTACCAAGCGACCGTCGCCAGATTCTCGCCCAACGGAGAGTGGATCGCCTCGGCCGACGTCTCTGGCACCGTTCGGATATGGGGCTGCCACAATGAGCACGTCCTCAAGAACGAGTTCCGCGTACTCTCCGGGAGGATTGACGACCTCCAGTGGTCACCGGACTCCCAGCGAATCGTCTCCTCTGGCGACGGCAAGGGTAAGTCCTTTGTTCGCGCCTTCATGTATCGCTGCCTTCCCTCACTCTCTTGCTTTCTTGCTTCAATAATCAAAAAGTGCAAGCAATAGTTTGGTACCTGGCCCTTAAAAACTCTAGTAAAACACGAATCAAACTTTCATAGTTCAACTTGCTAGCAATAGTTCTGCATTTAATACACAATTGAACTTGGAACTACATGAAAAAAACTCTAGTTCGCTTAAAACCACAAAACACACATTATTGAACCAAAACTACGATTGACTCGGTTCATTTACATCGTTGCTAGTCTGACCCTCTTAAGTATCATATTTAGTCTTTCCTTACCAAACTCTAACGTCAGTAAGTTTGGTACCAAAAGATTTGGGTCGGTAGAGGTTCGACTGATACCCTAAGAAGTTGGATCAGACCCAAACCATGAAAAAAATGCACGGTTATACTTGGGCAGGAACTAAGGAAAGTGGCAAACAGAACCCAATCCATCTGAAGACACTTATCCGAATTCAACTGAGAACTAAAGTTAATATTTGTGAGTAAATTGAATTCCGGTCTGGCATAGATCCAAATGTACTTACTAATTGTACACCCCTAATTACTAAGTGCATACCCTTTTTCATTTCAACTTGTTTACATGTACTGCTCTCTCCTCTCATTTTTTACTTACTAATTACTCCCTCCTCCCGTCTCTCTTATGTTCTTGCCTCTCTCGTACACTCTAATTTGTCATTGGAACACATTCATTGCACCTCTCTCCTCCTCTCTCTCTCTGGTATTGTCATCAATCATGCTTGTTGGAGCCCTCTTTCCATCTTACCCACCATCACCATGGAAGCTCATTTCTTCTTCTCCTCTTCTTAGCCCTAAACCCTCTTGTTTTGTCAGAGAGACATGTGAGCATGCATCTCTTTTAAGTGTATCTCCTCTTCAATGAAAACACGTCTCGTATATCTATCTCTCTTTAAATAAAAGCGCACGCGATATATGCCTCCTCTTTAAGAGAGATTAGTGTCTCATGCGTCTCCTCTTCAAGGGAGAGGAGAGACACTTAAGGTACATCTCTATTAAAAAAGATGCATCTTGGTCACATCTCTTTTAAAGAAGATATGCATTTGAGTTGCGTTTCCTTTATTCCGTGGTGTGGTGTGCGAGCAACTTAGTAAAAGGGTAGTTTGAGAACTTTTGAACTTAAGGGGTTCTGCGTTTAATAAAAAGGATGTACCTTTAGTAATGCCCATCCAAATATCATGTTAGATAATTTTGCTTATCTTACTACAATCGAACTATTTGCACTTCTCCCATTAGATTGCTGGCCTACAGTTGTTCTAACACTCAAGCTTGAGCCTGAAGATTGGAGCATGAGCACTAGCCAAGCATTTTCTTAACAAGTCAAGTCGGGTTAAGATTGCTTGTGCTCGAGCTTTACTGGGCTCCAATACACCCCTATTGTCACCGTAAAGAAAGCTCGACCGTGCACCAGTAACCTTTTCTATGTTTAGTACTAACAAATCATCCGGCGGGACAGTGCTTCCTTCAAAGTCGAACACTTGCTGACGATGAGTGCAAGATTGACCATCAAAGGTTGGGGACTCATGCCAGGGTATGAAACTTTCGAACGCTGTAATGCAATACTTCTGTGGCTCTCCTCCTTTAAATGGATCATTGAGCTAAGGTGGCCGCACATTACGCCACAAGCAACCCCTCAACGCAGTGACAGACTACTTTAGGGCCGAAATCTGAATAATATAGAAGGGACCGCCCCTGAATGCTACATCAAAATACAACTGTGTTTTACCCCAAATACAACTACACCTCACTCCAAAAAAATGTCATGGGTCCACCACTGTCTCTCCGGTAAGGCACGTTGATCCCTATCGATAACATCTATCACGTTGATAAGGTCACATATCTCCCCTATAACATTCGGTGCATGTTGGTATTCTTACATATTTAATTAATATATGTAAAAGAAGTCTAAAAAGTAACATACGAGGAACTTTTATAAAAGATAATCAATAAGAGACAAAGTTTAGTTATGTATTGATGGATGTGACAAACCCATATGTCCTTTTATATAGTTGAGCTCATGAACTTTTTTTAAAAGAACTTGGGGAGGACATGCTATACCACACATGTGCGTGCACGCACGTCGGGCTTGAGCTTGTGGTTTGATTTGTCTTTTTGCATGAAAAACAGTTGATCTAACAGTAAAAAGTTACATAGTTGCAGATATGGATAAGATGAGGCAATTCCGGATAAAGCTGTGTGTCGTTTGGATTGGATTCACGACCCATGATCCACATGTGCACCTATAAATAGGTGATTAGGGGTCCTCCCTAATCATGCAGTTCATAATATTTTCCTCTCTCTCTTGCCGTGGTTATGTTCTTGTGCCCGTGGGTGGTCTCTCTTTCTGCTCTAGCCATAGGCAACTAAGGTGTTTGAGGTTGACTCGAATTAAAGTACGTACTTTTCAATTGTGTGTGTGTTTTATTTTAATTCTGATTTTGCTTTTCGTGCAGCTTAATTATGGCTTACTTTGAATCTGCGATTGTTGTTTATGTTTGTGGCATGTTTAAATATGTTGCATATTATGTTATTATACATGTATATCTATGGTTCTTCCCAACAGTCTTAGAGAAATCAGTTTTTATCGTTGTAAACATGTCTACGACCGATACCCTCCGACCTAAGGTCGACTTAACCTTGATGTTGAAAAAGTTTGTCGGTTTATATTTTAATGTTGGCAGGAGCGTATGAAAATTTAGTTAACCATGTTAGAGTTGCATCTATATATCAAGTCGGATTGTCTCCAACCGATGATACTTACCGTAGAAGCTCAGATAAAATTGTCGAGTAGAAGGAGAACGACACTCTATGCCTCTATTGCATTTTATCGGCACTTTCAAATGTTTTATTTGATGTGTACAGTTCTTCCTCTTGCACGACAACGAAAAATTTGTGGGCTACTTTGGATTGGAAATACAATACTGAAGACCTTAGTGTTAAAAAGTATTCTATGGTCACATTCATTAAGTATCAAATGGTAGAGGGTCGAACAGGCCCATGAGTTTCAGTTTTTCTACCATGGTCTGAAGAAAGTCGAAATGAAACTTTCTAATAAGTTTATTGTTGTCTATTATAGAGAAATTTCTTAAGTCTTGGAAGGGTTTCGACCTAGATCTCAAGCATAAGAAGGACAAAATAACCCTTGATGATTTTATAGAAGACATAGCAATAGAAGAAGAGCATAGACCATTATGCCTCTACACAATACCTCTAGGGTTAACCTGACGGTCGAAAAGAAACAACCTTGTGATCCTAAGAGAAAACAGGCAAACCATAAACCAAAAGTCAAGATCCAAAAGAAACCCAAAATTAATTATGCTAACTTTGTGGTCAGGTTGGACATTGGGCAAAGGATTGTCCCTTCAAGAAACCTGCGACCGTTAACAGAGCTATTATCAACATGGTGGTAACCATTTGATCATTCAACTACTGAAGTCAAGGGCGAAGGGCATGCAGACTTAAAGTTTTCTTTGAGAAATGTTCTAACTCTTGAGAGAGTTAGACATATTCTAACGATTCGTCGAAATATCCTCAGTGATCCTACTTTAGTTAGGGAGGGATTAATGTTAGATTGTAAATATAATAAAGTCATCATTACATGACTTAAAACTGAGTATTCTTTGGAAAGGGTTATTTGTGTGATGTACATGATCTATTTAAAATTCATATATAACCAATTGTTGATTCTTGTGTGAATTTTAATGATAATAAAGTCTCTACTTTTGCTTCATATTCTTTTTCTTTTATGTACAATGTTGAATCATCTTATGTATGACATGCTAGTTTGAGTCATATAAATCTTGATTCCATAAAAGGAATGATGAATTTAAATCTTATCCTTAAAACTGTAATAGATAGAAAACACAAATGTGATATATGTGTGCAAGTGAAGCAACCTAGAAAATCGTTCCAAACGGTTGAAAGAAAATCTTAGATTTTGGATTTGGTGCACGCTAATATTTGTGAATTCAATAGGATGACTACAAGGGGTAATAAAAGATATTTTATCATGTTTATTGATGATTGCAGTAGATATTATTATATTTACTTACTTAAGTAAAGATAAAGCTTTAGAAAAGTTTCAAATATTTAGAAATGAAGCACAAACTCAAACAGGCAAGATGCTTAAACGATTAAGGTTTGATAGGGAAAAAAAGCATACCTCAAATATTTTCCAAGTATACAGTCAAAACAACGATATTGTTCATGAGGTTAATGCTCCGTACTCTTCTCAGTCTAATGGGATAGCTAAAAGGAAGAATAGAATCATTTGTGATATGGTTAATGTTTTACTTCAAAGTTTTGGGCTACCTACCTATATGTGAGGAAAGCTTTCAATATGGCTTGCCATATTTTGAATAGAGTTCCCCATAAACATAAAGAAAGTGGTCCTTTTAAACTTTGAAAGGGTCAAAAAACCAGTCTCAAATATCTCAAAGTATGGGGATGTCTTGCGAAAGTACTCATTTATGAACACAACAAAAAGAAATTGGAATCCAAAACAGTAGATATTATATTTCTGGGTTACGTGAAGACTAACTATGTATACAGATTCTTGATCATTAGATATGATGTTTCTACCACAGATGTCAATATACAATTGTTGAGCTCCGATGATACATTCTTTGAGAATGTGTTTCTCCTAAAGACTAGAGTTTTCCAAAGTGTATCTTCTAGAGATTTTGATGCTACCATTGGTTTCATTCCCAATCATGTGAAAAGGATGACAAATGTGGGAGTGAATCGGATTGTGTTATTTCCATATCAGATAACTCTAAGAAAATAATTGAACCAAGGAGAAGTAAATGACCTAGGATACTTATGGACTTGGGAAGTGACTTTGTTACTTTCAATGTCGATGATGATCCTATAACCTTTTAGTAGGCTATGACCTCACTCGAAGTTAAGTTTTATAATGAAGCCGTTAACGATGAAATCCAATTAATTCTTTCGAATGGTACTTGGGAATTAGTAGATTTACTTTCACGTTGTTCTATTGTATGTTGCAAGTGAATCTTTAAGAATAAATTGAATGCATATAGAAAAATAAATAAGTACAAGACTAGATTAGTTGCTAAGGGATACAAACAAAAGGAAGAAATATATTACTTTGATACCCATTCTCCAATTTTTCGAATGACTACAATTTAACCACAATCCATCACATGGATGTGAAGACTGCTTTCTTATATGGTGATCTCTATGAAAAAATTTATATGGATCAGCTAGAGGGATTTGTGGCTCGTGGGAATGAGTCTAAGGTGTGTAAGCTTGTTAAATCATTATATGTTTTGAAACAAACCCCTAAACAATGGCATAAAAAGTTTGATTATGTGATATCATCTTTTGGCTTTGTTTCTAATGATTATGATAAGTGTGTCTACTGCAAGTTGATAAATTATGCTTTTATAATTTTTTACCTATACATAGATGATATATTGTTGTTTGGTTCTGATATGAGAATAGTAAATGAGACTAGTTATTCTTATTCTTATGTAGTAAGTTTGAGATAAAAGATATAAGTGTGGTTGATATGATTTTAAGGCTTAAAATCACAAGGTCTATTAATTGTATAATAATCTCTTAGTCTGACTACATTGAGAAAGTTTTAGAGATTTGAATATACAAACTGTAGACCTTTGTCTCAACTACAATATTCTCAGATTATCGATAGTTTGATGTATCTAACCAACTATACACGACCAGATATTACATTTGGTATGTGTAAGTTTAGTAGTTACACCAGTTATGTGGATAGAACACATTGGAAAGCTTTAAACAGAGTGTTTCACTATATGAAGGGAACAATTTTTCTTGCACTACATTACAATAAACATCATTCGATCTTTAAGGATTTAATGATGCTAATTCGATAAAGTAATGGTATCACTAGATATGTGTTTCTTGTGGGCGATGACGCTATCACCTAGAAATCCAAGAAACAAACAATTTTGGCTCGTTCTACCTTTGAGGTAGAACATTGTACTTTGTATGAGACTAGATTGAAAGCTGAATGGCTTAATGGACTTATATCTAGTTTACTTATGATAAAAAAGTCGCTTCCTATAATTTCATTATACTGTGATAGGATAACTAAAATTGATAAGATTAGCAGTTTTAAGTACAACAAAAAGTAATGGAGAAACATTCAAGTTAGACTGAAGTCTGTAAGGGCTCTTGTGTCTGATGGAGTCATGATTGTAGATTTTATTGGATCTAAAGATAACACAGTTGATCATTTAACTAAAGGTCTAATAGTAGCCTTAGTTGAGAAATTGAGGTTGGGGATGGGGCTAAAACCCACGATTTATTTACAAGTAGTGGCAACCCAACCTACTTGAGTGGAGATCCCATAAAGTAGGTTTAATGTGGTAATAACAAGTTGTTGGGTGAACATGATGATACTTTATATTATGTGATACTTTCAGTATTTGTTTGATTGTACCCTGTAAACCTAAAGTATAATGACTATAAGTTTAGCAAAAGATTATTCTTTGAATGGGATTGAGTCATAGGATAGGATGCTAGCAGTACATCCTTAGAGATGCCCAGCTAAGTGATTGACATTATGTAGCCGCAATAGGAGAATTAGGTTGTTCACTGAAGTCAATCATGATTCAGAATATGAATGCACGACCATTAATGCATCACCCTTATAGATCACACCATAACCTTTTATTATATTGTTACCAACAGACACCTTTACACCCAATGTTCCTGTAAGGGTAATATTGGATAACTCAAGTAACGGTTTAAACCGAAAGGTACCATTACTGAAAGTATATTATGATGGTTGGATTAGAATGACACTTTTACACTTAAGGACTTTATGGAGATTATTGGATTTAATGTGTATTTAATGTGCATTAAATGCATGTTGACATTCCTATATATTTAATTAATATATGTAAAAGTCCTAAAGTGTAAAAAGTAACATATGAGGAACTTTTGCGAAAGATGATAAAAAAGATACAAAGTTTAGTCCCATATTGATGAATGTGACAAACCTACATGCCCTTTTATATAGTTGGTAGCTCATGAACCTTAGTTCAAAGAGCTTGGGGAGGATATGTTATACCACACACATGCGCGCATGCACGTCGGGTCAAGGTTGTGATTTAGGTCTTGATTTAAAGCGGTATATCGTTTGAATCAGATCTACAATCCATGATTCACATGCACACCTATAAATAGGTGATTAGGGGTCCTCCTTAATCACGCAGTTGATACTATTTTTTTTCTCTCTCTTCCCGTGGTTCTGCCTCTCTACCTGTGGTTCTGTTCATGTACCCGTGGGTGGTTCCTCTTTCTCCTCCTATCATAGGCGACTGAGGTATGTTCGAGGTCAACTCGAAGTTAGGTACGTACTTTTTCGAGTTTTGTAGGCATTTTATCCTATGAGGAAGGCGCAACTACCCGTACGTACTCATAGCGGGGTACTGATTTCTGTAAGGCAAGTCTGCAAGGGTAACTCACACTAATAAGTTTTTCTGATTTTGCTTCTGTTTTTATTTTCCGTATGGCTTGATTATGACTTATTTTGGACTTACAGTTGTTGCATATTATGTTATTATGCATGTATGTCTACGATTCTTTCCAACACAATGTTGTCATAGGCTTATAAATCTAACTTTGCCTTGAAGTATAAGAAGAGATTTGATTAACTCTTTGCTCCTGATCGGAAAATAAGGACTGCCTTGTGCTGGCATAAGATCGGGTCGAAAAAACATGTATAGGATCAATATGTTATAATATGAAGAGGCCATAAGATTGAACCGCTCTCCTCATGAAGGATGGGGGACGTATAGGCCCACTACGGCCGTAAAGCTCTCCTAGCACTGGTTTTCTCCATTCTTTAAGACTCGAAGTGGAGACTTGCTTAAGGGGCAACAGTGCCGAACCACTTGAAGGAAGCAAGCATCGGTTTGTAAAGGTTTTCTTTGTCGAAACTTTAAAAAAGAAAAATTGGCGCTTCATTTGCCTTAAATAACCAGATACAGTTATCTTGGAGGTATAGTTTGGATAAAATTTTAAAAATATCCAGCGAACAAGCTTTTGCAATTATTCATGTTCTGCTCATATAGTTTAATGAATCAAAGAATCAAACTGCACCGAGCTCAACGACGAGTAGGGCTGGTTCATCTACCACTCCACTTGCAGGTTTCTCCTCTCACAACTAATTAATTGGTGTAGCCTTTTCTTGCCAAATTCTAACCTAAATAATAGGCTTGGTAGTGGAAGATTTGGATTAGACATGGCCTGTTTCGAATCGGCCCAGCAGTTTCACCACGTTCCAAACCCGCTTGGAGGTTCCAACCGGAACCTGTTTGGTTCCAATTTCTGCAGAATCAGAACCGTACCAGCATTTTGGAACTGCTTGTTCCATAGTCTTTTAATACTTTTAATCAAAATTCAAAAAATATAATATTTTTTGGTTTCGGATGATTTAGGACTTAAACCGGAACTGGTGGTTCCAAACTAGAACCAAAACTGGCCTGACCCCTATTTGGTTCCAGTTCCTAGTTCCAAGCAAACTGAAACCGGTAGTTTGGAACTACCGGTTCCAGCCCGAAACCGACCATGTCTAATTTGGATGATCCATTTGCACTTTCCATATCCTATGAGTTAATACAGATTCAAATGATACCGTATCCAAATTCAACTCTGAACTAAAATTAGTAAGAGTGAGCAAATTGAATTCCAGTCCGAATTTAAGGCATGCATAGATTTAAACTAGGGGTTCGGATCCAGATATCATCTTGGATTTGGTTTGGATACCTGATTACATCCGAATTATTTCCATTTCTCCCATTCCATTGCTCACACATTGCCCTATTGGTGTAATATTTTCTTGTCGTGCCTCATGCATGCTTTATTTTGTTTTACCTTTTCTTAGGTGAACTCTTTCTACTTCGACAACCTGAAAGCACGCCAAAAAAGCACTGTAATATATATAAACCGGATCCTGCTCAATTTTGACACTCATATTCACTTATTGTTTTTCAGTTTAAGGGTTTTTAAAAAAAAGAAAGAAAACGGAAAACCATTTAAACTCATGCTCTCAAAAAACAATGATAGTAACAATGTCAATAGTAATAAGACATGTATTAGGGTGTGCAATGGAAACATGTGATATGCAAACCACTCTTAACTATTAAATTGGGCATGGAAGGAGAGAGATTGGTGTATGCAAACTCATGTAAACCACAACTAACTGTTCAATCAGGTGCAAAGAACGGTTTAGATCAAACAATAAAAGTTAAGTTTTGTTCTTTCATGTCGTGGGTCAACGTGTGAAAAACTAAAATTGACTTTTGGTTGTTGAATCTTAACCATTTATTGTGCCACATTGAACGGTCAGGTGTGTTCTACATCAATATGCACAGAGATCAATTTGCATACACCACTGTCTCGTGCTCAGAAGTTCTTTCTACTGAACAAACCGGATGTTACCATCATCAAACCACCTAAAAAACCATAAAATCACTTATATAGTTTCGGTGGTAGTGACAACAATTTTACTTGGTATAAAACTGTTTTGATCAGTGAGAGAACAGTTGAGGGTGGTGGAGGATGATGGCTAATAGTTGAAGCGGTGAAAGGCACCAAAACTGGGAGAGGGGATGTAATTGAGTATGAATATATATATATAAACACATACACTGTGTGTCTACGTAAATGTGCGCCTGTGTGTGTTTGTGTGAGAGAGTAGTATGCTTGCCTACCTTTAAAAACCTCAACCATGTATGTTGAGAAATGAATGATTGAGTTTAAAAGAAAAAGTACACATGTACCAAATACACATGCAAAAGTGTGTATATACATATATGCTTTGTTTTGTATTTGAACTTAATCATTCATAAGTCTCTTGAGATAATTGGTTGAGATCTATAAAGATATAATAAACATATTAAACTTTTCACACACACACACACACACATATATATATATATATATATATATAGAGAGAGAGAGAGAGAGAAAGAGATAGAGCCTAATATCTTTTCCATCTTATATGGTTGGCTATTTTTGAAATTAAGTTTACCTCCAAAAGGTACTTATGTACTTTATGGTTTTTTTTACTTTAGAACTCCACCATCCATCTCAAGAGATGGATCACCGAAATTTTCAATATATATATATAACATGGCAAAACTCCACCCATGTAAGGGATCACCCTTGCATTACCGTTCCCAAGACCCGATAAAGGAGGAGGGTTGTGTTAGGCTTTTGACAGCTAACGTAAAAAAATTTCAGATTTCTATACCATGGACTACACAAATTATGATAATTGCTTTGGGGCATCCCTGCCTAGCGACGCATTGCAGAGCCCGAATATAATAATAAGTAAGCAATGACTACTACATTTTCGCCTAAATGTAGTGAATCAATTGCAGAGAGGGTTCCCACATTATGAACTGGTGTGGGTAAAAAAGTTAGTCCAACTACATTGCCGACCGAATGTGGTGAATAATTTACAGATGTATTTGCATTTTCAATATAGACGGATGCGGGGGGTAAGGAAGCTAGTCTTAGATAATAATATTCGTATTCGTTCTTGTAATATTAGAACATTATCCGGTAAGCTAATGGAGGTGGTAGATACTATGATTCGGAGAAGATTCATGTTCTATGTTTACAAAAGACAAAGTGGGTTGGAGAAAAAACAAAGGAGATAGAGGATACATGTTTTAAATTATGGTACTCAAGTAAGGAAAAGACTCAAAACGGAGTTGGTATTATCATAAATAAAGATTTACAGGATAGTGTAATAGACATATAACGATATAGTGACCGAATCATAACATTAAAGCATAACATTAAAGTTAGTGTTAGGAGCAAAGAGTTTAAATATAGTTTATGCTTATGCATCCCAAGTAGGATTAAAAGATAGTATAAAAACAACTTTTTGAGAAGAATTAGATAAGGTGATTCAAAGGATTCCACAAATGGAGATTATTTGTTTAGGAGGAGATTTAAATGGACATGTCAGTAAAGAGGCATTAGGATATCAAGGTATTCATGAAAACTTTGGTTTTGGGGATATAAATGAGGAAGGTAAGGTAATTTTAAATTTTGCTATGGCATTTGATCTCTTTATAATCAATACAATTTTCAAAAAATGAGATGAACATTTAATTACTTATAAGAGTGGTTTATCACAAACACAAATTGATTACTTTATTTGTAGAAAAAAAAGATAGAGCGTGTTGTAAAGATTGTAAGGTAATTCTAGGAGAAAGCTTAATCACCCAACATCAACTTTTAGTTATGAATTTACAAATAAAAAAATAGACAAAGAAGAAAAGAGTGCATTGAGCTATTCAAACTAAATAGTGTAACCTCAAAAGCGAGAAAGAAGATATATTTAAACAAAAAGTCCTTAAAGGAGATGTTTGAAATTATATTGGTACACCTTGTGATATGTGGAACAATATGGCTATACATATTAGGATAGTGTAATAGACATATAACGATATAGTGACCGAATCATGACGTTGAAATTAGTGTTAGGAGCAGAGAGTTTAAATATAGTTTGTGCTTATGCATGCCAAGTAGGATTAAAAGATAGTATAAAGACAACTTTTTGAGAAGAGTTAGATAAGGTGATTCAAAGGATTCCACAAAAGGAGATGATTTGTTTAGGAGGAAATTTAAATGGACATGTCACTAAAGAGGTATTAGGATATCAAGGTATTCATGGAAACTTTGGTTTTGGGGATATAAATGAGGAAGGTAAGGAGATTTTAAATTTTGCTATAGCATTTGATCTCTTTATAATCAATACAATTTCCAAAAAATGAGATGAACATTTAATTACTTATAAGAGTGGTTTATCACAAGCACAAATTGATTACTTTATTTGTAGAAAAAAAAAATAGAGCGTGTTGTAAAGATTGCAAGGTAATTCTAGGAGAAAGCTTAACTACCCAACATCGACTTTTATTTATGAATTTACAAATAAAAAATAGATAAAGAAGAAAAGAGTACATTGAGCTATTCAAACTAAATGGTGTAACCTCAAAAGCGAGAAAGAAGATATATTTAAACAAAAAGTCCTTCAAGAAGATGTTTGAAATTACATTGGTACACCTTGTGATATGTGGAACAATATGGCTATACATATTAGGAAAGTGGCGAAAGATGTGTTAGGTGTATCTAAGGGAGGTGTACTGGCATAAAAAAAAGCTTGGTAGTGGAGTGAAGTAGTGGAAAATAAAATCAAGGCAAAGAGGGTATGTTACAAATTACATTATGCTAAGAAAACTAGTGAAACATTAGAGGCTTATAAGAAAGCAAAGAAGGAAGCAAAAAATGCCGTTAGTGAAGCAAAAGCTAAAATTTGGGAGGACTTATATAAAAAATTCAACTCAAAAGAGGATAAAAGAGATATTTTTAGGATAGTTAGGGCTAGAGATAAGAAAACTAAATATCTTAATTATGTTAGATGCATCAAAGACGATGATGAAAAAATTATAGTGGCAAATAATGATATAAGAAATAGATGAAAAAACTATTTTTACAAGCTTTTTAATGAAAATAAAGATGTTAGTATTAGTTTAGGAGAGTTAGCCAAATCAGAAAAGTACATAAACCACAATTTCTACCGACATATTCAAAAAAATGAAGTCAAAGAGGCTCTTAAACATATCAAGGATTGTAAATCGGTAGGATAAGACAATATTCCTATAGAAGTTTGGAAAATACTAGGAGAAATAAGAATCACTTGGCTCATAAAACTATTTAATGAAATATGGAGAAACCAAAAGATGTCCGAGGAATGGAGAGTGAGTATACTTATACCCATATATAAGAACAAGAGAGACATTCATAATTGTACAAATTATTGATGTATCAAGTCATACTATGAAATTATGAGAAAGAATTATCGAACGTAGGTTAAGGCAAGTATAAAGTACAACAAAGAACCAATTTGGATTCAAGCCAAGCAGATCTACTATTGAAGTGATTCACCTTTTGAGACGTCTTATGAAATATTTTAGAGCAAAAAAGAAAGACCTTCACATGATATTTATTGATTTAGAAAAAGCTTACGATAGGATACCGATGGAGGTTCTTTGGAGAACTTTGAAAAAAAGAGGTATCCTATTCACATACATTAACCTTATAAGAGACATATACGATGGTACAAAAACATATGTAAGGACTCATGAAAGAATGACAGGCTTCGTTGAAGTTAATATTGGGTTACATCAAGGACCAACTTTAAGTCCATACTTATTTATAATGGTGATTGATGAGTTAACAAAACATATTCAAGATGAAGTACCTTGGTGTATGTTATTTGCAAATGACATTGTGTTAGTGGAGGAGTCTAACGAAAAAGTTAATAGAAAATTGGAACTATGAAGAGAAACATTAGAAAGCAAAGGCCTCCAACTTAGTAGAAGAAATACAAAATATATGGAATGTAAATTTGATCATTTGGTTACTTCAGAGGACATAGAAATTAAAATTGGCACACATTGCATCCCCAAAAGGAAAATTTTAAATACCTAGGGTCAATTTTTCAGAGTGATGAAAGAATTGATGGAGATGTTACGCATAGAATTAATGCTAGTTGGTTAAAATGGAGAGGAGCATCAAGTATTCTTTATGATAAGAAGATACCATTAAAGTTAAAAAGTAAATATTATAGAGCAACAATTAGACCTGCCATGTTTTATGGTTATGAGTGTTTGGCAGTTAATCATTAGCATGTACAAAAGATGTCTGTGACAGAAATGAAGATATTGAGATGGATGAGTGGTCATACAAGAAAAGGCCGTATACATAATGAGGTTATTAGAAACAAATTAGGAGTGACACTAATAGAGGGTAAAATGAGAGAATATTGTTTAAGATGGTTTGGATATATAAAAAGGAGATCAAAAGAAGAACCTATAAAAAGGTATGGAAAACTAAATTTGGAAAGTATTAAAAGAGGTAGAGGACGACCACAAAAGTGTTGAAAAGAAACAATAAAGAATGATCTAGCTTATTGTGAGTTAAGTGCTAACATGGCACATGATAGAGCTATGTGGAAACAAAGAATCCATGTAGTCAACCCCGTCTAGTATGGGAAAAGGCTTAGTTGTTGTTGTATATATAACATGACAAGCACATTCGACTCTCTCTTTATGTATATAAAAGAAAATAAGATCCTACAACCCTAACATGATGACAAGCATACTCATGCCTACTCTTTACTTTTGGTATGTTATTTAATAAGTTATAATGATGTTTAAAAAGTAGTATGGGTATGAATATGCATGTATGGATCCAACCACTATAATACATATATATATGTATATAACCTACTATATACTAGCACACTCTAGCATACCAGGTATATAAAACTGTTGTGTGCGCATATATATAAAAGAACAATTATATACACTCATGTCCTAAAAGTAAAAGATGAGTATGAATATGCATGTACGAATCTAACCATTATATATATATATATATATAAAACCTGGTATTATATACTAGTGTACTATGTCCCCAAAATAAAAGATGAGTGAGTATGGATATGCATGTATAAATCCAATCATTATATATATGACCTGGTATATACTAGCACTCTAGCATACAGGTTATATATAAAACTGTTATATATATCAAGACTTTGCTGAAACCGATTTTTGTGCACAACTTGTGCAACGTCTATAAATTTTCCATGTGCAACGTCTATAAATTTTCCATGCATATATCGTTTCCTCAACGTTTTGTCCTTTTCAATCTTAACTACAAGATTGACTTGGTTGGTCCTCACTCGCACGCACAGATGAAAAGAGAAAGGGTTTGACTTGCTTGATGAAACGATTTTGAGCGAGCAGTTTAATAAGATGTTAATCATCTCGATATGGAAGTCAATCAATACAACGTCATGGGAAGGCTATACACGGAAAAGTTTGTCACCTCAGGCTCAGGGTATCCATGCACTGTGTGTTATAATAAGGTAATGCATAAATAATAAAAAGGGGTTGCGCAAAGAAGATGATGGTGATGCAGAACATTAAAAAATTATATGGAAAACTAAAGGCACACGTTGATTCTTACGTGAGAATGTTTCGCAACGTCTGTCTCTGTTCCGTCTTTGTCTGTGAATCTGTTATCCGAAAGTATTCCGTTGAAATTAAAAAAATACAATTTTGCAGATCTGGTACGAAATTAAGAACGAGGCTTGTCTGAGAAAGGCGAGACTAGACAACCGTAATTCGTCACCGGGGAGAGAGAGAAGGCAGTTGGTCAACTGTCATTTACAAGAACAGGACCCCTCGACCCTCCACCAGAAACCAACGAAAGCACCTCGAAAGAATTATTCTCCTCTTTTTCTCTCCATCCATCTGTTTACATGCTCGATCCAAACAATGCACCCAATTCATCGTCGAAGAAATCTTAGCCACCGCTCACTCCCCTTCGTTTCCCCTCTTCTTTGTATTTTGTGCCTCCCACCCTGACGGAAAACCCCACGAAAATCAAGATTTGGAAAGCTCCCACTTTGAGATATCGGGAACAATCAAAGAGGGATAAGAAATAAATCCATGAAAACAAGGAAATGCTGTGATGGGTATTTGATTTCTGGTTCATTTTGAGGCAAGAAATGGATCCCTCAAGGGGTTTCTGGTCACATTTGTGTGGTCTTGTCTATTTCCTGCCGTTCTTTCTGGGTTTGCTTCTTCTTGGTGTCATAAAATGTGAGCACCGCTTCATTTCTTATCATGGTTTGCTTTGTTTTTGGTGAATGAGAACTGAGTTGGGGTTTTGCTCCTCAGGTGTGATTGTTTGCCCTCTGATATGCGTTGTCATGACGATTGGTAACTCCGGGGTCATCTTGGGTCTGTGGCCGGTTCATGCCTTTTGGACTTATTACTGTACAATCAGGTAATCCGTTCATGTTCATTTCCATATATCCATACGTTCATGTCTCCTTTAAATTGTGTTGTGTTTCGGTGTATGTGTGTTTATATTCATTTCTCTAAAAATGGTAAGTTCCGTCTGGTACACTAGTTTCATGCTGCTTAGAAAGCATGAAGTGCTTGTGATTGTGATGCTCACATATGGAGAATGCAGAGTTATGCTTGCTTTTGTGTGTGTGCGAGTGCGTGCATGTACGGGCATGTTTGTACGTTGCATGTTGAACAAAAGAGGGGAAAGATTAAAGGATTCAATTTGGTAACTTTAGTCTTTCTACCGATGCAGAAGCAGACTAATAGGACCAGTGCTAAAGACAGGAGCGTGTTGCTGTATTACTGTTCTGCTGGTTCTTTGGCCAGTTGCAAGTATAATTGGTAGCTTTCTGACTGGTGCGGTCTATGGGTTCTTGTCACCATTGGTTGCTACGTTTGAGGCCGTTGGGGAAGGCAAAAGTGATCGATTGATCCACTGTCTGATTGTATGTAGTGAATTTCTTATCATTCTGTGTTCTCTCTCTCTATCTCTCCTATATATATATATATATATGCTTCATGCATCCCAATTATTTTTTCCTTTCCCATTTTGTTTTCCTTTACGGGGACTTTTGTGATCTTCAGAAGTTTGTAGGATGGAACATGGAGTTCGGTTAGGGGGAGCTTTGTTGTGGTGAGGGATTTTGCGGATGTATGCTTCCACTCTTATTTCTCCATCATGGATGACCTGACCACTCAAGAGCCTCAAGATGAGGGGCCACTAGATATGAGGTTGGTTTATTCACACCATGTTGATGTGGAATACGAAGGTGCCAGTACTTGGTAATGTTGCATGGATCAAATGTCCTGTAAAAACATAATGACGGCTTGATAATTATAGCTTCTCTTTGTCATGTTCTTACAAAGAATGAGAAACAAGATGATGTTTAGTCGTTAACATTTAAGTTGTGTTAAGCTGGAATTGTTCCATCCATTTGGTTCAACAGCTTTGGAGCCACAAATTCCTGCTTCACTTCAGACTTTCGTGGTAAGGAACTTTTCCTGAACATGAGAATGCTATTTTTCCACAAAACAGTGGCTGGCTGTCATTGGTGAAAGAGAATCACTGCTTTGAGCTGAATGAGAGCATGGACTAAACCTGGATACTTTAACATTAGAACCATTTTTCTAATGGCAAGTGTTATCTTTAGATCATATTCATCCATTGCTTGAATGTGGACAAACCTGAAAGCTGATCAACACCAGGATCCAAATCTACTTCTCCTTGTTTTTTTTATATCTAACAATAGACATCAAAACATACTGGTGTTTTTTGGAAGGTTTGAAAATTTCCGTACAAGTCTACTTCTTTGAGGATCAAATATCAGACAACTTGCTTCATGCAACCAATTTGCCTGAACCATAGGTATGTGCTACTCATCCTTAACTTCCACAAAGTGAAAGGACTCACAAGCATCATTAAGAACATCTATGGAGCATTTGGAAAAGCTTTTTAAGAACTAATGTTATTGTGATAGAGAATTAAAGTTTTGTAACTTGAAGTTTTCATGAAAGAATCATGTATAATGGCCAGTGGACCAGATGGATAAAATTTATGCTTAGGTATCTTTGTCGGTGTGTATACATGCATGTATGCACATAAAATTGTAAATTTTCAGGTCGATGTCGGCTGAAAGATGGACTTACAAAAAAGATGCAGATTACGTTAGCTCCGGCATGGCTTTTCGGTAAAGGAAAGAGAAGAAAAAGCATCAGTAGTAGCTTACTAGGAAGTAAGACAATTAGATCTGTCTCCTGGTATTATGAAGATCTGGTACTTGCCGAAGGGCTAGTCTGCTTTGGATGCATGTCAATCGTTCTCTGTTATTTAGATGACTGTATGTTGCCGAATAATGATATTAATGTCTTACTCATAAATTATGAGAACTTTTAGAACTAACCTCCCGCTTCAGTCTGCAATTTTTCTGATCTCCTTGCCTGACCTGTTCTTTCATTAATCATATCTGATGGTACAGTGTAAACATAAGTTCGGCAACCAAAATGGACAACTTGATGTACAGCATTTGCCCGTTTGCTCAAAGTTGTTAGGTATATGGTCTTTGTTATTAGGGTGCGTTTAGTTGACTGCTGATGGATATGCTGAGTGAAGACATGTCAATTTGTAAAGTTCTGTAATAGTTTCCGTGCCAGTCATGACTGTACTCAACCTTGGTGATAAGCCTAGGTTCCTGGTTCAATGGTGGCTCCATACTCCTCTACGGATATGGGCTGTGGCAATCCTTTGCAACTTGAAAGCGTAAATGTATTTACTTAAACTTACAACAGCAACAACAACTAAGCCTTTTCCCATACTAGACGGGGTCGGCTACATGGGATTCTTTGTTTCCACAGATCCCTATCATGTGCCATGTTAGCAGTTAACTCACAATAAGCTAGATCATTCTTTATTGTTTCTTTCCAATACTTTTGTGGTCATCCTCTACCTCTTTTAATACTTTCCAAATTTAGTTTTTCATACCTTCTTAGAGATTCTTCTTTTGATCTTCTTTCTATATGTCCAAACCATCTTAAACGATATTCTCTCATTTTATCCTCTATTGGTGCCACTCCTAATTTGTTTCTAATAACCTCATTATGTATTCGGTCTTTTCTTGTATGACCACTCATCCATCTCAACATCTTCATTTCTGTCACAGACATCTTGTATTTACTTTAACTTAAATAACAAAATTCCAGTCCAAATACACACTATACCTGGCTGTAGATTGAAGGAAAGTTGAACATCTTGCCAAGTCTAAATCATAAAGCAACAACTATCAACGTTCCATGGAAAGAGTGCAATTTGTGTCATACCGTCATTACATGTTCATTCTGTAAATGAGGGTTTTGCCACTACCTTTATGAATAAAAGTTGGTCCTTTTCAAGTGACTATATGATAGTTCTTGCTCGAAATTTGATCGGTAGCCACATAATAGGTAGTACCTACCCTCAGTGTTGTCTGACGCGTATCATATCGTGTATCGCTGGGCTCCACGATACGGGCGTATCGTATCGTATCATATCATACTTTAATATTAAAATAATGCAAAAATTAATTAAAAATCAATAAAAATTAATAAAAATCAGAAAAAAATAAGAAAAAATCAGAAAAAATCTGGTAATTGCTTTAAATTCATATGCTATAAGTTTAGTACAGATTGAGCATTCAACATTGAACAATTGCATCCAAATTTACATATTTTGAATCCAAAAAATGAAATACAGATTACAAACACAATTACATTTTACAAATTGTAATCAGGATCATCAACTAAATAATCTTCATCTTCTTCTTGTTGGAGATCCTCCTCATCATCATCAGCGACACCTTCTTCTTGAAAATCAAATTCTTCATCTCCTTGATGTTGTTGCACTCCTTCCAAATTAATCCAAGCAACGTCTTCTTCAGTTAGGAGGGCATTTTCTTCAGTGTCTTCCATAACCCAATCTTCTAATATATCAAAATTATCCAAACTTATTAGATCGAACTGACTTTCTTCTCTATTTACTTTTTTTAATTGCCTATGACAAACAAAGATAAACAATTAGTAAATAATATTAACAATTGAAGATTGAAGTTAAACAATATTGAATTGAAAATTTGAAAGTAATACATTATTACCTTTTACGAAGGCTCATGTTACAACGAATATAAACTAAATCATTTAGTCTTTTGTGTTCCAACCTGTTGCGCTTCTTTGTATGGATGTGTTAAAAAACACTCCAATTTCTTTTACAACCTATTGTACTACAGGTTTGGCTTAAGACTCTCACTGTAAAATCTTTAAGGTTAGGACAATCAGTTCCAAACCTATTCCACCAAACATCTATAGAAAAGACAAACATTATAGACATAATCCACAGTAATGTAAGATGAAACTTAAATATTAAATAAATAATTTACCTGAACGCATCATAGTGTGGTTGCGAATTGCAACAGGCAAACCCATCAAGTGAAGAGCATTATCATATATCTCCATCTCTCGATGTATCGCATCTGCTATACTCTCATCAGGAACTAATCTGTCGATACATTCAATGATTCCTTGATTAACCTCACCATCCCTTTTGAAGGTTGCTGAGTACCTTAATGATGGGTTTAGATAGTAGGTTGTTGCATGAATAGGCTGATGCAATTGTTTATTCCATCTACTATCAATTATTTTCCATACAGACACATAATCTCTCTTTTTTCTATTAAAGTTATTTCGGATCGCTTCTTTTGCCCTGTCCATGGCTTCATAAAGGTAGCCCATAGATGGTTTATTCTCGCTGTCAGCCAATCTCAAAACTTTCACTAAAGGACATGTGATTTTTAATAATCTAACACATGCATTCCAAAATGAACTTCTAAAAACTGTTTCTACAATCTCATTCAACTTTTTATTCCTTCTGTTTTGAGGCAACTTTGCAAATTGTTGCCACTTATCTAAGGAGAATATTCTCTTTAAAGCTTGCTTCTATCTCACAATACTCTATATAAATAAGAAGTTTATTGCGAATCGAGTTGCAGTTGTGCGAAGAAGCTCTGCACCTTCTGTGTATCTCCTCATCGTACACAAAACAAATGCATGGTTGTAAATGAATTTTATAATATCTTGGCAACACTCAGTTGCTGCCTTTATTTCATCCATCTCACCAATGTCCTCGAGAATGAGATCTAAACAATGGGCTGCACATGGTGTCCAGTAGAAAGTCCCATAAATATCAGCTAACTCCTTCCCAGCTGCTTTGTAGTTAGCTGCATTATCTGTAATCAATTGGACTATATTTTCTAGCCCAACCTCCTATATAACCTTATCAAATTCCTGTTGTAGGATCTCTGCAGTGTGCCTCTCCTCTGACATATCTAGAGATCTCAAAAACATGAGTCTTTTAGGACAATATACAAGAAAGTTTAGCAATGTCGTTCCTCGCCTGTCGTTTCATCCATTTGCCATGATAGTGCATCTCATTTCCTTCCACGACTGTCTCAAAGTCGAATAATATTGCTGCACTTCAATGACGGTCTGATCTAATATCTTTTCTCTCAACTTCTGATAAGAGGGCATCCTGTATCCTGGACCAATGTTAGCAATTGCATCTGCATTGCTTTAAAATGAAAACTGTTTGCTACATTAAATGGAATGCATGCATCATAAAACCATCTTCCCACTGCAAAGTCTACCTGATCATGCAATTGTTCTGAAGCCATAGTAGCACGAATTCCAGGTTGAGCACTAGGTGTAGTGGAAGGAGGAAAGAACGAATGTATGGTAGAAGAAGTTCTTCCTCTTCTGCTACCTCCAAAGTCTTCAACTGCAACCCTCTTTCCCATGCTAGGTGCTCGCGAACTGTTACTACCAATCTCTATTCTAGCATCTGAAGGCAAACTATCAGTGAATCCAACTCCAGTGGCAGTAGCATCATCAACTTCTTCACACATCTGGAAATCATCCTTTTGTTGTCTCCTTTCCTGTATGCTCTCAATCATCTGCAAGCATTGCCATTTAATACCTTCTGGCACACTTCTAACTCTACCTATGCATGGAGCAACTTCTTTTCTGGTTCCTGCTAGGTGGTGTTTCAACCTTGAAATTCCACCACTAACCACCTTCTCACAAAATAAGCATCTAATCTTTAACCTAGAACCCTCAATTGGTATACCCCACTACCATGCCGGATCATCATACCGATAATGGGAGTCTTTACCACCCTTCCTACCATCTCAATCGAGTACTTTAATTCAAGCAAAAACCTGAAAATAAAAGCACTTCGTAAATCTCCCAATCTTCAAATAACACTCAAATCGAGTGTCTCCCACTTCATGAATGCAATAAAAATCGTATACACATACTTAATAACTTCATATTTTGTCATTAAAAAAAAATGAAATAACACAAAAAAAAACAACAAATATAAAGGAAAAAAATGGAAAAACCATTAAAAATATACCTAAATCCGAGTTTGGAGGCTTACACGGACACTGTAGGGCACGATTTTTGAGCTTTGAATACTAAAGAAGCGAAAACCGGCTCTTAGGAAGCTTGAAAAACTCAAGAAGAGAAGGAAACCCGCAAGAAAACACGGGTTTCATGTGGCTGGGGACCCTTTATAAGGGTCCCAGGGCATATCGTGCGATACAGTCCGTATCGCACGATACGGTGCGATACACCCGCATTCACGATACGGGTCCCAGTATCGTATACGGATAACACTGCCTACCCTAGGCATGTGGCAGTGCCCTATAACACTTCATTGTCTGTAAGAGATGCATGCTCTTTGATCCATCAAATGCATGTGTGTGCACCCAAACACAGGCACACACACATGTATATATATATATATATATATATATATATATATATATATATATATATATATATATATATATATATATATATGCATGTATGCTTGTATGGTAGAATCCCAAATATCGAACATCTTAAGGTATCTATTATGCATCTATTCAATATCTCACTGGAATATGCTTATTCTTTTTGTTGTCAGCACTGGAAAAGATACTTTTAAAATGAAGGTTTTATGCTCATTATGGATTCCTTTTTTAACCTTCAGCTTTATTTAAACCTTGCTTATGAATCCATTCACTCTTTGGATGGTTTTCCATTTGTAGGTTTTTAAGTCTGCCTGGGGCTCTCATAATTGGCCTGCTGGGTGTGATTGTTGATGTGCCAGTTATTTTCCTCATAGCTCTATACAAAAGTCCTTTCATGCTTATCAAGGGTTGGCATCGGCTGATTCATGACCTAATAGGTCGAGAGGGGCCATTCTTGGAGAGTGCTTGTATGCCTTTTGCTGGATTAGCAATTCTTCTATGGCCATTAGTTGTTATTGGAGCTGTTCTTGCTTCTCTTCTATCTAGCTTTCTCCTAGGAGGATATGCAGCTGTTGTTACATACCAGGTATTGATATTTTCTAGTTGACTTCCCCTGTGTTTTGGTGTATCTTCTATCTCAATTGGTTTTTGTTCCATGTCAAAAATGAAAAGTGGTATTGACCAAGTTGCTATTATTTCCTTATAATGGCTTGCTTAAGGTTTGAAATTTTGAAAGAAGTTACTGCAGTTTGTGTTTAAAATGCATCTGAAAGTGCATCTTAATAAATGAAGTTATTTAGTGAAGCTTATGATTGAGTAATTTCATTCGATCAATCATTCCCTCAAATTTCTCCATGCACTGTTGGTACAGAAAATAATTTCCATGAAAATAACTTACCAAGTGCCTATTTCTCCTATTTTCACGTGCCAGTTTGGCATCCTTTACTGTATGTCCTGTGCTCGTGGTGCATTTATAGCTTAATCGTATCAAGTAACAGAAGAAATGATTACTCAATCCTGAAGCCTGCTTTTAAGCATGTTATACATATTAAACAATGTGAATGACTATTAATGGTTACCTTTTATCCAGTTTCTTAATTTTCCAGGTATGTCCCACATTCTCAAATTTTGGATAGCTCAACCCTTTATTTACAAGCAGCACTTTGTACCTCTGAAATAGGAAAATATCTTTCTGCGGAAGGACCAACTTCTATACTACCAAGTACTTCAAAAAAATAGAAATAGTATTTCTTTCATTGGCATGAGATGTTTAGATAAGTTAACGAATGAAACTTCAACCTGTCTGCTAATTCTGTTGCAGTTATCCAATTACAGGTGCACATGTACCTTGCATATATTGGTCTGGGTCTTCGTCACAATGTATCAATTGTTTCTTTTTTATGAGAATGGTGATCAATACAAGTAGATGGATACATGTCTCTGTGTCCAGGATATCATGTTGTTGATGTGTCAAATTTACTTGCACGTAAGATGATATGTCATGAATATTTAAGCTGTCTAGGCCTTCATTTGTGATGATTTCAGGCCACATTCATTTGCACCCCTGTTTCATGCAGTTGTTATCAGCCATTCATGGTACAGAAACTTCTGTGCATAAACTAGTTTCTTCAACGCATAAAGTTTAGTTCATTGATATGGGGATGACCAAATTTGTTTCTTTTTGGTACAGGAATCTTCAGCATTTTCTGGACTTTCTTACATTGTCTCCTCCATATCCATCTTTGATGAGTACTGCAATGATATGCTTGACATGCCTGAAAGTTCTTGTTTTCCAAGGTGCCTCGTGCCAGCTTTTTAGTTTAAATTATTTATGATTTTGTATCCTTATATTGTTCCTCAAAAGTTGTTACTGTTTTGCACTCGTTTGAATAATTTTAGCAACTTCTGATTGATAAGTGCAGGCTTCCATATAGAAAGAATGAAGCCAACCATTCAGGATCTGTTTCCCGGTTAACCTCATCTAACAAAGAAAGGATTAATGGAAAGTCTCTCTCTCGAACCATGTCTCTGGGTAGCTCTCTGATAGAAACCAAACCACTTGAAGTATGCCCTTTATAATTTATATTGCAAAGCTTATCATACTATCTACATATATAGTTCAGCGTGCTTATCCTGGCTGCTTTTTCAGTTATTTGATTACATATTTGAGGATTGTAAGTACCATGGCGAAATCCTAGTACAGAAAGGACCAATCGGACTTAAAGATACTGAAGACTGGATGTCAAACAAAAATGCAAATCAATTGCTGACCGTTGGCTTGCCCGCATACTGTATGCTGCAAGGGCTTATACGCTCTGCGAAGGCCAATTCCAATGGCTATCTCTTGAGTATGTTAATAGCAATCTTTTGTTTTTTATCTGGAATGCTCTCGGCTATGTCACATTCTTTTTCCTAAATTAACATTCCAGTTTTTCATTTTATTTTGTTTACCATTTTGAATTGCTTCATTCCTTGTTCCTCTCCCATGAAAGATGAACAAAAGCGGACACCATAAATTTGAAACCGAATGACAAGTGAAACAATGTCTCTTTGATCCAGTATGAAAATACTAGTTTTGTTTGTTCCTTCTCCTCTTTGCTACTTCTGCCTTTGATTTATCAATGGTGATATCACTATCATTTTGATTACAAAAGAACATATTGTTTCATAATTTGATTCATACTCGTATCAGGTAAATCATAAGAGACATGAACTTCATGGTCATTTTAAATTTCATTATTCTTTTCGACTTACATGTATTTTGTATTAAAAAATTATCAATTAAAATGAGACGTTTGTCCCCAAAGGGGCATAGCTCACTGGCTAGGAGGTAGGGTCTCTGACAGATGATTGTCAAGAACTCAATGTTGGAGTATGCATCTGGTAGAGGTCTTCCTAAACCCAGCTGGCCTATCAGAAAGAAAGGAGATATTTTTCAGTCAATCTGGTAGTTAGCTGTAGAGAACTGCGGCAAAAGGCAGCTGGCTATATGTTGAGCTTGGTGTTGACAAATCGAGAATTCAAACGCTATTGTAAGGAATGTGTCCAATGTTTGATGTCTAATCTCGTTTTTGTATGGATGCAGGTGATAATGTAACCGAAATAACTTCTTCAAACAGGCCTAGAGAAATTATATTTGACCGCTTTTTTGATCCATTAATGACAATCAAGGATCAAATAAGAGCTTTGGATCTCTCAGATGATGAAGAGAATTACCTAGGCAAGTTGGTTCTTCTAGGTAGTGATCCTGATCGTATGAAAAATTGGGCAATTGGATCTCCTCCATCAGCTGATATAAAACGTGCATCAGTTGAAGCATTAGGCAGAAGGTTTTGAAATCCTAATTTTTCAATTTTCATAATGTTTATGCTCTATCTTTCTCCCATTCACAAATACATGTTTCTATGTGGTCAGGTTACAGGGGATTGCAAGGTTGATATCAAGATTCCCTACATTTCGGCGCAGATTTGAGGATGTCCTGAACTCGCTTCACAGTGATCCAACCAAATAACAGGGATCAGGTTGATTTTCTGGTCCAACTTTTAGATAGAGAAACGATTTGGGTGTGCCATCTAGCATAAGATCTCATGAAGGCATGCTGTTACAGGTATCCGGAAGCTGTTGATTAAAATATTAGTGCTTTACTCTTTTCTCATGCAAAATTCGGTGTATTATAACAATCAATTGAATTCAACATAATTGATTGTTGCCCTGTTAGGACTATAGATTTCAAATATTCAATGGAGCATAGTCTATCAATGTATGCCATTCGGCTAATACCGAACCACAAAATAGCAAAATCTTACGTGAAAATTTTGTAATACCCACTCACAGTCTTGTAATTCCTTTACACGACAAGGTTTTGTTAACCTCCCCCCATGGTTGTAAGTAGCATACCATTGTGTAGCGCACATCAGGTAATGCATGCAATTCACGATAATAAAATCTATTTTCTGAAAACGTAAGAACCCCAAGGATGTAAGTAGTATATCATAGCATTGTGTACTGTATGATACATATGTTACATATGGGATAGGAAGGAGGTTAGGTTTAGTTCAACATTGTATTGCAAAGCTACGAAAAGAGGAAGAAGCCGAGCTACAAGAAAAATTCCTGCAGCTACCATAGTAGCCGCATGTATAAGAGCTGGAATGAGAAGCGTCCATTGTCTAATGGATAGGACAGAGGTCTTCTAAACCTTTGGTATAGGTTCAAATCCTATTGGACGCAATTTATTTACATCTATTTTGTTTGGATTGCTATTGCTATTCCAAGAAAAATATTTGGAAGTTCTTCCCTTCTGAATCATACCTGTAAGAGGCTGACAATAAGTTGGAGGAGGATGAGATTTGTACTAAGTTATACGTTTTATAACCACTTTGTGGAAAATTCTTAGGTATGGATATGTCAGATACCTGTGCTACTATCCATATCAACCTATATCGTATGATTTGGGCAGATATAACCTTGGTTGTTCACTCGATATCTATAGCAGTTAGAAAACGGAATGGCTAATCTCACCTTACAAACAATTGGTGTAGTAGAACCTATATAAGCAACAAGAAAGATTCCTCCAAGGTCTCTTTTATCTGTTTCTTGGTTTCTAAACACAATTATGGATGAACAAAATTGCAGTTCTGATGCATAGGTCAGACTACAGATGATCTTCGCTCTTCTCTAATATCTTATTATATCTGCTTGGTTCTTCTAGGTACTACGAAGTTTTCATATATCACACACACTAAGCAAGGATGTTGAAACAATGTCAAACTAAGTTTTCTTTAGGTACCCGCGAGAATCCCAGATTGTGGAGAACAACGAGCTACTGAAGTGGAAAATGGTGGAACAACATGATATTAAAGTGAGCTTTTTCACAGGATATTATATCAAAATATCGATGTCACATTTTATGCTGTCACATGTCTCTTTCTTTCTCACACTTAAAAGTTGCTTACATTTTCGACACTGCATTTAAGTAAGTTGCTCCATCCTCTATTTAATTACACTGTTCTCATGTGCTTTTGATTTTGCATGTAATGCCTTCAATAATCACTAGATCTCGGCACTGCATTTAAGTAAGTTAAGCAAGTTTCATGTCGGTAAAAACTCATGATTCACAAATTATCACCATACATATACAAAAGCAGTCAACAAATGAATTGAACTTATTAATAACTAAAGGATTTGAAAAACAGGTAGGTTATTGTGTTTTTTAAAGGTCAGGAGTTCGATTGCTCACTGGGGCACTGAGATGTGTGTCTATATCTAGCAGGGATCTTCCCAAGCTTTCCATGTACTCGAATACAAAAACAAAGGACACCTGCAAAATTTTAAAACACTAAGGCCTTAGGTTAGGTTGTGAAGGACTTGAGTGTGGTCTGCAATGTATTGGGTTAGGTTGTGACGCTTTTGGTTGGTGTATTGGAGCTTCCTGTATCAATATTATAATTGTGGCAAGGGATCAAAAGATCCAAAATTCCTTCAAGGAATAATTTAGACACAGATGACCTAATCTATACGTTAACCTAAGTTCTCTTTAGGAAAACATTGTTAAACTGGGAAAGCTAAGACGATAAACAGGATTCCTGCACGGCTGTGTCAGTTGTTGCAGCGGGTTGAAGGAAACATACATGGTCCGACACCCCTCATTAATCAAACACTTGATCACTCTTAAAGTTTTTTAAATTACACTCATACTCATGCTATAAAAAAGCAATGGGTGGACATGCCACACTATCCGGTTTTCATATATATATATATATGACCATTTTCGGCAACAGAGGTTCCAAGGCCCTGCTCAAACCTGTCTCGATATACAACTCTCCCCTAACCTTGGGAAAGATCATAATAAGGTGCCTTGGGAGCATGAAAGAGAGGCGGTATTGATGACCTGCACCTGAGCCAACAACATCAACCTCTCCTAATATTTCAAACCACTTCAAGCGTTCAAAAGGTTGCATCCTCCATCAACATAACCTCATTCACTTGCCAGTGGATTCATTGAATGAATAAAATAGAGCCTACCACATTGAACCAAAAACAAAGTGAGCAAACAGAAGCCACCTACATCTATTTAGAGAGAGTTTGTTTAAATCTAGATCCAAAAGAACGTGAGAGGGAGGTGAATTTGTAATACCGTGAAACTCTCTTGTTGAAATCATCACTAAGAATTCCACGACTGATTCATTCGGATCAACATGAGGGTCTAACTACATTGCATTGCCAGAATCCATGTTGTATTTGCCTTTACGGCCAGGCAAGGTTGGCCTTCGTGGTTTCTAGGCCGGCTATGTCCTTCAGCAACAAACATCCACCCGGATATAATGCATTTAATGATCTCAAGCTTGAAAAACTTAATAACATCACTAAATTGATGAAATATGATAGATCAAGTTCCTCAAGGAAATGAAGTTTGCACATTGGAATCTGTCTTGAGATTCTTGCAGTTTCTCAATGACAATATTTAAAGGTTTTTCAAATCTCCTATAGAATCTGGCAAGACATCTTCTCTGAGATCAGATAAATCAAGACGAGTTATTTCTTTACAGAAGCAATCATGAGGTAATGCGGCAAGAAACTCACAGAATGAAAGTTGTAGCTCGTTGTCCATTATATCACAAATTCGATGGTTATTCTTGAAAACTTTGAAGGTAGTCCCATGAATACGAAGTGACTTTAGAGAGCTCAACTTTCTAATGGAATGACAATGCAGCTCTTTTAGCTGCCAGCAATCTTCAACAGAGAGCTCCCGGTGATTTCCAAGCTCTTCCATTGAACCTGGTATGGTTTTTATTCCCATTGTTTCAAGCACAAGCACCACCAGTGATGCCATGGCCACCAAGCTGCTTGACAAATAGTAAAAGATTTCAACATCTTGTTAGATCCAAGAACACTAATTCCAGTTTGCAGAGAGATTCATGTTCTGTAGCCAACTTAGAAGACCAGCGCAATATTAATTGTCATCAACATCTTCTCAAGATGCCAAACAATATTTAAGTTAGAATTTCAACTTATATATGGACTAAAATACTGTTTTTTCAGTTGAAGTCTTCGATTTCGAATGAAAGGAGATGGTGTTCTATTATCCTAATTATTTCATTGAAATTAAATAATACCTAGATCAGATGTCATGGACCAACTTACAAATCTACATTGACAAGCTAAATGTTCCCATAGTTCTATGGTAGATATTTGTGAGGCCCCAAAAAGGTGAAAAAATATAAAACAATCATAAAATAAAATGTGTAGCAAATCAAAACGTCAGTAAATGGCTATAAATAATATAACCACACTTAAACCTGATTCTTGCACAATTGAGTTTTAAACAGTTGGTACGATCAGTCAAGGTAGGCTTTAGGAAGTTAGTGGTGGACACTATGACTCAGAACATTTGAATTATGAATGCTGCAACGAACCATTCAAAAGTTTGGGATGCTTGGCTTTCTTCTTTTCATAATAGTTATGCAAATTATTGGGATATCAAGTTGATGAGCTATAACGTAGATTGAGATAAGTATTGAGTGTAATAGAGAACCAATTCGGATTTATGTCAAGAAATTTCTACTATTGAGGCTATTCACTTATTGAGACGTCTTATACAACATTTTAGAGAAAAATAAGAATTTTCACATGATATTTATTTATTTAAAAAATCTTACGGTAATATGTCAAAAGATATTTTTTAAACAACCTTAGAAAAGAGAGGGTATCTCATTGACGTATATCAATTTTATAATAGACATGTATGATGATATACAAACATGTAAAAGGATTAATGAATGAATGATATTTCTTTAAAGTTAATATTGGATTACATCAATGATAAGATTAAGTCTATATTTATTTATATTAGTTATTGATAAATTAACAAAACATATTAAGAAGTACTTTGGTGTATGTTGTTTGAGGATGACATTGTGTTAGTGGATGAAGGCGGACTCATGAACTTTTTGGGATGAGGTGCACTTGTATTTCATATCTACCAAACAGTTATATTTATCTATATAAAGTAATTTTTCAGATTTAAGGTGACGTTGCCCTAAAGTGGGTCCAATATATGTATAGAGTGATTAGATCTATATATGCATATTCATACCCATCCTTTATTTTTGAGACATGAGTTTAATATGATTATCTTTTCTACTTTTTTAAACACTTTTATAATTTATTAAAAAGTATACTCTAAAAGTAAGGATAGGCACGAGTATCCATCTGTTATATATATATATATATATATATATATATATATATATATATATATATATATATATATATATATATATATATATATATATATATGGGATGGTTAAAATGCACCTCCCTCTCCCTTCCAGCCAGGCTCATTTGAGATCTCTCTCTCTCTCTCTCTCTCTCTCTCTCTATATATATATATATATATATATATATATATATAAAAACATCTGTCCCTGCTGGCCAGAATCTCGGCCCTCCTCAGCCTCCAAGGTCAATGCGCTGGGCCATTCGGCCCGACTCCGGAAGTGGGACAGAAATGTCTCAGCCGGCCTTAGATTCAAATCATTCAGTCACCTACAACACAGAGCAGATTCAAATGATTCAGTCACATATGATGTGAGTTCTGATCCACTCAAAACCATACATAAATCACGACTTTTGTGTCATAATGATCCACACTCATATATGTACGCACACACATAGCTGGCGCCGTGCTAATTCATCCACACGCATGCACATACACACTTTTATCTTAAAGAAAAAACTGAATAACCATCACACATGCATACATACATATACATATACATATATATATAGACAGAGAAAGAGAGTGATAGTGATTTTAGATACTGCTCACAAAAATAACGGGCAGTCATGAGTAGACATATAAAGGTGGTCTGGATTTAGTTTTCTTATATATAGGTAGAAGAAGACAGCTACTCATATGCAACTTTATTTAAAGATCTAGTCATCCGATTCAAGGAGATAGATGGTTGAGATTAGAAAATAAAAATTGAAAAGTACATGTAGGATAATCAAGTATCCTACAAAAAGTACATATACTTATTTGGTTCTCAATCACGTATCCGATAAAACTCTTTTAATTGGACTTGGAGATGATTTCTAGAACAACGAATTCCATCACCATAAGTGGAGTTGTAGAACATCTCAGGAGCATTATTACATCCATCTCTTAGAGAGAAGAACTGCCAGGGAGCTCTGATGTCCTTGCTTCTGGTCTGGTGGGAGTTCGGCTCCCAAGGGGTGCATGTGTGTCAGGCTTCGGCCTCCCTTTGTAACCAAAAAAAAGAAACCGAAATTTCTGCATTTTAAAATATTATTATGTTGTTCTAGATTTTTGGCATGCCTCAAGAACACAAAATCAAAAAAATTGGAAGAGGCTCAAATTTCTTCATTATGCGGCAACAAACACAGATCTTAGTCTTTTTTTTCTTTTTATTACAAAAGGAGGCCGAAGCTAGCAAGTTGAACTCCCCACCAGCAAGCAATGGCGTCAGATCCCCCTGCCAGTTGAGATAACGCTCTGGGTGTCTTGTCTTTCTGTTGAGCAATAGTTCAAAACAATAGAGATGTCTAAATTTCGAAATCAACTGCAGGTGGTAAAGGATATGGAATTCATTGCAACTGCGAAGTGAAAGAAATTTCTTGCCTTGTTCTGGAACAAGAGCCACAGACTCGCATAGGAGGAAGATACAGAACCCTTCAATCATCATCATTTTCGAAACACTGATCCAAAGAGAGGGAAAAAGAAAAAGAACTGAGAAAGATTGACAGAAAACCAATCCTGGCCTAAGTGATCTTCTCAGGATGCATTAATAATGACGGTGATAGATGATGATTCATCAAGAAAGGCAGGGTGCTTAACGCTTATAGTCAAAGTCTACGAGAGGGTACATACTTTTCCATTAGAAATTTCTTGCGTCTGCTAAACAACATTCTGGATTGGAGGTTGACTCAAAAGAACCTTTGAGATGTAGGTTCATGAGCTTATGTTGGTGAGCAGCAGTGGTAGATCTAGAATTTTTTGTGGGGTGGGGTTTCAGGTGAGGCGAACTATGTATAATAGCCATGGATTCGATCATGCACTGTACATTTTTCATTGGTTTTTCGAATTTCAGGCTTCACTGTAGATCCACCACTGGTGAGTAGATTGATCCCACAGATGAAACAGAAAACTAAAATCAGAAACGAAGCAAACTCCATGACCATCTTAAGAAAGTGGGGAGTGAAAAAGAGCAGGATAACTGAAGAAGCGTCCTCTAAGTTAATGAATGCTGCTCTTCAAGATCCCCTATAATGTTTCAGCTTGTACTCACATATCCACTTCAAAATAAGTTTCTGAAATATGACACGATCATTTTAATTCATTTTTCAGAGGCAACCAATAGACATCTTACACAAGATTAGTGGATCAACGATAATACACTCCCTTGGTTTTTCAGTCAGGGTTTTCTTAGTCGTGATTGTACTTGTACTGATATTGCTTTCCTGTAGCAGATTCTGTCCAACTGAAAGTATTATTTATTCAATGACAAAGCTTAAATGACTTAACATGAACTTTGTTGTTAGTCAAATTTTTATTAGAACTGTCTACTTCGGAAAAACAATAAAATCTGATGCCCCTTATCAAGAAAAGGAAAGCTGATTCCAGCATAATCTGCCATTACATTAACCAGTCCCCATAGCACACACAAGCAACCCCAATAACTAGATATGTCCAAATTACATCATTTTCAGTCTTCTCATAATCCTGCTCTCCATGATTGGTGATACATGAAGAGGGCACTGCCATAGTAAGCTATGGAGAGATGCATGATTTAGACTCATTTAAAAGGAATTCATGAGCACTAAGGAATGTAACTTGTCTTCTAATAAGCCATTTGAGGCCACCTACAGTTGAACGACAAAGTAGACACACAAGCATTGCCCTTCTTGAAACAGAGACCCAAGAATGTCTCCCTTGCCTATTTTGAGAATAACTGTGTTGCACAGATCAGAAGCATCTTCATTACCAAGATCTAAGTAATGCAGACATCTAGGCTACCGAGAAGAATCTCCAGCTTCATTAGTTCAAGATCCAATAGCCAACAGCTTCATGATTACCCCATAAGGAACAGTTCCATGATTTGACAATATAGACAAAGGAGATATTGAACAACAGAATGCTCAAATTATCAAATAAAAGCACAAGATCAAAGCCAAACATCTCAGATAAAGCACAAACCTATCAGTATGCTCAGATCTAAGTGTTAAACTTGAAATTAAAAATCAAAATGCCACTCGCAACCCATTTCACGTTTCATTTTCAAGAACCAAAAAGCAAGAACAAGGTAAACACTTGTGAAACTTTAATAAATAACCTAAATAAACAAGAACAGTGATTCAACAATCAAAACCCTTGCAGTAACACTTATAGATGTATCATTTTGAAAGACCCCATGCTAACAGCAAGCTCTGTTGATTCCAGGTCTAGGTCAATGCACTTCTTTCCCATCCTACCACCAGAAACACTATATATAACCACCACCGTCAACCTCATGAACATGGTAGATAGGCACATCTACATTTCATATATTGAAGGCCACACATGATCACAATTGGCAAATCCAAGCTAATTAATATATGTATACCAGAAATGAATAAAAACGTTCAGAAATAAGCACCAATTTAAAACAACACACTGGAAGTTGAGTAGAAGTCTGTGATACTCCATTCTTGTTCAAACCACCAAATTAAAGAGCGTAAAATAGTGCAACTTCAAGCAAAAGGAGATCTCCAACAACCTAAAGAACATTTTTGTTAAGAGGGCTATGATATATTAGTACAATACTTAGTTTATTGTTTCTTTGGTTTTAAAGGTAGCTTTAAATTAGGCTCATTAATGGCATTGCTGTAATTGTGATTAGTATTATAATACTGGTATTTAAGGAGAAACCCTACCAACAAACAATCTAATTGCTAGAAATAAAGAGAAAAAAGAGAGGGTGCAGTCGGTTGTAGTATACCTTGCCGACTGTCCCAATATTCTATCTTCTAAAATTCCTGTTGATTTTATTTGTGTTTTAGTGTGAAATCGTGACATGGTATCAGAGCCTTTGAGGCTATCTGCTCGTGAACGATACAAACCAAGGGATAGTAGCGATATGAAAAGGTAGAAGATCAATCCAAGAAATTTTGCAGAAATAAAGAAAATAAATTTGAATAAATCTGTCCATCTATTCGTCGTCTGTTCGTAAAAATTCTGAGAAAAAGAAAATCTATACAAAAAAAGAAAACAAGTTTGGAAAACTATGTGCCTGCCCACCATCTGTTCGTGGAAACCACCTTTCCACCAAAAATCTAGAAAAGGTGTATGTTTGTCCACCATCTGTTTATGAAAAGTCTGCTAAGAAAAACAGAAAGTAAGCACGGAAGGACATCCCAAGGAAGAATATCAAGTGATCGAGTATGGTAATGAACAGAAAATGGAGCTGTTCCAGATTACTAATATTCAACTTGAAGATTGAAACTATAGGGAATGGGCCAGATCAATTGAGCTTGTCTTAAAGTCTAGAGGTAAATCCATTTATATCAATAGAAATCATAATCAGCCTAATGAAGACAATGCAAAATTTGAACGTTGGTCAAAGAATGATGCATTGGTTAGTTCTTGGTTGCTCAAATCCATGAATCCCATAATTAATAAGACATATATATATATATATATATATGTGAAATCTGTTGCAAAAATTTGGACAGTAATGGAAGAAGCTTACTCCAAACAACACAATATAGCGAAGTAGTATGAAATTATTTAAAAAAATAAGAAAGTGTCGCCAAGGAGACAGGTTAATAAGTGAATACTATGGGGAATTACGTGGTTTATGGAATGAACAAAGGTACGTTATCGAGAATAAATGCAGTCATTGCATTAAGGAACGTACTACAAACAATGAGGTATGAAAAGTATTTGATCTCTTATAGGGAATATCATCAGAGTATGAGTCCATTAAAATCAATATCCTAAGCAAAGAGAATTTGCCCTCGGTGGGTACAGTATATTCTCTTTTACTGAGAGAAGAGGATTGAAGAAATTTGGAAAAGGGAGAACAAAATCAAGTTGAGAAATCAACATTCGCTGGAAGAGGTCAAACCAACTTTCAACGAGGTAGAGGTTCTGCTAGAGGTCGAGGAACTGGTAGATCTCAACATTATGAAGACAGAAATAAATTATAATGTTCACATTATGGAAAGAGAAGACATACACGCGATCAGTGTTGGGAAATTATTGGCAGACCGACTGACTATAAGGGATATGGGAGTCATATAGGAGTCACTTCAAAGAGGAAAAATGAACTAAGTTTCATGGATGAAATGATTGAACTGAGAAAAAAAATAGCTGAAATTGAGTCACAACTACAAGAGCAACCTTTAACATATGCTCCTAAGAATGAAACAAACACTCCTGCATCCTAGAAGGCATACACGCGATCAATGTTGGGAAATTATTGGCAGACCGACTGATTATTATAAGGAATATGGGAGTCATATAGGAGTCACTTCAAAGAGGAAAACTGAACTAAGTTCCATGGATGAAATGATTGAACTGATAAGAAAATTAGCTGAAATTGAGTCACGACTGCAAGAGCAACCTTCAACATCTGCTCCTAAGAATGAAACAAACACTCCAGCATCGTATAGTATCAGTGATAACTTATATTTTAATTACTTATGTCCTAAATTCTGGGTTATAGATTCTGGTGTAACTGATCACATGATAGGAGATAAGTCAAGGTTGATGGAATATGAAAATGCTTCTCTACCATAATATGTGAAAGTTGCTAATGGATCCCTAGTTCAAATGGAAGGAAAGGTAGTTATATAAGCTAAACAGTTTAGACTAAATTCAGTCATTTACATTCCTAAATTTCCAGTTAATCTATTGTCAGTTAGCCCTTTGATTAGATACATGAATTGTTCAATCACTTTTCTCCTTCTACTTGTGTTTTTCAGGATCTGAGGACAAAAAAAACCTTTGGTCGTGGTGAACTCAAGAATGAGCTTTATATATTATCAGAAGAAGAGATGCCATTATAGGGAAGAACATTAGTAGTCAATATAACAGAAAAAAAGTTAAGGATGTGGCACAGTCGTTTATGCCATTTACCAGCTTCAAAAATTAAAGAGATAGTTCTGGATAATTGTTTGAGATATTTAACTATTCAATGTGATGTTTGTCAAAGAGCTAAACACCATAGAGTTTTCTTTCCTATTAGTGAATTTAAGTCATGTATTCCTTTTGAATTGATACATTCAGATGTATGGGGTCCATGTTTGCTACCTTCACTTGGAAAATTTAAATATTTTGTTACTTTCATTGATGATTTCTCCACACTTACCTTTGTGTATCTTATGAAATCAAAAGCTTAAGTTTTTACTATATTTCCTATTGTTCATAAGCTCATTATGACTCAGTTTGGGTATATCAAAATTTTGAGAACAGATAATGGAGGTGAGTTTATAAATAGTCAGTTACTTACTCATGGAATTTTATATCAAACTTCATGTATCTATACTCCTCAGCAAAATGGTGTGGCTGAAAGGAAAAATAGACACATTTAGAAGTTGCTAGAACATTACTTCTTGAACATAATGTTCCTAAATTTTTCTAGCTTGAAGTTGTTCTTACCGTTATGTTTCTTATCAATAAAGTGTCATCCACTATCCTTAAAGGAGAATTACCATTTCATAAGGTAAAACCAGAAGTTGACCCCTTTCACATCACACCACGAGTTTTTGGATGCCTCTATTTTGTTCATGTACATGATCTCTTTCGTGACAAGTTAGATCCACGGGTTTGTTGTGTGTTTGTTGGATATTCTATCTGTGACAGCAAAATAACCATTCAAATTGCATCAAATCTTATGTATCCCGAGAGAACTAAACATATTGAAATTGATTGTCATTTTATATGAGACAGTGTGTGATCCAAAGAATTTGAACTCAAACATGTGAAGACAAATAATTAGTGTGCAAACATGTTAACCAAAGCTCTTAATAGAAATCAGTTGCAAAGACTATGTAACAAGTTTGGTGTAACGTCTATCTTTCACCCAACTTGAGGAGAAGTGTTAAGAAGGCTACAATTATATCCTTTACTTATATTAATACAGTACTTAGTTTATCGTTTCTTTGTTTTTAAAGGTAGCTTTAAATTAGGCTCATTAATGGCATTGCTGTAATTGTGATTAACATTGTAATACTTGTATTTAAGGGGAAACCCTACCAGCAAACAATCTAAATGTTGGAAATAAAGAGAAGAGAGGGTAGCTGACTGCCCCAATATTCCATGTTGATTTTATTTGTGTTTGAGTGTGAAATTATGACAATTTCTACAATAGTTTCTTGACATGCACCAAACCACAAGAGCATAGAGTTTGTAGTTGAAGTGTTTACAAGTTCACGTGAATAAAGCATAGACCACTAAAAAGGAAAGAAACATCACGACTGAAGTTAACACATCCAAAACTCTACCGTCTTCCCCAACATGGCACATACATATATACCTTCATTACTTGAACTTAAGGTAGGTTATCTACGTGCCATGGGTTCATCCAAGATGGTCGTGAAGGCCCTGTTAAAATCATAATGTTTTGGTAAGTATTGGGATTTGCTTGTTTCATGTCGCTATTGTACACAAGGTCTAGTAATGAAATCGGGCCGCTTGTGATTGAGCATGGTTCAATTAATGACGAGCATGTTTGTGTTTGGTTCGTCATATAAAGAAACTGAACAAAACATGAGATGTCAGGTTCAGCCAAATGAGCTGGAAATGAAGAAGACATGTCCGGCTTGGCTTGGCTTGACTCGTATTAACACGCACAGTGGCCATTCTAGAAACTTTTTTCGGGTGGGGCGAACAATGTATTATTGCCCATGGATCCCACCATGGGCTATATATTTTAAGTTGATTTTCGAAATTTCAGGTGGGGCGAACACCCCACCTTGGCTCAATATATATTGTATAGCATTCTTCTATCTGTTGTCTTGCTTGTCAAAGTGACAAGTCCATGGTTAAATTTGCCATAACTTGTTCCCTTAGCTCAGTCAACTCTCATTCAGGAACTGGCTTGAAAAGAAGATGGTTATCATGGAGATTCGCCACAAAGCATCCCTTCTGCATTAAAGCTTGGCAATACTTCTTTCATTTTCCACCCTTAAACACTTAGCCACAGCATCAATAGATATTTTTGCATTGTGAAAACGAACAATAACTAAAAGATCTGCCATACAACTATCTCCGTTAATGGTGTTCACATGCTTCACAAACGCGGTCGCACACATACGCGAGAGAGAGAGAGAGAGAGAGAGAGAGAGAGAGAGAGAGAGAGAGAGAGAGAGAGAGAGAGAGAGAGAGAGAGAGAGAGAGTCTATAAAAGGTGTTGCATCTCAGAAGCTGGGGTGTTCCTTGCATCACTTTGTAGTTGAAGCCATTTTCAGTAACCCCTTGACAGCTTTCTAGGCAACCATTAAGCAAACACCAAGCATGGCTCAAGAGCAAAAGGTTTCCTCTGTCACTGCTAAAGGAAAGGTGACTTACCCTGTGGACCCTTGTGCTTATCAACTTCTTAATGTCATAGGCCATGGTGTTAGTGCTGTAGTTTACAAGGCCACCTGCTTTCCATTGAGATCGACCGTAGCAATAAAAGCAGTCGACCTCGAGCGCTCACCGAACCTCAATCTCGACAGCCTTCGCCGGGAGACTCAGACCATGGCCCTCTTGTCTCATCCAAACCTCCTCACTGCTCACTGCTCTTTCATTGTTGGACCTTCACTGTGGATTGTCATGCCTTTCATGGCTTGTGGATCCCTGCATTCTATAATCACTTCATCTTTCCCAAGAGATCTAGATGAGCCAGTCATTGCTATCATACTCCGGGATACGCTCAAAGCACTAGACTATCTTCACTGTCAAGGTCGCGTCCATGGCGACATCAAGGCCAGTAATATACTTGTTGACAGTGATGGTACTACAAAAGTTGCAGACTTTGGAGTTGTATCGGGATCGATGTTTGAGAACTCATCGGGGCCGAATTTACTCACAGATGTTACAGGAACACCATACTGGATGGCACCGGAGGTACTGGCTTGCAAGAGCTGCTATGGCTGCAACTACAAAGCTGACATGTGGTCTTTTGGGATCACGGCTTTAGAGCTAGCCCATGGCCATCCTCCTCTCTCCAACCCCCCTCCCCCCCCCCCCCCCCCCCCCCCCCCCCCCCCACTGCAAAGGCACTCATATCTCAAGCATCTTTGCAGATCGCTTCCTCTGGATCGTCTCCAAATGATAAGAAGTTCTCTAAGACATTCAAGGACATGATCGGTATGTGTCTCATAGTTGGTGATCCGAGCAAACGACCCTCGGCAGAGAAACTCTTGAAGCATCCCTTCTTCAAGAAGTGTAAAGGTTCAGAACATCTACTGAAGATCATCTTGAAGGACTTGCCTAGTGTTGAAGATAGAACAGCAATTACGATTCCTAGAGTTGACGAAAATGAAGAAAAGATGAGCATGAAGTCTAGGAGGATTAGTGGGTGGAATTTCAACGAGGAGATCTAAAAAATGGACCCTGTCTTTCCCAAAGAGCACAATGCCATTAAGATTATCATCAAGATAGATGAGCAGCTAGACACAGAAACAGGGGAAACAATCACAGACTTCGAATGTTGTTGCTGCAGTGCATGAAAAACAAGGTAACCTTCGCACCACTGAGTAGCCGGGCAAGATTAGGTCGTATGAGATTGATTCTGTGATATTCAATCCCCACCACACATCTCACATGGCAAGCATGAATCTCTCACATGATAACTGTGAAAGTGGGACTCATGCACCTTAAAAAGTAGAGGAAAGGCCACAAAATTTATGCTCGTAAACAGTAACATCCAGACCACAGCATAGGTAGGAAGTGAAGCTCAGGTAATTAAGGTGCATTATATCGAATCCCCACCACATATCTGACATGTGATCCAGTTATGTTGGGGCCCAAGCATACCACCATCAAATAAGATGTGCCGTAGAGACATTATATAACTGACGAGATTTGCGGGATCATTATGGTTAAGTTGTCTCAAAATAGTTCCTCCTAAGAGTACATGGTCTTAGATTGCTTCTGTTATCCAAAATGACATGCTTGTATAGGTGACAACAAATTAGTATGATTTGTCTAAACCTATAAAAGGTAAGATCTCTAAAAGTGAGCATATGGATTGTAAATTTGCCCTTTCTCCAAAAGTGAAGGGAAATGATGTTGCTTCCTATGTTAGGTGAGCAACTGGAGTCAACAAGAGCACTCATTGAAGAGCAGAATGGGGAAGCTAATTCTCAAGTGATGAAGCACAATGGAAACCAAGATGGTATGCATTCATCAGCCATCTTTTCTTCCTGGAGAATTTCCGCTTATACCATGTAACAACGAAGGCAAGATTTCTAAAACAAAAGTTTCCTTGAACTGAAAAGAACTCTGTATTATTGCCTTTTCTTCAGACTGAATTTCGTATTCAAGTGAACCTTGTAATCGTAAGGAATCATATATGTTCGATACTAACATTTCCTCCCTCCTCGTGGATCCATTTTTTTCTTGTGACAGAACCATGCAAAACATCTCTAGAATCAGAAGTTGAAACTAAAGATAAAACAAGAAAGCAAGACAAGGTGGAGATGGCAGAAAAGGAAAGTGAAGAGGCCATGAGATTAATGGTGGCAGCTCATCTGCATTCAATTCTCTCTGCTTCTCTGAAACAGGGTGAGATGTTGGTCGGGATGATGAAGATGTGTGGCGCAGCAGACAAGATATGTGAAGATTTGAGATGCTTAGAGCTGTGGTTACAAGTGCAGAGTTTGATAATGGAGATCATCAATCTGCAGGACGAAGTTGACAAGCAGAAAAGGATCAACCAAGAGTTGGAGAGTCAACATTTAAAGAAGAAAAAAGACGAATCACCCACCAAAGGTTCAAGTTGAAGACGGCTTCACCGATTTTACTGTTATCTGCAACAGTGTTCAGTCCAACCATTTGAGCTGATGAAAGCATTTTAACATCTGGTTTAAGCTATAAAGTATATTAGTAGTGCTTGGCTAAAGCCAGTTGGCTATATGGAACAAAGACGCGCCAAACTTTCATGTACAATTAGAAAGAAAGTTGCTTAAACACTTGGATATGTTAATATAAGTTGGGGAACAGTTTCTTGCTTTCACGTTTATGTATGCCTTCATGCGCGAGTGTTTTTATCATGTATTTGCGTCACACGCACATACACACACACAAACAGTTGCTGACCAAAATTTGAATGATTAAAGAGTTGGGGAGAAAAGAACTAACCTTGAATACGTCGTCGCTCAATTGTACCTTCAAAATTGATCAAAATTAATCATTATAGATAGAGAATAAACCACGAGAGAGCCAACTCGATGAATCTAAAAAGAAACCATGAAAGAAAAGATGCACCCAGCTAGATCGACATGTGGAAAGTACCTGAATAAGAAGATGAACGAATCATGAAATGCCCCTCACAGTAGATTCACCATCATATGGCATAAACATGGTTTTAATTCCTTAATTTTCTCTCTAAATAAAAATAACCAAACAAACTCTCTTTTTCATATCCCCAATACTAAAAGGGAGAATCAAACCCTGGCATGTAGATCAGTTCCGTCTAAGTTCGCTCTTGTTCATGTTCGGTTCTTGAACCTCAACTGAAATGAACATGAAAAGTGTGTTCTTTTCATTTCAGTTAGTGAAGATCGCCAAAGAAGGCCAGCTTTCCTGGCCTATTTGTCTTGTCATAAACTTGTAAACCCTATTTCTATTACTTGGTTTCTTAATGCTACAATAGATCAATTATAAAAAGCATATATCCCTCTAGACAATATGAAGATATTTGAACACAAGCTAGAAAGAATACAAACAGTTCAAACTCGACTCTTTATCAAATACGAACAGTTCAAGAACATATTTGAATATAAATTGTTCTTAAATGAACAAACATGAGCTGACTTGTACAGGAAACAAACCAAACACGGTAACACCAGCAGCCATCGTTGGATTCTTTCCAATTGTTTTGGTGGCCCTACTCATGTATAGCAGAGTGGAGTTCTTTTTGGTATAAAGGGGAGGCCGAAACCAGATGATGCATCAAACTTATGACCTTCAACTGATGCCCTCTTAGCCAGGTGAAGTGATATTCTTTGTGGGAGTCAAGGTGCACGACCCTCGAATGAAAAGAACCAAATGAAATATTTTCTTTATATCCCCGTTAAATAAAAAATCGCCTTCGGGAAGAAAGTACAAAGGAAACCCCCAAAACCCTGCCGAATCGAACCTTCTCCTTGTCTTGAACCAGTTCCCCCGCCACGCATTTGATCAAACCACAAATTCAGCAACGAAATCCTCAAATCTCACCTCTCCATGGATGAGAATCCATGTTTTCTGTGAAACCCTCTGTCCCCACAAGCCCATCATCTTCTCTCTCCCCTTTGCCACCGACCATGTATCTTGCAGATAAACGGCCGCCGATTGATTTCTACAAAGAAGAAGGAAGAGAGATGATGATGGACGTCGTCGCCAACGGCATACAACCATCCCCTTTACAGCAGCAGCAACAACAACTGATTCTGGCGGAGAGCAGCGGCGAAGATCACGAAATCAAGCAGCCGAAGAAGCGAGCGGAAACCTGGATTCAGGAGGAGATTCGGACGTTAATCGCGCTTCGCCGTGAAATGGACGGGATGTTCAACACTTCGAAATCGAACAAGCATCTGTGGGAGCAGATTTCTGCCAAGATGCGAGAAAAAGGGTTTGATCGATCCCCCACTATGTGCACCGACAAGTGGAGGAATCTGCTCAAGGAGTATAAGAAGGCGCGGCACCATGATAGGGGCGGCGGCGGTGGCGGAGGGAGTGTGAGTAGCGGCGGAGGTGGCGGTTCGGCAAAGACGTCGTACTACAAGGAGCTTGAGGATTTGCTTAGGGAGAGGGCGAAGAACGCGCCTTACAGGAGTCCGCCTTCTAAGGTCGATTCCTACTTGCACTTCTCTGATAAAGGTAAGTCTTTCATTTTGGGGAATCCCCAATTTCGGCTTTTAGGTTAGATGTGCTTGCAATACTTCTCTCACTTTGAGTAATTTGTTTTGAATTGAATCTCATTATTGAGTTTTAGTACTTGATCTTGTTCAGAGTTCATATTTGTTTGTAGCAATTATGATATCGAGTTTGTCTCGCATTTTGAGCAAGAATGAACTCAATAATGTGTATGAGTCAGATTTCTGCCAACATTTTCGTCAATGGAGATGGCAATCGCTGAATCCTTCAGTACCGTAAATGAATCAGAAGTTGGTTGGAGATCATCAGCTATTGGAGTAACAATCTGGGAGGCTTTCTTTGGCTGATACCTTTTAGAGAGTTATCAGCAATTTTCTTTGCATATGCATCTCTTTTTTTGATTTGTTTGTGAATGTTAGTAAGGAACCGACGTGTAGCTCTGTTGTCGAAGCCTAATGTGAGTGTCCATCTTTTATATGATTAGTATATGGGGTTCAGACCTAGAATGAACTGATGTTCTACTTCATATGGCTTGTGGATGAGGTCAAAGCCATCTAAGCCGATAGTTCAGTGGGGGTGCTTTCTGTAGGTGCTCAAGTCATCATCTTCTGGTAGACCGGTGGCTGAGGCACTGAAAAATTCTTCATGTTTTGATCTGTACGTCAGGTCACCTGCATCTGTTTATGTGTCTTGTCTTAGTTCTGTGTTACAAAAGAATTACAAAAGAAAAAGATAACAGATTAAATGTAGTTAATCTAGCATTAAACCTTATACTAAAGAAGTATTCAGTGTTCAGATTGTATAAAAGTATTGGGCTATTGTTTTGCAAGTATCTTTTTTACTGAGCTTCGATCGTATAACAGCATCTCTTTATTGTACTTCAGTTCATGTGATATTTTTTAACGTTTGCATTTCTCTTCACTTTGTCTCAGTATTCACCCCTAGAAATTCCAGGAACACTTCGGGCTTGGTTATTATCCCAGCACCTAACATCTGTTAGCTCCCAACCAGATCATATCCTCACACCATCAAGAAATGGCTCGAGTTCTTTTGTTTTATTTTGATATAAAACTTAGGTGGATTTTCTGTGCATGTGATGGAAATGATGGTTTGAGGTGTCATGATTGAAAGATTACACTTTTACTGTATTTCTTTGAATCAGTGCAATTGCTAAACGAACTCTGCCCATGTAAGGGATCAACTCTTGCATGGATGTCCCAAGCCCGGATAAAGGAGGAGGATTGCAATAGGCTTCCGACAGCCGACATAAAACTTTGTCATACTTATTCACCATGGATTCTAGTGGAAACCAAGTTCCATGTAGCCGACCCCATCTAGTATGAGAAAAGGCTTAGTTGTTGTAGTTGTTTGTTGCTAAACGGTTCTTATTTTCTTTCCCATAGGTCTTGAGGATGCCAATATTCCTTTTGGATCTGCGGAAGGTACTTCATTCTTTAGTCTACAATATTTTGATCTTTATCTAGTTGTATTGCATGCTGTCAGAGTTTCATTCTGTTTCTTTTGCTTTAATTTTGATCTTTGTCTAGTTGTATTGCATGCTGTCACAGTTTCATTTTGTTTCTTTTGCTTTACATTGGTCATATCCTGCAATGACTGTTTTCATAGATCTAATGTATCCATATCGAGGGATTAGGCTAACAGTGCATGCGTCCGATTCAATTTCACTCACAATGAGGTTTTTTTTTCTATTTGTACATCATGCTTTCACCTAGTGTTGCTGATCTTCTCCCAGCTATTTCCCTTTCTGTTGGTTACTTGCAAGTTGTTGTTGTTGGTTGCTTGCAAGTTGACACCACAATGTTGTCTTGCCTAATTCCTTAAAGAAGTCACTAATTTCATAATCAAGAAATCCACCCCCTCATCATTTGCGTGGTAACTAGTTACAATTATGTTATACTGAACTAACTCAATTTTGTGATATTAGACTATTAGTATAAAATTTTACTTTACAAACGTGGGAAAGGAAGAATGAACCGCATAATTGTCTCAATTTTGCTGTCATATACTCTTATGTGCTAATGAAAACCGATACTCTCCAAGGACGTGGTGCTGGGTGCTTATACATATGCTTATATTATGTAATTTTGACAATGTATTGTATAGATGCTATGGTTGTGCCCCCTGCACGTATACTTGTATATATGTTCAATTCACTTGGCTTTCAATTTTCACACTGATTGTCTTGATCGTGGATGGGCATATCCTGAACATCAGGTCCTTTTCATAGGAAGCAATTAAAAGTTAATGCAACAAGGGTTTAAGTGTTTGCTTTGTAAGCAAAATGATTGCTCATAATCATGTGCTTGAGATACATAGGGTACAAAGGGATTGGATCAACAATAGATTGTGAAACCCTAGTCCCGTGGAGTTATGATGCTACTATGTGTGAAGGGACTGCCATCCAATAGAGACATAAAACAGCAATCTTTTTGCTCCACTTCACAAAGCGTGTGAATTAGAGTTCTCAATCAAGGAGTATGTGCCTTAGTAATATAAAAAAACAGATACGTGAGAAGATGAGTACCAGGATGTAGGGAAAAGGTTTAAGTAAAAGGGTGTCTCAGGATGTTAAAGCATTTGCGATCAACAAACTGCATTTATCTTTGGTCTTTGATTGCTACATGCTGTGATGACATGGTCTGATGTTCGGATGGTAAATGCAGCCTGGTTTGCTTTGTCACAGGTTCATTCATTGTTTGTATATGATTGCTTTGCAAAATGTCTGCTAGCAAACTTTGCCTAAATTTATGGATTTGATCACATTTGCCATGTCATTCTTTTTAATGTTATTAATGTGCACAAAGAATTAAACTCCGTCCATGTAAGGGATAAAAAAACTAAAGATCTTAATTTTGTTAGATGTATCAAAGACGGGGACGAAAAAATTCTAGTGGCAAATGATGATATAAGAAATAGATGGAAAAACTATTTTTATAAGCTTTTTAATGAAAATAAAGATGTTAGTATTAGCTTAGGAGAGTTAGCCAAATCAGAAAAGTATATAAACCACAATTTCTACCGATGTATTCAAAAGAATAAAGTCAAAGAGGCTCTTAAACATATGAAGGATGGTAAATCGGTAGGACCACACAATATTCCTATAGAAGTTTGGAAACTCCTAGGAGAAACAGGAATCACTTGGCTCAAAAGATTATTTAATGAAATATGAAGAAACCAAAAGATGCCCGAGGAATAGAGAGCGAGTACATTTATACCCATATATTAGAACAAGGGAGACATTTAGAATTGTGCAAATTATCGGGGTATCAATTTAATGAGCCATAGTATGAAATTGTGAGAAAGAATTATTGAACGTAGGTTAAGACAAGTATCGAGTACAACAGAGAACCAATTTGGATTTGGATTCATGCTAGGCAAATCTACTGTTGAAGCGATTCACCTTTTGAAACGTCTTATGGAACATTTTAGAGCAAAAAAAAAAGACCTTCACGTCATATTTATTGATGTAGAAAAAGCTTACGATAGGGTACCGAGGGAGGTTCTTTAGAGAATTTTGGAAAAAAGAGGTATCCCATTGACATACATAAACCTTATAAGAGACATGTACGATGATTCAAAAACATGTGTGAGGACTCATAAAGGAATGACAAACTTCTTTGAAGTTAATATTGGGTTACATCAAGGATCAACTTTAATCCATACTTATTTATAATGGTGATTAATGAGTTAACAAAATATATTCAAGATGAAGTACCTTGGTGTATGTTATTTGAAGATGACATTGTGTTAGCGGAAGAGTATAAGAAAAAAGTTAGTAGAAAATCAAACTATGGAGAAAAATATTAGAAAGCAAAGGCCTCCGACTTAGTAGAACAAAGACAAAATATATGGAATGTAAGTTTGATCATTTGGTTACTTCAGAGGACATAAAATTAAAATTGGCACACATTGCATCCCCCAAAAAGATAGTTTTAAATACCTGGAGTCAATTTTTCAGAGTGATGGAAGAATTGATGGAGATGTTACGCATAGAATTAATGTTGGTTGGTTAAAATGGAGAGAAGCATAAGGTATTCTTTGTGATAAGAAGATATCATTAAAGTTAAAAGGTAAATATTATAGAGCATCAATTAGACCTGCCATGTTTTATGGTTTTGAGTGTTGGGTAATCATAAAGGATGTTTGTAACAGAAATGAAGATGCTGAGATGGATGAGTGGTCTTATAAGAAAAGACCGTATATATAATGAGGTTATTAGAAACAAATTAGGAGTAGCACCAATAGAGGATAAAATGAGAGAATATCGTTTAAGATGGTTTGAACATAAGAAAGAAGATCAAAAGAAGAATCTATAAGAAGGTATGAAAAACTAAATTTGGAAAGTATTAAAAGAGGTAGAGGACAACCACAAAAGTGTTAGAAAGAAACAATAAAGAATGATCTTAGCTTATTGTGAGTTAATTGCTAACATGGCACATGATAGGGCTCCGTGGAAACAAAGAATCCATGTAGCCGACCCCGTCTAGTATGGGAAAAGGGTTAGTTGTTGTTGTTGTTGAATGTGCTGAAAGAATTAATGACACTTGTTGCTTAAAATAGACCATTGCTATAATTTATTGCTATAAGCATGTAACTTGTTCTTAACTTTTTTTCTTGTGAGTCGTGACAATTTTATTTATTGCACATTTCTGCATGCAGATGGTGGTCGGTCATCACTTAACTTGGAGAGGCGTCTGGATCATGATGGGCATCCTCTTGCCATAACCGCTGCCGATGCGGTTGCAGCAAATGGTGTTCCACCATGGAATTGGAGAGATACGCCTGCCAATGGTAGTTTTGAGCTAGTTCTTTGAAACTTTCATGTGTTAGATTATATCTAGATTAAGATTCATGACAGATGCCGTTTTGCAACAATAAATATAGGTCTATGTCACAAGGGTGCGGGTGCTGGTCTGGGACACAATTTTAAAAAATTATGGTGGGGTGTAGTTATGTATATTTTATTATATATAATTGTTAATATCTCATAAAACAGTTAATGATTATGAAATAAATAATAGAAAATTAATATTTAAATCAGTCAACAGGTCATTTTAGTAATCAATTAGTATTCATGAAGTGCCTTAGTGGGATAGCACTGAAAAGTATTTAAAATAGATGGTGTTATGCCGGACACAAGAGGTACACGTTTCCAGTGTCCAACACGGGTGCAGAACTTGTTTTTATTGAGAATTTATTGAAATTTGCACTTTTGTTTCTGCGGCATGAGTTTCTTTGGCTATTGTTGTGCAATAGTTCTTTCATGAGATGGGTGCACTGGTTAGATTCTTGCCTACACTAGCCATTTTGCAGTCTAAACATTAGCTTTCTGTGCAGATGGGGATGCTCAGTCCCCATATGGTGGAAGGGTCATCTTGGTTAAATGGGGTGACTACACACGAAGAATAGGTGTTGATGGCACTGCCGAGGCTATAAAGGAAGCCATCAGGAGTTCTTTTGGATTAAGAACAAAACGTGCATTCTGGTTGGAAGATGAAGATGGGGTGGTCCGTAGCCTGGATAGGGACATGCCTTTGGGGGCATATTCTCTCCATCTCGATGAGGGTAAGCAAGCATCCATGCGTCACAATGTGCATGTGTATGGGTACCTTTGTCTTAGGTAAAGCTTTTGCAGAGTTTAATGCTACTGACATGTTAACTGCTTTTCTTAAGGGCTGACGATAAAAGTTTGCATTTACGACGACCCTGATCGCATAACAGTTCGCACCGAAGAGAAGACACTATACACAGAGGATGACTTTCAGGATTTTCTCACTCGTCGTGGGTGGACTGGTCTGAGAGAGCTTGCTGGTTTCGGAACTATTGATACCCTTGATGAACTTCGTCCTGGTTCCATGTATCAGGGTGTGAGATTATTGAGCGAGTAAAGTTACATTACAACAAGATTGATGTGTGGAAATGAGCAACCGTCAGGAATGATGAGGCGCTGCGATGGCTCAGAAGTCAGTAGTCTCTTCTTCACACATCACTGTATAATATTCGTCGTCGTAATTCCACGTTTTGAGCCGAGTAATGCGTTGCTTCATGTTCAAATTGCTCATCTTCAGCATGGTTGCATCCCATTACATTGCATCAAATGGCATGTTCAGTGTGTATACTATCCAAATACCATGAATTCACATTCTCATGCTGAAACTTCACGTTTTGAGTGAGTAATTCTTTGTACAGATACAAAAACAAGTTCGTTTGTACAGGAGACATCTGAAAGCGAGCAGGTGCGAAACATGAATCAGCATTTTTATGAACATCGAGAACCCAAAGGATATTACATCAATAAAATGAGAGGTGGTTTTGATGTTAAACTGCTATTCTTCTTCTCATAGCGACTGTCTCATGCATGCAAAAATTTTAATAGAAAAAAACATTCAATTTGTATAGTCGTTTGCACAAAAGCATTCTAATATGTATAACAATTTATGCACAAAATCAACAAAGTTAGTGGGTCGCATAGCTTGTTATAATTTCCAATGATTCAGCAAACCGTCGATTGAGTTGGATTTCAAAGAACAGACCCTCCATCCACAACAAAATATCGCAAATTTCAAGTGCTAAACCAAGATCTCTGAAGAAATTGTATAGCTATTTCTTTCCCTAACTTGATATTCAAGAACCTTCAATATGGTGGTCTTGAATTGGCTAGCTGGGGAGTGCACATTCGTAGGGATCTGCCTAACTCTAGCTTGCCAATAAAAGGAATAGATTTGGCAGAAATATATTTAAAATTTATTTACGAGTTAGTCATCAGTTAAGGAGAAGTAACTTTACAGCATCTAAATATCAATAATATGATGAGTCCTGACTCCACCGTTGGTCTACTAAAGCAGATAGCCTGGTAAAAACTACAAGAACTTTCTCTGACATTGGGCTTTTGTGGTGATTGTGTATTCCAATAGCCAACAATGTAGAGTAGCACTCCCATAAGTGCTCCAAGATTTGCTTACGACCAACATGCATGCGCATGATTTGTTGACGGTTGGCTTATGTGGTATATGTGGAACTATCAACACTAATCAGCCAGTTCTAAAAGGTTCTTGATTAAATAAATTTCCCCACTGCACAGCGAGTAGTGGCTCACATAAATTTCATGTGATTCAGTAAAGGCTAGGGGGTCAACTCACAAGTTAAAGGTCATGAGTCCTCCCATTGTACCGGAAAAGATAAATAAATGTTCCACTTACCAACAACAATGATAAGTTACAGTAACACTATGCACTGGTATAGTGATGAAAGGGAGGATGACATCAAGAACAAGAAGATGCAATCGAGGAAATTCAAAAGCATAATGAGCACCAGATGTCATAACTCACACTTTACTTTTAGTCTCAACACTAATAGCTTCACGATGGCATGATGCCCGAAGTATCTAAGTGAACAAGATAACAAAGAGAAAGACATACCTCCGAAGAGAATCGTTGTTGGCATAATAACCTAATCCATATATTTACATACATTAGGAAGAAAGGAAGTTTCTGCTGAGAGCAGATGAATGTCGAACAAAACTTCAAACAAGATTCAAGTACTCGTATCTCGAAACTACCTGGACATTATGGTGAAGGCACTCCGCTAAGAGCAGCAAAGTATACTCACATGTATTGCATTCATCAAAGGTGTCTCCAACTCAAGATAAACATAAGCTTCTACATTGAGAATGCAAAAAATGCCTCGGTCACCTATCATGCATTTGATTATCGTTCTCATTTCCGGCGTGATACAGCTCAAGTTGGTAAATTGCCTTCTGAATCAACTCCTTATAGGAAGCACACTGAGCTAACTGTAACTGTAGCCCCACCAACACCTTGGCTTGTTTCAGTTCCTCACTATTGCTAACATGAATGGCTAAATAACAAAGAAGAATCACTACGGCCAATTGAACCTTTTCGCCCGATCTCAACAGCCTCATGAGCGGCGGAATGCCGTTAAATTCGATGATAGCCTTAGAATGCTCCACGCAGAGAAAATTCTCGAGGCTTGCAAATTTTCCCAATGCAGATGTTGCTTCTGTAACGCCAAATTGTAGTCATTCTCGACTGTAAATTTGTGGAAACGCTACATGAACTAATGTGTTACATTAATAAAATAAAAAATGGCTTGTAACTGAAAACTCAGACATGAAATATAGGAAAGATGAAGTCAGATTCACTCTCTATATTGTACATCAAATACAGAAAACATGCGATTCATCGAGAAAGAAAAAGAATCTTCCCTAGGAAAGCTAGGAAACCGTGAAATCCATCCATCATCTTCTTTCCTTCCTCCGATCTCACTTAAGTGAGGAACCTGTTTTTGGTCTGTTCATCATTCCTCTTCATCACTGACGTTGTCGGTAACGAACCTTCGCGTAGATCTTCATCCCAACATTTGTATCAAGTCCTAGTTCATCTGGAACCTACAACAACAAGTAAAACAATATAACACACCAAAAAAAAATATATAGGGCACAACAAAGAGGTCGTTGGACATTTTTTCCAGAAAAAAGAACAAAACATGTCGAGAAAGGCTGAGGCAGGCCGATATAAGCAGAGAGGTTCAAAGGCGGAGAACAAATAAGCCCAAAGGTGGAAAACAGAGGCCCAAAGGCGAAGAACAGAGATGCCTAAAGGCGATCAAAGAAGCCGAAAGGCAGAACATTGGAGCAGCGGAGCGGGGAGCCCTCCTCTTCTTCTCCATCTTTCTCTCCCGTTGTACCTCTCTTCACCTCTCTCTCCCTCTGTCTCCCTCTCTCTCTTTCCCTGCCATTTTCCTATCTCTCTCTACTCGAAGGTTCGAAAACCGCGATTTTGAAAAAAACCCCTCGGGTAGTGAATTGAAAAGTCAATTTTGCCCTTGACCACTATTATTTTTACAAAAGTTTCACTAATGAAATTACGAAAATGTTTAGATATTTTAAAGTAAAAAGATGGTTTTGCCATTAAAAGACAAAATTGTTTTCTAGCAGTTTTTGAAAATTATGAAATACCGACTTGTAAAATTACACTGTTGCCTTTAAATGAGTGTAATTTCACAGGTTTGTTAGTGTATAAAAAGACATTATTATCTCTATCTTTAAGAAAAAATATATATTCAGACTCAGGAGAAAAATTCTTGTCCTACCCTCGATCAGTCGTAAATTTTACAAAAAAACCGTATGTCATTTTACTATTCTGCCTTGCATCTTTTTGAAAAATTATAAAAATGGATAGGCAGGTAAAATTCATGGTTTATCCCTAAATTCTTTTTTGAAATTATAGTGGCAGGATACAACAACAAGAACAACTAAGCCTTTTCCCATACTAGACGGGGTCAGCTACATAGATTCTTTGTTTCCATAGAGCCCTATCATGTGCCATGTTAGCAGTTAACTCACAATAAGCTAGATCATTCTTTATTGTTTCTTTCCAACACTTTTGTGATCGTCCTCTACATCTTTTAAGACTTTCCAAATTTAGTTTTTCATACCTTCTTAAAGGTTCTTTTTTTGATCTTCTTTAGTTTCTTAGTTTTTCATACATTTTATCCTCTATTGGTGCCACTCCTAATTTGATTCTAATAACCTCATTATGTATACGATCTTTTGAAGTAAGCAAATGATCAAACTTACATTCCATATATTCTGTCTTTGTTTTGCTAAGTCGGAGGCCTTTGCTTTCTAATGTTTCTCTCCATAGTTCCAATTTTCTATTAACTTTTTCCCGAGACTCCTCAACTAACACAATGTCATCTGCAAATAACATACACCAAGGTACCTCATCTTGAATATGTTTTGTTAGCTCATCTATCACCATTATAAATAAGTATGGACTTAAAGTTGATCCTTGGTGTAACCCAATATTAACTTCAATGAAGTCTGTCATTCCTTTATGAGTCCTCACACATGTTTTTGAATCATCGTACATGTCTCTTATAAGGTTTATGTATGTCAATGGGATACCTCTTTTTTCCAAGGTTTTCCAAAGAACCTCCCTCAGTATCCTATCGTAAGCTTTTTTTAGATCAATAAATATCATGTGAAAGTCATTCTCTTTTGCTTTAAAATGTTCCATAAGACGTCTCAAAAGGTCAATCAATTCAACAGTAGATATGCCTCGGATGAATCCAAATTGGTTCTCTGTTGTATTCGATACTTGTCTTAAACTACGTTCGATAATTCTTTCCCACAATTTCATAGATTGGCTTATTAACTTGATACCTCGATAATTTGTACAATTCTGAATGTCTCCCTTGTTCTAGTGGCAGGATATAAGGAAAAAATTATAGTTTGTCCTTAGGTTGATTATGAAATAACATGATCAAATTAAGAGTATTTTCAAACTAATACATAAGTATAAATTGAAATTACTTTTAAGTATGTAGAGATATTTTCAGTTCAGTACTTGGATATTTTGTAAATTGTGTTTCAGTGGTCAACTATTCATTATCTAATATTTGTGTTGGATGTTGGTGGTTTCTTTTTTTAGACTGTCTTATTATTATTTTTGCCAAACAAATAAAAAATGTTCTCTAGAGTTTCTGTATTGGAGTTGGGAAAACAAAAAAGCTAAAGAGTCTAAATTTTCAAACGTGGAAAAGACGTATCCCGTTGGCACTTACATTTGAAGGTGTAAACTATGTTCTAACATATATGGAGGATGACTTCATTAGGATATTAAAAAAATACGAGACCGCCAAAGAGCTATTTGATTTTATAACAACTAAATATGATACTACAATAAAGTTACATGTTCAACTATTACTACAAGTATAAATCTTATAAAATGAAATAAGGAGATAATGTATTAGAACATGTGAACAAAATGTTAGTAATGACAATAGACTTACGTGTAGCAAAATCAGTCATCCCTGAGGGTATGCAAATATTTACTATCTTAAAAAGTCTTCCCTCCATCATGAAACATGGTTGTCACAACCCTTGGATTAGGAGCTGAACCAAACCTTTATTAGTTACCCCCTTAAACTACCAATTGAACAAGAATACATGAATAGAAATAAGAAGAACGGATTGATAGTATCTCAAGATGAGATAAGGTCAAGCTCCATACCAAACCAAAGAAAGAATAAACCAAATAAGAAGTTTCACAAAAATAACAAGAAAGGTGGTTAAACTTTAAGAAATCGCTTCTCAAATAGTGCTTCAATTGTAGAAAAATAGGGACTACAAGAGAGAATACATCAACAAGAAGACTGGTGCTAGAAACACCCAACAATGCGGTTAATCAAAGAAGTAGGATATAATATATATAGTTTCTGAATGCCTTTACATGGACCACCCAATATCTAGTTGGTGGATTGATTAAGGAGCAACAAGACATATCTTAAATAGAAAGGAATGAGCTATAGACCTAAAGGAATACAAGTTAGGAGAACATCGAGTATATATGAGAAATAACAAGGATTGGATGATGATATGTACAAGACATATCTAGATGTTCTCAGAGTTGGATCCTTCGTAATATATGTACAAGGCATACCAATTATACTGACTAATGTATTAATTATATCATCAATAAGATGCAATTTGGTTTCGGTCACTCCCTTAGTTAAGAAGGATTTTGAAGTCAGGTTTATCGTGGTAACTGTGGAGAAGCATGAAAGGATAACCTTTTCTAGATTGTTCGATGTTAAACAAGGATTGTTCAAATTGAATACAAATGATGATTTTTATGCTTATATTGCTAGTGCCTTTTATGTTGATGTGAATGTATGACATAAACCCCTATGACATATAAGTCTAAAAAAGTTAAGGAAGTTATTCGACTTTGACTTATTGCTAGAATTTTGAGAAAACATTTTTAGTAAGTGTGAAGCCTATACACAAGGGAAAATAACAAAGAAAGCATTTTGTAAGGAAATACTAAGGGTAACAACTCTGTTGAAAATCATTTATATTGATTTATGTTGACATTTTAGAGTAAGATTATATTGAAAAAAGGTTTATTTTATAATCTTTATCGATTATTACTCAATATATATATACACACATATATCTCTTAGCATATAAATTTGAGGGACTTGAAGTATTCAAAGAATATAAGTAGGAAATTAAAAATTAACTGGTACATACAATCAAAGTCTTGAGATCGAATAGAGATGGAGAATACACCTCTGCAGATTTTTTAGAATTCTGTAAAGACTTAGGTATTGCAAAGCAAAATACAATGCCAAGATGCCTCAACATAATATTGTAATAGAAAGATATAACAAGACTTTACTGAATATGACAAGATCTATGTTAATAGATGTTTCTCTTTAAAAGATATTTTGGAAAGAAGCGGTAAGTATAAGTATTTATATACTCAACAAGGTACCTTGTAAACTTATATTTTCTACACCATATGAGATGTGGTTTGGAAGAAAACCAAATCTATGCCATCTTAAAAGGTAAGATCTATTGCTCATGTGAAGATCCTTTATCAGTCTATAGATAAGATAAATAGTATTTCCTTATGAAGTATATTTATTGGATATCCTAAAGAATATGAGTTTTATCATAAGTAACATGGAGTAATAGAAAACAAGGTTACTGAATTCTTAAAGGACACTAAGAATGCCATCCTTGAGAATGATATGAATGTGTTAATGATCTAATATATCTAGATCCATCATCATTTGAACCTATAAATGATCTTCCTAATAAAACCAAAACTTTAAGTAGACATAAAAGACCTAGGATGACACCGCCCTACTTAAAGATTATCACACTTACCTTATAGAGAAAGTTTATAATTCAGTGAATTTAAATGAGCTAACTAATAACTTAACATATTAACAAACTATTGACTCATCTAAATTGTCAGACTATAAAAAGGATATGAATGAGGAAATTGAATCTATTAAGAAAAACCAAGTATAGGAATTGATTGATTTGCCAAAAGGAAAGAAAACTATAAGTTGTAAATGAGTTCTGAAAAAGAAATATAAATCGATGGATATATCAATAAGTTTAAGGTGAGGTTGATTACAAAAAGATTTTCACAAAAGGAGGGACAAATTATGTTGGGACATATTCTCCTCTTGTGAAATATGTATCTATAAGGTAATCATGACAATCTCAACATACTATGATTTGAATTTACATCAGTTAGATGTAAAGAATGACTTTTCAAATGGAGATTTAGATGAAATCATATATATGTAACAACCTTGGATACATAGTTGAAGGGTAAGAAGATAAAGTATATAGGTTAAAAAAATCTCTATATGGCCTTAAATAATCACCTCGTCAATGGTATTTGACTTTTCAAAGTGCTATTATAGAACTTGGGTTTGTGGCTAATGAACTTGACCATTGTGTATATGTCTGGAATAATTAAGCTACTTTGTCATCTTATCGTTATATGTAGATGACATATTATTGAACCCTTACACAAATATTCTTATTTGGAGGTGGAGTTGTTTTTTGGGCATGTAAGAAATAGGGTTGTATAGCGTTACATAAACAAGAGGCTGAGTATATGGCTTGTTATATGGCTGCAACAAGTGTCGTTTGTATAAGCCGCTTCATACATGATTTGAAGCTGGATATAACCAACGAGTTAATTATCATTTATTGTGACAACAATGAAATAATTACTTTGATTAAGAGTGAAATTGATAATTCTAAAAGCAAGAATATAATGGTTAAATACTACTATGTTTATGATATGGTTATGAAAAAAAGAATATCCATCTCATATATGCCAAACTGATGATATGTTAGCAAACCCCTTGACAAAAGGTATAACAAAGGATCTTTTCTCAAAGCATGTTTAGAACATGAATTTAGATTAAAAGTGATTGTTATGGAGGTAAGAAATCATACAATGGGTAATGATTGCAACAATAATCATGGATGACATGACTTGAAAAACTCTATAAAATCGAGTATCTCAGATTACTCGACTTAAATAGTTAAGTGAAAAATATAACCCAAATTGTAGCCCTTATGAACTGTACATGTGGAAACGTTACCTACACAAAACGTACCTGTTACATTAATAAATGAAAAATGGCTTGTAACGAAAAGCCGTACGTGGGAAGTTGTAAAATTCATTCTATCATCATTTTCCCTTTCTCCCATCTCACTTGCGTGACGTGAGAAACCTGTTTTTTAGCCCGTTATCATCCGACAACGAACCTCCGCGTAAATCTTCGTCCCAACAACCACCCCCGTAACCTTATGAAACAATTTGTCAGCAAGAGGGCTAAGAAGCCGAGTTTCTCTTGCCGGGAAGGTCCAAGACAGGTAGCCTATCGATCTTATTGCCGGAATGGGGTGCCTTTTTGGGCCAATTTGATGAGCTTGTCGACCACCGCCTTGGCAGCGGAGAAATTCGTCTTGAATGCGGCCCGTCGGAGGTCGGCATTCGTCTCGGCGGCAGCGGTAATCTCGCTGACAGCCATCAAGCAATTGTACTGCAAGTCGCCTTGCTCCTTCTCGATGATCTTGGCCAGACACATCAACCCACTGGTCTCCGTGATCCTTCGGCTGTTGGCAACACTTCCCTTTGCGAGCATCCATATTGCTCTCGACAAATTGACCAACAATTCCGGCCGCACCGCGGGATCCACCTGCTCCAAGTTCGCCGCCGCCGGTCGCCTTCCTGACGCCACCTTGCTTACCCTACTTCTCGACTTGACCAAAGGATGCATGTTGGTGGGCTTCGAGACGCTGACATCTTCCATATTCGCCGAGGAGAGAACAGACACCAGCGTCCGAATGGCGTTCTCCCCCTCAAAGTCCTCCCTCGTTAAGGGGTCGTGCAAGGCCATCTCCGCCACTAATGACGCTGCCACCTCCGGGGGCGAGCCGGAAAGGCACTGAACTATCGCCGGGACCGCACGTTCCTCGGAAATTTGCGCTACTCTCGACATCCGATGCCAAACTAGCGATAGCCCTCACCGCGGCGAGCTGGGAGTCGGGAAGACCGCTACCATCTCCCAACAATTTCAGAAGCGGAGCGACACCACCTTCCTCAACGATGATTTTCCCATTCCTGGCATTATCCTTAGCAAGCGAAGCGAGACCGTTGGCAGCGTCGACTCGGTCCTCCATTGCGCCGTTCTGAACTAGCGCAATGTGGCTCCAAACCCACGAAAGAATGGAATCAGTAGAGTCAATCGGAGGAAGGCCAAGAGCGCAACCGGAGGACGAATTGGAGACGTCAAGGAGCCACTTCATGTCACCGTTGGAGTTGTCGAGCAGCACGAAAGCTCGCCGGAAATCCAAGACGTTGGTAATGGTGATTAACCGCTTAAGGACGTTGCTCCGCCAGCACTTGCGCACGAGTAGGAGTGCTCGATCGAGGTTCTTGATCACCTCAGCAACATTGCGGCGCATGGGGCGCTCGCAGACGGGAGCCAGGCGGCCGAGCAGAGCGTCTGTGAGAGGGAATCAACGAGGCGCACCACCTCCAAGCATTCTTGCTTGAAGGAACCCGCCTCCTCGGCCGCCTTGCGAGTGTGCTCGGTGAGGAAGAGTGCAGCGTCCACCATGTCTTTTACAGTCTTCTTCTTCTTCTGCTGCTGGCCCTCCATCCCCATCAACTACAGCAACAACAGGAAAGCACTTCCTGGTGTTGGAGATTCTTGTAGTTGGCAAGAAACTGCGAATAATTTCGTGTCTCTCTCGTCTTGCTGAATTCTCTTCAGCCAAGTGGATGAGACGACTGTGTTCGATGTGGGTTTTGAAGAGAGAGAGAGAGAACTGGAGTTATTACATTGTCTTTTTTCTTTTGGTTTTAGTTACAAATGGAGGCCGAAGCCTAACGCGCACACACTTGCCCCTCGGGAGTCGAACAACCAACCTGCAGCAAGCCCTGCCAGTTGCGCTCCCATTTTCTCTTTCTAGATGGATGAGCTATTACGTTGTTTTGCATCAACTTGCTTGCTCAGAAACTTCGCGGGTCCTTCGGAAAAAATTTGGAATTCTTGGATCGACACACCATTTTAGGAAAGGCCCAATCTTTAGTTCCCTGATTTTGTAACAAGAAGTTGCAATTAAATGGTTTACAAGTTCAAAATAGTTTACAAATAACTATGGATGTCACTGCATTGAGTTCAAATCCGAATCATAATTGCATTCGTAGTATTTGATAACCAAAATAAATTCCCATAAGAGATAAAAGTCAAATTTGGGTATCGATTTTCACATCCGAAAGTAAATCTGATTCAAGATGTCCATGAATGATCAAACCTAGTTAACTTATTTACATGTAAAACACCTTTAATATCTCTTTTAGTTTTTCACTTAAAATCACAAAACTAAGATAAATAATAAGTTAAAGGACAAGACAAAGGATATTTATCTTAGAAAACTATATATATAAACTGAATCGTACCCACTTTTGACATGTTCACTCATGCCATTCTTTTTTTGTGGTATAAGCATAATTTTATAAGTATTAAAGATTTTAAAAAAAAAGAAAACACTGTTATTGCGAAAAAACAATGATCGAATACAAATGAATAGCATCAGTGACTTGACAAAATCCAATATATATATATATAAGGGACTGAACAAGTTTAGATTTGGGATGAGGGATCCTCTTTAATTATAAACATGGTTAGAATTCCAATTTTAGTACAAATACTACTATGATTTTGCAAGAATAGATAAGTTACATTTGGTAATGCTAGATCCAACATGATGCCAACTTAACAACTACCCATTAGCCAATCCTTTAAAAATGTGGATCTTTGAATAAAGTGACACCCCCTGTGGCGGACTTCGTCATGTTCGGGGTCAACGGCCGCCTCACCCCGGGAAATCCATAAGATCTATAATTAGGGATATTAAATGTTTAATAATTATTTATTAATTATAGAAGAGGGAGTTAATGATTTTATTACAATATAGAAGTACAAGAATCTTTTTTTCCTTTGTCACAAGAGAAGACCCAAGCCTAATACATATCTACACATGCATCTTCTCGGGGTCGAACTCCCCACCAACAATAACAGTACCTTGCCCTTGAGCTAACACACTTTATGTGCAAGTATAGGAATTGTTTTATTAAACTACAAAAGTGCAGTGTTCCATATATTCCTAGAAAAGTAATGCCTAATATACAAAGTGGATATTGCAAATATGCTTGCATGTGACTTTGTGCATTTGTCCCTTCTCTTCTTTATTCAATGTTTTTGTCTTTAGAAGTATGTGATATAACCCAATGTATTGTGGTGAGACATTAATTTGATTTTATTAAGAAGAGTTGTTCAATCAAAGACGATCCCAATCTAATAGGGATGGAATATTATTCCCAACCAATGGGATCCCAACAAAATCTGACTAGACCAACGCACGAAAACGCCTTTGACAGGGTATATGATAGGTATGAAATAAAAAGTATTCAACCCATACCCAACCCAAACTCTCTCTTCCTCTCTCTATATATACGACAACAACTAAGCCTTTTTCTATACTAGATGGGTCGGCTACACAAATTCTTTGTTTTCATAGGACCCTATCATGTGTCAAGCTAGCAGTTAACTCAAATATAAACTAGATCATTCTTTATTGTTTCTTTTCAAAACTTTTGTGGTCATCCTCTTTCTCTTTTTAACATTTTCACAATCTAGTTTTTCATATCTTCTTAAGGGAGTGTAGACACGAAAATTTTCACGCCAAGCCTATGTAGAGACTTGAAATGATAATTTCTTATCTACACGATGCGCGAGCGTGCCAGCTAGTTTGCAAAAATTAGCAAATTTTTAATAAAATCTAACTTTTTAGTGATTGTGGCTAAGCGGACTCTTTTCGCTGTAGGTATTCTTGAACCGATGCTCAAAGGTTAGCCTAAGCGCTTAGAAACTTCAATACTCTAGGTGAAAGACTTCAATTCTCGTGAAGATGTGGTGTTTTTCAAAGAAGAAACAAGTGCACTTTATTTAAAGCTTTGAAATAAACAAGTCCTGAAAAACAGAATGTTCTGTTTTCAGGTCTTGTTTCCCGAATTAGTTTCAGTGTATTACAAACCCCCTAAAATCATAATTTTTTTGTAGAATTTAGCCTGTAATGTGGAGGATCTGTAACACTTTACATATCATGATTTAGAGTTGTATTGAAGCAGAATTAAATGTTGGAAGTACCTCTGCTTAGGTACTTGGAATTATCCTGTCACAGAAATATATAGGCTCAAAGATTAGCCTGTATCTCGGTGATTTAAGTTCCAAATTTGGTTAATTTGATATTACTGAAAAGCTATGGATGTCATCTTTCTAATGAATCAAAATTCATCTGATTTGGATGCCTACAAACATAATTATGAGATGAAAGCCCAAGCTCTATTGTAGGAAAACAGAATGTTCAGAAAGTGGACAAGTATTAACCTGATTTTGCCCAATTTTAATTATGTAGCTGCACGGCCCTAAAATTTATGAAAATTTTACTAAGAGTGGGCTTGTGTGTGTAGAATGTGTGGAAAAATTTTTGGATTAATTCAAGTAGAGATTCGGGAATTAAAAATATAACAAGCAACGTATGCAGAGATGTGAAAGTTCAGTTTTAGGTTTTTAAGAACATACGTGATGTAAACTCACCCAAAATGAAATTGCAATAACACAACTCAAGAATTTAAATTGCTGAAAGTAAATGAAGGGAAATATTCATATAAGCTTAAGAATAGAGGGAGTAGAGAATATAGAGTATTTATAGAGTATATTGGGGTAGAGTCGCATAATCAAACACATAGAGTGTGTGTGTGAGTGAAAATTCACCAAGATAATGGAAATTCATCAAATCTAATCACTATTACAACGTTGTGGGAGACAATGCTCCACATTTCAATTGAATCAATGTAAAAAAAAAGGATTTAAAAATGAAGGATGAAATACTTATAGGTTTTGCATCCAATCAGCTGGAATTCCAAGAATGGAATCCAACCCTTCCCTTCTTCTTTTTGCTTCAAACTCTCTTGCACTCAAGCCTAACACTACCCCACTCTCTTTCCCTCTTTCCTAAGCCTCTTGCAACCCACGATTTTGATTGCACAACACCTCTTTTCTCAGCCAAAACCCAGCCCGTCTCTCCCCTAGGTAGCCCCCAATTGATGAAAGATAGAAAGTATTGCAAGATATGGAACCCGCCCCCCCTTGGCCCTATTTATAGGACAAGGGGCTGGTTCTAGTCTCTTCTTTGGGGCGGGTTGGATCAGCTTCATGTCTTGTTTGAAACCCATTTAAGTGGTCTCCTCCATGATGGAATGGACCAGCCCCATGTGAGTTGGTTCTACTTGGATCAGCCTTGGACTTGGTCCAATCGGGTGCCTCCTTTGGCTTGGCCGGCCCATGATGGTGTGAGCTTGGCTTGTCTTGGCTCGATCACATGATGACCTCTTGGTGATGCTTTGATTGCAAACCATGTCATTTGATAAAATATGATCTTTCTTGTCCATGTGTCTGATTTGAATTGCGTTCATCCATCATGATCTCGGCCCACTTTGGGTGCACTCCTCTTGACCGGCCAAGCATGACATGGGCTTGATATTTTGGCTTAATCATACGAACTGGTCGTGGCCTTACAAATTCAATTTCATAAACTAAATTTCCTCCATGATAATTGATCCAATCTTGTCCATGCATTTGAAATTGAATTGTCTCGATCCATCGGATGAAGTTTGATTTGATCCACATTTCTGGCCCAATCCACCTGTAGTCTTTATCTTTTTCTGATAGACTTCAATCTTCATATCTTACTTGATTTATTCAGATAGGATCTTGACTCGGTCCTTTCTTCACTTTTTGGAATTGGTCTTGATCCGGATTTAGATTGGGTCTCACCTGTTCGTCTGATTTGTTTTGGAATATATGGGTTTTTTAACTTGAATTTAAAATCTTTATTTTGGAACATTCCTAAAAAGACTTGAACTTTAAAAGTTGGGGTTTTTGAATTTAAACATTTATAAAGGCTTTAAACTGACTTTCGAAATTTAGGAGTTTTGAAAACATTTTAAATTTTGGGTGTTTACAAGGAGCATCCTTGGGTCATCTTTCTATATGTCCAAACCATCTTAAACTATTTTTCCTTATTTTATCTTCTATCGGTGCTACTTGCAATTTGTTTCTAATAACCTCATTATGTATACGGTCTTTCCTTGTATGACCGCTCATTTATCTCAACATCTTCATTTGTATTGTAAACATCTTTTATACATGTTGATGATTAACTCGCCAACACTTAGAACCATAAAACATAACAGGTCTAATTGTTGCTCTATAATATTTACCTTTCAACTTCAATGATATCTTATTATCATATAGAATACTTGATGCCCTTCTCCATTTTAACCAACTAACATTAATTCTATGCGTAACATCTCCATCAATTTTTACATTACTTTAAAAAATTGAAGTATTTAAAATTTCCTTATGAGGGATGAAAATTGTGTAAATCTTAATTCCTATGTCCTCTGAAGTACCTAAATGGTCAAACTTATATTCTATATATTTTGTCTTTCTTCTACTAAGTTGGAAGCCTTTACTTTCTAACATTTCTCTCCATAGTTCCAATTTTCTATTAACTTTTTTCTTACTCATCTACGAACACAGTGCCATTTGCAAATAACATAAACCAAGATACTTCATCTTGAATATATTTTGTTAACTCATCAATGACCAATATAAATAAATATAGACTTAAAGTTGATCCCTGATGTAACCTAATATTAACTTCAAAGGAGTTTGCCATTCTTTCATGAGTTCTCACACATGTTTTACACTATCATACATGTCTCTTATAAGATTTATGTACATAAATGAGATACCTTTCTTTTCAAAAGTTCTCCAAAGAACATCTCTTGGCACCCTATCGTAAAAGTTCAATAGGTAAATCACTTCAATAGTAGATCTTCTTGTCTTAATCTAAAATATTCCCTAAGACGTCTCAATAGGTAAATCACTTCAATAGTAGATCTGTCGGGCATGAATCTGAATTGGTTCTCTGTTGTACTCGATACTTGTCTTAATCTACGTTTGATAATTCTTTCTCAATACTACTATAGGAATATTGTCTCGTCCTATAGATTTACCAACTTTCATAACCTCTTTGACTTCATTCTTTTGAATACATCGATATAAATTGTAGTTTATATACTTTTTTAATTTGACTAACACTTCTAAGCTAATACTAACATCTGTATTTTCATTAAAAAGGTTATAAAAATAAATTTTTTCATCTACTTTTTATATTATCATTCACCTCTTCTTCTCGTCCTTATCTTTAATGCATCTAACAAAAGTAAGATCCTTAGTTTTTTTATCTCTAGCTTTAGGTACCCTAAAAATATTTCTTTTACTTTCTTTTGAGTTAAGCTATTTGTTTAAATCCTATCAAATTTTGCTTTTTGCTCTACTAATGGTCATTTTTGCATCTTTCTTTGCTTTTTAATAAGCCTCTTAAGTTTCACTAGTTTTCTTGGCATAATACAATTTACAATATGCCTTCTTTGTCTTGATTTTTTCTTGTACCACTACACTCGACCACCAAGCTTCTTTTTGCATCGGTGCACCTCCCTTAGATTCGCCTAACATATCTTTTGCTACTTCTCCAATATGTATAGTCATAATTATTCCACACATGAGAAGGTGTAGCTGCATAGTTCCAGGCATCTCCTTGAAGAACGTTTTGTTTAAATATATTCTCTTTCTCATATTTGTGGTTCCACCATCTAGTCTGAATAGCTCTATACACTTTATTCTTCTTTGTCAACTTTTTTACCTACAAATCCATTACTAAAAGTCGATGTTGAGTAGTTAAACTTTCTCCTAAAATTACCTTACAATTTTTACAACACGATCTATATTTTTTCCTATAAACAATATTAACTTCAAAGGAGTTTGCCATTCTTTCATGAGTTCTCACACATGTTTTACACTATCATACATGTCTCTTATAAGATTTATGTACATAAATGAGATACCTTTCTTTTCAAAAGTTCTCCAAAGAACATCTCTTGGCACCCTATCGTAAAAGTTCAATAGGTAAATCACTTCAATAGTAGATCTTCTTGTCTTAATCTAAAATATTCCCTAAGACGTCTCAATAGGTAAATCACTTCAATAGTAGATCTGTCAGGCATGAATCTGAATTGGTTCTCTGTTGTACTCGATACTTGTCTTAATCTACGTTTGATAATTCTTTCTCAATACTACTATAGGAATATTGTCTCGTCCTATAGATTTACCAACTTTCATAACCTCTTTGACTTCATTCTTTTGAATACATCGATATAAATTGTAGTTTATATACTTTTTTAATTTGACTAACACTTCTAAGCTAATACTAACATCTGTATTTTCATTAAAAAGGTTATAAAAATAAATTTTTTCATCTACTTTTTATATTATCATTCACCTCTTCTTCTCGTCCTTATCTTTAATGCATCTAACAAAAGTAAGATCCTTAGTTTTTTTATCTCTAGCTTTAGGTACCCTAAAAATATTTCTTTTACTTTCTTTTGAGTTAAGCTATTTGTTTAAATCCTATCAAATTTTGCTTTTTGCTCTACTAATGGTCATTTTTGCATCTTTCTTTGCTTTTTAATAAGCCTCTTAAGTTTCACTAGTTTTCTTGGCATAATACAATTTACAATATGCCTTCTTTGTCTTGATTTTTTCTTGTACCACTACACTCGACCACCAAGCTTCTTTTTGCATCGGTGCACCTCCCTTAGATTCGCCTAACATATCTTTTGCTACTTCTCCAATATGTATAGTCATAATTATTCCACACATGAGAAGGTGTAGCTGCATAGTTCCAGGCATCTCCTTGAAGAACGTTTTGTTTAAATATATTCTCTTTCTCATATTTGTGGTTCCACCATCTAGTCTGAATAGCTCTATACACTTTATTCTTCTTTGTCAACTTTTTTACCTACAAATCCATTACTAAAAGTCGATGTTGAGTAGTTAAACTTTCTCCTAAAATTACCTTACAATTTTTACAACACGATCTATATTTTTTCCTATAAACAAAATAATCAATATATGTTTGTGACAATCTACTCTTACAAATAATTAAATGTTCATCTCATTTTTTGAAAATTATATTGGCTATAAAGAGATTAAAAGTCATATTAAATTTTAAAATCTCTCTATCCTCTTCATTTATATCTCCAAAACTATATTTTTTATGAATATCTTAATATCCTAATACATCTTTACCAACATTTTTATTTAAGTCTCCTCGCAAACAAATCATCTTCCTTTGTAGAATTATTTGAATTACCTTATTTGACTCCTCCCAAAAAGCCTTCTTTATACTATCTATTAATCTTACTTAGGGTGTATAAGTACAAATTATATTCAAAGCCTCTAATGATAACACTAATTTTACTATTATAATTTGGTCATCGTATCCTTGTATATCTACTATCCTTTAAATCTTTATTTATAATAATACCAACTCCATTTCGAGTTTTTTTTTTCTTAGTACCATAATTTAAAACATGTATTCTCAATCTCCTTTGCTTTTTCTCTAACACACTTTGTCTTTTTAAACTTATAATGTGAACTTTTCTCTGAATCATAATATTTACTACCTTCATTAACTTGCAGATCAATGTTCTGATATTTCAAGTATCAATACGAATCTTATTATCTAGGACTAACTTCCTTACCCGCATTTATCCATGCTTAAAATTGAGAGACCCTTGATGTAACTTCTTCAGTACATTCAGATGAGAATGTAGTAGGACTAATTTCTTTAACCACACCCGTCCACGATGTGGGAACGCTCTCTGTAATTGATTCACTACATTCGAGAGATGTAGAGGTTCTTGATTACTTTTCATTGCATTTAGGCTTTGTAGTACGTCACTAAGAGGGAACACTCCAACACAATGCTCATAATTTGTAAAATTATGATAGATAAGTTTGAAAAAGTTTTTCGCTCTGGGCTAGCCATACTGGGTAGATAAACCTTCTGGGCTTGGTTGTGGCTGGTTTGGCCCGGCTGACCCATACCTTGTTTATGCACAATGTTTTCAATAAATATACACAATTTACTGTACTCTAGAAGAGATTTGGTGCTTAGGCATTCATGCTTTTTCATTTTGTATTAATGGCAAAAATAGGTCAACCCGAAGAAGACCCTTTTCTTTCTTTGTGTCACTTGGTGGATATGAAGACACTTTTCTGGTTATGCTTGTGCCTGGTTCTTGTGTCAGGTCTGAGATTACCAAGAAGTTAGTGTTATATACACGTTGTATCATTTTGCGTTCAAGACAAAACAGGTCAACCCGAATCACACCCGATGGTTTTCGTGTCACTTTGAATGGAGTTGAAGCACTTTTTTTCTTAGTCCTCCTTGTGTCCGGATTTCATATACGGTGTCCAAAATCAGCATCCCTCATATAGTCAATGTAGACTATTCATCCCTATTAAACATGGCCCATTCAGAATCGACCAGACGGTTCACTCGGAATCAGGCCCGGAATCGTAACCGGATCGGGAGACTCCTCGATTCAGTTACGGTTCCTAATTTTGAGGAACCGACCCGAAACTGAAATCAACGATATTAAAGGTACGGATATTGAAACTCACCTAAGAGGTAAATGAGCGCAGGAAGAGAAGGGTGGAACCTTCTTTTTTCCAATTTATGAGAAAATTCAAGACAGACCTTTTGGTACTTCAAGTTCTTCGTTTGCATCAGTCATGCAACTGGTACTTGAAGTAACGATTCCGCATGAAAAGTTCCACCACGCAAAACGGGGCAGCACACCATAGTTCATGCTTGATTCGGACCTGCTTTGGGCCAATGTGGTATCGATCATTGGGTTTAGGTATTTGATTACGATGCCTAGCTTGCAAAACCGTCACCATAGACCCAGTTCCAATGGCTTAGTCCAAGGGTGGGTCTCGCAAACAAGTATGCATGCTGAGGCCTGTATTAATTATAAGGTTTAGGCTTACGAGATTCAGTTTTTTAGACTCAAACCTCGTAATCAAACACCCCCTTAAGTAATGAATCTACATTGAAGAGAGGTAGACATCGTTGAGTCTCAAGGCTACGATAAATAAGCTACCCTAAGCGTGGCCCTTGATCCGGGGCCCAAGGCATAAGATGGGCTGTTTGCCCACGCTTAAAAGAACTAATTAGGCGTTCAAAACTTTAGAACATAGTATGGCCGTAGGATATTATCGAGGACACATGATATATAGTCATAGGGTAGGCATGTCCGGTTCTGGGTAAACCGGAACGGTCAATTCTGGGTTGGATCCGAAACTGTCAGGACCTGGTAATTTTATAAAAAAAAAAATTTTAATTTAGAAAATACCGAAACTGGATGTTCTAGTTGTGGAAAAGGTGAAATCACAATCGGACCAGGTGAGTTCCAGTTCCAAACCCATTCACCGGTTCTGAATCTAGCCGGTTCCTAGTCTAGTCCGGTTTTGGTTGGAACCGATGGGCCAGTTAAGAACTGGCCATGTCTATTGTAGGCTATAATACAAAGGTAAAACATAACGTACACAATCCAACCAACATTAATTTGGGTGGAACCGCCGGGCCAGTTTGGAATTGGCCATGCCCATCGTAGGCTATAATGCAAAGGCAAAACATAACACACAATTCGGCCGATATTAATTTGGTTGGAGCCGCCGGGCCGGTTAGGAACTGGCCATGTCTATCGTTGTATATAATACAAAGGCAAAACATAACATACACAAGTTGGCCAACATTAAATGTTTTTTTATAATTTCTGCTGCTTATCCTGAAATCCACCTGCATCGTGAATATTTTTAATCGTCTGCACAATGGCGAGTCTAACCCAAAGGTTAAGAAGAATATTAAAGTAAAGCAAGATCATTAAGCTAAAAAAAGATGAAATTGTTTGCTTTATGAGAAGGCCAAACCGAGAAGAAGACCATGCACCAACCCACTGATGAGATGCCCTCATTATGGAATTTCTCTATTTTTGGGAAGGCATGGAAATGGGGGTGGGTTTGCAGCGGCGCACCTGCACCTACCTTGCAATAGATATCTTATGACCCAAACCCGGATTCAAACCCTTCACCCGCACTGTATCAAACCTTTTAAAACCCGACCCCGCCCAGCCCCGCTACCGAACAGAACAGATCCTCCGCCGCCAGTGGGGCAATGGGAGATTACCAACCTTAATTACTTGGGTGAGAAAGTACAGCCTTCCTTGTAGTTGGGAAAGAGGAAGAGCTGATACAGCTAACAGTCGGACCTTTCCCAGCTTTGGACGGTTAAGAACAAGTGAAGACAGCGTAATTCACAACGGCAGGACAAGTAAGAAAGGTCCAAATGTTCTGTGTTCTGTATGTGTGAATTTGTGTGTGTGTGTGTGTGTGAGAGAGAGAGAGAGAGAGAGAGCGGTCAGCTACTGGTTAGGCTTGGTTAAGATGGTCTGAGATCCTGTGGGCGGGGACAGGTATATATAATACACAGCCCTCGGCAACTTCATTATGGTGATCCATAACTGACGGGTGGGTACAGGTTTGGATCTTTCTTTTCTCCAAAAGGTTTTTAAATTCAGAACGTTTTAATTAAAATCTCAAATCATAAACCTAACTTCTGTAATTAAACAATCAAAATTTCAATATCTTTTATACATGTATATATATATAGATAGGAAAACCGGATCCTACCCACTTTCATGTTTTAATAATATAAATATAATTTAAAAGAATATAAATATAATTTAAAAGAATTTAAAGTTTTTTTAAAAAATTTACTACACTGATGTTCTCGAAAAATAATGATCGAGCGGACACCGTCAATGATGGACATGATCTAATTACTCAAATAAAAAAACCAGATCATATCCACTATATATACTTGTTATTTATTATTAATATTTATATAACAATCGGCTTCACCCACCAAAACTTTCTCCTCATAACTTTCTATGGGTGTTGTCAAGCTCGGCTAAAAGCAACCTCCAGTCGACTCAACTTACTAACAAAATACTTGGATCGAGCTAATACATGCTTCAACCTTCAAGCTCGACCTCAAGCTGGAGTTGTGTTCAAACAGCTCGAGCTAGGCAAAACCAAAAGTGATTCGATCAAGCTCGACTGAGCTCTTGAATTGGCTCGAACTTGGGAAGTTCTAACCTCTAAGTTTAATATGTACCAAACTAAAATACATAAAGCTTTTAAAGTAGCTGGAGTGCATGGTTTCTGTAAGTGTACGAGCAAGCTGGAGCTTGAAAAGATCAAGCCAAGTTCTATTTTTCCCACGACTCTTGAGAAGTTCTCTCTTTCTCCTTGAACTTTCTCGCCTAGAAAACTGTGGAGGTGTGACACTTAGAGAAACCATGTACTCTCCGTGAGAGAGAGAGAGAGATCTGTGTAATATATTTTGCAAAATACAATGGTGTTGTATACAGAGTAACATCTAGATTCCAGAAGCTTGTGTTAAGAGATCTAACTTTTACCAATATGAGCAGCTCGTCTTCTAACTCATTGAGCTCAGTATTTATATGTCAGATTATTCTGAATCCTGAAATGTGTCTTCTACATCGACAAATCAAAACACACACATATATATATAGGTTTAGAGTAAGGTCTATATATATATAAACGGAGGTAGGTAGATGTAGATAAGGATACGTAGAGAGAAAGAGTTTAAGACAGAGATGTCTCTCTATATATGTGGGTTTTGACTCAACACCCAACAGGGCGCAGACACAGACTTTTTTTCGAGAGGAAGACGATTTCTGGACTCTACCATTTAAGAGAGAGAGAGAGAGAGAGAGAGAGAGAGAGAGAGAGAGAGAGAGAGAGAAATGGACGAAGTTCTATGCGACGAGCTCCTGGAGGAAATCCTCCGTTGGGTGCCGTCCGCCGCTGATGGAAACTCCGTCTCTCTTGTCTCAAAACGGTGGCTTTCTGCATACCGTTTGTCTAGGACGGCTCTCTCTCTCCGTCTCCCTCCGGCCGCCTGCAGCCTTTCTTTCTCCTCCCTCGTCACTCACTACCCCAACCTCACCTCCCTCACCCTCACTTCCGACTCGCCGGGCTCCGGCCACCTTCTCCCGGACCGGACGCTCATCTCCCTCGCCTCTCTCTGCACAAACCTCACCCAATTACGCTTTCTCGTCGGCCCCGTCACTTCTTCCTCTCTCATCCACCTGGCCTCCTCCTGCAAATCTCTCAATTCCCTCAAGATCAACGCTTTCCGCTTGCTTGATTTCCGGTGGTTGGCCGGTTGCCGATCTCTGAGGACCCTTTCCGTGAACTTTCTCGACTGTTCGGAATATGGGTTGTCCTCGATTCCTGAGTTTGATTTCTCTAGCAATACTGAGCTTCGATTGGAGAACATTTTCTTCACCGGAATCCGGAACGGAGATGTGGGTGTCGATTGGTTGTGGAGGAACTGCAGCACGATCAGGAAACTGCAACTCTGCAGCTGTGAAGGGATCGGTAGCTCCGTTTCCAATCCTTCCTTACTCCGCGTGCTGTCCGGAATCCGCGAACTCGAATTGATAGCTTGCCGGAGCATCACCGGAAACCTCCTTCTCCGAGTCGCAGAACATTGCAGGTCTCTGGTTTCGCTGGTTTTGTATGATGGTGGCAATAGAGAGGGTCTGATTCAGGTCATTAGGAATTGTGGGTCATTGAGAAAAATCGATTTGAGACTCCCCCTTGACCTCGACAATGAAGGTCTAATGGCGATCGCCGACAATTGCCACGATTTGCGAAGCCTCTGCCTCCAGAGTTGCGTTATGATCACCGGAGCGAGCCTCAGAAGATTGGGACAGGTCCTGGGTTCGAATCTGGAGGAGTTGGTTTTGGTGAACTGTGATGTTGTGGAGAGGGAACCTGGTTTGCTGACATCTTTAGGACAGAGTTTGAGGAGATTGAGAAGATTGGATCTTTCATACAACGAATTCTTGTTTGATAAGGAGATGGGCTCGATGCTTGCTTCTTGCGGAAATCTTGTTGAATTAAGACTCAGGGGTTGCAAGGGTTTGACGGACTTGACAATTTGTTCCATAATGAAGAACTGCAGACTTCTGGAGATTGTTGATATCAATCAGTGTCATAGAATCACCAGTGAAGGTGTTAGAATGCTGCTCCAAATCCCACAATCGAGCCAAATCTTGGTCGAGGAGAGCAAGATCCCACAGTAAATGTAAGTTGGTGTTTGTATTACTTACTGTTTTTGGGTCGAGAAAACGTTTAATTTCATCTGCATCTTCTTTTCCAGTGTATATAAGGTATCATTATTCATGTTGAAGGATTCTAATGACGAATGTATGACGCATATATTGGTTTGAGAGACGGAGTTTTTTGTTCCCCACAAGCTCTTATCCTGCTCGATTTCTCAGGAAAAAGTTAATTTCTTATGATATGATGGGGTTATCTCTGAACGAGCAATCGACCGAGCAACTCCGCATGGTTTTGATCAATCTGTTTGTATCTGCTACTATTTCTGTTCTTAGTTATCAGCACAATTGATTAATCAACGTATTGCTACAAGCAGATTGAGAGCTTGAACTATGTAACTGGTTGCTTGGTAAGATCTATTTCTAAAGATAGCATGCAGCCACGATTGCAATCTCCCATCTTTAAATTAGAGGGATATTGTTAGGAAGAAGTGCGAAAGTTTAAAGGAAACGTTCATGGAAGCATTGGCTTCTTTACACAAAATTTAATCATATCCAAGACTGAACATCTTCCTGCGCATCCTCATCTTCTTGGCAACACACACAAAAACTATAAATAAATAAATTTGTAGAAACAAAGAATCCATGTAGGCTAAATATATATTTGTTGTTGTAGGCTAAATTTCAGGCTATATTTGTGGAAACAAAACTATATTTGTGAAAACATAGAATCCTTATATTGTTCCATGTAGGCTAAATTTCTTGTTGCATCCTCATCCAAGACTAAATATATATTTGTAGAAACAAGGAATCTATGTAGTTAATCCCATCTAATACGGGAATAGGCTTAGTATCCCATCTAATACGAGAATAAGCTTAGTTGTTGTAGTATATATATTTGTGTGTGCTGAAGTGTGCTACGGCTATCACCAACTTGTAAAAAAAAAAAGTTTATGGATACATGGGAATGTCAAAACCTTGGAACCGACTACTTATGTATGTTTTTCTTTTCCTATACCGGATTTTATTAGAAAAAAGTACTAACTTTTAAATGGCACACACTCAAAATTCTGTATAAATTGTTCATAATGCTTTCAGCATAAAGATCACATCTGTGTGACAGGTTTTAATTTTATGAGAAACACCTGTGGTTCTCAGCGTGTTGAACACGGGTGCATATCATATTCCCCTCTCTCTCTCTCTCTCTCTCTCTCTCTCTCTCTATATATATATATATATATATATATATATATATATATATATGTGTGTGTGTGTGTGTATGTGTGTGTGTGTGTGAGAGAGAGAGAGCGAGAGAGAGAGAGAGAGAAGATCTCCATAATGTCAAGAGTGAGCGGGGGTATGTATGATTTACTTAGGATCTTTGCCTTGTATTCTAGTTCGTTCGGTGAAGTGTCGCTTATCAGTTAAAGCTGGCATTTGACTTATGAGAAATTATTTAGTTACATAGACTTGAAACTCAACATCTTCTCATATTAAAATGACTTATGAACTCTGGCATAAACAAACCAAACTAGGGCATATACAACTTCTTTCTCTATGCATCGTTAAGGACAGTGGCGGATACACATAGAGGTGAGGTGTGCAGCCAACCCACCTGAAATTTGAAGCGTCAATTGGAAAAACTATAGCTAGCAGTTAAATTCATGCCTATAACACATAGTGCCCCACCTTAAACAGTTTCATGGGCTGATTCGCCCCATCGGACACCAATTTCTAGATCCGCATTGGTTAAGGATGAAACCATCGGACTCCCGGCCTGTTATGGTTCCAATTCGGGGTCAAGGACAACCGAACCGAAGGAGCCTTTATCATGTTGAAATTCCACCATGGGGTACATCAAATGACGGTCCTTTTACGATCATTCATTTCAACGTCCAAAGGCGAAAGGCCGTCAGTTGTCAAAAATTGGATGGTTCAGATTCATAAGCACATCAAATTCATTCATCGGTGGCTCAATTAGTACATTTAATCTCAAGGCATGAAGGTCTGTTGAAGGATTAGCCCAGATCTTCTGTTTCATTTGAAAATTTCATGAAACATTGCAGTCGGTTTCAAATAGTCGGTTCTGATTTCAGTTTTGGTTCAGTTCCTGAATAGGTGAAATTGGAACCAAGCCACGGGGTCTCTCAATCCAGTTTGTTTCTGGTTTCGGTTTCACAAGTTCCAGTTCCTGCTTGTTCTGTGGGCAGTTCAAGTCCCAGTATATCCACGGGGCCAGGGTCCAAACCAGCCATCTCTACCCGCTGCTTTTGACCTCTCTGTTGAGCAAGCCCACGTTGCTCACTTCATTCTTCCTTTACTTTGGATTAAAAGGTCAGCAAGACTACCCATTCATATTGATTATTCTATCATTTCGTAACAACAATCTCTTCTTCCTATTCCATTTGATGAGTCCCCAGATGGCTCTTTCTTGATCTTGAAACGGTCACCTGCAAGTAAGTTTTTAACTATTTATTCTCGATTTGAGTAATCTGATATACCAGTATGAGCTCCAAATTTAGGGAAAATCAGGTCGTTTCATTGATTATTTATATAGAGAGAGAAAGAGAGAAAGGGGCTTGTCTTATATGCATAATGATGGATGGTATATAATTTCTCAATTTACGTTCACGTGATTTGATTGCTTTAATCATTAATCCATTTTTTAAAACTACCTTTCACCGTTCAAAACTATTACAGTACATATTGTAGAGGTGGTTGTACACTTTTTTTTAAGTGGTCTGGGTGGTGGTGACTATAAATTTGACTGGTGAAAGATGGTTCTAAAAGGGAGAGAAGTAGTTGAAAGAGGTGGAAGACAGTGATCAATGATTGAAGCAATGAAATCATATAAATTGAATGATTATGCATTGCATTATTATGCATGAAAGACTACCTCAATATAGATATAAATATAAATAGATAAATAGATTATTGTTTCCCATTTCTTAAGCTTCGGAGATGTGCCATTCCGTATCACGTCTCCATGCAACATATTTTATACATGAAGTAAATTGCATATTCAGTAGAGCATTGAATGTACCTAATGGAGCAATATTAAAAGGTTAAAAACTTAGCTATTAATTGCCAAAATATTGGTTATGGTGCTTGTTAGAAAATATATGATGCCTTGAGACTGAAAAAACATGTGCTTGGTACATCTCGTTTAAAGTTCATTTTGGGTCAATTTTAGGCTGCTGCCAAAGTGCAGCAGGTAAATAAACCAAGCTATTCGTAGTTCAGATCGTCATTGGCGCGTTTGTGTTTGGTTCATTCACCGTATGAGCTTGGTTTGGCTCGCGAAAGTTCATTAAAAGCCATTCTTGAACTTTTAGGTACACCATTCCCCTAAGGTTTATTATCTATAGGTGTCTAAGGTAGACGAAGAACAATGAGGAGCCCTTTTATTCCATGAAGAAAGATCTTACAGGCCATTTTGTGTGGTTATTGAGAAAAACCTCTCTCAAGTCTGTTAGCTTAGCTCATAAAAGATAGTGAATAGTTCCCGGTAACTGGGGGTGGCAAATTCGGTCGACAGGTCGGGTTGGGTCACATGATTTTCGGTTCATGCCAAAAGAATAGGCTGACCCAGTTCAACCCGAGTGCTTTGAAGAACCAAACACGACCCAGCATCAAAACCAGATCGACCAGGGTACAACCCTATATACGAAATTTTGTTTATTGTAGAATATGTACGTAATACATATACATTAAGTATAACTAAGTATAGATAAAAAAAGGACTATGTAGCAGGTCCATTTTTATATATATGGCCCAAATTTCACCATTACTATTCTCTAAGAAAGGAATTTTGAATTGCAAAAATTAGCAGAGGAGATCAGACGGCTTGACAGGCATGTGCCTCATGCCAAGCTCAACTGGATTTCGGTAGGGGGAGCACTTTTAGGCCCAAGACGCCAACCCGACCTATACCCAACACGGGAAATCAATGTTTGGGTCAAGATTTTGGTTCATCAGGTGGGGTTCAGGTCTGACAAAACTGACGTGAGCAAAAGTCAGGTGACATTTGGGTTGACCCCGACGCAACTCGAATCTGACCCAAAATGTACCTGTTAGCTATGTTTTACAATATTAATACCTATAAATGTGTGTTCTATATATATATATATATATATATATATATATATATATATATATATATATAGCTTGATCTTTGCTCTTTAAAAATTTAGATGTGGTATTCCAAAGAGGCCCATATTTAGGATGACCGGGGCACGCTGCAAAACGGACATCATTTTTCAATATTGAATGGTACCACAATATAAAAGTGGGTCTCACTACACTAAATTCAACTGATATCATCATTCTTAAATGATGATATATATATATATATATATATATATATATAGAGAGAGAGAGAGAGAGAGAGAGAATAGTCAATGTGTACACTCATTCATGTTTAAATCTACTTAAAGATTTCAGAAAAATGACTTATTAAGATCAACAATAGAAATCTTTAAAGCAAAAATCAAAATAATACCAAATATCTTTATATAGGAATCGGTGGCAACAATCACACGAAGCTATGAAGAAGAAGAAAAAGAAGAAGGTCGGATTGATAAGATAAATGGTTCCCATCTAGAAGGTTGAGGGAAGTAAAATATAATATTTTTGTTCTCTGTGTATTTTTTATATATGAGATGATTGATATATAATCATCCGTTACCATTTCTTTCTTTGTAACTTACCATTTTAGGTTTTTCGTTTTTGTTTATGAGAGAAAAACAATTCAGATCCTTTTTCTATTATTTTTGTAAATCAAAACTTTTACTGTAAATATGTTTGTTTTATAGTACGAAACCACACCCGTGGAATCCTTAAGGAGGACTCTCTTCTTGCAGATTTTGGATGTGTATTGGAAGCTGAATGTGGTAATTTTCATTTTACATCTCTCATTTGACCACATGAGCTGAATAATTAAACATTAGTTTTTCTCCTACTATTTTGTGGATTACCAAGTTGTATCATTTTTAGTTGCTCAAGTATAATAATTTACATTTGGTTATACCTATTATATGATTTTTCATAATCAATATATTTTTCTTAATACTAAGACTTTACGCATATCTCAAACCCATGTGTGTAACATGCTTTGTAAAGAGATCTTCAAAAATGTCTTTACCATGTGTGTAACATGCTTTGTAAAGAGATCTTCAAAAATGCCTTTAGTCAAGGGATCAACTAACATGTCTTTAGTTGACATATAAGATATAAATATTTCATTCCTTTTAAGCATATCATGATTAAAGTAGTATTTAACTATTATATACTTGCTTCTAGAGTTATCAACTTCACTTTTGATCAAAGTAATTGTAACACTATTGTTATAATAACTCGTTGGCTATACCCAACTTCAAATCACATATGATCTCGCATATGCAATGTTACACAACCTTATTTCTTACAAACCCAAAAATAAATAGAAAATTTTCATCTAAGGTTGACTTATTGTCATCTTTTCTTCAACTTTAATCTTTTGTTTCTTTTAGATATTTCAAAATCCTTTTATGATAACATAATGCTGTCAACTAGGATTACTTTGATATCTCCTCACAAGACCAATAATAAAGTTGATATCAGGTATTGTGTATAACATAATATACATAAAGTTGCCCACAACTTATGCATCAAAAACATTATGTTTATTTTGTCCCTCATCAAGACAATTGGTCTTACCTAGTTTGACCATTTTAGCAATGGGTATATTTGCATGTTTGCAATCACACATTTTAAACTTCTTAAGGATATAATAAATATATCTCTTTTGATTCAAATACAAAAGTTTAAATTCTCTATCATGAGAAATCTTAATACCCAGGATATAGGATGTCTCTCCCATATCCTTCACCTCAAACTTGGAGTTCAACAATATGTTATCTATATATAAGGATAACATATACACAATGGTCAAGTTTATTAGCCACAAACCTAAGTTTTAATATAATAGTTTGATAGGTATTACCACTAATAAGGTGATTGTTTAAGGCCATATAGAGATTTCTTTAACCTATATGTATTATTTTTCAAGCATTCAACAATATATCATTATGGTTGTTATATATAAATAATTTCATTTAAATTATCATTTAAAACTACAATGTAGAGATAGTCAGAATAATCCTTATGTGATGTGGACATGAAGTTCTAGGATCCTCCAACCACACGACAGATCACTAGGTCCATGACGAAACAGTTGTCAACACTGGTAGGATTGGTCCAAGCTAGCTTGAGGACCCACCATTTGGAAGCATCCAGGACATCTAGAAACTTCAATTGGCACCTCCTAGCTCCAACTGCTTTAATTAACACCTACCATTTTGTCAATTGTGAGTCTAATTAAGCATTAATCTTCTCAACAATCATCCTTCAAAGGTGCCTAACCTCATTACTCAGTGTTGGGTGATGCCCAATCTGCTATTTTGTTTCCTAATATTATTTATTTTGCATTTAAGTTTGTTTTGTGTAGTAACCTAGCTCAAGGAGTTGTCTTAAGTATAAATAAGGATCCATTGAAAGAAATATGCAGCTGGATTTTGCTCTCATTTTCTCTCATCCGAATTGGATAAGATTCTATAGCTCTTATCACCCAAGGTTTTCTTGAGTGTGATGAGTGCACTCTTATCATTTCAACCACTTACTAGAGTGTGACGAGTTACTATTTCTGATCATCTTACAATTTTCATCTATAGTGTCTTGGACGGTACCTAGTGATTTACATTATTTGGTGCTTTCATTGAGATTTTTGGGTGTTCAGAGCAGTGTTGGTGTAAAAGTTTTCCTTATCGCAAAGGTTGTTCTACGATAAACAAGTTCTCATAAGTTAGTCTGACACTTATCATCTTTGTCTCCATCATCCCACATACCTTTCTTCTCATACATCTTTTTGTACATCTTCCATTTCCTCCCTAATTCACCCAAAAACCCACCATCTCCATACATCAAGAACATGTTCAACTTAGGACATGACACTCTAGACCACAAAGATCCAGCTTGGGCACCCAAGGCCTGTTTGTCAACCAAGTCATGATCCTTGGTCACCAATGACAATAGGAAAATATCCAATGGGAGCAGGAAACCATAGTCGCCCAACCTACAGAGATATCGCGTACCCTTGAAAGGATGAATAAAAATCCTTCACTTGAGGAAGAACCCGATCTTAGCCACCAATAGGATCCTCAACCTGCATGGGTTCCTAATCGTCCCCAATCAATGATCAATCAACCCATCAAAATCAAAATTCTACCCTTTTTAGGCTCTAGTTCACCAAATGACTACTTAGATTGGATACAAAAGGTGGACACTATATTTGAGTTTTGACACTATTTTGAGAACAAAAAATGACAACTTACAACCTTCTAATTTACAGGGTATGCCTCACTTTAGTGGAAAAACCTGAGAGAGGAGTGGTGTTGAGACGGGGAACAAGAAATCAATAGTTGGGGATTAATAAAGTGACTTATGCAACGGCGATTCATGCCTAATTATTACTGTCAAGAGTTATACATTCGGTTGTAGAACCTCCAATAAGACAATCTTAGTGTAGAAGACTACACTAAAAAATTTAAAACACTAATGATAAGATGCACAATACAAGAATTGTGTGAGCAAACTATCACACGCTACATAGGGGGATTGCACACTACAATCACAAATATGGTAGAATTTCAACCCTTCAATGAGTTGGAGGATGTGATTAACCTAGCCACGACAATCCAGCGCCAAAGAAAACATACTAACAAGTATGCACCCCTAAAGAACCCAAGTTTGAAGCCCAACCCGAGTAACTCCTATAGACCAGTACATAACAAGTCTAAGACACCTTCAACATTCAGACCTCCCAAACCAATGGAGGCAGACCCTTCCTCTTCTAGGAGTCGAGACATAAGTGGTAAAAGTGTTTAGGATGAGGACATATCGCTTGGATGACATGCTAGATGAACTGAACGATGTTATTATTTTCTCCAAAGTTGATTTGAAAAGTGGATATCACCAAATCCGGATGCATGAAGGAGATGAGTGGAAAACTGCATTCAAAACTCAATATGGGTTGTATGAGTGGTTGATCATGCCATTTGGCATCACCAATGTGGCCAACATATTCATGAGACTCATGAACCACATTCTACGGGACTTCATCGACAAGTTTGTGGTTGTGTACTTTGATGACATCCTAGTCTACAACCGAAATATTATTGAGCACCTATCCCACCTTTAGGCCATCTTTCAAATACTTTGACTGCAACAACTGTTTGGGAACCTAAAGAAATATCAATTTTTCCAGCCCCGAGTCATCTTTTTAGGGTATATTGTATTCACACAAGAAATAGAGGTTGAACCCGAAAAGATCAAGGTCATTCAAGAATGGTCCATTCCAAAAAAGATTGGTGATATCCGCAGCTTTCACAGACTCACCTCATTTGACCATAGGTTCATTAAGAACTTCACTAACGATGTCACACCACTCACGGATCTACTAAAAAGGGATTAAGAGTTTTGCTTGACCTTTGTCGCCCACCACAACTTTGAGGAGATCAAAAGACTCATGTGCTCATCCCCAATACTTGCCTTTTCAACTTTGGCCAAACTTTCGAACAAGAATGTGATGAGAACAAGGATTTGTGTTGTCCTCCTTCAAGAAGGTCATCCTATAACATACTTCAATGAGAAACTCAAAGGAGTAACCCTAAATTACTCTACCTATGACAAGAAGTTCTACGCATTAATTTGAACCCTAGAGACATGGTAGCACTACCTCCTCCCTAAGTTGTTTGTTATCGACAATGACCATGAATCTTTAAGATTTTTGCAGGGGCAGGTCAAGCTCAACAAGCATCATGCCAAGTGGGTGTAGTATCTAGAGATTTTCCCTTATGCCATTAGATATAAGAAGGGCAAGTCCGATGTGATGGTTGATGCTCTATCCTGTCGACATACTCTCCTTACCAAACTGGGAACTCAATATTTCACTTTTGAGCATCTCAAGCAATTATATCCAACTGACTTCGAGTTTGCTCCTCATGTATTAAACAACATGAACTCTACCTTGGGCTATCACATTGAGGATGGTTTCTTGTTTCGATATGGAAAACTATGTATTCCTAAAAGCTCCATATAGGAACTACTAGTAAGAGAGGCTCATGCTGGAGGAATAACAACTCACCATGGAAAACAGAAGACCTTAGATGCCCTAAAAGAACACTTTTACTAGTCGGGCATGCGTAAGATTGTATATGGAGTGGTCAGTCGATGCTCCAACTGTAAGCAAGCTAAGACCCACGAAGCAGTATAATAAGGCTCATACCTCCCCCTTTCAATTCTCAACGGTCCATGGGAGGATATCAGTATGGATTTTGTTCTTGGCTGGTCACGAACTATCCGAGGTAAAGAATCCATTTTCGTAGTTTTTTATCGTTTCTTAAATATAGCCCATTTTGTCCTATGAAGAAAAATGGATGATGTTGCTCACATTGCCAATGTCTTTTTTAAAGAGATTGTCTGATTTCATGGCATTCCCAGGTCCATCGTATCCGATCAAGATGCCAAATTCTTAAGTCATTTCTAGCGCACCTTGTGGAAGCAAATCGGCACCAAACTTCTTTTCAATACTACATATCATCACCAAACGGATAGACAGACCGAAATTATCAACCATACCCTAGGGGCTCTTCTTCGTATTGTCATACCGCATAACCCAAAAAAGTGGGAGGACCATCTTGCTTAGGTTGAATTCGCCTACAATCAAGCTATACACTATACCACTAGAACTACCCCTTTTAAGATCATCTATGGTTATAATCCACTTACACCATTAGATTGGGTTGCACTATCGATGTCTGGTACCACCAATTCAGTGAGCAAGAAGGCTACCATGAACTTCCAGCAATTACATAAACAGGTATGATGTCACATCAAATAACACTCATACTCCTATGCCCGTGTTGCCAATCACAAGAGGAAAACTGTTCATTTTCAACCATGAGATGGAGTGTGGGTAAACTTGCGCAAAAAATGCTTCCCACACCTACACACTTCCAAGCTCTCACCTCATGCTATGGGACCCTTCAAAGTCTTGAATTGGTACCTAAGGGTTACAACATATCTTCCTATGTGGGACCTAAGTCCCTACATAAAAGACCTCAACAACCCACATTCAGGGACAAATCTTTCGTTACCCCAAGGTAATTATGCGAACATCAAGTTCCAAGATCCTTTAACCACATGGCAGATCACTAGGTCCATGATGAAATAGTTGCCATTAGTGATAGGATTGATCCAAGCCAGCTTGAGGACCCATCAATTGGAAGCATCAAGGATCATTTGGAAACTTCAGCTGGCACCTCGTAGCTCCAATTGATCAACTACTTGCTTTAATTAACACTTTCCATTTTGTCAACTACCAGTTTAATTAAGCATTAATCTCCTCATTAGTCATCCTTAAAAGGCACCTAATCTCATTACTCAACCTTCAGTGATGCTCAGTCTGTTGTTTTGTTTTTCCATGTTATTTATTTTGCATTTAAGTCAGTTTGATGTAGTAACCTAGTTCAAGGGGTTGTCTTGAGCATAAATAGGGCTCCATTGAAAGAAATATACAATTGGTTTTTGCTCTCAGTTTTTCTCATCAAAGTTGCATAGGATTCGGTAGCTCTTATCACCGAGAGTTGTCCTTGAGTATGGCAAGTTATTATTTCTGAGCATCTTAAAATTTTCATCCTTAAAGTCTTGGACAATACCTAGTAGTTTACATCATTATGGATGTAAATTATGTAACAAAAAAATATATATCTACATAATATATCTCCTCCTTTTATAAAATCTCTTTGATTACATCCTTAGAGTCTTATAACTTTCCTTCCTTTAGGCAAGGTTGTCAACTCCAAACTTGATTTTTCTTAGTAGATGAAATTTTCTCATCCATTACATTTTCTTAGTTGTATGATTCAAATGAATTGATAGCTTACTGATTAGTCAAGTTACGAGTGAACCTTTAAGTAAGATGGTGTGACCTTAGGTCTTTTACATTTACTTACAATTTCAATAAGTATAGAAAGATCATTTTGATCACTATCCATGTTTTAAAATGATGATAGTTTAGATCCACTAGATCATTAGTGCTCTTATCATCATTTTAAAGAATGTCATTTTTTATTTAAGAATTCAACATCTTCACTATCTATTAAACCATGGTTCTTGTGATAAAATTTATATTCCATAGAATCTTTTGGGTATTCGATGAAAACACATCTTAAGGACTTATTGTCTATCTTATCTCTAGACTAATCAATAATCATTATATGGACAATAGATACCAACGTCCTCAGATGACTCAGGCTTGGTTTCCTACCAAACCACATCTCATATAGGATAAAATGTACAACCTTATAAGATACTTTATTTAATATGTACATAGTGGTAGTTACTGCTTCTCCCTAAAATACTCTAGGTGGAAAAACATTTGCATGAGCCTAGTCGTGTTCAATAGGGTTCTATTATATCTTCAAGGTACACCATTTTTATTGAAGTATCTTAGATATGGTATTTTATTTTGAAATACCAAAGTTTTTAGAGAATTCAAGAAATTTTGTATAGATATATTCACCACCTTGATCAGATATTAAGATTTTTATTTTACATCCTATTGATTTTTAACTTTCTGCTTATATTCTTTAAATATTTCAAGTATCTTAGATTTATGTGGTAGAAGATATAAATATCTATATCTGAAATAATCATCTATGAAGATTATAAAATAAACCTTTCCACAATGAAATCTTATGTTGAAAGTTCAACATATGTGTGAATGATTTCTAATAGTGTTGTTGCCCTAATTATTCATTTAGGAATGAGTTTTCTTATCATTTTTCTTTATATAAAGGCTTCAAACTTATTAAAAGTGTTTCTTAAAACCTAAGTAATAAATTAAAGTTAGCTATTTTTGTCAACTTATTCAAACTTATATATCATACATTTACATTAATAATAAAATACACAATCAATATAAGTAAAAAAGGAAGGCTCATTTCCCTTAATATTCAGCTTCAATAGATCATGTTTAGAATCAAATGAATGAGGAAAAAATATGTCCATGTTTTTCAATAGTAACCTTTCATGGGACAAACCTAACTTCAAACCCTTTATTCATAGGCACAGAGACAAACACTAGATTGTGCCTAATATATAACATAATTAATATATTAATAAAAATAATTGTGGTGCCTCATATATCAATTCTGAAACACCCAAGCCTAAGACATCAACAAAAGAGTTGATGCCTATATAAACATGAAGCTTGAAAGCTTGTATTCTTTTAGGTTAAAAGCTCCTTCCTTGCTGTTTAATATATGATAGGTTGCTCCATAATCCATCCACCAACCACAAATAGAACAATCCATGTATAGGCATTCGAAAATGATGCATATCACCTCTCACTTCTCCTTATGCTTGTCTTGGTGAGAGTTGCCCTCATTTTTTTTATTACAATAGTCGCTTCTAAAATATCATATATTTATACAGTTGAAGCACTTAGTTGGAGAAGTGTACTCCTACGATTTCTTGAAATTTTGATTGCCCTTTTTGTTATATTTACCAAACCTTTTATTTAGCTTCTTTTTATTCTAGTTGTCGTTAGAGCTTCACCCTAAATTATCTTTAGTTATGAGCATATTTTTCTTCTTGTTTTTGTTTATATATTCTTACTCAATAACTAGTTTGAGAGAGAGTTTAGAAAGGATAAGTCAGGTACCAATCTAAGTGTTGTGGTTATCATATTTAAGGAGGGAGGAAGACAATATGTCCATAAGGTTCGAGATTACCGATTTTGCTACGACCAAGTTCCTGGCCATAACCAGCATTTGATTGACATGTTCAACTACATTTTCTTCTTCTTTCATTTTATGAGAGTTGTATTTTAAAAAACGTAGTTGAACATGAAATTTGGTTGTAGTATCATATTTTGTAGTTACCGAGTCAATCAATTCTTTTATGATTTTACATTCCTTAAATACCCTAATCAAGTCATCCTCTATATACATAAGCATAATGGTCATAGCTATCGAGTCATCCTTTTTGAAGTTTTTGCGAATGATTATCTTCTCATCTAGTACTTGAGTTCAAGTAGTACTTTTGTTTTCCTTAAAACATAATCACCCTCTAAGGTTAAGGCCAAAGGTATTCTCCTTTTCTAGATTTAGAAGTTCAAGTCATTAAGTTTTTTAATCTTTATCAATTCAGATACATTCTGGTAGTCATTTTTAGGTATATGACAAATATAACAATTAGCAAGTCTATATATTTCAAGCAAGAAACGTATAAAAAATTAAATATAATTCTAAGAAACAACTAAGATTAAGTAGCCAAACACTAAGCCATAAAAACATAAAACAACATATACTATTTTGTAAATAGTTCTACGCACTTGAATGTAATTTCATGAAAGTTTCATGCATCATCTTGGAAATAACAAAATTTTAAATAAAAAAGAATATAGAAAATAAAATTGTAACTTTTTTTGTCTACTATAAAATTTGGTAAAGTAGTCATGTACAAATTGTAATTTAAACAAGACCTCAAGGGTAGAATAGTAAAACCGTAGTTTGGTATGATTATGGAATTTAGCGTCAGAGTGATGGGCATAATAGTAAATTTACATACACAATGAGTTGGACAAAAATGTAAATTTGTCCTGAAAGCCGGGCAGGGCAAAACAATAATTTTGAAGCCCAATATTTTTGAAATTTGAATAATGTATGGTTTTCTCACTTTTGTGAGGTCGGGGAGGAGAGGGAAGAGGGTGAATGCAGAGAGGTGGTGCTCGTGGTTATGAGTAGATAGCCGATTTCAGCCTGTGTTCTTTCCCTTTTGTTGATCCCTTTAAATAGCCTTTAATAACTTACATTCAGTGACTCTCTGAGACTGATAGTAACCGAGAAAGGAAGAGATGGCCACTATGTGTTGGGATTCTCTGACTTCTACTGGTGTTTTGACTCTCGGAGACTGATAGTAACCAAGAAAGGAAGAGATAGCCACTATGTGTTGGGATTCTCTGACTTCTACTGGTGTTTGAAAAACTCTCAAGTCCGATAATCAGTCTGACTCTCGTTCGATCTTTCTTCTCCAACTTTATTGCAGAGAGAGTTTTCTTTTTCCTCTTTTTTTTTGTTTTAGAGATGAACTCAAAGGAAAAAAATGAAGAAGAGAATGAGTTCCTTTGTTAGGATCAAAGACGACGTGTACAAACCACTCTCCAAGAAAAATGATAAGGTAAGTGCCGTCTTCGGTTTTTATTTTTTGAGAATAACAGAACTATTTCCTTCTCTGGATTCTTTCAGTCTGATAAAATTCTCTCCGTCTCTCTGTCAGCCCTAATGTTGTTTAGGATTAGAAAAGCATACCTGTAAGCCCAAAGTAGATGATGAGCAGCGCAGCGATGTTGCAACGGATCTAACAAGCCTAATACCAATATAGGAATTGGTGAAGAGGATCATAGGGTAGAAACTGTGAAGATGAAAATGAAAATCGGATTGCTGCGATAAACGGTTCCCGTCCAAAAGGTTTAGTGAAGTAGAATAGTTACTTTGGTTCTTTGTATATTTTTCATATATGGTATAATCATCCGTTACTATTTTCTTCCTTTTAACTTACCATTCTGGGTTTTCCTTTTCCATTTATGAGAGAGAAAACGGCTTAGATATTTCTTCCATTATTTTTGTAAATCAAAACTTTTACAGTAAATATGTTTGTTTTTATAATAAGAAGCCATTTTGCGAATTTCGGGTGTGTGTATTGGAGGCTGAACATGGCCATTTCCAGTTTAGACCTTAAATATTGTAATCGTTTGATAGTTGAGAACAACAGTTGAATTTTGAATTAAACAGGCAGAAGTGTAATATTGTACTTTTTGAAGAGTGTATGTAAATGCATTGGGCAGATGTATCATAGGCTTGTCTATGTCCGGACATGATTGTAATGATTCGGCAAAAACTCGAACCGAATTGCACTACCCTCCCTCGAGTCTACTATGGTTTGGTTTCAACGTTATTTTAAAAATAAGATTGATGGCCAGTTTTGGTTTCAGTTCTGGATCAGTTGAACAATAGGTAAATTTGGGACCAAACCATGCGTCTTAGTTCCGGGGCTGCTTCTGGTTTCGGTTCTGACTGATTCTACAAGTGGTTCAATCGGGTTCAACCCGTTGGGCCGGAATGGAAACAGATAGGGTCAGTTTTGGTAGAGAATGAAAAATAATAGGATGAGAAAATCAGGCATTTGTTTGTATTCGTGCACCTGACTTAAATAATCCGCTTTCATTATGTATAAATGAATTAAATTATCCATATTATAATATTATTGAGAATGAGTTTTGTGGAGAACACCAACGAGGCATTGTGGCGTCCATAGGGCCTTTACCGGGAGTTGGATCTCGTTTGTTCTGGATAAACTGGGACAATTGGTTCTAAAACAGTGGTAATGGTTCTGCCAAAACCCGGAACAGAACTGAACCGGTCCCCTCCAGGTCCAGTCCAGGTCTCCATTTCAAGTTTCGGTTTCATTTGAAATAAATCTGGAACTGACAGATGACTTTTAGCTTCTGGTTTTGGACCATCAGTTTTGGTTCTGGTTCAATTCTCCACTAGATAGAAGTGGAACAGGTACCAAACTGCAGGAGTTTCTGGTTCCGGTTTGGTCTTGGTTCTAGGGTGGTTCGCTTTCAATTCAATACAATCTGTCATGTCCAAACAAGCCACATATACTAGAGATTTATACTACTAAGATCCTAGCTTTAAACTCCTTCAATAGGACCCCGTCTCAAAAGCTTATGCAGTGGCGGATCTACATTGAAACAAGGTGTGGCTGTCTTTTCACTTAAAATTCGAAAAATCAATGAAAAAGTTACAGGACACAATCCAATTCATGAACGCACTTCCAAGAGGCAATTGTGGGTTTAGGTGGTGGATGATATGTAACTTCTGGCCTGATTGTGGAGCCTTCGCGCAGTGACTTAGTGGCAGCCATTGACAGATCTCTCTAGTACATATATTGGTCTGATTATTAAGCATGAATGGATATTCTCTAATCAACAACAATAACCAAGCCTTTTTTCATACTAGACGGGGTCGGCTACATGGATTCTTTGTTTTCACAGAGCCCTATCATGTGCCATGTTAACAGTTAACTCACAATAAGCTAGATCATTTTTTTGTTGTTTCTTTCCAACACTTTTATGGTCATCTTCTACCTCTTTTAATACTTTCAAAATCTAGTTTTTCATACTTTCGTAAAGGTTTTCTTTTGATCTTCTTTCTATATGTCTAAACTATCTTAAACACTATTCTCTCATTTTATCCTTTATTAGTGCCACACATGTGTCCTCTAACCAGCCTAAGAAAATTTCAAAAGGTTCACTACATCTGGATTGCCAAGAAGGGGAATCGATTCAGATGCTTGCTATCGTGGTGAGTTCGACTCCTGGGAGGTGCATGCGTGGGTGTATATTAGACTTGAGCATCCCATCCTACCTTTCAGGCCACCCACTCCCCTCCAAAAGAAAGAAAAAAAAATCACATTGATACTGGAGGTTGAAAGAAACAAATAGGGCTACAATGCCAAGAAGGGGAATCAACTCCGACCCTTGCTATAGCACTTAGGTGGTGAGTTCGGGGTGGGGGATTTTTTGGAGATAGCTAGGGTTAGAAAGTGCATGAAGGAAATGTTTTGTTCCATTTCAACCAACCTTTCAGCTCTTCCCTCTGCATCTGGGTCCATCATGCCCAAAATTAGACTCGACCACGGAAACGCCCTGGTGTGATCCAATTTTGACAAGGATATTGAATACTGCTAGTATTAGACCCAGTGAAAAAAACATGATGGTCCTATCTGTTAAAGCAAGCCAGAGATTCAAGCTCGTGTCGGACCGAGTTAAGGACCTTTTCGAGAATGGCAAGAGAACATGTCCGATCTCCGGCAGTGAGCAAGTACTCTATTTGTTATTTATGTGTTAATTAAATGTGAGGCTAATTTACTCTTAACAAATCTCCTCATAGTCGACTGAGGTTCATCTTTTGAGGCAACGTGAATGACTTTGATAGAGGTGCGATTTACCTGTGCTGCATACGAGCTTTTGGAGCTTGACTCGAGGAAAGGCCGAAACTGCTAGGTGGTTACGGAGCTTATCCGTAACTGGCCGACTAAAGGGCTCTAGAAAAGGAAAACCTAATAGAAAATCTGAGAGAAAAGTGGAGCAGGCGAGCCAAAACAGACACAGTGAAACATAGAGAAATTATGAGCATTTCTTTCAAGCAAAAAATATTGAGAGAAAACCAGAAAAATACCGAAACACTCATACGATCCGTGGCTTCTGCGTACCTGAGCACGAGAACAAAGGACACCGGAGAGCCGAGTGCAAGCACAGAATCTGTGAGAGAGTCAACAGAATTCCCACACTATCGTATGAACACTGAGTGAGCTCTTTAGTCACTAACACAAATCATGCATGATTCATTTAAATATTTAATAAGAGAATCAAAGAAAAGGATTTAAACACAACTTATAAGTCCACGTAGACTTATTGATTTACGATTTATCGACCTGGTGCAAATCCAAACACCTCACGAAAGCGTATTGAATCTTGATTATTGATGAGTTGAGTAGACAAAGAAGATGATGATGAAGCTGCCAAGGAGGTCCACCGTCTTTCCTAGCCGGATTTCGAAAAAAAACCCGAGGGTGGAGAGAGAGACTTGTGCACCTATGGAGTATGGAGAGTGGAGACTTTTGGTCTGCCGAAAGTGAAAGAGACACCTAGGTTTTTTTTTGCTGTTGAGAGTTTGGGAGTGTCGAAGTGTGGGTAATGGATATATATATATATATTCTTGATCCGTCTTCTATTATGGATCTTGAAATGGGTCCAAGATCTGGGGATGCGGGACGAGTCCACGAGATGGGTCTGCGGGGTGGTGGGGCAGGGACCTAAAGTCCCAGTACCCTCTCCGATCCCCACAGGGATCATCTCGACCCTCCTCAGCCCCGACCCCAAACTCTACATGAGCCTCCGAATCTGCCCCATTCGTGTTAGAGTCCGCAGGGGGCTGGAGATGTCCACCCCATGAACATCCCTACTGGTAAGCAGCCAGTGAACTGGATGAAGACTAAGTTCTCTATCTCTAAGATAGGATACTAGCGGCTCGAAGTCGCTTTCTAATTTGACTCCTCTGTAGCCCAGTTCCCATGCGAGGTGCGGACTATCTTTAAGGCCCCAAGCCTCAATTGTAAGGATATCTGCAATTCCAATATTCTGCAAAATCCTAGATATCCAATGCTCGATGTGATTGTGAAGAATACTACTAGACCCGGCTATATTCTCTTGGTGATGCAACCATCTAAATTCACTTTTATCCAGTTTGTGTGCAGAAGGAACCATCATATGTTCGTTTGGAGTGAAGAAGCCTAGGGAGGAGTTCTCTTTGTTGGTTAAAGTCTATGCCACACTGTCGAACCCACCAAATAATTGTGTGTAGTGGATTGGACGGTGGTCTAGTATATGATTAGTGTACTTTCAGATTCCTCTGTATGACACTTTGGTCTAAAGTGTCATACTTTACACCAAAGTGGATCAATACCTTCCAAGGGGTGGTATGTTGAGAACTTTGCATTGAAATGTAGGAGATTAAGTTGATCTTCTCTATAGATGGTTCAACTGAATGAAGTTTACAGTAAGCCTCACCTTGAGTATTGGATACAATTGATCCCATCGCCAGCTGCACGGGTCGTCTAGCATGTCACAAACTCTACCGTAGAGGTTAATAGGATGGTCACAAGATGTATGTTGCATTAAGTAAAGGCCCTAATATGTGCACTTTCATATTTAGCATGGAGAATTTCTAGCGAGAGAGTGTTGTGGTTCACCGATACTTACCTAAGTCACACAAGGCCTTCCTTTGACAAAGAGTGCCCCAAGGAATTGGATGAGGTTTTTGGGTATGTTCACCATGACCCTAAAGTAAACTCTTCTGTATTTTCTCAATTCTGCGTACACATTTGGTTGGAAGTTTAGTGACTTGAGTGATTTTTCATCCCACTAATTTTTATCGCACCCGATCCACTAAATACTGGAATTATTTAGTCTTCAAATGCATGCATCCTAGTGGGTGTCCAAGATACATCCCAAGTGAGTTAGATTCCTTCAATCCACTCTTCACAACCAATCTACATCGATGCCACTGGGTAACGTTTTACAATAATAGAATTGATGATTTTTAGCCTCACCAAATATAAGTAAATCACTATTCATGATGAGAGAATGAAAAGGGCTTCCACTTACCTTGTTGTACATGTAATTGGATGATATGGGTCTACATAAGACAATTGACAAGGAGAGATGGGGTCGCCTGCCAAAGGCCTCGCCTTGGGAAAAGGAAGGTGTGATGCAACCATTCTAAAACAAATGTCACTTCCGTTGATGTTACATAGGCCATTCTTAATGGATGCATTCCCATTGAATTCAGTAATATAACAACAACAACAACAACAACAACAACTAAGCCTTTTCCCATACTAGACGGGGTCGACTACATGGATTCTTTGTTTCCATAGATCCCTATCGTGTGCCATGTTAGCAGTTAACTCCCAATAAGCTAGATCATTCTTTATTGTTTCTTTCCAACACTTTGGTGGTCGTCCTCTACCTCTTTTAATACTTTCCAACTTTAGTTTTTCTAACCTTCTTACAGGTTCTTCTTTTAATCTTCTTTCTATATGTCCAAACCATCTTAAACGATGTTCTCTCATTTTATCCTCTATTTGTGCCACTCCTAATTTGTTTCTAATAACCTCATTACGTATACGGTCTTTTCTTGTATGACCACTCATCCATCTCAACATCTTCATTTCTATCACAGACATCTTTTGTACATGTTGATGATTAACTGCCCAACACTCAGAACCATAAAACATGGCAGGCCTAATTGCTGCTCTATAATATTTACCTTTTAATTTTAATGGTATCTTCTTATCACAAAGAATACCTGATGCTCCTCTCCATTTTAACCAACTAGCATTAATTCTATGTGTAACATCTCCATCAACTCTTCCATCACTTTGAAAAATTGACCCTAGGTATTTAAAACTTTCCTTTTGGGGAATGCAATGTGTGCCAATTTTAATTTCTATGTCCTCTGAAGTAGCCAAATGATCAAACTTACATTCCATATATTCTGTCTTTGTTCTACTAAGTCGGAGGCCTTTGTTTTCTAATGTTTCTCTCCATAGTTCCAATTTTCTATTAACTTTTTCCTTAGACTCCTCCACTAATACAATGTCATCTGCAAATAACATACACCAAGGTACTTCATCTTGAATATGTTTTGTTAACTCATCCATCACCATTATAAATAAGTATGGACTTAAAGTTGATCCTTGATGTAACCCAATATTAACTTCAAAGAAGTCTGTCGTTCCTTCATGAGTCCTCACACATGTTTTTGCACCATCATACATGTCTCTTATAAGGTTAATATATGTCAATGGGATACCTCTTTTTTCCAAAGTTCTCCAAAGAACCTCCCTCGGTACCCTATCATAAGCTTTTTCTAGATCAATAAATATCATGTGAAGGTCTTTCTTTTTTGCTCTAAAATGTTCCATAAGACGTCTCAAAAGGTGAATCGCTTCAATAGTAGATCTACCTGGCATAAATCCAAATTGGTTCTCTGTTGTACTTGATACTTGTCTTAACCTACGTTCGATAATTCTTTCCCATAATTTCATAGTATGACTCATTAACTTGATACCTCGATAATTCGCACAATTTTGAATGTCTCCCTTGTTCTTATATACGGGTATAAGTGTACTTGCTCTCCATTCCTCGGGCATCTTTTGGTTTTTCCATATTTCATTAAATAGTCTTGTGAGCCAAGTGATTCCTATTTCTCCTAGTATTTTCCAAACTTCTATAGGAATATTATCTGGTCCTACCGATTTACCACTCTTCATATGTTTAAGAGCCTCTTTGACTTCATTCTTTTGAATACGTCGGTAGAAATTGTGGTTTATATACTTTTCTGTCTTGGCTAAATCTCCTAAACTAATACTAACATCTTTATTTTCATTAAAAAGATTATAAAAATAGTTTTTCCATCTATTTCTTATATCATCATTTACCACTAGAATTTTTCATCCTCGTCTTTTATGCATCTAACATAATTAAGATCTTTAGTTTTCTTATCTCTAGCCCTAGCTATCCTAAAAATATCTCTTTCACCCTCTTTTGAGTTGAGTTTTTTATATAAGTCCTTCCAAATCTTAGCTTTTGCTTCACTAACGGCCTTTTTTGCTTCCTTCTTTGCTTTCTTATAAGCTTCTAAAGTTTCACTAGTTTTCTTAGCATAATGTAATTTGTAACATGCCCTCTTTGCCTTGATTTTATTTTGTACTACTTCACTCCACCACCAAGCTTCTTTTTGTGCCGGTACACCTCCCTTAGATACCCCTAACACATCTTTTGCCACTTTCCTAATATGTATAGCCATATTGTTCCACATATTAGAGGGTGTGCCAACATAATTCCAAACATCTCCTTGAAGGACTTTCTGTTTAAATATATCTTCTTTCTTACTTTTGAGGTTCCACCATTTAGTCCGAATAGCTCGATGCACTCTTTTCTTCTTTGTCCATTTTTTTATTTATAAATCCATAACTAAAAGTCGATGTTGGGTAGTTAAGCTTTCTCCTGGAATTACCTTACAATCTTTACAACACGCTTTATCTTTTTTTCTACAAATAAAGTAATCAATTTGTGTTTGTGATAAGCCACTCTTATAAGTAATTAAATGTTCATCTCGTTTTTTGAAGATTGTATTGACTATAAAGAGATCAAATGACATAGCAAAATTTAAAATCTCCCTACCTTCCTCGTTTATATCCCCATAACCAAAGTTTCCATGAATCCCTTGATATCCTAATGCCTCTTTACCGACATGTCCATTTAAATCTCCTCCTAAACAAATCATCTCCTTTTGTGGAATCTTTTGAAACACCTTATCTAACTCTTCCCAAAAAACTGTCTTTATACTATCTCCTAGTCCTACTTGGGGTGCATAAGCACAAACTATATTCAAAACCTCTACTCCTAATACTAATTTCAATGTCATGATTCAGTCACCATATCGTTGTATGTCTACTACACTCTCCTTTAAATCTTTATTTATGATAATACCAACTCCGTTTCGGGCATTTTCTTTACCTGAGTACTATAATTTAAAACCTGTATCCTCTATCTCCTTTGCTTTTTCTCCAACCCATTTTGTCTCTTGTAAACATAGAATATGAATCTTTCTCCGAATCATAGTATCTACCACCTCCATTAGCTTACCCGATAATGTTCTGATATTCCAAGAACCAATACGAATCTTATTATCTAGGACTAGCTTCCTTACCCCCTGCATCCGTCCATAATCAAAATGTGGAGACCCTCTCTGAAATTTTTTCACTACATTCGGGTGGCAATGTAGCGGGACTAACTTCTTTACCCACACCCGTCCATGATGTGGGAACCCTCTCTGCAATTGATTCACTACATTCGGGCGAAAATGTAGTGGCCCTTGCTTACTTCTTATTGCATTCGGGCTCTGCAGCACGTCGCTAGACGGGGACGCCCCAAAGCAATGCTCATAATTTTTGTAATCCATGTTATAGAAATCCGATGAAGTTTTACGCTGGCTGTCGGAAGCCTAACACAACCCTCCTCCTTTATCCGGGCTTGGGACTGGCAATGCAAGGCTTGAATTCAGTAATATGCTTTTTCTAAATCAATCTTCATAATAAACAACTTGTTCTTACCCCTCCTCTTTTGATAACTATGCACAATTTCATTTAGGATCATAAAATTATCAAAGATGTTTCGACTTGTGGATATTCTCAGTGTGAACCCTTGGGAATTAGGACAATATAAGTCTCATTAACTTCTAACACCCATTGCAGCAAGTTGAAGAGTTCCTTAATATAACTATATATTGAAGCTGCTACCACATGCTCAAATCTGCGCAATGTTGAAACTGACCAGAGGAAGACGAACGTCGCAGCAGCCAGGTGAGAAGAACAAAACTGAGAGATGCATTTACCTTTATAAGTCATTTCTCTAGCTTTTCGTTCTTTTCATGTTTTCCTCTATGAGTTTTTTGTTAAAGTCATTTCTCTTTTATCTGAGAGATGCATTTACCTTTATAAAAACAAAACTGATTTTTTATGTAAATTTGAAAAGTGCAACTCATGAAATCCGAGAAGAGGGCTCTTCTTCGTGCATTTCATGGTTGATGTTATTGAGGTCGAAAGTGACCACCAATAACTTACATCTCTCACTTGGCTACTTGAGCTAATATATATGATACACTCGTTTTGGCTCCCAATATTTTGGGGTTTTTTCAAGTTGTATCATTTTCTATTTGCAGGTAAATCATAATTTTTATATGTCATATGGTTTTCTATAATCAATATGTTTTTCCTGCATAACATTCAACAAAGTACACTTCTACCCTCAAACTCTAGGCATATATCAACTCCATATATGTAACATGTTTAGTGAAAAGATCTTCTGAGATGCCTTTAGTCAAGGGATTAAGCAACATATGGCATATAAGATATAGGTATCTCATTCATTTTAAGCATATCATGAGCATAGTAATATTTAAACCATATATGTTTATTTTTTGAGTTATCAGATTCACTTTTAATAAGAGTAATTATTGCATTGTTGTCACAATAAATGATAATATGCTGGTTGGCTATATCCAACTTCAAATCACGTATGAAACAACTTATCCAAACAACACTTGTTGCAGTCATACTACAAACAACATACTCGGTTTCTTTTATATACAATGCTACACAATCATGTTTCTTGAAAGCCCAAGAAACACCACCACATCCAAATAAGAATATTTAATCAGACGATGACTTTTTGTCATCTTTACTCTCACCAAAGTCAACATCTAAGTATCCTACCACTTTTAGTTCATCCTTGAAAATATAATTTTAAGTCTTTTGTTTCTTTAAGATATCTTAGAATCCTTTTCACAACTATCTAATATTGCCAACCTCGATCACTTTGATATCTACTCACAAGACCAACAACAAAGGTGATATCAGGTTTTGTACACAATATTGCATATATCAAGCTACCCATAACTTGTGTGTAAGCAACATTAAACTTATTTTCTCCCTCAATGAGACAATTAGTTTTACTCAATTTGACCCCTTTAGTAATGGGTACAGTTGTAGGCTTATACTCACTCATTTTAAATTTCTTGAGGATATAATACATATCTCTCTCTTGACTCAAACATAGAAGCTTAGATTCTTCATCACGAGAAATCTTTATACCCAAAATATATGATACATCTCCCATATCCTTCATTTCAAACTTTTAGTTCAATCATACATTGGTTTTGACAACCATTTTATTGTCATTCTCAGTTAGCAATATGTCATCTACTTATAATGATAGAATGACAAAATGGCTCTCACTGTTACAGACATATACATAGTAGCCAAGTTCATTAGCCATACACCAAAGTTCAATAATGACATTTTAAAAAATCAAATGCCATTGACGAGGTGAATGTTTAAGGATATATAGAGATTTTTTCAACTTATATACTTTATCTCCTTGTCCTTTAACAATATACCCTTCTCGCATATAGATGATTTCATCTAAATCTTCATTTAAAAAGGCAGTCTTTATATCTAACTGATATAAATCTAAATCATAATATACTAAAATAGCTAGAACAATTCTAATAGATGCAAATTTCGTAACTAGAGGATATGTTTCAACATAATCTATCATCTTCTTTTATAAGAATTCCTTTGCAACTAACCTCGCTTTAAATTTGTTGATTGTTCCATCAACTTTATATTTCTTTTTTAGAATCATTTACATCTTATGACTTTCCTTTCTTTTGGCAAATTAGTCAGTTCCCATATTTAGTTTTTCTCAATGGATTCAATTTTTTCATCTATAGTTTTTTCTCAGTCTGGTGAGTGAGATAAGTTGATAGGCTGCTGATATGTTACGTTATCAATCAACTCATCTAAATCTACTAAATTGCACACCACCTCTATAAAGTAAGTGTGATAATCCTTTAAGTAGAATGGTGTGACTCTATATCTTTTATATCTACTTAAAGTTTCATTACTCAAGAAGGTTATTTGGATAAAAATCCATGGGTTCAAATAATAATGGATCTAGATCCACTAGATCATCAATGCATTCATTATCATTTTCAAGAATCTCATTCTTAGTTAACTCTAAGAATTCAACATCCCTACTTTCTATTAAATCATGGTCCTTTGATAAAATTGATATCTAATAAAAATACATCTTAATGACCTATTATATAGCTTATCACTAGACTGATCAAGGATCTTCACATGTGTGATAAATCTCACCTCCTAAGAAGACCCAAGTTCGGTTTCCTACCAAACCACATCTCATATGGTGTAGAGAATAAAGCCTTACATGATACTCTATTTAATATATATATACGATTGTAGTTACTGTTTCTCCCCAAAACACCCTAAAAAGAGAAACATCAATTAACATGGACCTAGTCATATTCAACAAGATCCTATTATATCTTTCTACAACACTATTTTGTTGAGGTATTTTGGGTATGATATTTTGTTTTGTAATACCAATATCTTTATAATATTTCAAAAATTTTGTAAAGGTGTATTTACCACATCAGCCTGACTTTAAGACTTTGATTGTTTGCCCTAATTAATTTTCAACTTCTTGATTATATTCTTTTAATACCTCAAGTGCCTCAAATTTATATGATAAGAGATATATATGTATATCTCGAGTAATTATCGATAAAGGTTATAAAATATATCTTCCCATGATGAGATCTCATCCTAAAGGGCTTACATAAATCGATGTGAATAATTTCTAATAGGGTTGTTGTCCTAATTATTTCTTTGAAAAATAATTTTTTTGGCCATTTTCTCTTTTATACAAGCCCCACACTTATTAAAAGTGTTTTCATGAAAGCTAAATAATAAGTTAAAGTTGGTTAATTTTTTCAACTTTTTCAAACTTATATACCCTAAGCATTTATACTATACATTCATATCAATTACACAAGAACAATCAATATAAATAGAAGAAAAACTTTCATTTTCATTTACATTCAATTTAAACAAATCACGCTCAACATCAAATAAACCTGAAAAAGTTATCCTACCATGTTTTTTCATAGTAACTTTATGAGGAACAAATATAATGTCAAACCTTTTCTTTATCAAGGTAGGGACCAATATAAGATTATATCTAATAGAGAGCATAATTAATACATTAGTAAGTACTACTAGTATGGCTTGTACACAAATCCTAAAAGACCCAACCTCAAGAATATAAAAAAATATTATTTTTCATGTAAACTCGATGCTCCACAAGGTTGAATTCCTTTAGATATGTCGCTCCCTCTTTACTATTTGAGATATGTTGGGTCGCTCTTGAGTCAATCCACCAATCAGTTACTAGGTGATCCTTGTAAAGGCACTAAAAAATAATTCAAATTATGTCTTGCTTCTTTGTTGGGTCATGTCGTTAGGTGTTTTCATCGTTGCTCTTTTTGTTGTAGCAGCCCCGTTTGTAGTATCACATTTTGTCATAGTTGAAGCATTTTATCTGAGAAGCAAATTTGTGTGATTTCTTGAAAAACTAATCACCCTTTTTATTGTTATTCTTACCAAATCTTTTATTTGGTTTCTTCTTCTTTTAGTTGTATTTATAACTTAACCCTAAATCATCTTGAGCAACTAGCAATTTTTCTCTTTTATTCTTGTTAATATGTTCTTGTTCAATTGATAGCTTCAATGGAAGTTCAGAAAGAGTAAAATTTGGTCTAAGTGTAACACTTGTGGTTATCATATTTCAGAAAGGAGGAAAACTATTTAGTATTATGTATATCTGCATCGGTTAAAAAATAACTGACTTCACTACAACTAAATCTCTAGCCATTATGAACATTTGGTTAACATGTTCAACTATATTATCACCTTTTATTTTATAAGAATTGTATTTATGAAGTAGTTAGACATACAGATTAGTTGTAGTATTATATTTAGTGATCAAAGAGCTAAATAACTCTTTAGCGATCTCGAATTCTTCAAAGACCCTAATTAAGTCATCTTCCATCTAAGTTAACCTTATAATCCTGACTATATGGAGTAAAATTGTTTTCTTAAGTACATAATCAATACCCTCTAAAGTTAGGGTGAACAAAATTGTTCTTTTTCACATTTAAAAATTCAAGTCATTTAACTTTTTTGTCTTTGTCAACTTAGAAACACATATTTTAGACGTCATTTTTAATAATTTGGTAGATAGAATAAGTAGAGAGTCTGAATATTTTAAATGAGAAACACAAAACAAGCAGCAAATGATTAACCATAAGTTATTTTCTAAGAAATCAAAAATAAAATAGTCATACACTAAATTGCAATATCCACAATATCCAACTACTAAACTGTAAATATTTTTAGGCACTTAACAATAATTTCATATAACAAACAGGTACTATATTGAAAATATCTAAAAATTCAGACAATTTCTATAATTTCAGAATAAGTTTGAGGACAGATCAGTAAAACAATACTATAGATTACTTTTGTAATTTCTTTGCAAGTAGTGGGCAGACATGTAATTTTAACTTTTCACCCGTTTTGGTAATTTAAATAAAAAATTAGGAACATAATAGTAAAATTATAGTTTATGGTTATTCACTAATGAAAGGCAAAACAATAAATCTGTCTCATGGTATTCTGTAAAAGTTTAAGGGCAAAAAGGTACTTTTTGTTAGGTGGCATAACGGAGAATATGACAAGAGTCAGGAACATAATCATAAAACCACACACAAGATTGGTCCTGAAAATTAAAAAGTTAAACAAGGACAAAACCGTAAATCTATAGTAGAGTGTTTTGTAATTTTAACTAACTTTGAAAGGACATATTCGCATTTTTAGACATATAGGGATAGTTCAAACATTTTACTTTAAAAATATTTAGATATTTTCGTAAATTATGGCGTGGCACCACTTCACTCCACCACCAAGCTTTTTTCTGTGCCAGTACACCTCCCATAGATTCACTTACCACATCTTTCGCCACTTTCCTAATATGTATAGCCATATTGTTTCACATATCACAAGGTGTACCAACATAATTCAAAGCATCTCCTTGAAGGACTTTCTTTTTAAATATATTTGAGGTTCTACTATTTAGTATGAATAGCTTGATGCACTCTTTTCTTCTTTGTCCACTTTTTAACCTCTAAATCCATAACTAAAAGTTGATGTTAGATGGTTAAACTTTCTCCTAGAATTACTTTCTAATCTTTATAACACGATCTATATTTTTTCCTACAAACAAAATAATCAATTAGTGTTTGTGATAAGCCACTCTTATAAGTAATTAAATGTTCATCTTGTTTTTTGAAGATCATATTGACTATAATGAAAACAAATGCCATAGCAAAATTTAAAATTTCCCTACCATTCTCATTTATATCCCAAAACCAGAGTTTTCATGAATACCTTGATATCCTAATGCCTCTTTAGCGACATGTCCATTTAAATCTCCTCCTAAACAAATCATCTCCCTTTGTGAAATTCTTTGAATCACCTTATCTAACTCCTCTCAAAAAGTCGTCTTTATACTATCTTCTAGTCCTACTTAGGGTACATGAGAACAAACTATATTCAAAACCTTTGCTCCTAGCACTAATTTCAATGTCATGATTTAGTCACCATATTGTTGTATGTCTACTACACTATCCTTTAAATCTTTATTTATGATAATACCAACTCCGTTTCGAGCTTTTTTTTTTCCTGAGTACCATAATTTAAAACTTGTATCATCAATCTCTTTAGCTTTTTCTCCAACCCATATGAATCTTTCTCTGAATCATAGTATATACCACCTCAATTAGCTTACCGGACAATATTGTGATATTTCAAGAACCAATACGAATCTTATTATATAAGACTAGCTTCCTTACCCCCGCATCTGTCCATACTGAAAATGCGGAGACCCTCTCTGTAATTTATTCACTACATTCGGGCGGCAATGTAGCGGGACTAACTTCTTTACCCACACCCATCCATGATGTGGGAACCCTATCTGCAATTGATTCACTGCATTCGGGCGGAGGGTTCAACTCTCAAAGGGTGCATGGGTGTGCGTTAGGCTTCGGCCTCCTCTTGTAACAAAAAAAAACATAAGTTGCTTGTTTTTCCTAATGGCTCGACATAAGAGTTGTTACCCATGTGATAAATTTCACCAAAAAATGCCATTGATGTTAAATTGTCTTTCAATTATGTATTCTATATTATACTTCTATATTATACAAAAGTGTGAAACTATGATGAAAAATTTTGATTGGCTCCATCCGCATTTACTGGATATCAAATGTATAGGGTGCTCCTTGAATTCTTTGGTGTAAACAGCCTCCTTGTTCTCATGTCGCATCTAACACTCGGTGACATTGTCCAGGGTGCCCTATTAAACGTCCTTTGACAATCTCATTGTTAGCTTTCTAATCCGTTTGCAGGATAGATGATACTGATCGTCGATGTGAAGTGCCCACATAAGAAAGTAAACACTCAGTTGCTCAACCAGACATGGAGTATAAAAGAAATGATATAAAGTAAGAGAGCTGTCCTTGGCTTTCGGCAATAGTGGTTCTTGTGCCACCATCACATTCGGCAAGAGAGTTTTGAGTCAAAATTTAAGGTTGAGGACATTTATTAACTGGTTTTAATGTGTGTGTCTATATATATATATATATAGAGAGAGAGAGAGAGAGAGAGAGATAGGTAGGTAGGCTGATAGATAGATATAGAGAGAAGGTGGTGGATACAAATCACTTTATATAAACTATATCAAAACTAATCAAAATCATTTGATTGAGAGAAATTAGAAAACAAAAAGTGAAAAGTACACATAAGGACAATTAAGTACATACACTTTTCTTTTTTTTATTTTCAATATCAACCACCCATAACCCTGAATCTAATGGTTAAGATTACTTTGGATGGAGTCTGCATATCAATGATTTGCATCATCCAATGCTCTTATATATATATATATATATATATATATATATATATATATATATATATATATATATATATATATATATATACATATAGATATTAATTGTCGCTTATACTCATGATTAAGTGGCACCCACATTGTAAAATTGTGGGATTCATCACACTAAATATGTAGAAGACCTCACCATTTACATAGAGTCTACCATTTTGCAATGATTGAGTATGACAACACCGTACATACATATATATATATATATATATATATATATATATATATGTATATATATATATATATGTATATATATATATATATGTATATATATATATATATGTATATATATATATATATATATATATATATATATATATATATATATATATATAGCACAGAAAGCCCTACACTGCCCTCAGTAGCTCTCCTCCGCTTCGAAACACTTAAGAACTTAAGAGATACCTTGTATTGTAAAAGTTATATATGCAAGAACATGTACATTTTGTCATGAAAAAGGAGAGAAAAGATGCACAAAACATGAATATAAGCCCAAGGCACAAGAGCACACCTGAGACTAGTCTATATGGTGCAGGGTCACAAGTTGAATAGCTCATAATGTGCTCCAATGCTTAATTCTAGAATTATCAATCATCCAACCTTCATGTACTTAACAGAAATTAACGGACAACATCATACCCATGCTTCCATTGGCTTTTCATGGGTGATCTTGATGCATGCAACCAATACTATGGGAGTTTAATAACAAAGTCTTATATTACACATAAATGGTTGTGCACAGATGTTTCGCATTTTGAAACGAAAAGGGAGCTGTTTGTTCATATTTTGGCTTGATTTAAAATGTTTCATATAAAAATACGGTTTTGTAATCATCTATATTCTCACAGCTTAATTAGTTAAAGCACTTAGTCTTCAGCATAAGTAAAGGCAAGCCAAATATATTTTCTCTCATTCCCTCTATGTATACATGCCCAAGAAAATGAAGTTCATCAACTCTACCTACTCAAAGCACTTGCCTTTTACATAGCAACTAAAGCAGATTCATCATTTTTCATCGCACTGGGAGAATGATCAGCAGAAAGAGGCTGGTGTAGACAGCCAGGAAATTGCAGAAGACGGCTGCTAGAGGGAGGAAAAGAATCTCTTTTGGTGGTCTTCAAAAGATCAGCAGAAGAAGAAAAGCAGCAACAAGTTCAGAAGAGTGCCAGTTTGTAGCCTATGCAAAGATGGCAAAAAATACATGATTCCGTTGTCTTACCTTCAAAAGCCAATCGCTGAAGAGCTTTTGAATATGACAGAGGATGAATTTGGGTTGGATATCCACGGTGCAATCCCACTCCCTTGCGATTCTCTACTCATGGACTACATTTTGTCACTTTGCACAGACATGACTGAGCAGATGGAGGATACATTGCTGGTCTTTTAGCAGCAGAAGATGATTATCGTCCTCTCAGTTGTCTCAAAGCCACTCTTACGGACATGAAGCCATTGAAGGGTTATGAATTGAAGGCTCATCATACTAAGTGAAGAGTCAACATGTAAACATAGCATACTTTGTACATAGAAACTTTGAATTCAATTCCATTTTTTCGTAAATAAGCTCCCAGTTTCTGTATTTTATCACTTTATGTGTACAGAACAACAAAGAAGTTTAACTGTGACCTGGAGGTCTTCCTTGTCACCAAGTTAACACCATTAAGCCCAAATGAATCATGGCGCATGAACATTATGGCAGTTGAGGGGGCTGGTGGCTTTCCTAATGTTTTCGGATTCACTTCTGTTACTCATTGAATTTTTGAGCTTTTGTTTATGCATCATCTTAAAAACATAATCGTGTAGTGCATTAAACTTGTTAAAAATGTCAATATTTAAGAAAAAGAAATTATATATCTCGATGTCTGAGTAAAGGAGAATTTGATGGTTAGGTCGCATCATGGCTCTGAAAGACATTAAATCCCCCCCCTCCCCTCTCTCTCTCTCTTGTTTGTGTGTGTATGCATGTATGTATATATAAGCTTTATCTATCATTAAATTAATGTAGTTTAACAATGAATCTGTTAAATTGACTGAAAAGATGCCTTTAAAAATAAGAAAAACATAGAAGATGAAGAAGTTAATAAATAGATATTAAATGCAGCCTTGTCCAAAATTCATCTGCTTAGCTCAACAAGTGTATATAGTGTTGGAGATTTTGGCAGGCCAATTATAATACAACTTTGCTCCTAGCCAATTGCAATAACTTCACTCCTAAATATGGTAAGGTTTAATTTGGTTTATTATTTTGATATATAAACTCTTTAATTTTAATTTGACTATGAATTGTAATGTTTCTTATTATTTTTTTATTTTAGATGAATGGTGGCATCACTTTGGTGTAGATACACCTAGCTTGTCGGGGTTTGCTCATTATATATTTAGCCAAACTTGTAGTTTGATTAGATGCTAATCAAATTAGAGCATTTTCAAATGCATTCACACAAATAAGAGAAACAAATTGGAGCATGCTCATTTTTGTGATTTGGTTTTTGTTGCATACAACACGAAATTAAGGCAAAATGTAATAATTTAATATGTTTGTCATTCATATGATTCATATTTATTTGAATGATTTCCTAAGTATATGAACGATGATTTTTTTTTTTATTTGAGTATTATTTGTGAGATTTGAAATACTGGAATTTGGGATTTGTTGAGAGGTATTTTTAAGATTGATTATTGTAATTTTGATTGAAATTTGTGGATTGATAGTACATATTTTATTTATTTTTTTTATAATCATTTTTATTGAGCTTCTTAAGGTTCAATTAGGCTTAATTAAGTTAATTTTGTTATATTTTACATATTGAGTTTAATTGGATCAATAAAGAATTATTGCTTGAATTAATTTTAATTTGTCTATTTGGTATTGCTCAAGAATTGGCTATACTTTGAGTTACAAATATCTAGTTGATGTGATTCTCTAATCTTGTAGGAAAGTTAAGACAATTCTCTACAACTTTCATGAGATCTCAAGAGCCAAAATCACACGCTTGAATAATTTAAATTGGAGTTGAAGCAAGATCCACATTGATCCTTACAAAATTTGACCTCTACGCACTCATCACCCATTATTATTGAGTTATAAGGAGTCTTGATCATAACCATTTTGACACCCTATAATATACTGACCGAATGATAAGATATAAGTGTTTAGTGGTATATTTAACTTTTACCAATGAAAAAAAGAGTCGACGTAAATGTGAATAGGTCATAATTCAAGCATAGACATGATGTATTATGATGAGTTAGGAGTCGGGTCCGTTAAACAAGATGCAAAGATCGGGCCATATCTCAAGTTAAAGGACCGATATTACCCCAAACCTAAGATTAAAAATTGAATATAGGTTCGTACAGGTAAAGCCTACAACTTTTATGAAGACCACTTAGTAAGGCATATTATGGTAGAGCAATTAGAATATAAATTCAGCACCGAAGCATTTGAGCAATACACATTTCAATGTTTTTTTACTCATTAGTAATCTCTCAAACAACTCCCTAACATTTTTCACTCATTATCAAATAATTTGACTTAGATTCATTGAGCCTTTAAAGCTCTATTTCGAATTGTTTATTGGCTAAGTTCAGTATTGAGTATCTCACTTTTAGAGTTTAAGTTCATCCTATTAAGTTATGTTTTGTCATCTTGCAAACTCTGAAGTGCAGAGTTAGCACCTTTAGCCCAGAAATGTAGGAAGTTATGTTCCTAAAGTGTCATCTTGGCACAGAGATCAAGACACATACTATCATAAGTATGCTATTTCTCAGTGTGGTAAGCGCCCGCACTACATAGCTCTAGAATAGGTTCATGTGTTAATTTTCTCGAACTCAGTGCCCGAGTTTTCTTTCAAATGTAGTATAAAAAGACCTTCTTCTTCTTCTTCTTCGGTGCTAAGCCAACGCCAGGCAGTAATCGGGCATTATGACAAACAGGCATTCTTGGGTTCTTAAAGAAAAAAGAGGGACCAAATTTAGGTATCTTTTACCGTAGAGTATGAAGTTAAGCGTCAAACTTTAGGACCGGAGGATCAAGACCTTCATGTCCTCTCAAGAGCTATCCATGGAGTTTTCTTTATTGTATCTTGAATGATGTCTTCTTTCAAGTGGATCATTACCTTCATGTCCTCCTACACATTTTGCTATCCAAGGAGTTCTCTTTATTATCTTTTTCTCTTCTTCTAAAGTCTTCTTCTTGATCTTCTTTCTCCGTGTGTAGCTAAGACCCCTTAGTTAGGGGTGATGATTCTTCGAGCCCATTTCTTCTTCTTCTGCCGGTATTCTTGAATAATTCTAATGAACCATAATATACTCTACTTCTCTATCTTCTTAATTGAATTCTTCTTTCTTTCTTCTTCTTCTTCTTCTTCTTCTTCTTCTTCTTCTTCTTCTTCTTCTTTCTTTTACAATGCTACAAATTTTATAGCATTTGGTAAGATGATTGAGTCAAACCTTGAATAGACTTAATGCTTAAGGATTTGAGTGCTATAGATGAAATCAAGAGAACTATAATCATTATTCTATATTGTATTTGATGAGATTGCACACTAGTAGAAGGCGGTTGATTAGGCTTTGTAAGCACGAAAATTTTCACTTTTGGTTTTGAAGCCGGAAATGAACCTTTTTGTATCTACATCGTTTCTATGGGCGTGCCAGCTAGCTTGCTCAAGCTAGCGAAGTTTTTGAAATATCTGATGTTTTAAAGGCAATTGTGAGCAAGCGGAATCTTTTCGCTTTAAACCTTCTTGAACCGGTGCTCAAGGGTCAGTTTAAGCGCTTATAGACATTGATAAAACAATTTGGACTCTGGAAAAGAGACAAGTGTTTTGAAAACTCGAGTTTTGCCTAAGTTTACAAATTCTATGTACGGGGGCTGCACAATTCCAAGTCTTCGAGTTTTAAGCTATTTAGGCCAGGTATGTATGTGCATAAGTGGCCTAATTTCAGCGTGTTTGAGCATAGATTCGGGGTTTCTTTGAAAACGCACGAATGCAAGGATGTACAAATGTTTTTCGGGTTTGATATGATGATGTGAGCTAGGCTCGAATTGAAAGCAAGTCACACAACTTAATGTAAATACCTGAAATTGAAAGTGTAACTCACGCAACTTAAGGGAAATACCCGAATTTAAATGCAATGACTTAAATGTAAATTGCAAAATTGAAATATACTTATATCTTAAGAGCGGAAAGGCTCAATTGTGAGTGAGTGCTTTTGGTGTATAAATGGAAAGACAACTCACACGACTTGAATTGAACTTGCCAAAATTGAAATATAAGTATATAGTAAGAGCGGAACAATTGTGAGTGAGTGCTCTTGGTGCGTAAATGTAAAGACAACTCACACAACTTGAATTAAACCCACCTGGAATGTAAGTGCGTACACGACTGAATGTAAAACTCATGCAGCTTGAAAGTATATAAGTATGCTATATCTTATGAGCAACAAAGGCTCAAAATGTGCGTGAGAGTGTGGAGCAGATGCTTGAGTACTTTTTGCGTGCGAGTGTGAAATTTAAATGACAAACTCACACAACGTGAATGTAACAACCCGAATTGAATTGCAACTCACACAACTTTCACTAAAATAAATATCCAAAGGAAAATATATACTTTAGCTTAAGGGCAGAAAGGCTCAATGTGTGTGCAATAATGTGCAATTAAGAGCGAAAAGGCTCAAGTACACGTGGGTGTCTTGTGTACGTCTAAGAGCAATATGACTCAAGTGTATGTGTGTGTCTTGCGTATCAAGCACAAATATTATATTTCGGGGGGAGACTATGCTCCATTATTACAACCCCGTATTGAATTGAATTGAATTTTAAAGGAGTAAGGTAAAAACTGAATTTAAACACTTACAAGTGATCGGCTTTTCCTCTCAACTTACTCGGGTCCGTCCACCTTGGCAGCCAAGAGATGGGTCTCCCTAGGTGGGTTTTGACGTGAGAGTTTAGGCTTAGGGTGTGTTTGGGGGCAGCCAAGGGCTTAGGCTTAGGAGGGACTTGGTTCGGCCAAGACGTGTTTGCTGTGGGGTGTCACGGCTAAGGTAAGTGGGTCACGACTGGGGTATGGTTTAGTTAGGTTTAGGTCGGGCTGGGAATGGGTTTGGTTGAGTGGGATGGGAGCTAGGGTGTTTGGCTGGGAGAGGGTGCAAGCGGCAGGTGCGCCTGGCAGGGGCTGTGGCAGGCGCTAGGTAGAGGTTGCAGCGCTAGGGAGCTGGGGAGGGAGTTGGGGTAGCACTAGGGCATTGCGGCAATGGAGTGGTGCTCGGTGCGCCAGATGGGAGAGGGCAAGCTGTAAGGTGGCCGGGAGATGGGACAAGTGGGGTGCTGGTTCGGCTGGGAGTTAGGCGGGTGGTCACGGCAGGGAGCTGGGGACAGTGAGGTGGTGATGGCGGTGGAGTGACGCTGGTCGGGGGCTAGTGTGGTGTGGCGCTAGGCGCGCCGGGAGCCGAGTGATGCAGGGTGCCGGATGGTGTGCAGGAAGATGAGGGAGCTGGGTGGTGCAGGGTGCTAGATGAGGTTTAAAGTAGGCTCAAACCGAGTGCAGCTGCACTCGGTTAGGTTTAGATTTAGGTCGGTGGGGAAGTGGGTTAGGTTAGGTCGGTCGATTAGGGCTAGGTTAGGTTGGTTTAGGGTGAGGCTAAGCGACTAGGTTGGGGTATATGGCCTAGGTCGGTTGGGTGTAGGGTGGTCTAGCCAAGGGATAAAAGAGAGTCGGTTTGGGTGGGTTTGGTTTGGTTTAGGTGAAAGGGGTTAGGTCTAGGCTAGGTTTGGGTTAGGTTTAGTGGGGTCAGTTAGATGGTTTAGGCTAGGTTAGGGTGAGGTTGAGAGGCCTACCTCTTGGAGTCGGTCCACCATGCATAGCCCATCATTCCACGCCTCTTTGCAGCCATTCTCCAAGTTGGTGCAGTCCTTTGGTTGAGCCTAGGTTCATACAAGGCTTCAACCCACACTCTTGATCAAGCCCACATAGCTATGGCCCACCATATCTACTTTATACCCTCCACTCATTCTGTCTCTTCCCAAGCCTTTCACTTGCAATTTCACGTGAACTTGCTCCACCCCCTCACCTCTATTTATAGGCAAATGAGGTGGGTCTTGGGTTTGGATCTTAGATTTGATTTTGAGATCTAAATCCGATCCAAATACTATTTGGGTCTAGATCTGAATATTTGAGTTTAGATCCAATCCAAATTTTCATTTCTTCAGTGCTTCTTGGCGTTTCGAGACAGACAGTTTCTGCGGGCCCTAGCTTCATCAGTGCTTCGTCTTGGGTTGGGTCTTCCCCAATCTTTTTGTACGAACTCCTTCTCACCTTTCTAGACTTCATTTCGATTGATTTTTGAGATTTTAGGCTTGGATTTCTGATGATTTGGTGGATGCTCTTGGCTTGGTATTTGATGCTCCGGGCTTGAAGTCTGCTTTTGGCCTGGGCTCTCATTTTGCCTTTTGATCATGCTTTTGTTAGGCCAGGCTTGATTCTGAGCTTTTGAACCTGCTTTTGAGGCTTCTTTTGATTAGGCTCCACCTGCTAGATTTTGCTTTTTATAAAATTGGGACTTGGCCCAAGTTTAAGAAATTTTCATTTTGAACGGGTTTTTAAACAGAAGTTTAAAGCTTTTGCAACTCCTGGTTTTTGAAAACTCAAAATTTGGTTTTGAAATGAATTTTCAAACTAGGTGTTTGTTTTAGAAAATCGTTTGATTTTGGGGTGTTTACAGGCTTTCAATGACAAGATTTGTTACAAATGCTATTATTGTTCAAAATCTTGTTATACATAAAAATTTATTGAAAAAGATGTTTGCATTTGATTTGATGAATGAGATTCCATAAGTTCATTGAGAAAGAGGGAGAGAATTGTTATAGTTAATTTTATTTTCAATGCTAACTTTTGAGAGAAGTGTAATACATTTTTAAGGATGACTATGACATTGGTCAAGGTAATAAGAATAGTAGATAGTGAAGATAGGCATGCTATATCTTATATATTTGATGCAATGGATAAAGTCAAATTAAAAATACAAGCAGACCTTAACTACAAATGGTTACTTCTAAAGAAAGTTTGTTAGATAATTGATGCATGCTAGAACCAGTAAATACATCTTAATTTGCATATTGTTGCATATTTTTTTAATCTCTCCATTAGATTTTCTCTCAATTTTGTAAAAGATGAAGAAGTTAAGAATGGGATATTGAATGCCATTGACATTGTATAATATTCATCAAATCGATACAACATCCATTTAGATCTCAACAAGTATATATATAGTATTGGGATTTTGGCCAGCTAATTGTAATACAACTCCACTCCCATATGAGGTCAAGTATGATTTGGTTTGTTAATTTATTATATAAATTATAAGCTCTTTAATTTTAAATTGATTATGATTTGTAATGTTTCTTATTGTTATATTTTATTTTAGATGAATGGTGGTGTTACTTTGGTATAGACACACCTAACTTGTCGAGGTTTGTTCAATATATATTTAGCCAAACTTATGGTTTCAATAGATGCCAATGAAATTATAGTTTTTTTCAAATGCATTCATACAAAGAAGAGAAACAAATTGGAGTATGCATATCTTTTTGATTTGGTTTTCGTTGTATATAACATAAAGTTAAGGCAAAAGTAATAATTTAATATATTTATTATTGATATGATTCATATATATTTGAATGATTTCTTAAGTATATGACATTTTTGTATTCTTTCTTTTGTTTTCTTTATAGACAAATGCAATGAGATATAAGAAGAGAAAGAAAGGTGCTATATGACCTACTTAGTTATGAAAATATTGATATTTTGAATGATTCCTCATCAATTTAGAGGATGAAAACTAGAGAATCATAGAGACAAAAGCAAAGATTGGAGATATATATGGAAGGCATTTGAATGGCAGAATTTTTATGGAGGAGGAAGAGGAAGATGATGATGATGGTGGTGATGATGTTGGCAACCCTCACTATATTGCTTATGATGTGTTTGTTGACTATAATCTACATTTAGTGGAATGAAATTAAACTTTGAAATTTGAATTCGTAAATTGTAATCTATAGTTTCTCTCTTGAACAACTAAATTGATATGTTAGTTTTGGTTTGTAGTTTAACTTTTGTAATCCTATAGTTATTATTGATTATGATTTCTTGAAATGTCAAATTGCTAATGCTTATTATTTATTAACTAGTTGTTATTAATTTGATTTTGTTTAATATTGATGGTGTTTCTAACAATTTCTTATCTTTTGCTGATTAATTATTAATTATTTTTATTTTTTATAAAATTTTATTCTTTGCATACATCAAATATATATAACAAAATTTAGTGTAATTATCAATAAAAGTTACAAAATACCTTTTTCCTCTTATTGTTAGCCAATCATATAAATCACAAACATCTAAACGAATTAAATCTAAAATTTTGGAACTTCTTTCAATTATTGAAATAAGAGTAGTTATTTTGGTAAGCATGCAAGTAGACATGAATATATTGACTTATCAATTTTTAGAATCAAATATGATTTAGTCATTTCATGTAATTTTTTAAAATTTACATGCCCTAAACAAAAATATTGTGATTTTGACAAGTCAACAATATAAGCAAAACAACATCTTTGTTATTGAGATTCAACTTGAACATTATTCACGTAGATAACTCTTTCCAACAAATGTGGCACCCTCAAATACACCGTTAAACCCTCAAGAAACCTAAGTTCATCATCAACACAAGCATATTGCTACCACCTAACAGCTACTCAGTGTGCCCCCTCAGATAGTAATTCAACAATATTTGTCATCTTTGATCATCATCCTGTAGGAATGATCAGCCCAAAGAGGTTAGTGGAGATGGTCAAGAAATGGAAGAAGGTGATTCGCTGAAGAGCAATAGGTGGAGACAGGCAGTTGAAGTCACAGAGGACCCGTTTGTGGCCTATTCAACAGATAGTAAAAGATAAATGAACCCCATTCAAATCCATCGTGTCTTCAGTTGTATTCAAAATCGTCAATGTTTTCTCATGCAGTATTATCGGTATCGCACCGTATCGTACATGATACGATACAGGTAGGTGTATCATTTTTATAAAGTTATCATTCCGTATCGTGTGATATGGACCGTATCGCATGATACGGTGCGTATCGCTCGTATCGTACGATACAGGCGATACGCCTAGGGACCCTTATAAAGGGTCCTCGGCCGAACGGAAACTCGTATTTTCGCTCAGATGAGTGACAACAATTTGCAGAGTTACCTCATAACAAAAGAAATAGAAAGTTGAATGAGATTGCAGAGACAGTTTTCAGAAGTATATTTTGGAATGCATGTGTTAGATTGTTGAAAATTACCTATTCTTTAGTGAAAGTTTTGAGATTGGGTGATAGCGAGGAGAAACCATCTATGGGTTACCTTTATAAAGCCATGGATAGAACAAAAGAAGCCATCAAAAATAATTTTAATAAAAAAAAGAGAGATTATATGCCCGTGTGGAAAATAATTGATAATAGATGGAATAAACAACTGCATCAGCCTATTCATATAGCAGCCTATTATCTAAACCCATCATTCAGGTACTCAGCAACCTTCAAAATGAACGGCGAGGTTAATCGATGAATCATTGATTGTATTGATGTATTAGTCCCTGATGAGAGCATAGCAAATACTATACATCGAGAGATGGAGATTTATGATAATGCTCTTCACTTGATAGGTTTACCTATAGCAATTCGCAACCGCACTACGATGCGTCTAGGTAAATTGTTTATTTTCATATTTAAGTTGCATCTTATATTACTATGGATTATGTCTCTAATATTTGTCTTTTTCTACAGATGTTTGGTGGAACAAGTTTGGAACTGATTGTCCGAACCTTAAAGATTTTGCAGTAAGAGTCTTAAGCTAAACCTATAGTGCAACATGTTGTGAAAGAAATTGAAGTGTTTTTTAATACATCTATACAAAGAAGCGCAACAGGTTGGAACATAAAAGACTAAATGATTTAGTTTATATTCATTGTAACATGCACCTTTATGAAAGGTAATGTTGTATTACTTAAATGTTCAATTCAATATTATTTAACTTCAATTGTTAATATTATTTACTAATTGTTTATCTTTGTTTGTTGTAGGCAATTAAAAATAATAAATAGATAAGAAAGCCAATTTGATCCACTAAGTTTGGATAATTTTGATATATTAGAAGATTGGGTTATGGAAGACAGTGAAGAAAATGCCCTCCTAACTGAAGAAGATATTGCATGGATTAATTTGGAAGGAGCACAACAACAACATCAAGGAGACGAAGAATTTGATTTCCAAGCAGAAGGTGTTGCTGCTGATGATAATAAGGATCTCCAACAAGGAGAAGATGAAGATTATTTAGTTGATGATCCTGATTACAATTTGTAAAATGTAATTATATTTCATTTTTTTTATTCAAAATATGTAAATTTGGATGTAATTGTTGAATGTTGAATGCTCAATCTGTACTAAACTTTGCATTATATGAATTTAAAATAATTACCAATTTTCTATATTTTTCTTGATTTTTTTGGATTTTTAGCTTTTTTTTTAAGATATGGGCGATACGATACGATACGCCCATATCGTGGATACGCCCATATCGTGGAGCCCAGCGATACGATACGTATGAGACAAGACTGTTCTCATGTACACAAAATCCACATTCTTTCATCTATTAATCAAAATGGAACGCCGATCACTTCAAATCTAATAGAGCGAAATCGTTCTTACTGTTCTCGCGACTCATGCTTGTGTCAATAGCCGGTATTCCTCTCAAAATGCCAACCTAAATCATTCATTGGGTCCTAGACTCGACAAGCATTAGCGAAACTTATCCTCATGCAATTCTTTAATCTCATTAACAAAGTTGCGCCCGATTCGCATTTGTTTAAACATTGATTTTGGTTAAGTGCCATCACAATATCATCCACATACTTCTTCTGCAGTTAACTATGAGTTGTACCTTCACTCAGAGACCTCCATGTCCTTCAAGCTCCGGACCCATGATTTACTAGCTTCTCTCTGTAGCCCGACTTAAATGAAAGATTTCAGGACTTGAAATGATGGAACAGTAAATCTTGAAAATTCGAATTCCTCTTAGTTGTGTCTTGAACATGTGGGGCTCTGCAAACATGACGGCTTCCTTCAGCTATAGCTTGGTTCTTATCTTCACCAATCCTGGCTCAAATCAGGGCCCACGAGTAGCAAGATAATTTGAAGATACGGCTACGTATGTTCGGATGAAAGACAGCACAGCCATCTCCTTGCTCATGTGGTATGTTGCCGACTTCAAGTCCCATACTGAATAGTATTCAGTGTAAACGAGGGGAGCCCAGTTTCAGTGCCTCTTTCTATATATATGCATAAGAAATCGAACTTCGTCTTCAAGACCAACACATTCATACCACCTACTCAACCTCATCTGGGCTTAGATACTCTCCTTCCACTGGCAGACAGCAGTTGAACCAAATTCATCATGTTTTGATCACCTTCGTGAAAGAATGATGATCAGCACAAGGAGGCTGGTAGAGATGGCTGCTAGGGGCAGGAAAAGGATCTCCTTCGTCGTTTTACAGAAGAGCAACGGCAGGAGAAAGGCAGTTGCAGTTGCACAAAAAGGCCATTTTGTGGCCTATGCGGCGGACGGTAAAAGATACATGCTTCCCTTGGCGTACCTCCTAAGGCCCATATTTCAAGAGCTATTAAGGATCGCGGAGGAAGAGTTTGGATTGAACAATGATGGTGCAATTAAATTGCCCTGTGACTCGCAAACGATGGACTTCATCATGCCACTCTTGTGCAAAGACATGAATGGGCAGATGGAAAATGCTGTGATGATATCTTTAATCAGCAGTAGATGCTTGTCATCCTCCGACCTGCCTCAAAGCCACCCTTGTCAACATATGCCTCTTCAAGGATTTTGAGCATAGTAGACATTGTTTATAGGATAGAAACAATTTTGGGCAATTCCCTCTTCTCTTTTTGTTATAAACAACCAAAACCGTTGTACTTATTTCCTTTTACACAAAGAATGAAATGAGAGAAACCATTCAACAGGCCAATCAGAGTGTTTTTTGATTACTAACATCAATTAATTCCAAATAAAACTTTTGCATTGCCATGCATGATTGCCAACTCCGTCAACTGTAAATCTTCCCTTCCTCCATATATGCACGTGGATTCTGCACGTCAACCTCTTCATCGATTAAAAGTCGAAAAATCTCTCTGTTGCTTGATTGAAGAAAACGACAAGCATAAGTAATGTCTACCGAACTTGCTGCACGGTGACTGTCAAAATAAATTACCGTACGGTAAATTATTTAAGGTCAAGGTTAAATTCAAGCATTGGAGCAGTGGTGAGTATTGGTCGCTTTACTTAATGAATAGGAGGAGAAAGAGTATTTTGCAACCTTGCTGTGCTGGTGCAGTAAATTACGGAGGTTAGGTCTGAAGGTTTCACATTAACGTAAAAGCTGCGTGGTCATTATTATATGAAGAGATCGGGCCTGATTGAAGTGATAAATCACAAGAACAAGATGAAATTCAGCATAAGTAGTTCACACGGCGTGTTGACGATCCACCGGACACTGTTGACAACTATGGGAATACTTCCTTAAATCAAGATGTGGGCATACGTATGAATTTCAAATAAGACATACAAAAGGAGCATCCACGTGATGTTTATTTCTATTTAATGCATGGACGATGAACAAGGAGCTAAGTTTAAGTCTTCGGTACCATGATCGAAAAGATCCCATTCAAATCCGTCTTGTGTCTTCAGCTGGATCTAAAATCGTCAATATTTTTTCATGTACACATAAATCCAGATTCTTTCGTCTATTAATCAAAATGGGAGGCCGATCACTTCAAATCTAATAGAGCGAAATCGTTCTTACTGTTCTGGCGACTCATCACATAAATGTGGAAATGCAGAACATGTTTTCGATAAGAACTTCAGCAGTTTAATCAGTACAGTTTCTTCTTCCTTTTTCTTTTACGGATAGTTAACCAACACACCCTTGACATCTTCATGTTTCAATTGTTGGACAGATTGATTTGCAGAAGATTCATGGAAAAGATGTTGATGCCATGAACAACACATAGAGTTTGAAGATAGTTTGTGAAGTTAACTACATCGGAAACAAACAAAACATCCACAGTTTTACCAGTTTGAAACCCTTAATTCATCTCTCTTGCCATTAAAATGAAAGAATACATTGAACTGGTTCGTGACCAAAAAAATATCAGGGACGAGACTTGCTCCGAACTTGATCCTACGGAACGGAGGGATTTTGGCATATTTTGTAGAACATGTTTACTAACCAGGTCTGGCCCCGTGACACCTCTAATGAAGACGATATAAATTTACAGCCCAATGGATTTGATCTTTCTATTATACAAAGCTTAGCTTTTGAAAACACAAGAACCTAATTTGTTCTTAAAAATATATTTCTGATGCAATTGATCTAACCATAACTAAGTTCAAAGCTGTAGTAAAATATATAGTCCCACTATCCGGGATCAAGTAATGAGGTAGTTCCTTGATCAATATTCTATAAGACACGAAATCCATTTCCTTTGTTGGCCAAAAAACCAACCGATTGGTGAATATTTGGGTTCTTCAACTTGATGATTACAAGAAACGAGTAAAAAACTATTAGAAATTAAGACTAGCCTTCTCGGTCATACTGCTCAATCAAGCCACTAAATTATGGGAAGTGCATTATGCATCTTGGGCATAATGATATCAGCCAGTAATGAGGAAAACCTCCAATTCGTCAGTTTAACTTTTCCTTTGATGTACCCGTAATTTGAAAGAACAAATTACAGGAAGGGGAAACTTTCTCACTGAAAACTTGGAACTGATTTCAACATTTCTCTGTACAAGTAGCCGTGTGTACATATTGACTCTTCAAAGAAGTATGATTTGAAATCAAAACACTTGTGCTGCTTAACGACACCAGCAATGCATCCTCCATTTGCATGCTCATGTTTCTGTGCAAAAGTGACAGAATGTAGTCCATGAGAAGAGAATCACAAGGGAGTGTGATTGGACCATTGATATTCAATCCGAATTCTTCCTCTCCCATTTGAAATTGCTCTTCAAAGATCGGCCTTTGAAGGTAACACATGGGAAGCATGTATCTTTTGCCATCCGCCGCATAGGCCACAAAGTGTCCCTTTTCTGCAACTGCTGCTGCTTTTCTTCTCGTGCTGCTCCTTTGGAGACCACCAAAAGAGGTTCTTTTTCTCCCTCTAGCTGCCATCCTCTGCCATTTCCTGGCAATCTCTACCAGCCTCTTTGAGAAGATCATTTTGCAGGATAGAGATCACAGATGGCAAATTTGGTTCTGTTTCCTAAAAGGTCAAAAGAGAGTATCAAAATAGCGGAGCTTTGAGTAGGTACGATTGATAAATTGGTGTTGATGATGAACTTTGTTTTCTTGGCCCTGTATATACAGAGGGAGAGGAAATCAAATTGGCTTGTCTTCATTCACATTGAACACTAGCAGGAATTGAGAATCATTTGATGATGGGGGCCCATATCATACGGGCAAGGAAATGGGTATGTTGGTATTCATCATGAAACATGTTCATGTCTTCATATCTTCATGAGATCCAACGATTTGTGGGATGTATGCTATCACCGCCACTAGATGGAGGTTTTTCTGTGGGCTACACACATTCAGAATGTTGTCCCTACTACCAAAACTTTGATGATCAGTCCAGTCTTAGTGGGGCATGATATCTCTGTGAGTATCCAATCAATTAATTCACCGTATTTAATATATAGCAGAGGCAAAAGAAAAGGATGGTAGATGGCACGGCACAATCACTTGTATTATTGTTCTGAATGTGTCACACTACTTGCTGATGCCTATGTCTTCTGGTCTTTTCAGAAGACATGATCAAAAGCAGCAGTTAAGAAGCTTCTAACCAACATGGTCCAGAAGTAGCTATGAGGGACTTGGCTAACAACCACATTATAGCTCGAGCAAGCTGGCATTTTCATTTGTCCTGAACATATCCAGGATACCGGTAAGAGGAATTCCAATTTAGTGACCACCTAACTTCCGTGCATAACAGGCTGGAAAGGTACATCTACTCTGTATTTGATGCACTGATCCCCAACCAATATCCATCCCATCGTGGATACCAAGCCCAAACAGCATCTCATGCATGATCCTCTTCCACGTTGATCGAAGTGTAGAGGTGTTCCGTCATCTTTATTAGGGCAACTATCCAATTATTGCAGCGCCCACTTAGTGGATAGGACGAACCTTCCATGTGAACTATTTAGATAGAATGTGCATCCACTGTTATTACTGCTAGCATGGCACATTATAGGGCTCTGTGGAAACAAAGAATTCATGTAGTCGACCCCATCTAGTATGGAAAAAGGCTTAGTTGTTGTTGTGCATCCACTGTTATGATTTATAGATCCACTGATTCCTTCAAAAATATGAACCACGAAATTGTAAACGAAAACTCATCATTTTAAAGGACAATCTCAATAGCTTACTTCACCAACACAGTAAAATTCAAGACATTCCCGTATCTTGTTTTTTCTTTTTCACCTGCAGTCAAGTAAGCCACCGACAGTTTTGAGTTGTGACGTAAAACTGATTGATATACAAAACCCATTTACTATAAGATCTTCATGACATGCATAATAAGTGGGAGTTGTACCTAGTTACTCGAATTAACTGCATCAGCATAAACAATAACATGACACTGGTCGACCATAACAGATTAGAAAGAATTCCTTGTAGCCAAGCACAGTTAGCTTGGGCCAAATCTTGGTTTTGGTGGCAATAAAATTTCCACTTTTCACAGATGAAGTTTTCCTTCTTTTCTCTTATGAATTAAAATGATTGAAATACAATGGACGGATTCTTGTTGACAAAATAAAAAAGATGGAATTCCCTAAATATTTTCCTCTGTACATTTGTATCATATAAACAGTATTTTCTCTGCTCAAAATCCTTGTAGAAGTATAATTTGGAAAGGGTGTCTTCGAGGCAAGTCACAGGATGATAAGCATCTACAGCTGCTTAACGATACTAGCAAGGCATTTTCCGTTTGGCTGCTCATGTCTCGGCACAAAAGTGACATGATGTAGTCCAAGATTTGAGAATCACAAGGAAATGTGATTGCACCGCTGATGCTCAGTCCAAACTCTTCCTCTGCCATCTTCAACAGCTCGAGAAAGATGGGCCTTCGGAGGTAAGCTAAGGGAACCATGTATCTTTTCCCGTCTGCCGCATAGAATGCAAAATAGCCCTTCTCTGGAACTTCTGCAGTATTTCGTTTGCTGTTACTCTTCTGTAGGCCACCAAGAGAGATTCTCTTTCTCCCTGTAGCAGCCATCTTCTGCCATTTCTTGGCCATCTCAACTAGCTTCCTTGTGCTGATCATTCTCGGAATATGATGATCAAAGAAGATGGATATGGTACAATTGTTCTATAAAGATCAAAGGAAGTACGCACCCGAGTGTGGCTTAAGTTGCGTAGGTAGTGTTTATGTTGATGACGAACTTCAGTCTCTTCGTCTGTATATATAGAGGGAGGGCAATCGAAATTGAAGTTGTCTTCAATTACTCCGTAAACAACCGGAATCGAGATTCATGTGCTGTTGTGGTGTTGGGGGGCATACCAGATGGGCATGCTGGTATTCCACACAGCTGTCATTTTACCCCACAATTTGTCAGGTCTAAATGAGACTCAATGGTCTTCGAAGTTCTTAGCCCACAGCAGCCACCACATGATTGTCTTCCTCCTGGATCCACACCAAGATAATGGGGTCCCACTCTTAATTTGTTAATGTCATTAACTGCAGCGATGTAAGTTTCAGAGATCGATCGATCAGGACATTGTTTGTCTATGACAATCCAAATAGTTAATCTATCTATTTTTGACAAATAAAGAACCAAAAGAACGATAGTAGCCTAGATCAATGTTATCTTATCGTGTCGTATAGTATGAGACGAGGTGTATCATATGGTATCATGGGGAATCACGATACGATATATTACATTGTATCGCAATGTGAACTGTATGAGCTTGGTATAAGCTTGTATAGTATGATATTGACCCATATTGTTTGTATCATACGATATGGGAGAATATGCCCCTAAGTTATAAACTCTCCCTTACGTGAAGAGAACCCTGCGTTTCTACAAGTTTTTGGCTTGTGTTTGAGTGATTCAACAACTCCAATACTACATCGGTGACTTTTGGCTAGGGAGAAGTATTTCCAATGGTCTGACCTTCAATGGCACCATCACTCCAGCAGTAACAACAACGGTAATCTGGTAGTTGCCTTGTGGTATAAGTTTTTTTTCTATGTTTATTTTTTATCTTCTTGTGCTATTTGTTTTTCTTTTTTAAATAATAATATATGAAGTGAGTGGATATGTATTTGTGACAATCTATGAAGTGGGAAACACTCTTTAAATGTTTTGGTGGTTTATGAAGTGGAGATCGGAGATTTATGAAGTTTATGATAATTTATGAAGTGTTTTTATTTTTAAATTTATTAAGGTTTAAGAAGTAGTAAATTAAAATAGTAGGAAAGGGTGCTAAGTAGTCTCAATCTCAATCTAATGATCTAGCATGATAATGAGATACTTCAATTAAGGGAAGTAGATTGAAAATAAAATATAATTTTTGAGAGAAAATTATAAGTGATTGAGTTTCTCGATTGAAACATCACTTATCACCTAGCAGGGACTATGAAAGAAGTTGTTTCTTGCACGGGCAAAGTTAGAAGAGCGTCAAAAGCTATTAAATGGCAATGCCTATATATGATTGAGAGTATAGTTGAGAAGAGACAAGAAAATAGGATATAAGGATGTTTGAGGAAGAAAATGTTAGACTTGGTGGTAGTCGTGATGATAACATCCTTTTTTATGCTAGGAGAGATTGGTAGTAGTAGTTATTGACCAACCAAGAAAAAGAGAGTTGTTGAATATGTTGTAAGTGGTAAAAGAGGAATGAGTGGAAGAAGATCTCATTCTAGTATTAGTCATTTTTCCTCCTAATACTATATCTGGTGTTCAAACTAGAATTTGTGTTGTTATGACTTCAGAGCAATTGCATGAGCAAGCAGACCTTGCAGTGGAGAGATGATTTTATGATGCATGCATTTCATTTAATGAATCAAATTCCTTTCATTTTCAAGTAATATATGCCATTGCTAACATTGGTCTAAGATATAAGATGTATTCTTATAAGTTGTGAGAAATTATTGGATAAGACTGTTCTTACAAGAGTATTATTCGATCTTGAGGGAGTCATCGAAGGAGACAGGATGTACTATCATGACAGATGGATTGATAGATAAGCGAAGAATGACTATTAAACTTTCTTTTTATTATCTTAGAGGACATTTATTTTTTAGATCACCTGACATGTCACATGAACACCATATTGTATAAGTTCTAAGATAAGAATTTGATAAGGTGATATTGGAGGTTAGGCGTAAAAATATAGTCTAAATAATTATAGATAATACAGTTAATTATAAAGTAATTGCAAAGGAGTTAGCTGAGAGTTATTGTACTTTTTATTAAACATAATGTACAACCCATTGTCTAGATCTCATCCTTGAAGATATTGTAGAGATAGATGGGGTAAAGACAATAACTGAGTATTGTTAAGATATCACTAAATTTATTTATAACCATGCATTTATATTTTGTATGATGAGGAGATATATTGATGATATAGAGCTTATTCGTAGAGTTGTTACTTGGTTTACAACTAATTTTTTGTTGGTATAGAGTTTTGTTAAACAAAAGCAAGTATTAAAGAGAATGCTTACCTAAGATGAGTGGTAATAATTTGTAGATTTTCCTCAAAATAGGAGAAACAGAAAACTTAATGAGATTACAAAGACGATCTTTATGAATATATTTTGGAACTCCTATATTAAATTATTAAAGATCACATATCCTTTTGTTAAAGCTTTGAGATTGACTAGCTGCAATGAAAAGTTATCTATGAGTTATCTTTATGAAGTCATCTATGAGCTATCTTTAATGGAAGAAAGAGTAATTATGTACTTATGTAAAGGATTATTGATAATCGATGGAACAAATACTTGTATAAGCCTATTCATACAACAACTTACTTCCTAAATCCAATGCTTAGATATTCTGTAGCATTTAAAAGGGGTAGTGAGGTTAATAAGAGTATTGTTGATTACATAGACTCATTAATCCCTAATAAGAGTAGAGTACATGTTATACATTGAGAGATGGAGATCTATGATAATGCTCTTTACATCTTTATTAATATACACTGAAGTAAACATATAAATTATTTATCTTAATATTTAAGTTTCTTAAATCTTATATTTATAGTGGAATAAATCTTTATATTTATCTTTTCTATTAGATGTTTGGTGGAGTAGATTTAAAAGTGATTGGTCAAACCTAAAAGATTTTATAATAAGGGTTCTGAGTAAAATATATAGTGCAACTAGTTGTGAAAGAAATTAGAGTATTTTTGAAAATATCCACATAAAAAAATACAACAGTTTGAAACATAAGCAACTCAATGACCTCATTTTCATTTGTTATAACATGTGGCTTCGACAGAGATAATTAATGATTAGTTATTGATTAAATATTCAATTCAATGTTTCAGTTTACTAAGTTTTTATTCTTAAACTTTTTAGTTTTAACTTTTATTTACTTATCATTCTTGCAGGTAATTAAGAAAGTTAAACTCAAGTAGGTATAAGAACCAATTTGATCCAATAAGTGTTGATAATTTTGATATCTTAGAGGAGTCAATTATAGAACATAATGAAGAAAATACACTCTTAACTGAAGGAGACACTCAATCAATCAATTTGGAAGGAGCACAATAATATCAACATGGGATAATAATATTGATTTTATTTTGAAAGTGGTAATGATCTTGAACAAGGAGGAGAAGAAGATAGAAGATTATTTAGTTGATGATCCTTATTACAATATGTGATTCTTTTTTTCAATTATGAAAGTTATAATTTTCCTACTTCTTTAATTATAAAGTTGTATTGCATAAGTAGTTATAATTTTAATTAATGGTTAATTATGAATGTTTACTCAACTTTGGAATTATAGGAATTTATTTAGAATTGTTTTTGTTTTTTGTGAATTTTTTAATTTTTTTATATTTTATTTTAAGCTATTATAAAAATACACCTATCTTGTGGAGAAAAAATGATACACAATACGATATGGTACAAACAACACTGGCCTAACTATTTTGTCCCATTAGTAGCTAAAGCAGTGTTATCCGTATCATATCATGAAAAATCATGATACACCTTAGTATATCACAATAGGTTATGTATTGGTTTGTATAGTGTCATATGCCCTATTTTTATAAAAAAAACTTCCTTGTTCGAAAGGGACATGAATTGAACTGATCATTTTTTTCAAAGACATCTTATCTTAAAGAGTGACCTCCAAAGAATAACAATAAAAACTATAAAAATAAGTAGTTTTCAAAGTTCTCAAGAATAAAAAATAATTTACTTCAATAACTTATTAGATCCCGATGAGCATTGATAAATTAACAATTATGACTACATTCAGTATTAATGGGTTACACAACACAACTATCTTACCTTAAAAGGTGACCCATCAAGAATAACAATAAGAACCATACAAATAAAATGTTTTCAAAGTTTTCAAGAATGAAGCATGCAAGTTCCTAAATAACTTATAAATTATGACTGCATTCAGAATTGATACCACGAATTAGGAAACTAGTCTAACTTAGAATAGTTCTTGATTTTCACTAATTTTTTACTTTTATTTTTAAAATAATTTTTTAAAAATTTTAAAAAATTACGATACGATATGATACACTCGTATCATAGAGAAAAATGTTACATGATATGATACAGTACAAACAACAATGAGCTAAAGTGATCCTGAAGCTAAGAGCCAAGTTAGATTAGAGAAATCTCGAAGTGAATTTCAGCCCATGTCCCAGGCACATCCAAGATGATTTCTAACTACTTCCAGCAATTCAAGTCTGGAAATTTTGTCTAGATTTTTCACCCACATGGGTCCTACACCTGAAGCTAAATGCTAGACAGAATTTGATATAAGTCCTTATTAGCCACTCTCCATTCAGTGAAGAGAAATAAACATCACATGCATGTTCCTATTCTGTCCAATGAGTACAGAAGTACCGATGTTCTAAGGCAAAAATATCTCTATAATTTCAGGGTTCAGTGTCTAAGTGCATAGGAGAACTCCTCGTGTGAACCCTTTACAGAGCAAATGTGTTTTTCTCATAAAACATAGATCGCAGAAATGAGTAACGTCTTTGATAAGAATTTCAATTATTTACTACAGTTTCTTCTTCATCTTTGTCTTTTACGAATAGTTAACCAAGCTACTTATGAAGTTTTCGGAGTTTCGATTGTTGGACTTATTGATTTGCAGAACAACAACTAAGCCTTTTCCCATACTAGATGGGGTCGGCATTGATTTGCAGAAATTTCATAAAAATGAAGTTGATGCCATGAATAATACATGCAGTTATAAAATTGTTTCTGGAATTAACTACATCAGAAATAACATTCACTGTTTTACTTACCAGTCTGAAGATTTAATTCATTTCTTTTATTATTAAAAAGAAGAACACAATGATACGGTTCTTCTTTGACCAAAAAAGCTGAATTACTCCAAACATTTTCCTATGGAAGGGAGAGAGATTGGCATATGTTGCGGTAGACGAGATAAGTTTACAAGTCAATGCATTTGAACTGCCTAAAACACAAAGCCATAGCTTTTAAAAGTACAAAACCCGAAAGAATATGCCTTATACGTCTAATCTACATTTCTAATCCAATTAATCCTGGACCATAACTAATCTCAAAGCTATATTAAAGTGCTTTAATAGCCTCACTATCATGGATCAAATAGTGAACTAGTTCCCTGATCAATATTCTATAACACAAGAAATTCATTTCCTTTACTACCCAGTAACTAAAACCAACCTATTCGATAATTTTTGGAATCTTCAACCTGATGATTAACAGAACATATCAAAGAAACTCATTTCCTTCTCAACGTTACTTCTCTGGGAAGTCGCTAAATTATGAAAAGCTTATTACGCTACTGTGGCATAAGGTGTTCATCTAATGATGAGGGAAATGTCCAAGTCGTCAGTTAAAATTCTTCGATGTACCCATAATTTGAAAGAACAAATTACAAGAAGAGGAAACTTTCTCACCGAAAAAATGGAACTGAATTCGACATTTCTCTGTACAAGTAAGCCGTGTGTACATATTGACTCTTCAAAGAAGTATGACTTGAAATCAAAACACTTCAAGAGGTAAATGATGACATGCGTGGCTTTGAGGCAACTCAGAGGATGACAAGCATCTAGTGCTGCTTGACGACACCAGCGATGCATCCTCCATTTGCATGCTCATGTTTCTGTGCAAAAGTGATAGAATGTAGGCCATGAGAAGAGAATCACAAGGGAGTGTGATTGGACCATTGATATTCAATCCGAATCCCTCCTCTGCCATTTGAAATAGCTCTTCAAAGATTGGCCTTTGAAGGTAACACATGGGAAGCATGTATCTTTCACCATCAGCCGCATAGGCCACAAAGTGTCCCTTTTCTGCAACTGCTGCTGCTTTTCTTCTCGTGCTGTCTTTTTGGAGGCCACCAAAAGAGATTCTTTTTCTCCCTCTGATGGCCATCCTCTGCCACTTTCTGGCCATCTCCACGAGCCTCTTTGAGTTGACCATGTGATGGAGTCAAGCTTTTACAGGTGGTACAGTTCTTGAGTAGTTGGCACCAAAGAGATCAAATTTAACACCGTGAAAAGAAGGTTAGGATAACACTATTCTTTCGAGACATGCGAAACACTAACATTTAGGTTTATTTATCGCTAATGATGTCAAATAACTGAATGCAATGGACCCCAACAAATACCTTCACGATACAACAAAGACCCTCAGTTCATCTTATACAAATGTAACCAAGTTGTAGACAAATCGGTAAAGCAATGATGATGATTTATAAACCTAATTAGCTCTACAATTAGACTTGCAAGATCTCTTAAAAACTAAGTAGGAAAGGACTCACATAATGAGAGAAAAGTTGGATGAATCTTGTTTACGATACCACTATATATAGACATAGTGAAGATATAACTCATATGTTACTAAAGAGCATAATTGTCACTCAAGAAGGTAGCTCTTGATGCTATAACATGGATGCTAAATGCTCAAGAGTTGCATCCACTTCATGTACTACTAATGAGCACATTATTACTAGAGTAAATGAGTCTTTATGCCAAAATATGGCTAGAAAATTCTTAAGAGTTACAGCCACTATGTGTGCTATTAATGAGCACAATTATCTCTTAAGAAAGTGACTCTTAATACCACAATATAGCTGTAAAAGACTCAAGAGTTACAACCACTACATGCCCTACTAATGAGCACAATTATCACTTAAAAAAATGTCTATTAATACCACAAACATGGTTGAAAATACTAATGAGTTTTAGCTACTAATGTGCTATTAATAAGCACAATTATTACTTAAGTAAGCGGCTATTAATGCCACAACATACTGCACCCATAACCTTCACCAAATATATATTTTGGTATTTTGAAAATACACCCAGCATCATGTTTGCAGGATAGAAATTACAGATGGCGAATTTGGTTCTATTTCTATCTAAAAGGTCAAAAGAGAGTATCCAAATAGCTGAGCTTTGAGTAGGTAGGATTGACGGATTTGTGTTGATGATGGACTTTGGATTCTTGGCCCTGTATATATAGAGGGAGAGGAAATGAAATTGGCTTTGTATTCATTTACATTGAAGACAAGCAGGAACTGAGAATCATTTGATGATGGAGGCGCATATTTTACGGGCAAGGAAATGGGTAATTCATCATGGACATGTTCATCAATATCTTCATGACACCCTACCAATTGTGGGATCTATGTCATCGAAGCCACTAGACGGCAGCTTTTCTGTGGGATACACAAACATAGCATGCTGTCCCAACTATCCAAAATCAATTAGTTCACCTTATTTAATATATAGCAGAGGCAAGAAAAACCATGATGATGATCGCCCAATCACTTGTACTATTACTTGAATGCGTCACACTACATGTCGATGCCTATGCCTTCTTGTCTTTTCAGAAGGCATGATCAAAGGCAGCTATTAAGAAGCTGCTAGATAACATGGTCCAGAAGTAGCTTAGTGTGACTTAGCTAACAATTACCTTATTGCTCTAGCAAGCTGACATTTTCGTTTTTCTTCATGTCCAAGACCCTGCAAAGAGGAATTCTAATTTTTAACCACTTATATTCCTTGTGTAACAGGCTGGTATGATAAGATTACTCTTGGTGCGCCAATCCCAAACCAGTATCGAGCCCATCATAGACCCCCAAGGCTAAACGGCGTCGCATGCATTGTCCTCTTGTATGTTCATTGAAATTTGAAGGCACCGGATCATCTTTATGAAGGCCAATAGTCCCATTATCGGAGCGCCTACTTAGTGGATAGGAGGAACCTACCATGTGAACCATTTAAATGAGTGCACATCTTACTGTTATGATTTATAGATCCAGAGATTTCTTCAAAAAAAATATGGACCACAATGTTAATAAAATTCATTATTTTAAATAACAATCTCAACAGATTACCAGTACTGTAAAGTTCAAGACCATTTCCATCTTTTGTTTTTCCCCTTTTCACCAGCAGTTAACAAGGGCAATGACTGTTCAAGTTTTGATGTGAAACTGACTGATATATAGAATCCATTACTGCAGGATCTTCATGCCATACATATAAGTGGGAGATATAGTTGGTTAATCGGATTAACTACATCAGCAATAAACAATGAAATGGCATCGGATCGAGCACAGGGGCGAGAAAGAATCAATGAGTCAAACGCAGTTAACATGGACCATTTCTTGGTTTTGGAAGCAATATACGCAATTTCCACTATTAACTGTTGAACTTTTTCCTTCTTTTTTCTTATGAATTAAAATGATTGAAATACAATGAACGGATTCTTGTTGACAAAATAAAAAAGATGGAATTCCCTAAATATTTTCCTCTGTACATTTGTATCATATAAACAGTATTTTCTCTGCTCAAAATCCTTGTAGAGGTATAATTTGGAAAGGGTGTCTTCGAGGCAAGTCACAGGATGATAAGCATCTACAGCTGCTTAACGATACTAGCAAGGCATTTTCCGTTTGGCTGCTCATGTCTCGGCACAAAAGTGACATGATGTAGTCCAAGACTTGAGAATCACAAGGAAATGTGATTGCACCGCTGATGCTCAGTCCAAACTCTTCCTCTGCCATCTTCAACAGCTCGAGAAAGATGGGCCTTCGGAGGTAAGCTAAGGGAACCATGTATCTTTTCCCTTCTGCCGCATAGAACGCAAAATAGCCCTTCTGTAGAACTTCTGCAGTATTTCGTTTGCTATTACTCTTCTGTAGGCCACCAAGAGAGATTCTCTTTCTCCCTCTAGCAGCCATCTTCCGCCATTTCTTGGCCATCTCAACTAGCTTCTTTGTGCTGATCATTCTCGTAATATGATGATCAAAGAAGATGGATAGATTGCTCTGTAAAGATCGAAGTATCTGAGTGTGGCTGAGGTTGGGCAGGTAGTGTTTATTTTGCTGATGAACTGCAGTCTCTTGGGGTGTATATATAGAGGGAGAGGAAATGAAATTGAGTTGTCTTCATGTACTCTGGAGACAAGTGGAAATTGAAATTCATGTGATGTTGGGTGTCATACCATAAGGGCATGCTGGTATTCAGCATATCATATGCGCATAACTATGTCATTTTGCCCCACAACATTAGGGTCTGGAAATTGAAATTCATGTGATGTTGGGGGTCATACCTTAAGGGCATGCTGGTATTCAGCATATCATATGCGCATAACTATATCATTTTGCCCCACAACATTAGGGTCAGGAAATTGAAATTCATGTGATGTTGGGGGTCATACCATAAGGGCATGCTGGTATTCAGCATATCATATGCGCATAACTATATCATTTTACCCCACAACATTAGGGTCTGGATGAGACCCCATGGCTTTTATGTTCTAAGCCCACAGCAGCCACCACATGGTCTTCCTCTTGGATTCACTCCAAGGTCCCCTACTTTTGTTAATGTCATTTACTGCAGTTATGCAAGATTTTAAGAGATTGACCAATCACCTCCTGGTGGGACATCATACAATTGAAAATCTTAACCTGTCCATTTTAACAAACAGAAGAACCAAAAAAAGAGGAAGGTGAACGATACAATACTTTATACTATCACCGTGAACGTCTTACACTAAATAGTGATGACTTTATGCAATGGGTCCTTGGACCTCAGCGTGATGAGCTAAGACAGTAATTAGAGAGCTGTTGGCTAGTAGCCTAGCTGCCCTAACTATCCTGTCTCATGGGTGTATAAAACTTTAAAGTGACACTGGAGCTAAGAACTAAACTAGCTTACAAAAGTTTGAAAGGGAACTTGGCCCCAACATGTCTTAGGCAATTCAAGAGGATTTGAAGCTACTTCTTGCATTTCAAGTCTGCAAATTTTTCCTCAAAAAAAAAAAAGAGAATTTCTTAAATGTTTTCCTGTAAATTATGTGAGGAAAGCGTTAGAGACAGCGTTTCAAGCTTGAGCTACATGAGTCCTACACCTGAAGGTAATTAATGCCAGAATTCTATATTAACAATCCAATAAAAACTTATATGATGATGAAATGACTAATTTTCCTAACTCGAGTTTAAAAAAGTTAACGGTGTGTGTGTGTGCACACACACATATATATACTTACATACATATACGTATACACATCGACACACAGATAGATAGATATCAGGCATTGCATCTTTCTGGGACTGTTGAAAAGCTTATATACCTGCTATTTCTATAAAATGTTTACACGTATATTGATCCCACGTGATTTTAAAATGCACTTGGATTTGCTAAAAGATACACAAGAATTTGGTTTCCAATTTGATGAATGAGGTTCAAGATTCCGCATTCCCCATTTCCATATTTGAAATTCCCTTAAGTTAAAGAGGTGACAGCTGGGGCCTACTCTGCATGTGATTGAGGGACCTAAACCAGGGCCCAGCACTTCCCAGGGCACAACGCTTGTGTTTAGTTTTCATCAATAATTCATCCTTCATGTACCCAAGTGACAGCATCAAAAGCATGATCCGCCTATATGACCATAGAAATGCACGGATGTATCTCTCATATTTATGTGCCAGACAATAATAATAACTAGAGGACCCAGCGTTCAAGTTGAGTAGATGAACCTGACATGTGAACCACTTATTCTGATTGTGCATCTAATTGATAAGATACATGACTTCCAAAACCACATTTTCTTGATAAATCGAGGATCATTTGCTTAATAATAATACGATATCTATGTCTACACTGTAGTTGCTGGATCTTTTATTATTTTCCTAGACATTTTCGCCTAGATGGAAGAAAAAGCAACTGACACTTCCTTTGCAGAATGCATTTCCAATGAGGAAAAGGAATGACTTCCCAGACATAATCTTCAGTCTATGACTGATATGTGTTAATACTCACCCACATGTACATGCATGTATACACATAGGTGTGTGTATGTGTATACACATATATACGTATATATACCCATATGTTTTGCAGGTTTTTGAGACTAGCAACATTGGCAATAAAACAATCTTTCATTAAAACTTTTTCCTTTGTTCTCTTGATATAAAGTAAAGAAGTACAATGGCTTGGTCTTTGACCAAAGGAAACTGAACATTGCTCTAAGGTTTTCATACTCACCCACATGTACATGCATCTACTACTGCTTAAGGACATTAGCAAGGCACTCTCCATCTGCCAACTCATGCCTCTGCACAAAAGCGACATGATATAGTCCATGAGTTGAGAATCACAAGGAACTGTGATTGCACCATCAAAGTTCAATCCAAACTCTTCCTCGGTCATCTTAAACAACTCATCAAAGATGGGGCTTTGTAGGTAAGACAGATGAACCATGTATCTTTTGCCGTCTGCTGAATATGCCACAGCCTTTTTCTGCGACTGCTGTTACTTTTCTCCTGCTGTTGCTCCTTTGTAAACCAGCAAGGGAGATTCTTTTCATCCCTCTAGAAGCCACCTTCTGCCATTTCCTGAACATCTCTACTAACCTCTTTGTGCTGATCATTGTTGCAGGATACTGATGAAGATCAAAATCCAAATAGGCTATTTGGTTGTATCACTGAAATTGAGGACAAATACTAAGATGCGAGATCTGTGTGCGATGAATTTTGTTCGCTATGTATTTATTTAAGAAGTGCGCAATTGACATGCATGTATGTAAAAGCAAGAGGGATATGATAGGCATTTGATAGTGGATGATCATCAAATGGCTTGTACTCTGATTCAATATCAATTGATTTGTCATCGAAAGCATGTTTAGCCACAGACCAACTATCTTGTATGCCAACCAGCTTGTCAGACCAATCCGGTTGGCTATGGACCCACAATCCCTTTTGACATAAAAGGAGGAGCAAAAAAGAACATAAAAATGGCTACCACTTTTTAGTACTTGGGGAGACGACGTCATATGCATACTTTCTCCTATATTGCTTTGGGCATTTTAAATTTGTCTGAGGTCATGGTTCTTCCAGCATCCTCAAATTCATTAGATACATTTAACCCATGTTACCTAGGTGCTGCGCCACAGTTGCGGACACGGGTGCAGGTATGGGACACGGTGATTTTCAAAAATCATTGGTGGGTTATATATAATTATATATTTTTATATGTAATTGATAATATCTTATAAAATATTGGTGATTAGAAAATGACTGTCTAAATCCAAGACTCTAAGTTACTGCTTTTCATAAAGTAGTTCACTTGCAAAGTAATAATCGATCAATATTCAAGAGATTTCATAGCGGTATAGCAATAAACAATATTTAAAATAGGCGGTGGTGAGTTGGACAGAGGAGAAGTACAGGTGTCATTATCGGAGTGTCGGACACGAGTGAGGCACCCTAATAGAAGTGCCTATATGATATCATTTAACAGTTTCATATGATCAACCAAAAAATATGGTTGATTGAATGCATGAAGCAATGAACTAATGAAATTATTCTTCATATTGCTCCAAATAATTTCAATTGAAAAATATAAAGCTCAAGTCATATAATGAAATATGGGTGGTGAAAGTTAAAGCAGAGTGACAGATTCAACCCACCCTCAAAAAGCAAAGTTTTTCTTTTTTTCATCCAATAAAATAAATGGACAGCATGAACGTTACAACTTAACTTTGTCATGACCAGTCTTAAGCTCGGATATGAAAGGAGGAGGGTTGTGTTAGGCTCATGACAATCTGAGTAAAACTTTGTCACATTTACTATATGTTATGAGCATTTCATTGGATATATCTTCTTAGTGGTATGCTATAGAGCTCAAATACAATAAAAAGTATACAAGAGCCTTTACATCTTCATCAGGATATAATGAATCAATTGCAAAGGAGGTTTTCACATCATATATGGGTGCATCATATAAAGAAGTCAGTCCTCCTCTTGTATTGTTACTCAAATGTAATGAATAAATTATAAAGAGGGTCTTTACATTTTTAGCATGGATGAATGTGAGGATAAAAAAACTAGTCCTAGATAATAAGATTCATGTTGATACTTAGAATATCAAATTATTAACCAGCAAACTAATAAAGGTAGTAAATGCTACGATTAGGAGAATATTTAAAAGAGGCAAAGTCGGTTGAAGAAAAAGGAAAGAAGATTGAGAAGGAAAGTTTTTAAATTATGGTACTCAAGAAAAGAAAAGACTTCGAATGGAGTTGGTATTATTGTAAATAAGGATTTAAAGGATAGTGTAATAGACATAGAATGACATGGTCACCGAATTATAATGGTGAAAAATTAATATTAAGAGTGGAGGCTTTGGATATCATTTATACTTATGCATGCCAAATAAAACTATAAGATGGCATAAAAAAGATATTTTGAGAGAAGTTACATAAGGTAATCAAAGAGTTCCACAAATACATGATTTGTTTGGGAGGAGATCTAAATGGATATACACATAAAGAGGTATTAAGATATTAAGGTATCTATAGAAACTATGACTTTGGAGATTTAAATGAGGAAAGTAAGAACATTTTAAATTTTGCTATGTCTTGATCTTTTATAGCCAATACAATTTTTAAAAACAAGATGGACATTTAGTTACTTATAAGAGTGGCTTATCACATATACGAATTGATTATTTTGCCTATATGAGAAAAGATTGATCATATTGTAAGGATGTAAGGTAATTCTAAGAAATCTTAACTACTCAACATCGACTTTTAATTATGAATTTGTATGTAAGAAAGTGGATAAAGAGGCAAAGAGTATATAGAGTTACTCAAACTAAATGACGGAATGTTGAAAATGAGATTGAAAATGTATTTGAAAAGAAAGTTCATCAAAAAGATAATTAAAACTATGTAGGTACAATTTATAACATATGAAATAGTATGGCCAATCATATTATAAAAGTGGTAAAAGATATGTTAGGTGAATCTAAGGTTGGTGTACCAATATAAAAGAAAGTTTGGTGGTGGAGTAAAGTAGTTATTATTCTTGTGTTTGATGATTGAACCTCGGTTTCATGTGAAAGTATATATGGAGAAAAAGAGACTGCACTTGGGTTGTGTTCATTTGTGTTGAAGACAAGTTGGCACTTGCACATGACTAAGAAGATTGCATGTTATTTCTTCATGGCAAAGTGTGTAATATATCCAGTTTTTCATGTTATCCTACAAATTGTGAGACATGAATAGGATCATATGTCTCACAATGTATAGGATTTTTCAAAAACCACATGATTGCATATTTGTGGTTCTTATAGCAACCATATTTAAGTGACATGAATAGGATTTTTCAAAAAAAAGAATTAATTATTTTGATACATATGCATCAGTAGCTGGAATAGCTATAATTAGAGTTCTTTTAACACTTGTATATATATATATATATATATATATATATATATATATATATATATATATATATATATATATATATATATATTGTTATTCATTCACCAAATGGATGCTAAAACAGTAATTTTAAATGGTGAATTAGAGGAGATGGGAAAACCCAAAGGTTTTATTATACCCGAAGAACATAAAGTTTGCAAATTAGTCATATGGTTTAAGGTAAACACTTAAGCAATTGAATCAAAAATTTGATCAAGTTGTTCTTCAAAATGATTTCAAAATAAATAAATCAGACAAATATTTGTATAGCAAATTTCATCATGAAAAAGGTTTGATTTGGTTGGATGTTGATGACATCCATATTTTTTTTATTGATTTAAGAAAGTCGAAAATATCAAAAGGTCTTTGTCTAGCAATTTTGTTATGAAAGACATGGGAAAAGTAGATGTTATTCTTCATATTTGAATAATAAAATAATAGAATGGAGCTTATATAAGCTCATTATATTAAAAAAGTTTTAAAGAAATTTGATTATTTTGATTGTTATCTTGTGTTTTCTCCATTTGATGTAAATATTAAATAAAGGATGCCCATGACACCATTCAAGTATGCTAAAATCATTGGATGCTTGATGTATATTATGATATGTAGCAACCTGAAATTGCATACATAGTAGATAGATTGAGTTAATATACCAACAATCTAATTAAGGACCATTAGCATTGTGTTTATTAAGTATTAAAATATTTAAAAGCAACAATTGATTATAGTTTCGTATATATTGGAAGCTCTTTAGCTTTAAAAAGATATTGAGATGCTAGTTATATTAGCTACTCAGAAGATCATACTTTTAGAAGTAGTTGGATCTTTATAATTAATAGAGTGTTGCTCTTAGGGTTTTAAAAAGCAAACATTCATAGTCGATTTCACCATGGTTATTGAGTTCATAGATTTAACTTTGATAGGGAAAGAAGCAGAATTAATAAAAAATCAGTTTCATGAGATTTTGATATGACCAAAGCCTATGACACTCATATTGATGAACTCTAATACCCAAAGTATATTGTCAAGAGCTTATTGTCAAACATATAATGAAAAATATAGACATATTGGTCTAAGACAAAGTTATACTAAAGATCTTATAAATAGTGGGGTAATTTTCATTATTTATATAAGATAAGAATTAAAAGAAATGAATTGAGATGGGTCTAAGCCTGTTTTCTAAGAGGTAGAACCTTGACTCCTACTTTGACTAACATAAAGTCTTAAGTTCAATGAGTTAAAGTACATCAATAGAGTGATTTCAAGTACCAACTAAATTAATATTTCAAGAAAAATATACTTGGTCCTATAAAGCAAAAGAACATGTTGAGTATTGCTCTTAATAGACCTATAGTATATATACATATATGCTTAAATGCTTATATGGAGTATTTTTTATAGAGTACCTATTTGAGTCCGAAGTAGGACCACTTTTTATAGTCTTAACCTTGACTCTTAAAGCATCATAAAACTGTGTCAATTGAAATATGACATATACTGAAATTTGAATTTTATATGTGAAACATATGCACTTGTTATTGGATTGGATAGTTTAAACCTTGTCTACTATTTAATTCTATTGAGTGAAACCTCATGTCTTTCTAGGTAAAGGTTCAAATTGTGAGATACCTTTATTGAAACTATAAGATTTTTGAAGTGATGATTTTTCAAATGTATTTGAGAGATTGTTGGGTGCTCATAAAAATGTATTCGATCTCTTGGGTGCTCATCAATAGTATATCAAGTTACATCTTTATATGTAGTGTTATACACAATATTCATCCAAGAGTTTACAAGTCCTATTGTAGCACTAATTAGATTTGCAACATCGTTGCCTTTGCTTTGCCGACTTTTCTAAGACTCGATGTGTTTATATAAGATGAACTTATGGTCTTCATTGTATCATGAATATGTTTGTTGGGTTCCATTGTACTCGGTTATTTGATACCGGTAGCGACAAATATACCTAAAGGTTAATGCTTATCATTGAAGAATAGTGTTAGCATAGCCTTCTTTTATAGGGTAATAAATTTGATCTCTTGGGTGCTTATCTATAAAAAAAATTGTCATCTAGAAGAAGCTCTACACCAACATGATTTGTCCTCATTTTGATGGATGGCATTTAAGAATTTGGATCATTATAGGGATAAATGAGATACTTGCAATTGGATCTAGTTTCAAACATGAGGAGGCGAATATGTTAACTCAACAATTATGACTTCAATCGAAGCAAACTCATAATTGGTATCTTCCATCATATCTTTAAGGCAAGAAATAAGAGTGTAAACACCTAAAAATTTTCAAAAAAAAAATCTTTCAAATGTTCCCTTTACACGCAAAATTATTGTTGTTGGTCTTTTAAGGTTTCTTTCAATGAAGACACTTTAAAAAAGTTCATTTTCAACCCAAAATTTAGTGGGAACCTCAAAATGAGGATTACTCTGAGACCCATCGAAAAAAATTGAACTTTGACAAAATTCTAAAAAAATAACATTTTTACTCTCAAGGTTGTATTAATGAAATTTCATTGTTTCAAGTATGTTTCTTTCAAAGAAGAGGTTGTAAAAGTCAAAAGGAGGCATTTCAAATCAAAATATGACTTCAACCGAAGCAAACTCGTAATCCGTATCTTTCATCATACAATTTACAAAATACTGGAAATTGAACATGGGGAGGCGAATATGTTAACTCAACAACCATGACTTCAACCGAGCAAACTCGTAATCGGTATCTTCCATCATATCTTTAAGGCAACAAATAAGAGTGCAAACACCTAAAATTTTTCAAATATTTTTTTTTCAAATGTTTCCTGTACAAGCAAAATTATCATTATTGGTCTTTTAAAGTTTCTTTCAATGAAGACACTTTAAGAAAGCTCATTTTCAACTCAAAATTTAGTGAGAACCTCAAAATGAGGATCACTTAGGACCCCATCAAAAAAAATTGAACTTTAACAAAATCTCCAAAAAATAATCATTTTAATCTCAAGGATGTATTAACGAAATTTCACTATTTCAATCATATTTCTTTTAAAGAAGGGATTGTAAAAGTCAAAAGGAGGCTTTTCAAATCAAAATAAGTTCTACTTTCAAAACTTTTGTAAAATAATTATTTTACCCCTACAATCATAATTGAATTAAAAAACAAAAATAGAATATTTAGGCCAAAAGTGTGGAGGAAAGAACTTAAGGAAAGACCTCAAAAACTGAGAAAATTAAGGTTCAGCGATGACTCAACTGAAAAGTATCAAGTGAAAATTCTGAAATACCCCGACAAAGGAAGATCCTATAACAAGCGACCCTATACCCTTTCGAAGGTTAAAACTATCCAAAAAAAGTTAGAGATGAACCCACAGAGTGGTATACTCACAGAACAAAGAAGTAAAAAGTCTAAAATACCTCTAACAAAAAAAGATCTACACCTTCAGAATATTAAAGTGGTATAGAAAGTTTAAAGATATCAACCCATAGTACAAACAAGGATAAAAGTGATACCGCAGGCTACCACGCTTGCAACCATGGGACTCCCGCACAACCATCGGCTACTATGCGCTACCACCAACCACCACGAATCTCCTACGAGTCATCGTCATGTCATCAAGCACCAACATGTGTCTACCATGTGGCAGCACACGCTACCACATGTCTGGCGGGAACCCCCCACGTGCGACACTAGGGCGCTAGCCCCCAACGTGTGAATTATGTACAAAATGACTTCTCACGTGTCTCAATGTGCCCAAACTGTACCCAACCATCTCCAATATGTGACACATGTCTAGCTGTCCTTCTCACGTGAAGATGTCCCTTGATGTATTGAATTTGTGTCTACATCGGACCCAATAACCTAGAAGGATTTGATTCAAGAAAATACCTATAAAAAGAGGATGAGGGTGACCAAAAACAGGGATTTCAATACAAGAGTGATAAACTCAATCAAGAAGGATATGAGGGTGCTCATTCCCAGCCCAAGGAGGAGTTCATCAAAGGAAGAAAGAGGGAGAGACCTAGAGAGAGCCTCAAACCACCCTCTTTTACCCATTTTCTTGTATCATTCTTGTTGTAAGGTTTGAGTTTTTATCTCTAACCCATGTAATTTCAAGAGTAACAATCATTTTTATGGAATACCATTGTGAAGGTAGGGTCGTTACAGTACGAAAGTACGAAAAAGAGGGCTATAGGTAAGAGGAATCTGTTATCTTTGTAAGATTTTGTTTCTTCTACCCTAATATACTCTATATCTTATACATTCTCACCTTATCTATGTTTATATGTAATATCATTCCTTCTTCCCTTTTCTTCGGCGTATTGATTGTCTCTAATTCAACACAATAAATCATAAGAGGGAAATAGCAGTCATGGATACATACGATGACATGAGTATGTAATCACCCTTATGATTGATTAATCACCAATAAGTTTAAGTTACGGGAGGGCATTGGGATATGATCGCATATATTTCTCAAGTGAGCAATCATCTTAGAGAGATATGCCCCAAAGATCGATATGTAGATGAGTTTCTCTCCAAATGAACATAATTTATCAATAAAATTCTTTGAATGATCACTAAATCATTAAGATTCTAATCGGATGCATCATTATTTTCTATAAGAAAATTTCTACATATTTCATAATAATGTACAAACCTTTTGTGATCTCTGAATTTTTAAGCCACTATCTCTAAGTGAAATATTGTCAAATTTTGTTCGTAATGATATACATATAACGGACAATATTTGATAAAATTCTCGTAAATTTTGGATATGGGTGAGGTTGATAAAAAAATAAGTATCAAACTCAATCTAAAATGGAACATATTTGTGACAAAAATCTAGCTATAAATGTTCAGTAAAACCATCATAACTCAGTCTGTGGATATCCAAATACCTCAAGAATAGTATCATCTCAAAGTTAACATCTATAGATTTCTAAATTGATAGGTTTTATATAAATCAGAAGTCCACATATGGATATATGAGTGTTTTACTAAGACCATGAATCTCAGTCACAGATATTGTCTAAAATTTTAAAATAACACTCGGTTAAAAGCATTTTCCAAGTTTTTATTTGATCACCAAAGGATCTAAAAATATAAATAAAAATTGTTAATAAACTTCATACCTGGTTCTCACATAGTTAAAATTTTTGAGATTTTGGAACTCAAATAAAGGCCTTTAGAAAATACAAACTTCTACGTTGTAAAACATAACAAATTCTGTTTTCATAGGGCTAAACTTGATTTAGCCAAGTAAAACTATTGTCATTTTAGAAAAGGTTGCTTCAAATCAAAATTATTTTAGAAAAACTCCGGATTCCAAAATCACTCTTCCTAAGCGTTTAGGTTGACCCTTGAGCACCTGTTCAAGAAGGCTTATTCGACAATAACCTATTTTCCTATAATCGCTTAAAAGTCAGAAAACCTCTTTGGAAATTTAGTAAACTTGTTGGCATGCTCGCATACATTTTTTAAAGCAAAATTTCAAGTTCACATAAGACTGAAAAATTTTGTGTACAAAAAGCTTGTTGGTGGAAATGATACCTAATGAGGTTAGAGTCATACGTTGATATGCGACATGAGATGGAGTAACTAGAGGCCCAAAGTCGGGTGGTTGTAGCAATGGTGGAATACCTACGTCAAAATGGGCCACCATGAAGCTTGGAGCAATTTGAGGAACCATAGGATGATATCTCGAATATGTGCCTTGGTATTTGGTAAGCAGCCCTCAACATATCAGATGATGCTGAGGTAACACGAGGTTTGGTAGTAACAACTATGAAATGACAAAATTGGGACCGAGAGCTTGAGTGATCGTCAAGCAATATTGATTGGTCCATATTGCAATTCAATCCCTTGAGCCATTGATGGTCCTAGGATGTTTTGGCTCCTTGTATAGTTATTGAACATCAGTGCTTGTTGGAATGTCGTTTGAGCAGTAAGTTTTGCAACTTGCGTCTTTTTATCAACAAGCAAATTCTAACCTCAGATGGTAGCCAATTGATTGACGATCGTGGTAGGCATGTTTCTGCCATATGGTGGAACATGATTGTTTGAAGATCCCAAAGTATTTGTGTAACCTATCATTAACATATGGTTGAAGGAATTTAAGAACATCTTTATTTAGTTAAACATGAGGCATAGTCAACATATTCTCTCTTTGTTGGGGTGGTGGATGGCCCACTAAATCATTTGGGCCAAGAGACTATCATTAACCTATCATCGTTCTTGCTGGAAGATCCCAAGGTATAAACTCAACCGGATCAAGTTTGCATAAACTGGGTAACCTTAAAAGTCATCGTGTGTGTCCCATCGAGCGTGTCAAGGATGTATTACAGTTTGAAGTAACAACTCCTCACGAATGGCAGATAACATGAGTAGGATGGAAGAACAAGGATTCTACGATTGATATTAGTCCTAACACCATTAATTTTCAAGTGTGGAGCATGCTTCCAAAACTATATATGCATTAATTCCTTAGTTTAATTCGCAAGTGATCGTTAAGATAATTATTTTACATGATAGTTTATTACATGAAACCTAAACCAATCACTCATAATTGATGGATAATCGATGTCATATTTTCATCATTTAGTGGCAGATGCAACAAATTGTTTCGGGTGGGGCAGACTTCAGGTTCCCGTGGGTCGGACTTTGAAATTTGTTATTTTTTGAAAAAAATTGAATACTTAATTCAAATTTTTTCAAATTTCAGGTGACCGCAACAATATACATTTTCCCATCAACTGTTCTATTAGTCACGAAACGACTCATCAATTTAAGATGTCCACATATATCTAATTTAAAAGCTTTTCATAAATTCTTTGGGTGTTTAAAAACTGTTAGGAATTAGAAAAAAATCTTAGGAAATGTCCATTGGATTGTTTTGGCAAAAGGGTCCATTAATTTATAAACAAGGCACGGTAGCACAATTACAATGTTTGGCATGTGGCTAGAAAAAGCTCGAGTCCACTTAAGGCTTGGGTTAGAACTTTAAAACCTTCAACGACGTGATCTCCACACTGGGCATGGACATACTGCTAAATCCACATTGATTTAGAAAAGCAAGAAAACTAAGCCCAACCAACTGGCTGTATCGCTAGTTAGACCTAGCCCGTTTCAGCTGAACGGTGACGTGTGTTTCAAACCAACGGTTTTGTTTTGTATTTCGTTGCTACCAAAACTTAGAATCGGAACCAAACTGTTAGCATGGCACAGAAAGGCTTACTTATTGTTGTATTTATTACTACCAAAACCAACGGTTTAGCTCTGTTTGTTTGATAAGTTGAGAAAAATGTCTTGAAACTGTCAGTTCTTGGTTTGGCTACTTGCTAGTTTAGTTTTAGCCGGAATCGAACTACAGGAGTCAATTCTGGTTCAATTTCGGTTCCAGTTTCTCACTGTTCAGGGAGCGATCTGCAGGGCTGGGTCCAAAACGGTCGCCTGAACTGGACTCATTTTCTCTTCCAATATCTGGGTCTAGATACCCAACGGCTAGCAAGAGTCTGGATCTGGGTTTGAATATTGATCTAGTACTACATATAAATATTATCGTCCTAAATTTGGATCCAAATTTCATCCCATCTTCTGCGCGATCGCGATCGCGATCCCTCCGTCTCTCTCTCTCTCTCGGGCAAGCAATGTTGGGGTATCAGGAAGTTTTTGACGTCCATAGTAAACGGAGAATTGAGGGGAACAAATCGACCAATCCTCACTTGATCTCTTTCGCTCTTCAATGATTGTTTTGTTGGCTCTCTTCGTTTTTGTCGTCGTTTTTTGGCGGGTTTCTGAGAGCGGGAAAAGCAGTACAAACAGGGGCCCGTGTATTTCTTCCTAGTACCCATTTCTTGCTTTATGTGATTCATAGTTAGGGTTTTCTAGCTTCACCTCAACGGGCAGCTTTGTCATTTCTTCTGCGAATGATTCGTCTTCTAGGGTTTCGAGGGAGCGCAGTGCTTGTTTTGTATAAGAAACCAAATTAAATAGTGTGAGGTCGAGTTCGAGGGATCGGGTACGTTCGACCCGGGATGGTGTGGGGCTAGGCTTAGTGGTAAGCGAATTGTGCTGCATGGAGCATGCGGAAGACGATTTTCTACGCGCTTCTTGGTTCCCGATTCGATAGGCAGCAGTTTGTGCTCTGAAGAGTCGTGCATAACGTTCCGGAGTGGGCTGGAGCTCTGCGTGACTGTGGTAGGCTCCGGCACGGGATTGGTTCGGGATCGATATTTGTTCCGTTATGTTTTCGCCTGAATTTTGGACTTGAATGATGTAAGTAAGAAGCCTGGCTAGCAGAGTTCGAATTCGAGGCTCTGTGCTTAGTGGAATTTCGTATTCATACCTAGTGTTCGCACTTTCTTTTTGTTTCCGGCTTCTGTTTTAAGGTTGAATCATACTTCTGGTGTTAGGCTCCATCGAAACTTCCTAATTTGGCTTAGCATTGCATGTCTGTGATCATAGGAAACTGAATAGTCTTTTTGAACTTGGTGGTGTTAACCAGGTTTATAGTACAATGCATGTAATTGGCTCGGGTAGAGGATGACAATTGGAAAGTCGAAATGCCGAGGAGGTGACCTAGGGGATGAACTGAGGCATCGATGGGAGTTTATCGATAGGAAAGCCTCCGTCGGCATCTATGTTGCATGGATATGGATTCAGTACCGGTACCCGGTATGGGTACGGGTACGGGATACGTAATTTTATAAAAAACTAAGGTACAGGTACGCCACTATTAAAAAATATTAAAAAATTACATAAATATATATATACACACGATTATATAGAGCATTCTATATTTTAAAGAGCATTCTAGTGTTTGAGAATAATTTTATTCTAACTATAAGAAGGTCATTTATATTCTTCTTCAAAGTAAGAACAATTAAACAACAAACACATACTAAAAGTCATCAATTGAATTTGCAAGGAAAGATCTCAAACCAGTAGAAAAGGCGATCCTCATCATTGCAGTGCTTACCATAAGAGAATCAAGAGTCCCTGAAGAAGCATCATTTCAAGAATATCATAAATCAGAATAATAAAGTCACACCAACATATAAGCAAGACCAAGATATACAAAAAGAAGTAATGAAGAGATAGAGACATTTGTCAATCACACCATCAAATGAACCAGATTCAAAGCTATGCATGTCTCGCACATCCATCTTAATATCTGAACGATTTTCATGAAGTTAGCTCAAAATCAATGAAAAAGGTGTAATCAAATGAAGGTGATTATGATATGCACATGTTTTAAACTCGTATTACATAGTTGACCAATACATACTTCGTAGTGCAGTCTTCCTACATATTACATAAACTCACAACAAACTCGTATTATATAGTTCACCAAACACAAACTTGGATACAATGAATTATGAAACAATACCATTCCAAGAGAATATTGCATATTCATATCAACACAAAAAAGTTGCAATGCATATCAAAATTCATATTCAAAACACAATATCTTTGAATCTAAATACATTTTGTTTCAAACTCCAATAGTCTAGATCTCAGTATTTCCTTCACTATCATACGTAAAAAGGATTGATTCCATATTTGGTTTATCAAGAGACAATGATACAACTTCAAGAATTCTAGCTCCCTCAAATGGATCCCAATCATCTTCACCAACATCCCACATTTTTGTCTCACCTTGCACGTAATCCTTACTCTTTTTTGAAAGAAGACGAAGGTTTATATGAACAAAAACCAAATCTTCCCTTCTTTGAGGCTTTAACTTATTTCTTCTATAAGAATGGATAAAAGAATATGTACTCCAATTTCTTTCACAACATAAAGACGAGCATGGTTGCGAAAGAAGCTTTAAAGTGATCGTTTGAAGCTTAGAAATTGATGATCCATGAATAACCCACCATTCTTTTGGAGATAAACTCTATCTATTTTCCAAACAATCAAATTGTCCAAGTTCTTCTTCATTGCTTAAGAATTTCACAAATTCTTTTGTAACTTAGAGCCTTTCTTTTGGATCTTGAAAGAACATTCGAAGACATTTATTTCTTCCTTCACAAATTTCATTATCTTTGTTTGGGGGAATTCTATTAGGAATTTCTTCACTCCATTGCCTTGTATAATACCTACAAAATAGAAAACAAAAATATCAAATAACTTAAAAGAATTTACCTCGAGTTTAGATAATGCGCCAAACAATGAAGTGATGTATAACTTTTGGTCCATCTATCAATGAGAATATCATATACTAATTTGTAGAAGGTGGAATATTCATTCAACTCTTTGATTTTATGTTGATAAATAGTTGTATTTACTTGCTCAATCACTGAGTCTCATTTCTCATAAACCAAATGAATGATTGACTTATCGTTGTCGCGAAACGACATTTCATAGATGGGCTTTGTAAACTTGAATATAATCAACTTTATCCACCAAGGTCATTCAAAATTGTTTCTTTACAAAATTAGCCTTTTGAACCTCATCTTCTACTATGGTAAACCATTCTTCACTAATGACCATAGATTGGAGACTATGCTTAATAATTCTAAACCTTTAAGCATTACAATGATGAAGCAAATCGTCGTGATAGAAAGTAGCTTGATGTAATTGATTATCATTATTTAGTATAAATGGAATGATTCATGATAAAATTCTTAATGAAAGTACATTATCAAGAATACAATAATAATCCAATGACACTGCAAGATAAACACTCATTATTTGGATTATTTTTAGAGAACACAATATTTTTCAAAGCAAGGTTCAAGCGTGTGCACCATACACATCATGATTCCAAAAGATATGAGGATGAATGGATTCAACAATTTAGCCTCCAAAGCCTTGCAAAATAGGTGCATTATCAATAATGATTTGCTACATTTTGTCGATCCTTTCATCAATGGTGGATAAAATCAAATTAAATATGTGCTTGTCCTTAAACTCACGAGCCATCGATTGCCTTGAGAACATAGGTCCTGGGAGTAAGATGCAGCCATGAAGTTAATCAATGGTCTTCTGTGCATCAATCCAACCATCAGTCCTTTATCTTTATGGCCTTTTACGGTAAAGTGTCTTTGATAGGTTGAAGTGATCTCGATATGTGAGCCTTTTCTCTTTGCAACATTGTAGTTCTTATAGCATTGTAGCTAGGGAAGAAAACTCGAGGCGGTAGTGTTTGCAACATATGTGAATGAGCTAACCAAAATAGGGATTTCTGTACGTTGAATGGCAAACCAACATAGTAAAATAATCTTGTTATTTCACATGTAAAGTGATCCCTTGCTTCATTGTTAAATGTTTTTGCCAATTGGCTTTCACTTACTATTTTTCTCTTACTTCTATCAAATGATTCAAATGTAAGTGGATTCAAACTTATAGTTCTAGTAGGTAAGGTAACTTGCAATTGTCTAACCTTTTCATGTGCTTCTCTCACAATTTGTCTCATCTCTAAAAGATATTGATCAATAACACCAAAACAAACAACTATATCATTTTCTTTTTTCTTTAATAGGTGGCACTTCACTTTAAAATAAGAACATTTGTAAGTTAAACCACAGTAGTTACACCTTCAACTTGCATTTTCACCTCCTATCTTTTTGTGTTGTAACAAGGATACATATGCCCAAAGCGGGCAACCTTTTTCAGGTTTTCCAAATATAAATTTACTAGTGATTGAAGCAGACAAAATACTACCAGTAGCAAACATATTAGACAACTAAAAATAAACAATATTTAACTATCAATAAACAAAAATAGATTCACAAGTATTAACTATGAAGCAAAAAAATATTGCATGATTCCTAACTAGGTGGATTCAAGAAAAGATTGCATTATTCCTAACTGCCCAAATAAGATCACCATATTAATCAATCACATAATCATGATGTTCCTCATGAACCATACTATCAATTATAGATTGTGAATCTGTGATTTTGATGAAAGAAAATAAAAGCAGAGAAGGGGATGACCGGATGAGTAAATCTGATCATTTATTGTTGACTCAAGTGAGGTGAGAAAGGCTGTCATAGAAGATGGAGAATTCAGGTCTATTATTCATTCCAAAACTTAATACAAGCTCACTAATACAATATCAGTCACAATCAATGGATATACAAATAAATAGGATCAATACATAGCAAGTTCAACACATAACAAGTGAAGAGAGCGAAAGAATACATATAACAACTCTCCATCACACAATTTTTCAGCAAGCTAAAGTGTAAGAAAATACATAAGCAATACAATATTCCCAAATACAATACCGAGTCAATATACATCACTATTGTTGACAAAAGAAGAGAAGATCTGTCCAGAGGCAATAAAGGTACCAACATATGAGATGAATATTAAAGTCATATACAAAGGGAAAAGAGCAAGTCGGTACATTTAGGAATGTGCAAAGGATGAGAGGAAAGGATAGGAGGAAGTCCAGTAGGCCCGAAGGGCGAAGGCTAACAGAAGAGACCACGAAAACCTGAGACTGAATGAGGAAAGGATGAGAGTAAGTCCACTAGGCCAGCTGCCGGTCGTACTTCCAACGATGAGAGCTGAGAGCCTGTAGGCCAACCACTGGTCAATCGTGATTCTACAGAGCCTGAGACGGAGGAGAGGATGCACGAGACGGAGGTTAGCCTAGAGAGTGGAGATTCACGAAACAGAAGAGGACAAAAATTAGGGCTACTTATTCAGTTATGAATATGGTTGACCCATATCCGAATTGGTCAATCCGATCTATAAAGTGCCAGGTACCAGTACATGGCGTACTCAAATCTTGGTACGCATATTGGTATACACAAATAAGTACTGGTACGCCATTCGGCATAGTACGTACTCATACACATACCTGTACTTGTACATACCGGATAGGGGTAGGATGCGAAAACTGGCGTACCCTGCAACATAGGTCGGCATGCTACGATTGAAAAAGCACAAGCAGAGTTGAGGTAGCTTGGATTTCTCATCAACGGCAACCTGCTCACTTTTTATCTGTCCTCACTACTAACGGCACACTTTTATCTCAAATCTTTCTGGTTGACTCAGGCAGGAATACGGTGTGCGCGAGGAGCGAAGAAGAGAACTTGAGTTTCTCGAGAAGGTAGGGCATCCTTTTTTTTATTTGATCATAGTAGACTGCTTATTTACTTGTTTTCCGTATAATCGAGGCCAATTATACATTTATTTATTTTTTGATCCGGTAGGGGGGCAATCCGTTGGATTTCAAATTCAGTCATGTGGCCTCAATTAGTTTGCGATCTACTTCGCTTACTGATCAACTAGCGGAGAACTGTCTGACAAGGTAATTGCCAAGCGTTTTAGACGGTTGTCAGACTCGTCTCTCTTGTTTGCAGCTAAGCAAGAGGTAGTTTTGTATTAGTTGCCTCGCCCAATGGAGACTCAGCAGAGAGCAGTGGAAGACCTGGCTCTTGCCTTGTCAGGGAACCACACACAGCTGACAATCTTCTGCTTTTTGATGCGGATAATGATGCTTTGATTGCTGAGAGGAATGGCATTAGATCCAAGGAAAGGGGCAATGTAAGAGAATTAGATGATCTGTTGGCGGGTCGGGTGGTCGTGAAAAGGCAAGAATATGTCAGGAGAAACAGGTCAACACCAAGCCGTGATATTACTCTTGCATCATCTTCTGGTATTGTTCAAAGCTGCCTTACTAATGGAAATGTAACTTTGGCTTCAAACCAAAATTTGAAGAGTGAAAAATCTCCTCCAGTTGATCTACCAACAGTTAGAGAGGTAAATGCTTGTCCTGATAGGCGCTCAAAGCCTTCAGGTCACATTGTTAATGTATCCTCGCAAAATGTTGTCCACACTAAATCGGACATGGAGGTGGAAACCGTGCAGCATCAGGAGGCTGACTATCCAACACATGTAAACCAAGAAGGAAAAAAAATATTGCAGACTATGAAAAGTCCCCTGAAGATGAGATATTTCATGATTCCCAAGAAGAATTTCCGGAGAAAGAACCTGATGCAGTGGGTTCTGTGAGATCCACCCGAGCTGGTGAAAGAGAAGAAGGTTCATCGGTTCCTCCAAGTGGCGGTACAAGTGCTCTTCCAAACACCGAGGCAGAAAATGTTTCAGCTGTTTGTGGAGCATCTTGTATCTCAACGATGAATGAATCCAGTGAGCGAAATGGAGAGAAAGATCCACCTGAGTTGGCCATTGTCAATGAAAAAACCTCAGTGTTGAAAGAGGATCTTGATTCTAGTGAAATTGCAGACAAGCATCTGGATGAGCTGCCAAATTCTGTGTTTCTTTCTGATTACGACGAAAAGAAGGAAGCTGTTAAACGCGATCTCATTGATCTTCATGAGGAAAATGTCCAAATGATTGAAGAAGATAGGATAGATGGTGATGTTCAGGTTAAAGTTGAGGAAATCAGTGACAGTAGAAATGGTTTGCAGAACAGTGAGAAACCTTTCAGTGATGTCACTGCAAGGAAACCTGGAAGCCTTTCTGACAAGGATGTTGAGAAATCGGATAACCATCTAAATGATAATTCCAGCTCAAACCACGAAGGTTTACATCCTGAGGCAAGGCCTCCTGCCAAATGTATTTATTCCAGCTGTGCACCTCCAGAGGTCGACCGTGTTGAGAAACGGTCAGGAGATGCTACAGTGGCTGTCAGTCGAAACAGAGAAAAAGAGCCCGTAAAGGTAAAAGCCTGAAACTTCTCGTTTTCTTTGGGTTACATTGGGGATGCCGAAGACAGGTATGCAATCCCAGAATATGGAACTCAGGACCTGCAACTTTAGAGTCTGAGTCCCCAAGCCAGGTGATCTATCGGCTATCACTCTGAGTGCCAAAAATCTGTAACGTCTCTGACCATTTTCAGGTTAATTTTCTTTGACATTAAATAACTGGAAAGTTGATAAACAGGCTACATGGAAGAGGATTTCAAAGTTGATAACCAGTCATAGTCATAACCTTGCAGTAGAAAGGAGGAAGTCTCACTGGGATTTTGTTCTCGAGGAGATGGAATGGTTGGCAAATGAATTCATGCAGGTTTTGCTATAGGAACAATAGCTACCATTTCCCTCCTTATAATGACGTTAAGAAATCTGGAAAACAATCAATTGTGATATTGCCATACATGGAGCAGGAACGAATGTGGAAGATGGCTGCTGCAGCCCAAGTTTGCCACTGGGTTGCTTCTGCGGAACCAGTGGCTGGAGAAAGGAGAAAACTAGCTCGTTCATTGGCAATTTTAGTTATGGATTTCTGGGGGTCAGCTAAAACAATACTTCAAGATGGTAAGCCAGCTATAACCTTGCATGGTGGAGATGATGCGAGTGGACTGAAGGATACTTGCAGATCATCTAATATGGGAAGGGAGAAACTTGCGCAGGTGTTTAGCTTCCTTCACTCCTTTCTGCTGCCTTTTTATTACTTACTTTCAGAACTAAGCTTTTGAGGCACACAATGATGTTCTCAATGAACTGATAAATGGAAAACCAGCTTCTTGCTCTGCTCGAAGTTCTGTGATTCTGGATATGCACATTGATGCTCCTGAGCTTCAACTGCTAGACTCTGCTGGCTTACTAACTGTTTCAAAATTTCAGGTTCCGATTTAGGGACCATACATTGCATCATGCTGCTAGATCCAACTTTGAGCTGCTTTATTATAGACACATATTGCATTAATCTTGTAGTTGATATGCTAACATAGAGACTGCTGTCACTTATCCTATATGATTGAAAGGTCAGAATATGATAGTCCACAAATTTAGAGACCCTCCAATCTGTAGCATAGACACAGGACCATGGGTGTTCCAAAACACATGAACTATTTGGATAACATATGCATTAATCCTGATTTTTGCTTTTGTTCTTCTATTTTGGTTATGTCTGCAGGTCATTATAACTAAAGAAAAACTATAAGCTTGTCCCAGCATATGGTGTGAGTCCTTAGTGAAACTGTCTTGCTTCTTTGAGATAACAACTATTAACCTGGATTTACATAACACAAAAGGAAAAAAGGATTGGGGTAGATGGGCTTCTTTTTCTTGGGTGGTGAGGAGAGATATTTTACATCCCAGAGGGTCTAGATGGCAGTGCTATAACATAGTGGGTCCCGACCTTCTGGCGCCAACTTTTGCATTCTGGGATGGGTGTTATTATAGTTAGGGTTCCTGGCTTGGGTTGTCTGATGAAAATCTTGGATATATTAGAAAGTCTGCCTCAGGGCACATCTGGGAGTCTTGCCTCCTGGCCGACTCTGCAGACTCTCTAACCATATATTATGTCTACTAATTTTATCCCAATGAGGTGTACGCTTATTGCCTATGTATGTCTTGGGCTGTTACACATGGCAAAATATGCTATGGCATCATACAGAGAGCACTACCATATTCTGCATCACAAAATTGTCGCTTATTGCTCTCCTATTATCAGTTTAAGTTCTTGATATTTTTCAATACATTGCTCAAATTTGTCATATACTGCTCCGCCTGTACTTGTATTGCATATGTTTGTGCCGTTCTGCAGACTTTGTACATTTAGTGCGTGATGTGCTTTGTCGAGTGAAACTCCTGCATCCACATTTTCTTTTTCCCACATTTGTTCCATATAATATAAGGGCAGTCAGTTTGAGGTCTGTTGATGTTAAAATACCTCTGTTCTTGTTGTCAATTTATTCACACCCATTCTGTTTATTTTTGTGTATTGCTTATTTGTGATATGCTATTTTGCTGTTACTTTTAGTCCATATATTTGTCTAGAAGTGGTATATGGGCGAGTTTGCAGTCTACTGCTTTGGCATTCGTTTACAGAGATTCATACATTCGCCTGTTCTTTTCTCTTCCTTTTACATTTCTATCATAAAGCATGATCTGTAGGGTCAGTCAGTTAAATTAAGAGACTTTTCCGCTTTAATGTCTCTTTTCCTTCCAAATAGGAGTTCTCTTATTGTTAGTCTGTTCAGTGTGGATTGGTTAATACATACTATTTTCTATAAGGCTCCAAAATCGTTCAATAGTAGAACTTAAAGGCTAACCATATCTTCATTTGCATTCTCAGGAGCATGTCAATAGAAAATCACACCTTTGTATTTCCAATTATGCTGTGCGGTTCCTAAGGTGTGACAAATCCAGTGGTGTCCCTCTTCAAGCTAAAGCATCAACAATTCTTGATCGAGTAGATGCTGTAACACTGGAAGCTAAGCAGTTCTTAGAGGTGTTACATCTAGTCTCTTTTTTTCTCCATTTCAAAATGGATGCATGCTCTATGTGTAATCATGTCGACCTATGGATAGGCCTATATCATAAAGAGCCAATGACAAGTTACCTATCTTTAACTTTTTCTTGAATACAACAACAACAACAACTAAGCCTTTTCCCATACTAGATGGGGTCAGCTACATGGATTCTTTATTTCCACAGATCCCTATCATGTGCCATGTTAGTAGTTAATTCACAATAAGCTAGATCATTCTTTATTATTTCTTTCCAACACTTTTGTGGACGTCCTCTAGCTCTTTTAATACTTTCCAAATTTAGTTTTTCATACCTTCTTACAGGTTCTTCTTTTGGTCTTCTTTCTATATGTCCAAACCATCTTAAACGATATTCTCTCATTTTATCCTCTATTGGTGCCACTCCTAATTTTTTTCTAATAACCTCATTATGTATACGGTCTTTTCTTGTATGACCACTCATCCATCTCAACATCTTCATTTCTGTCACAGACATCTTTTGTACATGTTATGATTAACTGCCCAACACTCAGAACCATAAAACATGGCAAGCCTAATTGTTGCCCTATAATATTTACCTTTTAACTTTAATGGTATCTTCTTATCGCAAAGAATACCTGATGCTCCTCTCCATTTTAACCAACCAGCATTAATTCTATGCGTATAGAAAGAAGATCAAAAGAAGTACCTGTAAGAAGGTTAGAAAAACTAAATTTGGAAAGTATTAAAAGAGGTAGAGGACGACCACAAAAGTGTTGGAAAGAAACAATAAAGAATGATCTAGCTTATTGTGAGTTAACTGCTAACATGGCACACAATAGGGATATGTGGAAACAAAGAATCCATGTAGCTGACCCCGTCTAGTATGGGAAAAGGCTTAGTTGTTGTAGCATTAATTCTATGTGTTCTTCCATCACTATGAAAAATTGACACTAGGTATTTAAAACTTTCCTTTTGGGGGATGTAATGTATGCCAATTTTAATTTCTATGTCCTCTGAGGTAACCAAATGATCAAACTTACATTCCATATAGTGTGTCTTTGTTCTACTAAGTCAGAGGCCTTTGCTTTCTAATGTTTCTCTTCATAGTTCCAATTTTCTATTAACTTTATCCTTAGACTCCTCCACTAATACAATGTCATCTACAAATAACATACACCAAGGTACTTCATCTTGAATATGTTTTGTTAACTCATCAATCACCATTATAAATAAGTATGGACTTAAAGTTGATCCTTGATGTAACCCAACATTAACTTCAAAGAAGTTTGTCATTCCTTCATGAGTCCTCACATGTTTATGCACCATCATACATGTCTCTTATAAGGTTAATGTATGTTAATGGGATACCTCTTTTTTCCAAAATTCTCCAAAGAACCTCCCTCGGTACCCTATCATAAGCTTTTTCTAGATGAATAAATATCACGTGAAGGTCTTTCTTTTTTGCTCTAAAATCTTCCATAAGACATCTCAAAAGGTGAATCGCTTCAACAGTAGATATGCCTAGCATGAATTCAAATTGGTTCTCTGTTGTACTTGATACTTGTCTTAACCTACGTTCGATAATTCTTTCCCATAATTAGTATGGCTCATTAACTTGATACCTCGATAATTCGCACAATTTTGAATGTCTCCCTTGTTCTTATATATGGGTATAAGTGTACTTGCTCTTCATTCCTCGGGCATCTTTTGGTTTTTCCATATTTCATTAAATAGTCTTGTGACCCAAGTGATTCCTATTTCTCATAGTATTTTCCAAACTTCTATAGGAATATTATCTGGTCCTATTGATTTACCACCCTTCATATGTTTAAGAGCCTCTTTTTCATTCTTTTGAATACGTCGGTAGAAATTGTGGTTTATATACTTTTCTGATTTGGCTAACTCTCCTTAACTAATATGAACATCTTTATTTTCATTAAAAAGCTTATAAAAATAGTTTTTTCATCTATTTCTTATATCATCATTTGCCACTAAAATTTTTCATCATCGTCTTTGATGCATCTAACATAATTAAGTTCTTTAGTTTTCTTATCTCTAGCCCTAGGTATTCTAAAAATATCTCTTTCACCCTCTTTTGAGTTGAGTTTTTTATATAAATCCTCCCAAATTTTAGCTTTTGCTTCACTCACGGCCTTTTTCGCTTCCTTCTTTGCTTTCTTATAAGCCTCTAAAGTTTCACTAATTTTCTTAGCATAATATAATTTGTAACATGCCCTCTTTGCCTCGATTTTATTATGTACTACTTCACTCCACCACCAAGCTTCTTTTTGTGCCGGTACACCTCCCTTAGATACACCTAACACATCTTTCGCCACTTTCCTAATATGTGTAGCCATATTGTTCCACATATCACAGGGTGTACCAACATAATTTCAAACATCTCCTTGAAGGACTTTTTGTTTAAATATATCTTCTTTCTCGCTTTTGAGGTTCCACCATTTAGTCTGAATAGCTCGATGCACTCTTTTCTTCTTTGTCCATTTTTTTATTTGTAAATCCATAACTAAAAGTCGATGTTGGGTGGTTAAGCTTTCTCCTGGAATTACCTTGCCATCTATACAACATGCTCTATCATTTTTTCTACAAATAAAGTAATCAATTTGTGTTTGTGATAAGCCACTCTTATAAGTAATTAAATGTTCATCTCATTTTTTGAAGATTGTATTGACTATAAAGACAGTTTATTGGGAGTTAACTGCTAACATGGCACACGATAGGGATCTGTGGAAACAAAGAGTCCATGTAGCCGACCCCGTCTAGTATGGGAAAAGGCTTAGTTGTTGTTGTTGTTGTATTGACTATAAAGAGATGAAATACCATAGCAAAATTTAAAATCTCCCTACCTTCCTCATTTATATCCCCAAAACCAAAGTTTTCATGAATCCCTTGATATCCTAATGCCTCTTTACCGACATGTCCATTTAAGTCTCCTCCTAAACAAATCATCTCCCTTTGTGGAATCTTTTGAATCACCTTATCTAACTCTTCCCAAAAAGCTGTCTTTATACTATCTTCTTGTCCTACTTGTGGTGCGTAAGCACAAACTATATTCAAAACCTCTGCTCCTAAAACTAATTTCAACGTCATGATTCGGTAACCATATCGTTGTATGTCTACTACACTATCCTTTAAATCTTTATTTATGATAATACCAACTCCGTTTCGAACCTTTTCTTTACCTGAGTACCATAATTTAAAACCTCTATCCTCTATCTCCTTTGTTTTTTCTCCAACCCATTTTGTCTCTTGTAAACATAGAATATGAATCTTTCTCCGAATCATAGTATCTACCACCTCTATTAGCTTACCGGATAATGTTCCGATATTCCAAGAACCAATACGAATTTTATTATCATAGTATCTACCACCTCCATTAACTTTTTCTTGAATAATTAAAAAAATACAAGATCAATGTGATATAGTAGGATACACCCCCATATTGTTTGATACTGTGCAATCCATCTCCATTATGGAGACCATGTGCATTAGTGTCACCTTTGCAAATGCCTTCGATATTGTACAATACCAGTGTGTTACAAACAACAACAACAATCATTCTTTCAACTAGGTAGGGTCGACTACATGGATTTTTTGATGTCAGAGCTCGATCTTGCACCATGTTCGCAGTTAACTCCAAAAAAGGCATATGTTTAATAGTTTCCTTTCAATACTTTTATGGTCTCCCTCTTTTAAAGTGTTCTCTCTATACTTTCTCATACCTCGTCTATTTTCTTATACCTTCTAGCTGAAGGTTCATTTGGTTTCATATCTGCATGTCCAAACCATCGTAGGCATGTTTGCATATCCAAACTATTGTAGGCAGGTCTCTCTCATCTTATCTTCCATAGGTACTACACTAACCTTCTCTTTAATAACCTTATGGCAGATACATGTTCACCTCAGCATTTCCATTTCTGCCATGAAACATCTTTTGCACACGTTGATGATCGACTGCTCAACACTCAGCTTCATATAACATAGTTAGTCTAATTGCTGCCTTGTAGTATTTACTTTTCAACTTTAGTGATATCTTTTTATCACACAAAACACTTGGGTAAAATCTCCATTTTAGCCATCCTATGTTAGTTCTATGGACATCTCCATAAAATTGTAAATTATATGATACTGATGTGGACTGATGGAAGAACATACAATGTTTAGTACCATTTCATCCACATGTAAGTACTATGGTTAATTATGTCACAACTTATCTATTTGATAGTTGTTATAAATAGTATACTTGTTTAATTACCGAACCGTGTCCAATAGTACTTTATATATATAAATATGTGTGTAGTTGTATATATGTTTAGCATATTAGAAGATAGTAGACACAAATACTTTGTTAGATCATTAGATAACTAAAAAATCAACGTACTTCAGATGTAATCACAGTGTAATTGTCACTGGTGTGAGAGCTACCTTTCAAAATATAGAGGATAGTTGTGAAGAGTACTGCTTTAAACAACTTGGAAATGATTTATGTATAACGTGTTAGAAGATTATAGACACTAATGCTGTTAGATCATTAGATAAGTCTCGAATCAACATGCCTCAGATGTAATCACAATGCAATTGTCACTGGGGTTGTAGCTACCTTTCAGAATCTAGACGATAGTTGTGAACAGTACTGATTTAAACAGCTTGGAAATGATTTATCCACCTTGAAATCTCATTTTGTTCATTTCCCATTGTTTTGCCTTAAAGAAGAGGGAAAAGAAAAAAGCGTTCATGCTTGCATTTTTTTATCTAGTCCTACCAAATGTGCTCCTCTGTAGGTACTTTCATTTTTTATTCATGAGATAACACCTTTTAAGCCAACAAGTTGAAGCCTAACCTTTATGTTCTCTGCAAACGTTGAAGCATGACCTTACTAGTTGTTGGAAGATGTTAATTTGCAGTTCTTGTTATTTATAATGGGTTTAGGTTGTTTTTGAACCTATTGTTCTTGATGATGGAATCTAGAGGCGAGCCACTGAACCCTTGTGATGAAGTGTTGTTTTATTAAAATGCTCTATAAGAAACATTTGAAGCTTTTGACATGCATTAGATTTATTGTCAGGTGAGTCTTTTCTACATAGTTGACCCTGTTGCCATGGATGCTTATGGGAGGCCTCTTGAATCTATTTGGGCATCAAATGGGGTACTCACATAATTTTCATCTCCTTGAGATCAAGCTTTAGTATGAATAGTTTAAATGATTGAGTCGGATTTGTACCTCTTTTTGTTGTTCTTGGGAACCATCTGGTTTCTTGTTTTACTTTCAATGCTTACATAAAGAAGGTTGGTTATAAACAGCAAATCGCAAATGTTTGGTCTGATTTGGATTTTTATTAAGCATCGTATAGTTTCCTTACTAGTTGGGGTCTGATTTGTGTTGACTATAGAAAATAAAAAGTACGGGAGTAGAAATAAATTTGATGCATTTTATTTAATAAAAACTGGCTAATTGTAATTATTAACTTATTGTAATATCAGAAATCTGACAGTGGCATTAACCACCAGGGATTTGATGTATCATTTATGGTTGATCCTGCAAAAGGTAGAAATGATTTCTTTGTCCCAATTATTTATTATCTTTCTGCTTATCAAGTTCTTTAAATGTGCATTACTTGATTCATATTGCAGTTCAAGAGGCTGATTTTGAGGGCAGGTCGATAAAATTTACATCAAAAAGGAGGAGAAACCTGCCAAAGTTGCATGATGGAATGGGATATCACTAAAACCAATCTCTGTATGGCGTTTGGGAACTGCATGGATTGCAGGTTTGAGAATCCAATGGCACCAGCTTCTGGCAAAAGGGATTCTGGTAGTCTTAATGTTGGCTGTATCCCAGCAAAACGTGTTCGAACTGCTGCAAGGCCACGTATTGTTATTCCATTTAGTGCTGGAGGGATGCATATGGTGAACAAGACTGATGTTCCAAGTGGGGATACAAGTTCGTCCCAAGATGATCTTAGTTCATTTTATGTTGGCTCACAGCCTAAGAAAAACTTGGAAATTGAATCCACTGATGACTTTGTAAAGCCAATGCCTTTGGAGATGTCTGCAGTTTCAGCTAAATCCAAAAAGAAGAAGGTAAAGGCCCCGGTTGTAAAACCTTTTTGATTTCAAAGGAATCTGCAGGGCTCGCTTCTTTGGGAAAAGTATGATTATTATCTTTGAGTTTTGAGTTAGTTACTTTCTGATATTAAAGATGCTGACTGCATTTATTCTTCAGGGTTCTGGCTATCAGCAGAGATGGTAGGTCAATCAAGTTAACCACCATGATGAGGTTGTGTCAATCTTCATATCTCTTTATGAATTCTTTCTGCCTTTTGTCAGTGCATGAACAATTTTCCGGCCAGGGCTTAGACTTTCAAATCCATTGGGCTGTAGAATGGGTTAGAGTTGTCAACTAGGATCTGCTTTAAATTTTTACATCCCCATGATTTATATCTGATCTTTATTCTTTTCATGACAATGTGATCCGTTTGAAATGTTTTGCTTGCATGACTGAACTTCTCATTGTGATGTGCCCCTTCAATGAAGGAGAGCTGCTTGAGGTTTGGGAAGTTGAACGAGATAGAATTTCTTTGCCATCTTCTGTTTTTCTGTGGGTGAGACTGAGTTGTTCTGTCTGTAAATGACAGTGATGGTTCTTGGGTGAAGAGGGGAAATTTCATCTTTCAACAGCATGGGGATGATCATTACATGCTTATATTGATGAAAGAGATGAATCAATCAAAGTTTGAACAATATAGAAATATCTAGGAGATGAGGGCATCAAAGTTTAAATAATGTAGAAACATCTAGATGTAACCTTTTGAAAATATTCTTGAAGCAGCAATTGTGATTTGTTGTGGTTAAGCAAGGTGTTTTAGGGAGTAATTCTAGTTGCCAGGTGTTTGCTTCAAGAGGGAATCACCCAAAGACCTATTTACGATTTCTATTGGGCCCTAGAAATTGTTGTAGTGTTGTAAGATAAAAAAGCTACTAAATCAGCATATATTTGCTTGGGCGTTGGGTTATGCGTGTAAGTTTCAAAAAGATGTTTTTTTGTTAAGTTTAGGACTTTATTCATCAAGATATTGTTTGTTGCAGTTTACTTTTAGGAGTGGAATTGATTGCTGTTTTTCACCTGTTTAGGGTTCATGTCTGCTTGTCCTTCCACATGAGGATGAGATTCCTGACTTTAACGGGAATCCTTTTCAGTGTGGGAAAAAAATGAATTTGTTTATTGCAAACTGTGAGAATCCATTTCATTCCTGCCATGCACAACAAAGGATTTCATGTTAGCAACACTGCATCTATTGCAAGTTTCCTTCACATTCATCATACAAAAGATGGATTATATCTTGTGCGATTCCCACTGAAGGGGCTGAGCAGATGTGTTCTTATACATCATTTGATTGGATAAGGGAAATCAATCAATCGGGCATTGTGGCACACTTGGTGGCAGATGCAATGATCAGGCATAGTCATCTATGCTTGTTCAGGATGGTGCATTAGTTATGAAAGCAATAGTTCGTCATAAGACTAATCAAGTGAGGGTGCATTGTTTCATTTCTTTGTCTTAGGACTACAAACCTGGTCCTGTCTCAACCTTTCCTAGAATGACCTACGGGGTTATGAACTTATGAATCAGTTGATCCTTTGCCAGTTTCTCTCAATCAATCAGACCCATATTCTAATCTACTTCTCTTGTGTTTCCAAGGAAATGATATCTGACTGCGGTTTACTTGAGTTCTTTGTACTGACTTGCAGTGTCGCCAGTTCATTCATTTTAGAAACTTTGTTATGGATGCCTATCCTAATTTTATTTGAGGGTTCACCATTCTACAGTGAATTCTCAGTCTAGATAAGAGAGGGAGGATTCCATTAGGCAACATTTCATGTGAAACTTACAGTTTAAATACTCTAGGCTACGGATTTTGTAAATTAATGACGTGGAATATCCCAAGATAAAACTAACATAAGCATGTGGAAGTATATTGATATTTTTCCAATGTATTGATATTTTTCCAATGTACTTCTCAGTGTAGTGAAGTTTCTGTAACCATATTATGTAGTCTTTATGAGCGGCTAATGGATTTATCAATCCTGCATAAGGTCAAGAAAACCATTTACATGTAGAATTTCTTCATTGTGTTGGTGAAGCATCCAGCCATATGGCAAATTAAACGAGTATGCAATACAAACTCTTGCTAACTAGACAATAGGATAAAATGTTTCAAAACCTAGTATATTTCCCTTCATGTATCCGGATTCAGTGATTCTTACCATAGAATGGTTTTCCTACATGTTTTTTCTTGTAGTTCCATCGTTAGTTCATTTTTGTTGCATATTGATATTTTATACTGTTTAGTCTTGGCACAATGACCAGAACCATCTGTAGTACTTTCTTTGACTCTATCAGAGTTCTGCAGTCTGATGATAATCAAGACCAGAAGCAACCACGCACACCAGCTCACTCCTCACATAGTCTTGCTCTTTCCCAGACATGCACCACCAACTTAAGTGAAGCCACTCTGACGTATGCTGATATAGCTTTTTGCATTAATTTCGGTGTATATGTGTTTAATAAGTTTATCTTGATCTTTGAAGGCTCCTCGATCTTTGTGAAGCAACTGCATCAAGCCCAGCCAGGTACACTCCCTAGTTATCCTGTTTTCCGTTCTGCTGGTTTAACACTACCAACTCATCAAGGAGCTGCTGCACCCTTGCAACCCAACTTTGTGGGTCACATGCTGCAGGGACCTGGGGGCATTTATCTTGGAAATGCTGTTCCCACACCAATTGGGCCACTTGGCCAAACTCCAAGGTAGTATATGTTTGTTTTTCCCAACTTATTACATGTTTCCTTCGGAAGTACACGACTGAATGCTCTGAGACATTGTCAAAGGGATGTCCAAAGCTTTGCTGCGACTAAGTCAGTGTGTCGATCTTTGGATGAGCAACACAGAATGCAACAGTTCAGTCAGATGGTATCCAACAGAAACATCCAGCAACCTGGTTTGCTGGCTAATGCGGATCCGCAAGCTGCTGGTGGACATGTTCGCACATTGCCTGGTAGTAAAGTAGCAGGAGCAATGTCTGGTTGAACAGAGGCATGCCAGTGCCAAGGTCGGGTCACCGCCTAATGGGTTCACCTGCCATGCTAAACATGGTCTCTTCAGGGGCACCCACTATGCTTACATCTGGTGGCATGGAACCGCCAAACCCTGTGAATAATCTATTCAGGAGTTGTGCCTGGTTATGGGAATACATTTTCCAAGATCACTTGAAGCTTTGCATATGATACAAACAAACAACAACAACAACTAAGCCTTTTCCCATACTAGACGGGGTCGGCTACATGGATTCTTTGTTTCCACATATCCCTATTATGTGCCATGTTAGCAGTTAACTCCCAATAAGCTAGATCATTCTTTATTGTTTCTTTCCAACACTTTTGTGGTCGTCCTCTACCTCTTTTAATACTTTCCAAATTTAGTTTTTCTAACCTTCTTACAGGTTCTTCTTTTGATCTTCTTTCTATATGTCCAAACCATCTTAAACGATGTTCTCTCATTTTATCCTCTATTGGTGTCACTCCTAATTTGTTTCTAATAACCTCATTATGTACATGGTCTTTTTTTGTATGACCACTCATCCATCTCAACATCTTCAGTTCTGTCAGACATCTTTTGTACATGTTGATGATTAACTGCCCAACACTAAGAACCATAAAACATGGCAGGCCTAATTGCTGCTCTATAATATTTACCTTTTAACTTTAATGGCATCTTCTTATCACAAAGAATACCTGATGCTCCTCTCCATTTTAACCAACCAGCATTAATTCTATGTGTAACATCTCCATCAATTCTTCCATCACTTTGAAAATTTGACCCTAGATATTTAAAACTTTCCTTTTGGGGAATGCAATGTATGCCAATTTTAATTTCCATGTCCTCTGAAGTAACCAAATGATCAAACTTACATTCCATATATTCTGTCTTTGTTCTACTAAGTCGGAGGCCTTGGCTTTCTAATGTTTCTCTCCATAGTTCCAATTTTCTATTAACTTTTTCCTTACACTCCTCCACTAATACAATGTCATCTGTAAATAACATACACCAAGGTACTTCATCTTGAATATGTTTTGTTAACTCATCCATCACCATTATAAATAAGTATGGACTTAAAGTTGATCCTTGATGTAACCCAATATTAACTTCAAAGAAGTTTGTCGTTGCAGGTGTTTATTATTTTGTAGTTATAAATAATTGTTACTTTTCTGCTTCTTTGTCAAATTTAATTTAAATGCTAGCCTACTGAAATTGAACATGGTGATGGTGTTTGGCTTTATGTTTGTGGGTGAACAATTTTCCCAGATACATGTAAATACGATAATTCATGTAGTAAATATACCATTAGGTGTGGTCTGCGACTTTGTTGAAAGGTACCTGACGTTAATCCTGCAGACCTTTGCAAGTGTTGCAACTCTGATTAGCAAAGCAAATGCCCCCGAAGATTTTTTCATTATTCTTTGTCTTTTTCTTTTTCAAAAAACGAGATGAACATTTAATTACTTATAAGAGTGGTTTATCACAAACACAAATTGATTACTTTATTTGTAGAAAAAAAGATAGAGCATGTTGTAAAGATTGCAAGGTTATTCCAAGAGAAAGCTTAACCACCCAACATCGACTTTTAGTTATAGATTTACAAATAAAAAAATGGACAAAGAAGAAAAGAGTACATCGAGCTATTAAGACTAAATGGTGGAACCTCAAAAGCGAGAAAGAAGCTATATTTAAACAGAAAGTCCTTCAAGGAGATGTTTGAAATTATGTTGGTACACCCTGTGATATGTGGAACAATATGGCTACACATATTAGGAAAGTGGCGAAAGATGTGTTAGGTGTATCTAAGGAAGGTGTACCGGCACAAAAAGAAGCTTGGTGGTGGAGTGAAGTAGTACATAATAAAATCGAGGCAAAGAGGGCATGTTACAAATTATATTATGCTAAGAAAATTAGTGAAACTTTAGAGGCTTATAAGAAAGCAAAGAAGGAAGCGAAAAAGGCCGTGAGTGAAGCAAAAGCTAAAATTTGGGAGGATTTATATAAAAAACTCAACTCAAAAGAGGGTGAAAGAGATATTTTTAGAATACCTAGGGCTAGAGATAAGAAAACTAAAGAACTTAATTATGTTAGATGCATCAAAGACGATGATGAAAAATTTTAGTGGCAAATGATGATATAAGAAATAGATGAAAAAACTATTTTTATAAGCTTTTTAATGAAAATAAAGATGTTCATATTAGTTAAGGAGAGTTAGCCAAATCAGAAAAGTATATAAACCACAATTTCTACCGACGTATTCAAAAGAATGAAAAAGAGGCTCTTAAACATATGAAGGGTGGTAAATCAATAGGACCAGATAATATTCCTATAGAAGTTTGGAAAATACTAGGAGAAATAGGAATCACTTGGCTCAGAAGACTATTTAATGAAATATGGAAAACCAAAAGATGCCCGAAGAATGGAGAGCAAGTACACTTATACCCATATATAAGAATACGGGAGACATTCAAAATTGTGCGAATTATCGAGGTATCAAGTTAATGAGCCATACTATGAAATTATGGGAAAGAATTATCGAACATAGGTTAAGACAAGTATCAAGTACAACACAGAACCAATTTGGATTTATGCCAAGCAGATCTACTATTAAAGCGATTCACCTTTTAAGATGTCTTATGGAACATTTTAGAGCAAAAAAGAAAGACCTTCACATAATATTTATTCATCTAGAAAAAACTTATGATAGGGTACCAAGAGAGGTGCTTTGGAGAACTTTGGAAAAAAGAAGTATCACATTGACATATATTAACCTTATAAGAGACATGTATGATGGTGCAAAAACATGTGTGAGGACTCACGAAGGAATGACATACTTCTTTGAAGTTAATATTGGGTTACATCAAGGATAACTTTAAGTCCATACTTATTTATAATGGTGATGGATGAGTTAACAAAACATATTCAAGATGAAGTACCTTGGTGTATGTTATTTGTAGATGACATTGTATTAGTGGAGGAGTCTAAGGAAAAAGTTAATAGAAAATTGGAACTATGGAGAGAAACATTAGAAAGCCAAGGCCTCCGACTTAGTAGAACAAAGACAGAATATATGGAATGTAAGTTTGATCATTGGTTACTTCAGAGGACATGGAAATTAAAATTGGCATACATTACATTCCTTAAAAGGAAAGTTTTAAATATCTAGGGTCAAATTTTCAGAGTGATGGAAGAATTGATGGAGATGTTACACATAGAATTAATGCTGGTTGGTTAAAATGGAGAGGAGCATCAGGTATTCTTTGTGATAAGAAGATGCCATTAAAGTTAAAAGGTAAATATTATAGAGCAGCAATTAGGCCTGCCATGTTTTATGGTTCTGAGTGTTGGGCAGTTAATCATCAACATGTACAAAAGATGTCTACGACAGAACTGAAGATGTTGAGATGGATGAGTGGTCATACAAAAAATGACCGTATACATAATGAGGTTATTAAACAAATTAGGAGTGGCACCAATAGAGGATAAAATGAGAGAACATCGTTTAAGATGGTTTGGACATATAGAAAGAAGATCAAAAGAAGAATCAGTAAGAAGGTTAGAAAAACTAAATTTGGAAAGTATTAAAAGAGGTAGAGGACGACCACAAAAGTGTTGGAAAGAAACAATAAAGAATGATCTGGCTTATTGGGAGTTAACTGCTAACATGACACATAATAGGGATCTGTGGAAACAAAGAATCCATGTAGCCGACCCCGTCTAGTATGGGAAAAGGCTTAGTTGTTGTTGTTGTTGTCTTTGTCTTTTTCTTTCCTTAAAGATAGGAGGCTGGATAAAAGATAAGAAGAATGATTGATATAAACAACTCGCTTCTTGGTCTCCAATAATAGGGATCTTATCAGCGTAGATTGTAGCTATGATCCATTATACAAATCTAAGAGAAAACAATTCAGAATATAGTTACTATTCATACAAAATCTGTGCTATTTTAACTGCTGCATCATCAATATATCTTGGTCAGGGCAAGCATATGCCAAACATCAATAACCTCTATAAGCCAGGGTTGAATACCTGACACATAGGGAACAGTCCCTTTGAATTTCTCAGAACTTTTACTCTCTCATTCCTTCATATACCGCACATGCGTTCTTTATGGGTAACTGCGACCCGCTTTATACGGAACCACCCCTTCTCCTGAAGTTAAAGGGATACTGAGGGAACAGTATAGAACTAGATACACATGGACGTAAAGTTGACAGGAGCTTTATCGAAACAAAGTTCTGCTGAATTACGGTACAAATAATTGCTTACATATTCTCACATCCCTAGGCTTATGTTTCCCTTAGTTCATAGGCTGAACACAAATTTTAGCTGGTTCTGCTTTTTTGTCGAGGAAAAGTGTGAAAGTATGATTCGTTGATGATCAAACCTACCTTGTCTCTACGGCAGTCATGAGACGCCTGTGTTGATTTCGGGAGACCAGGTGCTGCAGTTGCATATTGGCTGGTTCCCCTTTTCTCTTATTTCTCTACACCGCTCCTGCAGGTTGCTTGCCTCTTTATTGTTGCCAATTGCCCATCACATGGTTTGTTTGCTTTGTAGCCGGGTCTACCTTCTGTTGATCAACAGCAGATGCTAATGCAAGACCTCCAGCTTGAAGTTACTCAGGGGAATGGGCAACCTATGCCATCTTTCAGTAGCCCAAGTATGCCTTTCTCAAACCAGATGGTCTCTTCCACGGTTCCAGCATTTCCTATTCAGCATCCACAAGCCCGAGAGTCGCATGGGATCAACAATGGCCGCCACTCTCAGATGCAGAACTCAAACGGCAACACACAGCAGCAGAAGTACGTGTATCGTTTAGTCAAAGATGGTCGGTACTAGCAAAGACTTTTACAGCAGCAGCACCATCAACATTTTACCCCTAACACGGCTCTGCCTCATGTGCAGCAGCAGCATGCCATGATGCCTCTTGAAAATGGGCCTTCATCGCCACAGCAGCAGCAGCATCCTTCACATAATCAGCAGCCATCTGCTGCCCAACCGATTGCAACCTCTGCTATGCAGCAGCCAGTTGATTTGGCTTCTTTGCCCGGCAATCAAATTGCTTTAGAGGGCACACAGAAGCATGTTGGTAGCGGAACCCAGAATCAGGTGATAAAGCAACCACAAGGGCAACAGATGCAGCAACAGCATAGACAACAGGGTCAAGGTCAGCAGCCTAGACATGCGGAGCAAGCTAAGCTTCTAAAAGGATTCGGAAAAGGTAACATAATGGGAGGGGCGCTTCCGCGACATGGATCTTATGCCAGTGCTGCACCTATTCCCGGAAATCAAGTGGTTGATAAAGGTGACCAACTCATTCATGTGATGCTCGGGCAGCAGTTATTGCCCATCGGTGCTAGTCAAGCTCAGTCAAGTCAGCAACAACGTGATCAACATCAGCAGCAGCTGCCGAGGCAAGTAACGGCTGGACTGGTGGTAAGACTTACAGATAAGGCCGGTAACCGCCAGACCGTTACCGGATTTTTTGGTAACAGTCCGAATATAGCTGTTCTAGATAAGGAAAACCCAACGTGAAAAGCCGAGGAGAGCAATGCGTATACAGAAAAGACTTATACAATCAACACACTCAAAATATCGTATACCGTCTATGTGAAAGGCCGTTACGAGGAAACCTCAAGCAACCCGCAATGTTATTTTCGCAACACTATTTTCGCTACAGGTTTTATTCGAGAGATTGGACAGAGAGCAAAACTCAACGGACTCCAGCAATCGATGAAGAAGCGAACTACAGTCGGAGCATCAGGCGATCTCCATCACTGGTATCAGGGCCTCATTCGTAACCCTACAAAAAAAACCCACTCTTATCAGGTACGCTTTTTATAAGAAGAGAAAAAAATAAAATAAAATAAAAAAGGAAAAGGAGGAGAGGTTGAAGGCAGTCGGCCGGAAAGCTAGACAACTCCAAAAGGCAGTCGGTCGAAAAGCCAGGCAACCTTCTAAAGGCCAAGTGACAGTCGCGGTCGACCAAAGGCTGAAAAGCCAAAAACAGCAGCAAACGACCAAACGGTCGAAAGGCCAAAGACAACCGCAGTTGGCCAAAGGCTAAAAAGCCAGAAATAGCCGCGGTCGACCAAAAGGCCAATAGGCCAGAGACAGCCATAGACGGCCCAAAGGCTAGAGACAGCAACAAACGGCAAAAAGCCCAAGGTTGTCGGCCTTAGCTGGGAAAGAAACACTGTTGGCCGCCCCGCTGAACACCCCTCTCTCTCTCTCCGAAGTTTGAAACAGACTCTCTCTCCATTTAAAGTCAAAACCGAAAACCATTAGGCAGTTTTTAGAAAACCACGAGCCAAAACCAGCGGTTTTCTGAAACCGCCCTTGTTTTGGAAAACCATCGGTGGTTTCACAGAAACCGCCTCGGGCAGTGGACTGAAAAGTCCGTTCTGCCCCGGCCATATTTTGAATATTTCAAAACTACCCTTGATAAAAAAGACTGAGCAAAAAGTCTTTTTTACCCTTCGACGGTTTGTGAAAATTACAAAAATACCGAGCTATAGTTTTACATTACTGCCCTTTTCGATTTTGTTAATTTCCTTTATGCCATTATATCAAAAGATAGGTTTGTCCCTGTACTTTTGGGAAAATTACACATTCGGGTTGAGGGTTAAAATTACAGTTTTAACTCCGATCAATCACAAATTTTACAGAAATACTAAAGAGTAATTTTACGAGTATGTTAGGCTTTTCAGAAAATTTTAAAAGTGGACAGATAGTTAAAAATATAGTTTTATCCCTGGTATTATTTAAAAAATGCTAAAGGCAGAAATTTTTGAAAAATTTGCAAGTTTGTCCCAAGTTGCTTATAAAATGTCTTTAGTTTGTTTTTATGATATTATGCATCGTTCTAGTTTGGTCCCTCCTATGTGTGCTTGTTGCTTTATGTTTATTTCCTTTTTACACCGTCTAATTGTTATAATTACCAAACACATAAAAATGAGTTCCAAAATATGTGTGTCTGAATTGGCAAAAACTGAGAAACTGAACGGTCTGAACTTCCAAACATGGAGAAGAGAATCTCACTTGCTCTAACACTTTAGGGTGTTGAGTAAGTACTAAAGGAAAGCATGCGTCCGCTACCACTAGACACAACTGATCAACAAATAGAAATGTATAAAATATTTCTAAAGGATGACACAATAGCAAGGACAATTATGTTAACCTACATGGAGGACGACTTGATTAGGGTCTTCGAAGAATACGAGACCGCCAAAGAGCTGTTTGACTCAATAACAACTAAGTATGACACAACTGCCAAATTACATGTGCAGTTGCTACTACAAAAGTACAACTCTTTTAAAATGAAAGAAGGAGATAATGTAGTAGAACATGTATGTTAATAATAGCTAGGGACTTAGCCGTGGCAAAATCAGCCATCCTAGAACCGATACAGATATCAACTATATTAAACAGTCTACCCCCGTCATGGAACATGGTCACCACTGTCCTCAAATTAGGGCATAAAATTAACCTTTTTGAATTGCCCTTGAAACTAGCAATAGAGCAAGAACATATGATAAAAAACAAAAAAAAAAAATTGCTAGTGGTACGGGATGAGATAACATCTAGCTACAAAGCCAACCAGAAGAAAAATAAACCAAACAATAAGTTTGGCAAGAATAACAAGAAGGGTGGTCAAAATTTTAAGAAATCGTAAGAAACCGCTTCTTAGGTGAAGTGCTTCAACTGTGAAAAGATGAGACACTTCAAGAGGGACTGCCGTAACAAGAAAGGTGGTGGAAACAACCCAGGGTGCGAACAGTCAGAGAAGTAGGACATAATCTGCGTGATTTCAGAATGTTTATATATGGACCGCCCGATGACAAGTTGGTGGATAAACTCTGGAGCTACACGACACATCTCAAAGACCAAGAAAGGAGCAATGGACCTGAAGGAATACAAATCAGGCGAACATCGAGTCTACATGGGTAACAATACCTTCTCGGATGTTTTGGGTATTGGGTCATTTAAGATTTATGTACAAGGCAAACCAATTGTATTAACTGATGTATTAATTATGCCAACTATAAGGCGCAATCTGGTCTCGGTCCTTGCCTTAGTAAAGAAATATTTTGAGATCAGGTTTATTCTTAGGAAAGTGATTGTGGAAAAACATGGGAGAATATTATTCTATGGGGAATTTGATGTAGAGCATGGATTGTTTAAATTATGTGATAATGAAATTGGTACTTCTTTTGTTTATATTGAGTGTGTCTTTACTATTGATGTGAATATGTGGCATAAATGCTTTTGGCATATAAGTCTGGAAAAGTTGAGTAAATTATCCAACTTTGACTTACTACCTAGATTTGAGGAAAATACTTTCAACAAATATGAAGAGGAAAGATGACAAGGAAAGTTTTTCTCAAAGAATCAACAAGGACAACAACCTTTTTGAAAGTTATTCACACGGATTTATGTAGACCTTTTTAGAGTAAAGTCACATCGTGAAAAGGTTTATTTTATAACCTTTATCGATGATTACTCTAGATATATGTATTTATATCTTTTGGCACATAAATCTAAGGCACTGGATGTTGTTAAAGAATATAAGAAAGAAGTGGAAAACCAATTAGGGCATTCAATCAAAGTCTTAAGATCAGATAGAGGTAGTGAATATACCTTGGTAAAATTTCTTGAATTCTGTAAAGACTTTGGTATTATAAATCAAAATACAATGCCCAAGACACCTCAATAAAATGGTTTAGCTGAGAGATACAACAAAACTTTCAAGGTCAATGTTGATCGATGTCTCTCTGCCAAGGGTATTTTGGGAGAAGTAGTAAGTACAACGGTTTACATACTCAATAGAGTACCGTGTAAAGTCGTATTTACTACAACATATGAGATGTAGTTTGGAAGAAAACCCAACCTAGGTCATCTCAAGAGGTGGGGATCTGTTGCACACATAAAGATCCTTGATCAGTCTAGAGATAAGCTAGACAATAGGTCCTTTAGATGTATATTCGTTGGATATCCGAAAGGTTCAAAAGGATATCGATTTTATCATAAGGACCACAGACTAATTGAAAGTAGAGACGTTAAATTCTTAGAAGATACTAAGAATGACATCCTGAAAAATAATGATGAATGTGTTGATGATCTAGTAGACCTAGATCAATCATCTTTTAAGCCCATAGAAGATCTTCTTAAAACAACCGAAACCTTAAGTGGACATAAAAAGCCAAAGGTCACTCCGTCCTACTTAAAGGATTATTATACTTATCTTGCAAAAGAAGTATGTAATTCGGTGGATTTAGATGAGTTGGTTGATAACTTGATTTATCAGCAAGCTATGAACTCATCGGAAGCATCAGACTGGGGGAAAGCCATGGATGAGAAAATTGAATCTATTGAAAAAAAACAAATCTGAGAATTTGCTGATTTGCCAAATGGAAGGAAAGCCATAGGCTGTAAATGGGTTCTAAAAAAGAAATACAAGGTCGATAGAACAATCGTCAAGTTTAAGGCGAGGTTGGTTGCAAAGGGTTTTTCACAAAAAGAGAGGATAGATTATGTTGAGACATATTTGCAGTTGCGAAATTTGCATCCATAAGGATAATCTTTGCAATATCTACATATTATGATTTGGACTTACATAAGTTAGATGTAAAGACAACATTTCTAAATGGAGCTTTAGATGAAATCATATACATACAGCAACCCGAAGGATTTGTAGTTGAAGGCCAAGAAGATAAAGTATATAGGTTGAGAAAATCTCTATATGGCCTGAAACAGTCACCTCGCCAATAGTATTTGACTTTTCAAAATGCCATTATAGAACTTGGGTTTGTGGCTAATAATCTTGATCATTGTGTATATGTCTGGAATAGTGGGAGTCACTTTGTCATTCTGTCATTATATGTAGATAACATATTGTTGACTGGAAACGACAACGAGATGATTGTCAAAACCAAGTCATGGTTAAACTCTAAGTTTGAAATGAAGAATATGGGGGAAGCATCCTATATCCTCGGAATGAAGATCTCTTGAGATAGAAAATCTAAACTCTTATGCCTCAGTCAGGAGAGATATATTGATTATATCTTCAAGAAGTTCAAAATGGGTTAATGCAAGTTTGTTGTTACACCCATTGCAAAAGGGGTTAAACTAAGTAAGGTTGATTGTCCTGGTGAAGGAGACGATAAGCCTAACGTTCCTTATGCACAAGTTGTAGGTAGCTTGATGTATACTATGTTGTGTACAAAATCTGATATCAACTTTGTTGTTGGTCTTGCGAGTAGATATGAAAATAATCTTGGATGGTAGCATTTGATAGTTATAAAAAAAAATTTAAGATATCTGAAAGGAACAAGAGACTTGATATTGTGTTTTCAAGCAGATGAACTGAAAGTGGTAGGATACTCAGATGCTAACTTTGTTGGGAGCAAAGATGACAACAAATCTACCTCAGAACAAATATTCTTATTTGGAGGTGGTGTTGTTTCTTGGGCGTACAAGAAACAGGGTTGTGTAGCATTGCATACATAGGAAACTAAGTATGTAGCTTGTTGTATTGCTGTAATAAGTATTGTCTAGATAAGCCGCTTCATACGTGATTTGAAGTTGAAAATAACCGATGAGCTAGTTGTTATTTACTATGATAACAATGCAGCAATTACTCTTATCAAGAGTGGAGCAGATTGCTCAAAAAGCAAGCATATAATGGTAAAATACTACTATGTTCATGATATGGTTATGAGAAAGGAAATATTCATCTCATACATGCCAATAAATGATATGTTGGCAGACCCCTTGACTAAAAGCATAACAGAAAAACTTCTCTCAAAACATGTTACAAACATGGGTTTGAGGTATGTTTGATTGTTGTGTAGGAAAATAACTACACAATGAACAGATTGTTGTGTAGGAAAATAACCACACAACGGGTATTGATTGCAGCAACAATCATGAATTGACATTACTAGGTAAACCTTAGAAAAGTGAGAGAAAAATCAGTATGTTAGTACACTTGACTCGAATGGCCAAGTGGGAGATGTTATAGACGTTATAGTGGTCATTCTCGACAACTCAGCCTCGTAACGGCTGGACTGGCCATCCAGACCGTTACCATAGCAGTAGTTACAGATAAGGCTTGTAACCGTCGGACCATTACTGGATTTTTCGGTAACAGTCCGAATATAACAGTTTCAGATGAGAAAAACCTAGCGTGAAAAGCCAGGAGACGAGGAGCAGGCACTGCTCTATAAATAAGAGCAGTGCGTATACAGAAAAGACTGATACAATAACACACTCAAAATACCGTATACCGTCTCTGTGTGAAAAGCCGCTATGAGGAAACCTCAAACAACCCGCAACACCATTTCCACTGTAGGTTTTATCCGGGAGATTAGACAGAGAGCACAACTCAACGGACTCCGACAACCGGCGAAGAAGCGAGCTACAGTCGAAGCTTCAGCCGATCTCCATCAATCACCACCTCAAGCTCAGTTTTAGAGCAGGGCTGTAGGTCAGAGTGCACTGGAGAAGCACTCTACGGTTTAGGAGGCATTTACAACAGTCTTCCGAGTTCTAGACCGCCTTGAGGAGGCTTCTGTTGTGACGAAGCTCCTGGCAGCAAATATTTCTACTGCTGTTTCATGTATTAGTAATGTACATTTCTTTGATGATTGGATTATGCTATGCTCGCGGCTTCCTCGGGGAAACAATACGTGTACACGATGGCCGACAGTTTCAGTTCAGCTGGGCTGCCCGGAGATGTTGAAGACTGTTCAGGGAGGTAGAGAGCCTGCACCCAGAAACCAGCAAGAGGTGTGTGGCTCGTGATCTAGATATCATTTCCCTACATTATTAACGGCATGACGAATTCATTCTCTGTATGCTAATCAAGCCCTTTGTAAGTTTTGTATAGGGGACTTGCATCCCATTATTAAATCTTCAAACAAATTCGATTTATCCCGTTTCTCTCTCTTGGATGGTAATGTACGGCAGGAAACAAGCTAAACAAGGGCGTTCATGCCTTGTCATCAACTAACGACCTCGTTGATATTCATGCTTGTTAACTTGTTTGAGCCGAGCGGGACATTGAGTACCGTTGGATGAGCTGATAACTAGCTGTTCATTAGAGTTATACGTATATTTCACATAATTCTGAGTAGAAAATTTCAATTTGAAATAAACTCATTAGAGTTCTACATATAACATTTCTCATAAAATTGAAAGATTTGGTCATCTATTTGAATCATACCCTTCCAATTAGTTAACATGGTTTTTCTACCACATGCCCTCGCATGCATGCACACACATACACACATGACAGATACAGGCTCCCTGGCTAGGGGATAAAGGAACTTTAAGTTGAAGGCCAACACAAAAATTTACTTTTCTTACAGATGCAGGAGGTTACTGATAGGACTCTGCCCAAGCAGCCATGATTTTCTCTCAGACGTAATAGAGCGTAAGGCTGCTTTATCCCAACCTTAGCACTCTCCTGGCCGTGTTCCATGCATCAGTAGTTTATGCTCATGGTGATCTTCAGAACATATCAGTGGTTAATTCAGAACACATCAGAAGTTAATGCCCATGGTGCTCTTCAGAACCGAAAGAGACGACAGTTGAGGGATCGAAATATGGCACATCTTATTTATGCTTGAATGATCTAGGAGCAGCAATCAGCAGCAGCCATAGGTTTTGTCCTCTACAGAAGCTTAAATTGACAGCGGCCATGGCATCTTTTCACCAAAGCTGTGGGCCATCATACATGGTAAGTAATATATATTAAAAAGTGTGAAAGGAAACTGTTATCTAAGTGACCGTTGGATTCATCTATAATTCCTGAATTTTCACAACTGATCAGAGCTTTCAATTTCACAAGTAAAAAGAAAACATAAAAAGCAAATAAGATGCGACTTCAGCGTCACCCGAGCGACTGATTTTAGATCAGAGCAGAATGGGGATGTTATCTGAAATTACAGCGGCAAAAATCACGTGTGGTGGATGGGTTATCACAACTATGATCAAAACAAATATAACTCATCTGGCTATATACATATCCATGTCTATAAGTAAAATCCATGTGAGTAGGTTTTTTCCTCGGCAGCAATCATTATAACCAAACCAAAATCAATCCTTATCTCATACTGGTGGGGTTGGCTACATGGATTCATGCTACACCAACTTCTTTTGTGTGTTTTTGTTAGTATATGCAAATAGACGAAGAATATTGAGACTGCAGGTACCTTGTTCTTGGTTCTTTACTGCATTTTCTTGGCCGCCACAGCCTTAGTCTTCTCTTCTAACTTTTGGTAGAACTGCGAGAAGACATGTTGCTAAGATGTACAGAGAATGGCATGAGTATACCTTGAAGAAGAATTAGTTCATCCCTTTCCTCTTTTACCTCTCGCGGCTCTCTCCGAACTTAATCTAAGAGGATCCAAGTTTTCTCATTCCACTGAAACAAGAGCACTTTAGATGGCTGAGAAAACAACAACAATTAGCAGGATTCAATAAAACATAGATAAATTACCTATGACAAAAAGCTACTGAATTTACTTGACCCTTAATTCGAGGGGGTAAAAGAATCTCAAAAAGTCTTCATAATACATACAATCATCATCACGTTGCATGTTGTGATTATAATTAGTTAAGCACAGATGCATCTCTATAATAGTTCAATTGTTTCAATTATGTTAATTGCTTAATAGGAGTCAACCTTTTTGTTGGCAGAACAAGTCGAATTACCGACAGATTCCTGGCAGTTGCAAACTCAAAGGATATCATGTTGTCAGAAAGAAAAGTACAAAATAAAAGATTTATAGTAGGTCTAGGAATATGAAGGGTGTGAGAATGGTAGCATCTATCTTGGTCCTTGGCTGATAAACAGACTGGCTCGCTTCGGACGTAATGATGATCTGAAAAATCCAGTGACACCTTTTATTTTCGCAATCTTCTCAATGGTAGAACCAGTTGCATTATTCATATTTGACGCCAAATTGACTCTTGCTGATGCTGTTGAGTTCTTTCCAAGCCATATCCATGGCTCGATACCTGCAGTACTCTCTGTGTAGCTTTATTTCTGAATTTGGGGATGCATGAGGCGAGCTTCTTACTATTTGGAGCTTTCTTTGAAGCTCTAGTAGGTTACTCAAGCTGACTAACGTGGGAGGCAGTCATTTCACAATATTATGTGGCTAGTTACCTATACCCATTTTGAGGTCAGCTTCTTACTATTTCGAGCAACATGATCTTCCTTCTTTGGAGCTCTAGTAAGTTACTGGAGCCGACTAACTCAGGAGGCAGCCATTTCACAATATTATGTGGCTAGTTGTCTATATCCACCTACTTGCACCCCCCCCCCCCCCCCACCCACCCCCTCCTCCTCAATGACTTCCCAACAAACAAAGGGCTCTGATAGCTATCTATCATGCTCAATGAATTCGGCGGACAGAACCAAAAACTATATTATCTCAATTAGCTGAAGTGAATGCCTTCAAATATAATAGTAATAAGATAGACAATATGTTGACACAAATGATCAATAATGTTTGTGACTACTTGACGATGTACCTATATTATTGATTGCATGTTGGGGCCTTGCTAAATACAAATGAGTGAGATCTTGATAACTATGAGCTAATCACTAATGATGAAGATTAGAAGGGGAAGAAGACTATCAACCTGTCGAAGGCTCTACATTGTGGAACGACTACAATAAAGACAGCAGATTTAACAGCAGTTCGTTGGACATCGATGAAGTACAAGATGATAACTACTCAAAAGACTACAATAATGACATCAACTCAAACTATGCAGCCTCAAATTATTCAAATTGCTCGTCAAGAAGTAAAATTGGGTAATAAGATCAATTGATACTTAGCTTTGTTACTAAGGAATTTTCATAATGCGGAGCCAATATTTTGGGAATGAGAAGATCGCTAGGATCTTACCATCCTCACATTGAGGCCGACACTACGTTCTATTGGGTTGCCTTACGGCCCATTTCTCAAGTTACTAATAGGATCTTATGTAACACAAAATTGGCCAACCTTATAACTAGTAGAGAGAGAGAAGAGAATCCTAAAGGCTATGCAAGTACCTCAACTTCTTATGACAGATTTCAATTTTTGGCGTTCTATCAAAATATACATCCTTCACCCTCAATATGAGTATTTCGGCTAAAGGTTGTAAGAGGGCAATATGTTATCACAAAAAAATTGAAAAGTGAGCAGAGGAGACATTTACAGGATTAGTTGTCCACATTCCCATATGTGTCAGGACACTTTCAAGATTGATCGTTTATTTTCTCATATGTACACATGCAAGGGACCTGAGAAGATAGCACTGAAATGCATGATTAATGGCCCACTAACAAATATGGTTATGGCTAAACTGCGTTCTAAACATAGACATAAAGTTATCACCCACTATCTAAAAGGACCACTGTGTTAAAATATGTATTTTACATTTTTATTTTTACTTTTTTGTAATTAGAACCAGGTTCTAGTACAGTTGTACCAGCCCCAAAGGGGACCCCCCCCCCCCTGCCCCCCCCAACGGCTACTTCAACTATGGCCGGACGAGGCCCCCTTCCCTTACTCACCTTTTTCCTCTTTCTTTTCTCACTCCTCTCCTTATGTCCTTATAAATACAACTCCCACGTACATATCAAGCAAGCTTTTTGTGGCTAAATCATATTTATTTATTTCCACTTCATTGTGCCTTTGTTGCATATGCTTTATAGCTTTTTTTCTAAGGGTTGATTAACTTTTTCGGGTAATATTTATCAATTTTCTGCTACTACATTGAAACATCGACTTCATTACATGGTATCAAGAGTCATTTTTGCGATCGTGAGAATATTGTTCATCATCTCGAGAAGCATGTCAATCGTATCTTATAAGTTTAACTCTTTAGTTTCTTTTCTTCCTTAAAATATGGATGATAAAAGGAGATTTAACTTTTGTTTAACACCCTCGAACTAAAAGACATAGGCACAATCTATAGAAAATTATTTATATTTCAAAAAGTTATGGGGCTATGTAAGTGGTTTGAAGGTAGAACCCTCTATTAATGTCATACTCAAGTAAAAAAAAAATATGAAGAAGGTCATAGAACAATCCTATGGATGCTTATAAACAATGTAAATGAGTACACTAGAGACACATTATCTATTTCACCAATGCTAAAGAAGCATGAAAATACTTTAAAAAATCCATGTTCAAAGCGATATGGCTCATAAAATAGTATTAAGAGACAAATTGGCCTCACTTAAACAAGAAGATAAATGAGTAAATTATTTTTTTGGCAAATATTTCAATGTTTGGAATCAACTATATGCCTACAAAAAGAAATGTACACAATGTCTTAGTGAGAGATAATGTGGGGATAGTGAGTATTTTGTATATCAATTTCTAAGAAGTCTCTCGAAAGAATTTGAAGGGATAAGATCATTTCTTATTTATCGAAAACCATTTTCTACAAAAGAAGAGGTTCTTACTGATCTCAAAATAGCGGAAACAAGTGAATAAAGCTAGACTTCAAATAGACATCGCCTTAGCCACATCAAAACTCGAAACAAATATAAAGGCCTACCATACTCCTCATTTCAAAAGTGAAGAAGCAAGAAAAGAGATTATTTATTATCATTGTAGAGAGGTTGCACTTGTCCTAAGTTGAAAAGGATGTGACATTAGTAGAAAAACAAGTTTCATCTTCTATTATTGCACTTGAAGAAAAAATAAAGAGACTTGAAGTTCAAATGAAAGATAAAGCAACAATAGGTACGGTTTGCTCTTCTTCAACTAATCAAGTTCAAGGTATGGTTTTTTGGATTCTTGATTCTGGTGCCTCATTTCATATGACTAGCAATGAAAACATTTTAAAATCATGTGTTGGAAAACCTTTATCATGTGTTTATACTGCGAATGGAACACAATTAAGTGCTAATAAAATTGGTGATTTGCAAAACAAAAATTTTTAAATTTCCAAAATTAGTGTTATTCTAAAATTAAATTTAAACTTGCTTTATGTATCTCAAATCTCGGATAAAAATTATTTTTTAACTTTTTCATCTATGGGATGTATTGTACAGGATCGTCTCTCAAAAAAGGTGATTGGTTGTGGCCATAAAGAAGACAAACTTTATAGTATGAACTACCTTCATAGCATACGATATGCTAATATCTTAACTAGTGATGCTCTCCTATGACATAAAATATTAGGACATCTTAATATTTAAAAGTTGTATCAATTTCCTTTTCGAATAAATAATATTCAAAAATTTTCTTGCAAAGATTGTATACTTGGCAAAACGTAATATCTACCTTTTTCGAACAAAATGCATATCTACAAAACCCTTTGAAATTGTACACTCAGATGTATGAGGACCGACACCTGTTTTATCTAAAGAAGGGATTTCCTACTATATCATTTTTATAGATGATTTCACTAGATATATATATGTATACCTTTTAAAAGCCAAATTTGATATTCTTCAAAATTTTGTTATATTCTATAATCTTGTGAAAAATCAATTTGATTCTGAAATTAAGATTTTTATATCTGACTCGAAAGGAGAGTTTATGTCCAAAGAGCTTGAAAATTATCTTGACAAATTCAGAATTGTGCATCAAACTTCTTGTACTAAAACTCCTCAACAAAACAACATTTTAGAATATAAACATCGCTATATATTGAAAACCATAAGAACCTTGTTATTATCTAGTGGTGTTTCTAAAAATAAAAAAAAAATCCATGTAGCCGACCCCGTCTAGTATGTGAAAAGGCTTAGTTGTTGTTGTTGTTCCTAAAATTTTTTTGGTTGAAGCCATTATGACTTTTGTTTACTTAATAAATCGAATGTCATCTTCACCTTTACAAAACATGTCTCCCGTATAAAAGTTCTTAACTTTTTCTCAACTACTCTAGACTATGTGTTTTTCGATGTAAATATTTTGTTTATACTAACAAAAGTGATAAATTATCTTCTCATGCTATAGAATTTCTTTTTTTAGGGTATGGGATAAATAAGAATGGGTATAGATGTTATGATTATAAAAATGATAAATTCTATGTTTGAAGAGATATCAAATTCTTTGAAAATGAATATTTTTTAAAAGCATAAATGACGCTTATCCTATTGATGAGTCATCATATTCCTTTTTAAATGATACTTAGGAGAAGGCATAATACAAGTCGAAAATGAGCTTAATGATTGGTCTACCTGAGCTCGTTCCCTGCTTGATTATTCCTTTTTAAAAAGGGATAAAGATGAGTCATCATATTCTTTTTTAAATGATATCTTAGGAGAAGGCATAATATAAGTCAAAAATGACTGGCTAATTGTGTGTCATGGGTCTTCAAATCCCGCTTTGTTTGGGTCTACCTGAGCTCGTTTTCTGCTTGAGCCTACTTTAACTGTTACCTAAATCTTCGACAGGGATGATTCATATTTATCCCTTTTTATTCATAGTTTCAAATATTTAAAACTATTTCATTTGAAATTATATTTGAAAATATTGAGTTTTGTCAAAATCTTCAAATATTCTTTTGAAAACAATTGAGTTCTATTCCCAGTGTTTGTTTGTATGGGCGATCTGCTTTTGCCCCGTGAGTTGGTCTTTACCGTTTCAACCACTTTAACCCTTTGTTGGGTGTAGGTTATCAAACCACTTTAACTCTAGATGGGTGTAGGGTATCAAACCACTTTAACCTTGAATGGGTGTAGGGTATCAAACCACTTTAACCCTTGATGGGTGTAGGGTGTCAGACCACTTTAACCCTTGATGGGTGTAGGGTACGGAATAGGATTCTTCTCAATCAGGCGAGTTTTTGAGGCCTGATTTAGATTTGATTTGATTTCAAAAGTTTTTTGATAGGTTTGATATTTAGCAAACATGCTTGGGTTTGGTTCCCAATGTCTAATTTTCTTGAAAAAATTTGTTTGAAACCATACTTTCTTTAGATGAAATCATTTGAATAGGCATAATGCTGCCAATTTAGGCTTGAGGGCAAAGCAATCATTTTTTTGGCTCTTTGTTAAAATTTGATTTTTCTGAGAGAGTTGTAATTTACCTTTATTTCGAGGTTGCCACAAAATTTTGGTGTGGAAATGAGTTCGTTTAAGGTGTCTTTATTTGAAAACCCTTAAAAGACTCAAAACAATAATTTTTTCTAAAAGGAAAAATCTCTAAAAGATCAAATTATTTTGAGAAAATTTTTGGGTGTTTACAATGATCATATGATCTCAAGATAATAAGTTACCCCTTTGATCAATACTACACTAGAAAAACTCCAAATGAGATCCTATCTATGCCTTGAAGAACTAGTCGAGATTCTAGACCTCCGAAACAATTTGTTTTCTATGACAGTTTTTTATCAAGACATAGAGCCTTAGTAATCACTATTTCCATAATAAAGGAACCAAGAACTTTTAAGGAAGCACAATCTTCACAAGAGTGGATTTATGTTATAAATGAAGAATTAGATATCCTATATAGAACTCAAACTTGGGATGTTGTGTCTAGATCACAAAACAAAAAGACGATAAGTTGTAGGTGGGTCTATAAATTAAAACTAATGGTGATGAATCCTTAAATCATTATAAAGCTAGATTAGTTGCTAAAGGGTATTCACAAGAATATAGGATTGACTATGAGTAAACATTTGCTCATCTAGCCCGAATGACAATTGTCAGGAACCTTATAACTATTTGTGCTATTCAAGATTGGAATATCTATTAATTAGATGTCAAGAATGTGTTCTTAAATGATATGTTAAAAGAAAAAGTTTATATGAAATCTCCTTTTGGTCTTAACATACCTAGAAACCAAGTTCTACAACTCAAAAGAGGTTTATATGATCTCAAGCAAGCTCCTAAGACTTGGTTTGATAAGATAACTGAATTCATGACATTACATGGATTTGCTACTTGTTATACTGACATGACTTTGTTTATAAGAAAATCTTCTATCGAAATTGTTATTCTTCTGCTATATGTCGATGATATGATTATTACAGGTAGTGATGATTTTGAGATTCTTAAAATCAATGAAGAACTTGGTAAGATGTTTGAGATGAAAGATCATAGACAACTCACTTATTTTTTGGGTATTGAGTAACTCGAAATGCTAAAGTTTTTTTTATCTCAAACTAAATTTGTTAATGACATTGTCCTTAGATCATATCTTATTGATGATAAAGTTGTTAAAATACCAGAGGTAATCAACCAAAAGATGTGACTTGTTGATGGAGTTATACTTGACATTCTCCTACCTATGTGTATATGAGTGTCATTTTAAGGATTGTTCGATATAATCAACAAACAGTGGTTAAGGGAGTATTTCTATCATTTTCATCTTTATTTCAATTAAATACATATATTGATGCTGATTGGGTGGTGATATCAATGATATGCACTCCATAACTAGTTATTGCATTTTTTTTGGCAATTCTCTTATCTTCTCTAAATACAAAAGCAGCAAAAGATGTCCCTTTCTTCTACTGAAGCTGAGTATCATGCAATGGCCAACACAACCACTGAATTAACTTGGCTCAGATAGCTACTGCATTACTTAGGTGTGATATGGAGACCCCTCCAATTTTGTACTGCGCAATAAGAGTGTTATGTATATAGCTAACAACCACACATTTTATAAGCAAACCAAACATATCGAGATGGATTGTCACTACGTTCGTGAAGAGCATTTACATGGCAATTTGACACTATAGCTTGTTAGATCTTAGTATCAGCTTGTCAGTGTCTTCATCGAGTTGCTACCCTCTCCACGTCTTTAGTTTTTAGTTAGCAAATTTTCGGTCATGGTACCGTTAGTTTGAGGGAGGGTGTTAAAATATGTATTTTATATTTATATTTTTACTTTTATGTAATTGGAAACAGGGCTATTCTAGCCCTGGTATAGTTGGACCAGCCCCAAAGGGGGCCAGCCACCACAATGGCTACTTCAATTAGCCATTGGGGGCTGGTTGGACCAACCCCCCTTCCCTTACTTTCCTTTCTTCTCTAGCTCCTCTCCTTATGTCTTTCATAAATACAACTCTCATATACATATGAAGCAAGCCTTTTTTGGCTAAATCATATTTATTTATTTCCACTTCATTGTAGCTTTGTTGTATATGTTTTATAGCCTTTTTTTAAGGCTTTGTGATTGACTTTTTCATGTGATATTCACCAATCTTTCACTGCTACATTGAAGTGTCAACTTCATTATACACTGCTTGAGCCATCTAGAGAAGAGGAGAAGGATATAGAATCAACTTATAAAAGGAGTGACTATCCGCCTTATCAACCAACTTATTCCATTTTCATTTTGTTTGTTTCTCTTTTCTTGTTGTTAGTTCATATTTGTAGACCTTCTCACTAAGTTAATAAAACTTTGCTTTCATTTCCCTTCCTTTGTGAGTATGGTCTTCCTCTATTTAGTTGCTTAATCAAACCCACTATTGTTAGTATGCCAGAATCTGCACTAGGTTGCAAAATTCATAAAAATTCAAGGAGGACATTCTCAATTCTTAAATGTCTTGAATGTTTATCTCACCTACTTTCCAATGGAACAATCTACCCCTATCAAATGAATATGAGGTTTCAATCTTCCTAAGGAAAGAATATAAGTCGTTGTTTCCAATCCAATTAGCCGATTTCTGGTCCTCTAGAGAAGTTTCTATATCCTATTCTTGTGGAATCAAGAGTCATGTAAATCGGAGTTCGCACAAGGAAGTTATAGTAAAAACAATTTAACCCTCTCCAAAGGCTTGTAAACAGGCTACCAACTTAATCCGGATAAAATTGGAAAAATAACATCTCATTTTTTATTTGTTCAATACCCCTGGGTATCTAGTTTCTAATGCACCAAAAATTGAGTCAATCGAATTTGTATCTATGGAGATATAGCCAAATAGCACAACCCTTTCAAGCGGTGCATGGCTGATTCAATTTTCACCTCTAAATGACCCAAACTCAATGTTTCCGAGGTTTCCACCCGAATTGGACTCAAACCTTAGCAAAAACTCAAGAAGACTCAACAGGAACTCCATAAGGCTCGAGAAGTGCCTCAGAAAGCCACCAGCGCCTCGTTTGCCGGTCCTTGCTGAAATGCACTCAGTCGGATTCTTAAGGAGCCAAGTTCACCTCATCTCCTAAACGGAGGACTACATTCTCTAACCATTCATACCATTTGATTTGAGTCATTTTCAACAATAACAATAACTTTGAAGAATGAGAGACATCAAGGTTGCACTGATATATATATATAATTCTCAAGAACTACTGCAAAATTGAGTTTCTTCATTTATGTTTGGATTTCTTCTCAAAGTTCTTAAACCTTAACTCCGGTGAGGTTCCAGGGAAACTCCACAAAAATCTGGAGAACTCTGGTAACTCCAGCAAAACTTTTGACAATGGTCAAGATAAACTCAAAAGGGGTTCTGGTCAGGCTCCATCTAACAAGCTTCAAACACAGCCCACCTCAAACTTGAATGGAGGTTGAACTACTCTAACAAACTCAATGAGTCTTTGGTGGAACACTGGTAAAGTTCCAGTAACTGAAACTCTGATGAAAGGAAGGAGACTGAAGGAGAACAAAATTCTCTCCTTTGGAGTAACTCAATTTCAAATATTGGACGACTAAGAATCCTCTTTCACCTCCAAGAGATTCTCATTGAGATTTTCTATGTAAAATACATTCAATGGCAATCACAAGGAAATCATTATTCTTACCATCCATACCAAAATCTATTTTGGGATAATGTCAGTGACATTCAGTTAATTGTCATGAGATGAAACAGAAAATAAACGATTTTTATGGAAGTTTACACTTCAGAGTGGGAGACTGAATGCATGGGATTGAGTTTTATTGTTTTACGAATGCACTCAAAGCGATAGCTCACCTGGCGAGGGGACTTGACTGACAAGTTGCAGGTTGTGAGTTCGATAACTGGGGCATGCAGCGCTGGCGTTCAGCCTCCCATTGTAACATAAGAAAATAAAAAGTTTGATAAATGCTTCATGAAATAGTTCCTCGAAATGTTTTCATCTCATAGAAAGTTGAGTTCAGGATTATGTATTTCATATATTCCGTTCTAGATTCAAGCATATTTATTGTTTACTCCACAAGCGAAAATGGTGTACGACTTGTTTAGCTTTCTTTTTGCATTTGATTCTTGAGTGTCAGAATTAACTCCACAAGCGAAAACTATGAGCATCTAAAAAATGGAAGAAATCAGAGAGCTCAAAGTGGAATAGCTGGAGGTGAAAGAGGCGGAAGACAATGACCAACAATTTTCTTCTGAAAACTAGGTCTCTTGTCAAAAATTGCTTTATTTTCCTGTTATATAGCCTTTTCCTTAGCGATCTGCTAGTGATTTCTCCTTTCTAATTCTATTTTCCTGTTACATAAATAAATAATTTACATTTCTCACAGATGCAGAAGTTAATGGTCATGATATTATCTCTTGGTAATAATTTACATAGATATAATCTACTGATAGGACTCAACGCTCATGGCATGTAGTTTGTAAATGAGCTCAATCCTACAGGCTCTGTCACAATCTTAGCACACTCCTGGACGTGTTCCATACATCAGTAGTTAATGGTCATGATGATCTTCAGAACCGAAAGATAGAAGACGGCAGATGAAGGATCGATGATACAATAATACGGCACGTCTTATTTATGCTCGAAGGGTCTAGGAATATCCAACGGCAGCAGGAGCAGCAGCTCTAGGTTCTGTCCCGCTGCTCAAGATTGAATTGATTGTGGAGATGGCATCTGTTCACCAAAGCTGTGTGGCATCAAGAATGTAAGTAATATGTATTAAAAATACAAATTAAAACTGTGATTATTGAATTTTCGTAGATGATCGGAGTTTCCAATTTCGCAAGTAAAAGCAAAGATAAAAAGCGAATGAGATGTGATTCTTCAGCGTCACGCGAGAGACTGTGCTTTCAGAACACAGGAGATGGCGCTGTTATTTGAAATCACAGCTGCAAAATTCACAGGTGTGATAGGCCATCATAACTGCAAGCAAAACAATATACTTGTGTGCCTGTTTATATAATCCATTTATATATACAATCCGTGTGTAGGCTTTTTCAGCTGCAATCATTAGAATCAAACCAAAATCAATTCTTATCTCATAGTAAGTGGGCTCCGTTAGATGGCATCTCGGGAATGGATTATAAGTGTCCATTATGCTCTATCTTGTGTCATATTAACGTCTTATGAAAGGAAGTTGATTTTTTATCATTTCCTTCGAACACTTCTTAGGCCTTAATATGTCTTATTTGAAATCACAGCTGCAAAATTCACAGGTGTGATGGGCCATCATAACTGCAAGCAAAACAATATACTTGTGTGCCTGTTTATATAATCCATTTATATATACAATCCGTGTGTAGGCTTTTTCAGCTGCAATCATTAGAATCAAACCAAAATCAATTCTTATCTCATAGTAAGTGGGCTCCGTTAGATGGCATCTCGGGAATGGATTATAAGTGTCCATTATGCTCTATCTTGTGTCATATTAACGTCTTATGAAAGGAAGTTGATTTTTTATCATTTCCTTCGAACACTTCTTAGGCCTTAATATGTCTATTTTATTTCTCAAGCCTTCTCAGAGATTTCCATCTCGTCGCTTCTCCAAGTACCCAGATGACCTTAAAAGCGTATCTCTAATTTCGCGACACCTTATTTTTCTCTTTTTGTTAGTATATGCATACAGATGAAAAAGATTTACTGAGACAGCAAGGTTACCTTGTTCTTGTTACTATACTGCATTTTCTTAGCATCCTCAACCTTAGTCTTCTCTTCTAATTTCTGAGAGAACTGCAAAAAAGAAAAGATGCGAAGATGTCAGAATGCCATATTTTGAAGAATAATTAGTTTATCCCTTACCTCTTTACGTTTCGCGGCTCTCTCCTCAGTTCTTAACCTAAAAGAGGCTGCCACGTTTTTGCAACTCTCTCTGATTCCACTGAAACACGAGGACTTATGTCTGAGACAAGAACACTCGCTTAGCAGAACCGAAAAGACCATATATTCAATTATCTACTATAAGAAAGTTATTGAATTTACTTGACCCTTAAACTCCAGCAGAAAAACAAGTCCCGAGAAGTCTTTTTTATACACATCATCATCACAAAATTGCATGTTGTCATTATAATGAGTTCCCTCTTAACAACGTACGGTAGAACCCAAATGCAGTGAAAAGTAAAAAAAGGGTCTGTACATCTTCGTACGGATGTAGTGAATGAATCAATTGCATTCCCACATGATGGACAAGTATAGGTAAAGAAGTAATCTCACTATATTATCACTCAAATGTAGTGAACAAATTATAAAAAGGGTTTCTACATTTTCACCATCAACGGATGCAGGAGGTAAGGAATGTAGTCCTATATAATAAGATTTGTATTGGTACTTACAATATCGGAACATTGACCGACAAGCTAGTGGATGTGGTGGATACTATAATTAGGAAAAAGATTCACGTTTTATGTTTACAAGAGATAAAGTAGGTCGGAGAAAAAGCAAAAGAGATTGAGAATACATGTTTTAAACTATAGTCTCACGAAAAGAAAAGACTTGAAATGGAGTTGGTATTATTATAAATAAAGATTTAAATGATAGTGTAGTGGATATAGAATAGTGTAGTGGATATAGAATGATATCAAGACCGAATTATGATAGTGAAATGAGTGTTAGGAGTAGAGGTTTGAATATAGTTTGTCCATATGTATCACAAGTAAGACTAGAAGATAGTATAAAGAAGCATTTTGGAAGGAGTTAAGATAAGGTAATTCAATGAATTCCACGAAAAGATGATTTGTTTGGAAGGATACTTAAATGAGCATGTCGGTAAAGAGGCATGAAGATATCGAGGTACTTATAAAAACTATAGTTTTGGATATTTAAATGATGAATGTAGAGAGATTTTAAATTTTGTTACGACATGATCTCTTTATAGCCAACACAATGTTAAAAAAATAAGATGAACATTTAATTACTTATAAGAGTAGGTTGTCACAAAAATAAATAAATTATTTTGTTTGTAGTAAAAAAGATAGGTCGGGTTGTAAAGATTGCAAGATAATCCCACGAGAAAGCTTAGCTATCCAATATCAACTTTTAATTATGGATTTTGTGATAAAAAAGTGGACACACAAGAAACGGGTACATGAAGCTATTCGAACTAAATGGTAGAACCTCAAAAGTGAGAAATAAAATATATTTAAACATAAAGTTCTTCAAAAAGATGTTTCGAATTATGTAGAAAAATGACAAAAAAAGATATTAGGTGAATTTAAGAGAGGTGTACCGGTACAAAAGGAAGTTTGGTGGTAGAGTGAAGTAGTACAAGATAAGATCAATGCAAAGAGGGCATGCTATAAATTACAATATGTCAACAAGACTACTCAAACTTGGGAGGCTTATAAAAAAGCAAAAAAAACATTAGTGAAGCAAAAGCTAAAATATTTTTAAGATAGCTAAGGCTAGAGATAAGAAAACTAAGGATCTTACTTTCGTTAGGTGTATTAAAAACAATGATGAGAAGATTTTAGTGATAAATAATGATATAAAAATAGATGAAAAAATTATTTCTATAAGTTTTTTAATGAAAACACATATGTTAGTATTAGTTTTGGAGAGTTAACCAAATCATAAAGGTATATAAATTATAATTTTTACCGATATATTCAAAATAATGAAGTCAAAGAGGCTCCTAAACATATGAAGGTTGTTAAATCTAATAGTCCAAACAATATTCCTACACAAATATGAAAATTTCTAGGAGAGATGAGGATCACTTGGCTCATAAGACTATTTAATAAAATATGAGAAACGAAAGATGCATTCAGGAATGGAGAGCGAGTACACTTATACACATATACAAGAATAAGAGAGACATCTAGAATTGTGTGAATTATTAGAAAAATATATGAAAAAATTATTTTTATAAGATTTTTAATGAAAATACTGATATTATTATTAGTTTAGAAGAGTTAACTGAATCATAAAAGAATATAAACCATAATTTTTACCAACATATTCAAAATAATGAATTCAAAGAGGCTTAAACATATGAAGGTTGATAAATCTATTAGACGATATAATATTCCTATAGAAGTATGAAAAATTTTAGGAGAGATTGGGATCACTTGGATTAGAAGACTATTTAATGAAAAATAGAGAAACCAAAAAGATGCATAAGGAATGAATAGCGTGTACACTTATACACATATACAAGATCAAGGGAGACATTAGAATTGTGAAGTTAAGATAAGTATCGAGTACAACAAGAACCAATTTGGATTCATGCTTGGTAGATTTACTATTTAAGCAATTCACCTATTAAGACATTTTATGAAAGATTTTGAGAGCAAAAAAAAGAAAATTCATATGATATTTATTGACCTAAAAAAGCTTACGATAGAGTATCAAGAGACGTTCTTTGGAGAAAAGAGGTATCCTATTAACATATATAAATCTTGTAAGAGACATTTATGATGGTGCAAAAATATAAATGAGAACTTGTGAAGAAAAGACTTTTTGAAGTTAATATTGCATTACATCATGGATCAATTTTAAGTCTATATTTATTTATATTGGTCCTTATGAGTTAACAAAACATATTCAAGATAAAGTACCTTGGTATATATTATTTAATGGCATTGTATTAGTAAATGAGTCTAAGGAAAAAGTTAATAGGAAATTAGAACTATGAAGAGAAACATTAGAAAGTAAAGGCTTTCGACTTAGTAGAACAAAGATAAAATATAGATGAGATCATTTAGTTACTTCAAAAAATATAAAAATTAAGATTGGCATATATTCATCTCTCACCAAAAAAGTTTTAAATACCTAGGATCATTTTTATAGAATGATAAACAAATTGATGGTAAAAGGCTTAGTTAACTCCGCCTGTGTAAGGATCACTTGCATGGCCGGTACCAAGCTCGGATAAAGGAGGAGAGTTGCGTTAGGCTTCCAACAGATAGCGTAGAACTTTGTCAGACTTAACATGGATTCTACAAAAAAACAAAGAATCCATGTAGCCGACCCCATCTAGTATGGGAAAAGGCTTAGTTATAGATAAAAAATTAATGAAAATGTTACGTATAGAATTAATGTAAGTTGGTTAAAATGGAGAGGAGCATCATGTATTCTATGTGACAAGAAGATACCATTAAAGTTGAAAGGTAAATATCCTAGAGCAACAATTAAATATGTTATGTTTTATGGTTCCGAGTGTTGGTAGTTAATCAACAACATGCATAAAAAATATTTATGATAGAAATGAAGATGTTGAAATGAATGAGTGGTTTCACAAAAAAAGACTCCATATATATAATGAGGTTATTAGAAACAAATTGGGAGTGGTACCAAATAGAGGATAAAATGAGAAAAACCCATTTAAGATGGTTCGAACATATATGACCAAAGAAAGGTTCGATAAGGAGGTATGAAAAACTAGATTGTAAAAATATTAAAAGAAGATGAGAAAGACCACAAAAGTGTTGGAAAGAAACAATAAAAATTGATCTAGCTCATGTTGAGTTAAACAAAGAATAGCCATCTAGTATGGGAAAAGGCTTAGTTGTTGTTGTTGTCATTATAATGATTTTCACACAGATTCAGTCCTACTAAATGGTCAATTATGTAATTGCATAATAGGCATGATATCAAAAGATGATACCTTTTCCCCTTCGAATCAACTGTTTTTGTGGCAGAACGAGTAGAAATACTGACAGATTCCTGGCATTTTCCATTCAAAGAATATCAGTTGTCACAAAGAATACGCAACAAAAGATTGTAATGGCTTACGGGAAACGTAAAGAATGAGAGAATAGCAGCATCTACCTTGGTTAATAAACAGACTGGCTCGCTTTGGACGCAATAGGATGTTCTGAAAAATCCAGTGACACTTTTTATTTTCTCAATCTTCTGACTGGAGCCAGTTCTGTCATTTCGATTCTTGGACAAATTGAGTCTTGCTGATAGTGTTGTATTCTTGTCAATTGGCGTGCGTGGCTCAACATCCTCAGCTTTGGATATAGCTTTAGGTCTGAATATGGAGATGCATGAGCCAAGCCCCTTACTATTTGGAGTAGAATGACCTTCCTTCTTTGGAATTCTAGCAGGTGTTGTTATATGCTTTGCAGGAGAAGCACTTGGTTTCATTGGCGTACCAACGTAAGCAAGCCTCTTAGCATTTGGAGTTGTATGATCTACCTTGTTCGAAACCGTACTAGGTGATTTCAAATGCTTTGCAGGAGAAGCACTGGATTTCTTTGGCATACCAACAATGCCACTGTTATATGGTTTCGTTGGAGAAGCAATAGTTGTTTTCTTGGGCCCATCAGCAATTGGCACTTCTTTGTTGATATCAAAGCTTTCCTGTATTCAACACGCGTAAGCATTCAGCGAATCCTCTACAGTCCTAACAATTCCTACACAAAATCTCATATTGATTCTATAAATGCACCTATTTACCTTAAGAGGTTGTCTACCATCCTTGTTTGATATTTGAAGCTGCAGACCAGTCATTTGATTCTGATCCTCAAATATATCAGAAGATTCTCGAGATCCACCTGAAGCAGCCTGAATCCTATTATCGCCACTGAAGGTTTTTCCCACCACCATAGTTTCTGATGAAGATCCCATTTTGTTGCAGGAACCAGATTCTTCCTTGCATGAATCAAATCTGTTCAATCCGTCAACTTCGCTTGTTTCATCCACACAAGTATTGGCTTCTTGTGCATTGCCTGCAGCAACAGCTCCAGAGTCCTCAATCGTAGCATTAGTTCTGCTATCAGCACCACAATTCTCACCAATTGGAGACATGTCTTCATTTTCTGCTGTAGTTAAGGATTCAGCAGAAATTTGGGCGCGCTTTCTCTTGTAATAAGCATCAAAGTAGGCTTTTTTCTGTGCAACAGTTCCGGGAACAGCGTATTTCTGAACCTCCTCCATCAATCTGTTGCGGGAGAAAACTGACCATCTTTCCCATGCCAAAGATGAATCAGACTCGAATCTGCCGAAAGATATTGAATCCATCACCATCACAGATGAAGCTGAGATTCCCTGCTTGACACCGATGGCACTATTTCATCAATCAAAACAAGCAATAAAGAAAGCCATCACCCATTTTCTAAAAGCTCTAGACCTAGAAAAGAATCAGAAGAGTGGTAGAATTTCAGAGGAAAAATCATGGTTTTGGAGAGCACAAGCATCATTTTTACCAAATATCATAGAAAGCGAAAATCTTTCACAAAATTGAATGCGAAGAATCTACCGCAAGTTGACATCTTGTTCGACATATAACCACAAAGAGACAGAAAAAAAGAAAAACCAATCCCCATGAACCGAAAAGGAAAAGAACACAGAAAAAATTGAAGTTGGGATGTGGTGTCATCCTAAAAGAAATACTTCAAGATGATTGCCAAGCTAAAAATGCGATTTATTAATATTTTCAGGAAGAAAGTTCGAAGATTTTCCATGGGAGCGCCTACCCCTGCATCATCCATCTCTTGTGAGAGGTGCACGGACGTCCTTGAGTGCTCTCTCTCTCTCTCTCTCTCTCTCTCTCTCTCTCTCTCTCTCTCTCTCTCTCTCTCTCTCCTCTTTTGTTCGAAATTTGAATCCTCATAACGGGCAGAAAAAGGAAAAGGAGGAAAAGTGATGCGAGAATCAGAAAATCCCTTGCGGTTGTATTGGGAAGAGAGGTCCGCGTGTAAACTAGCCGAGCTGCTCGAGATCAACCCATGTTTGATAAAACTCTAGTCGAGCTGCACATATGAGCCAATAAAGCTTCAACACACGACTCGAGTTACTCGCGAAGCTAATCAAGCTTTATACTTATTTATATATAATTCTACATTAATTAAGAAAATCCAATCCCAAGCAGATGCCATAGTTGGGACATGCACGAAGCTGAAGTTCGAACTCATTGATGAGCTTCACAGAGTTCGAGCCCACAAATCTCGAGGTGGTTTAAGCTGAGAAGAACAAGGCTAGCGAGATGAGCCCGAGTTGCTCAAATATACCTTGAGATGAGATGGAATCTCAGTCGAGCTTGCCTACACTCGTGTTCGACTTCGGCCTGATTACTATATTTTACGAGAGAGAGAAAAAACACCGGTGGCTCATGCAAAGGTTGCATTAGCCATGTTCATATATATATATATAATATATAGAAAGAGTGAGATTGGATCCTTCCCACCGTGGACTCATTCATCTTGGCATATTAATTTTGGGTGACATGAATATAATAAAAATATTATCATACTTTTTCAAAGCTTCTTAAAAGTTTTTAAGTTATACTCATGTTAGGCATGAGTAAGCAGGTGGGCAAAATCCAATTTTCTCATCTATATATACATATTAGGTCTTGTTCACATTGATACTTGTGCAGACATTCATCCATTGTTTTAGATAACATGAGTATAATAAAAATATCATTCATACTTTTTCAAAACTCCTTAAAAACATAAATGTGTTATAGGCGTGCATGAGTGTATAGCATGGTCAAATTTTCATATATATATTTGTATGTGTGTGTCTATGTATATGTATATAGAGAGAGAGGGAGGATGTGAGAAATATTCAAACTCATCCACATTCAAATCTACTCAAACATCTTCACCGTTTTAATTAACATGATAATGATAAATATTTGAATTAAAAGTATCATTATATTTTTATACTTTACATTTAATGCATCAAGTACGTTTACGTATAGAGAGAGTGAAAGGGAGTTTTTTTTAATTAAGTCCCAACCATTTAAAGTGATAGATAGTTGAGATTTGTTTGGATATGTAACTCTATAGTTGAGATGATGAAGTAATTTTAAGCAAGAATGAAATTTGAGCATTTACCACATCTTGAGTGTGTAGAGAGAGAGAGTGAAGGAGAGAGCTTTTTTTTAATTTAAACCTCAACCACTCTAGCGATGAATAGTTGAGATTTGTTTAGATATATTTATCATGTAAGTTCTCTCTCTCTCTCTCTCTCTCTCTCTCTCTCTCTCTCTCTCTCTCTATATATATATATATATATATATATATATATATATATATATATAAAAGTAAAAAACTACAAATTATTGGAAGAAAAACCTTTTCTCTATTAACATAAAGAATAACGTCGAGTTTCGTCAGCTAGAACAAGGAATTATAGACAGAACTGATTTTTGAATGCTACCTCAATTATATATAGTTATTAGCGACCTTTAATTTGACTGTGAGCATTTACCACATCTTGAGTGTGTAGAGAGAGAGAGTGAAGGAGAGAGCTTATTTTAAATTTAAACCTCAACCACTCTAGCAATGAATAGTTGAGATTTGTTTGGATATATTTATCATGTAAGTTATCTCTCTCTCTCTCTCTCTCTCTCTCTCTCTCTCTCTATATATATATATATATATATATATATATATATATATATATATAAAGTAAAAAACTGCAAATTGTTGGAAGAGAAAACTTTTCTCTATTAACATGAAGAATAACGCCCAGTTTCGTCAGCTTGAACTAGGAATTATAGACAGAACTGATCTTTGAATGCTACCTCAATTATATCTAGTTATTAGCGACCATAAATTTGACTGTGTGTGTATGGGCAAGGATTAAACATGGTCAGTTTTGCATTTGAAAATTGAAACTTGGTTTGGCTAAAAAAAAAAGAATATACTGAATTCCCGTTTGCTGCATTGCTTTATATATGAGTCGGCGGTATGAGATTCTAAGAGAGTCTCTCTACTCTTGTATTAGGCCACTAGAGCATGCTTCTTGGAGTTAAGATAAGATGAGTTGAGAGTGGTTCGCCCTGGTTTGCTCAATCCCAAGTTTATTCGCATTTGGTTCGTCAAGGGTTTGTGAACAGGTTAAAAAATTGAAGCTTCGGGCTCATCGTCTTGGCTTGTACCGGTCATTTTAGTTGTTTATATAATAGAGAAAAAACACAAAGGTATGGTGTGGTTTTCTAAATTTTACACTTTTGGGCTTCAATTTCTCAACATTTTAAAACACAAATGAGTTGTCACTATTAATCCATTAGAAACATCGTATTTCAATTATTAATCAAATAAGGACCTTAACTTTTTGCATAAATGTTATAAAACCTTAGGTTGGTTCATAATAAAATGCCGAGAAATTGAGGTCGTAAAATGTCTTTTCTTACTCAAACCAGTTAGGTCCTGCGTGGCTTGTTTAGTTGGCTTTTCTAATGCAAGAACATGCTTGTTTCCAGCTTGAATGATTAAATACAGTGGTGGATATTAAAATGCTTTTAGGGTGGGGACGAACAGCTGTAGAACTGTTTGGGATGGGGCCAAGTATGTAATATAGCTCACACATTCCTGATTTTATATTATTTTTATATTTCGAATGTGGCAGAAGCACCACTTGGCTTGGTGTAGATCCGCCACTGGCTAACTCGCCGCCCTCCAAACTGATGCAAGAGTCTCATGGTTCAAGCAAGATTTGGATCAAATGTCATGATCCTAAATCTAAGTCTAGGGTCTTCTCAGGAAATTTGGATCCTCAAATTGAAAGAAAGCCCAGATTTGGACCGCCGGCGTTAGATTTTGTAGCTGAAGATCTTCCAAAAATATATCTACTTTAACCCCACGAATCTAATCTCATCTTTTTGCAAGCTAGCCTGTGGTTCAGTGGCTTACAAGGCGGTGAGGTTTTCAGTTGAATCACATAGACCGGTGAATTCTAAGGAGTTGGGTTGCGTGGTTTTAGGTATATCGAATGAAAATTCCAGTCAGGTTGCAAGAATCCGAAAACGGCATAAAGAGGTTCATGACAGAAATGGTGCTGCCAGAATATTCTGAAAACAAAAAAGATTAATACAGTCTGTCAACACATGATAATCTACCAGATAAACAAACGGAGATTCCGGCTTCAACGTCCGTGGTCGCTTGTCCCACCGTTATACCACATGTATCACTGATGATATATTCAATGGTGGATCTAGAATCTCTTTTGGGGTGGAGCGAAATGGTTTCGGGTGGGGGCGAACTATGTATTATAGTGCATGAATCCCATCATGGATTATAGATTTTAAGTTGGTTTTCAAAATTTCAAGTATGATGATTTGACATGACCCTCACTTTCGGCTGGCTTATCGCCGGAAAACCCAGCAAGAGACGCGATTCAGAGAAACTAAACTAACGGAGAATAGAATTCGATGATATAATCTGAAAGAAAGCAGAACCTAAGCATAGAAACAGATATCAGAAAATACCAAAATCCATAAGAAACAAGATGTAAAATAAAGCATAAATGAAAGGAAACAAAACAAAAACTAATCAACAAAATTAACTAAACAAATTATACGTTGTTGTCGTCTAAAGCGAACATCTTTCACGTAACCCTCTACATTTTTCGGCGTCCTCATATACATTTCAAAGCAAAAAGATGGTAGGGAGTGGAGAAACAAAAGGAAAACCTTAAAGAATTTCTATCAAAGATGCATCCAATTGGGATTTTGTAAGGATTGATGGAGAGATGGCGAAAATAGCTGGCTTAAGGGTTATTTATAATGAAGACTTTCTTTTCCAATCCTAAACAAATTCTTACAGATCACTTTCAAGAATTCGGATAAACATCAACTTCTTTAAGGACTCTTCTAAACGTGGATTCTATCAAATGTAGATCTTCGAATCAGCTTCAGATATTATCTGAATCCTAAAACCATGTGGAACCCTCTTAATGTAGGTCTTAATAGTGGTGTAGGTGCATGCGCACTCACACATATACACATGAAGAGACCTTTTATGAATTGGATTTGGATCTTCCATTTCGGATCCAAATCCTGCAAAGGCGAGTTTGGATCAGGTCTTTAGACATCTCAGACCTGACCTGACTCCACTTTATGCTTTTCTCATGGTGAGCTCCAAAAATGAAATTTTACGAATTTTGTGCCTAAAATGATTTTTCAAATTAATTTTCTAAAGCAGATCTTATTCGACATTTCTAATTTCAGAGGAAAATTAGGTGTTTAATACTATAATATGATTGAATGGCTAGACCCTTTTCATTTCACTATCCTAAATGGATTTTTTAATCAAATATTAACCGATCAGTTTAGCTAAAATTGACTTGGAACACTTTTTTTCGATTTTCAACCTGCCAATTCATTAATCCTCCAAATCCATTACAAAATGGAATAAAATACCCGAACGTTCTTCAGTCCAAATACAAATTTCATTATGCCTTGCATAAGAGGCTAACCGGTCAACTACACGATCACTGTTCCCCACAATAAAAGATGGAACAAATCCCTCAAATGAACTCGTGTACCTATAGAAATCCCATAGAATACCGCCTTCGTAGGACCTATCCTCCCCACCTTCCTCAATTACTTGGATTGTTATTAGGAACATTGTGTTTTTTTAGGAAAAGTAAGACCTTAAATGCTCGATTTTTGTTCAACCCTTGTTTTTCATTCACATTATAGCAAAAACTATTAAATTTATTGGACTTTGATTATTTAAAAGTTGATATTCATTAGCCTTTCTTCTTCCATTTTCAAGAGGCAAGCTAGTTCAAGGGGAGCACTACAGATATGCACAAACCTGGGTTTGTCCTTCCAACACCATTATCCTAATCAAGGCCTTGTTTGGAACCAGCCCGATCAACTTTGAACGGGGATCTAATCATGTCTAAAACTGGCCCAAACAGACCCGAAATCATAATTTAACGGGAGACCCCTGGTTTCATTTATGGTTCTTCCTCCAATTGAACTGGAACTGGAACTGACAATTCAAACTGCCGGTTCCACTCTCGTAAGTTTTTTTTTCCACTTCTTTTTCTTTCTTTGGGTTTTTGGTTTATAACGGACGGAACTGTTTTTGGAACTGGTGGTCATAACCCATAACAGAAACCAGGTGGAACCCGGTTCTGTTACAATTCATTGTTATAGGCAAATTGAAACAAGCTATTTTAAACCGATGGTCCCGGTTTACTTGGAACCCGTCACGTCTAAATAAGTGTACTAATTGATTTAAAAGTTTGGTTTAGGTAGACTACTCCAATTAGATTATGACCTTAATTGAACTAAAGTTTGAAAAAGGAAACACCAATAAGAGGGTCTATCTCAACCATTTCACTTAAGACATGTTGGGTTCAGGTTTGCTTAAAACCTGAAACTGGAATCTCACAGTTCTGAAGCCGGTTTCGGTTTTGTTGACTACTTTTTTATACTTGAATTTTTTTTTAAATGTCTTTTTAAAAAGGTTGACAGCCAGCCTGACAAACAGTCTCGTAAAGCAGGTTCATTTAAATTGACCCCATTTCATTTTACCAATTCGGGTAGAGACGAACACTGATTTTTCAAGTGGTTTTTGTATCAGGATTTCGTTCGTGTCTGAAATTGCTAGCTATTTTGTGTTTCAGGTCAAGCTCATGCCACGATTTTGTGCATGTGTCAAAACCAGATCAGCCCACAGAATACCCAATATTTTCATGTCACTTTGGGTGGACCCGAACACACCTTTTGGGATCGGTTTCGAGGTCAGATTTTTGTGTAGCATCTCAAATTGCCATGACCGATCGCCCGGTGAGACCCTCGTAGGCCTAACAAAAGTAATGAGACGTGCTGAAGCAGTCAAGTTCCATTCAGCTAGATCACCGGAAATTGTAGTTCGGATCAACATTCACTAGCCGAAGCAAAATATCATTTCAATTTTTTTGAAAAAAATACAACATAGAGCATTAGTAAGAGGGAAGTCCATTGCTATGATAATATATTCACCTAATCCTGGTACATTATACTGACTAAGTAAAGCCCTTCAGGATGATTCTATCCTTTTTTGAATTTTATGTGGTACTGTCACTGATGTTAATTATAATGCTTTTTTGGTGCATCACTAAAATTACCTCATGGCAGGGCATTTCTCTCATGATAACTGTTCTACAAGTGGCGCGGTTGCCTAACATCAAGGTGAATTATTTCCTATGTTCTTTTATGCTTTTCCTTTTACTTTTTGTTGGCTTGGTGTTACGGTTTTTGGTTTTCACGGTTGTTTCTTTTTCAGGTTGCTTCAGTACTTTTGAGCTGTGCTTTCATTTATGATATTTTTTGGGTCTTCTCGTGAAGGACATCGTATACAGAGACGGAGATGATCGGCCCCTCAATGCATCAAAGAAAAGCTAGCTAAACGAGCTAAAAACAAATCGGCCATGAACATGTTGAGATCAATGTTGAGATGGAGGAGTGATCACACAAGGAAAGATCATCAAATACATAAATAACTTATTAAAACAACTAAGCTTTTTTCCATACTACATGAGATCAGCTACATAGATTCTTTGTTTCTACATAACCCTATCATGTGTCTTGCTAGCAGTTAACTCAATATAAACTGATCATTTTTTATTATTTCTTTCCAACACTTTTGTGGTCATCCTCTTCCTCTTTAACATTTTCACAATCTAGTTTTTCATATCTTCTTACAAGAGCTTCGGTGGGTTATATTTCTACATGTCCAAACCATTTTAAACGATTTTCTCTCACTTTATCTTCTATTGGTGCTACTCCAAATTTGTTTCTAATAACCTCATTATGTATATGATCTTTCCTTGTGTGATTGTTCATCCATCTCAATAAACACATCTTTTGCACATGTTGATGATTAACTGCCCAACACTCATAAGTTATTAAAAACAAATAAAAAATGATACCAATAGATGATAAAATAAAGAAAAATCATTTAAGATGATTTGCACACGTACAAAGGCAACAAAAGAAAGTTTCGGTGCAAAGTTACAAGAAACTAGATTGTGAAAATGTTAAAAGAAGAAAGACTACAAAGTATTGAAAAGCAATAATAAAGAATGACCTAACTTATCTTTAATATAACACATGATCATACTCTATCGAAACAAAGAATCCATCAAGTCGACCCCATCTAATATGAAAAAAAACTTAATTGTTGTTGTTACAAGTTTTGAACATAAATCTCTTAAGACATATATATATATATATATATATATATATATATATATATATATATATATATATATAGAGAGAGAGAGAGAGAGAGAGAGAGAATTGTCAAACAAATGTTCTCTCCTTTAAATTTTGTTGTAGCACAACAGCAATACAACAACTAAGTCTATTCACATACTAAATGAAGTCGGCTACAAATTCTTTGTTTCCATAGAACTCAATCATATAGCACCGCAGCAATATCTTTTTCAATATATGCAGGAATGCTCAAAAGATGATAGCTCATTTATGGGCCACAATTATGAACATGAGCTCGTTTGCCATGGTTATCGATGCAAATCCAGATGCTCACAATTTTGACATATATATAATTTACGCATGAATTTTGAACACGGACGGAAAGGCATATAGTGAAAATATCCTGCATGCACACCTCAACTCGAGCCGGTAAGATGAGTATATCTTACATCATATGCTAGCCATGTCATGTTTAACTGAGGATTATGCATCTGCTAGGGCTGGTGTGACGCTAGCTGGCTGAGGGTCATCTTCTTCCACTTGAATCGTAGTTGATGGGTTGAGAAGCGGTGTTATACCCTCCACATTCAAGATAGTGTCTCTCTTCTCCTTCCGGACGGGGTATAGCACATAATGCTGTATAATAAACAGAAGATCGAAGAGAACAACTTCCTGCAAAGAAGTCCGTGTTAGTATAACAGCAAAGTGAAGCAAGCACCAAAGCTTAATCCAATGTTAAGGGGAAATTTGTATACAAGCACTACAGATGCACCATATAAACAGACACGAAAATAAACCTCTCTCTCTCTCTAACACATGTGACATGGATGTGTGTGCAAGTGACCTTGTTGCGCACAAGATTTGCATTCCTTCTTGGGAATGTGGTCTCTAGATTTCGAAATATGCAAAGGATAAATGTCAAGGGTACATTCAACAATATCATTCCAACAACACTTTTCAGTCAAAATGTAGAAGGTATTCATCAAAATATAACCAAATAGGCACCCATGGCACTCATGGTTCAATAACTTCTACATCATGAAAAACATGATAAGCAACGAAGAGTTAGTAGAGCAGAGGTAGCAAAAAATTTATGCAACGCAGTAAGCAGAATTACATACCATGGAAAGCAGTGTCTTCCCTATATTGCCATAAAAGTTTACCAAAGAACCTACAAAATCATGCAAATCTTTGTCAACACTCCATATGGGTGTTGATGGATTGAAGTAATAGCAGTGGAAAGGATTACACACGTTGGTCCAAGGACTGGACGCCCATCTGTGCAAAGTTGGTCATGCCGCCAACCAAATCAAGAAGAATATTTCCAATACTCCATCCAACTGTGCTTTTCCTTGCAAAATTCATGAGTGCCTGAAGTATACAACATAGCAAAGCATCCAAAATAGAATAAACTGAGATCATAGAAGTTAAGCATAGTTGACAGTACATAAGTAGTCATATAAGACTGACATGGCAATCTTAGCAACCGGTATAATATTCAGTCTATTTCATCAGAAATGCATCCCCAGCAGGTGCTAAAGGATACGACAATGCAACTTTAAAAACATGTATACATATATAAATACATGCATGTGTGCTTCTAATCTGACCAGATTTTGCATAGCTGCACCGATGAATTATGTTTAATTTGTATTTAGATGTACAGTTAATTCCATTCTACATTTTCACTTTGTATAGAGATTTTTTCTTGGTGTGACAATGGTATGTGCCTTTCCCTCAAATACAGGATGTTCGGTGTGTTCTTGGTTAATTTGCTAGATAGATATGAATTCCATAAGCAGCATTTGCATCAATGAATGAATTTAACAGCGAATTGATTTCATTACTATTAAGCTTCTTTTGATCTTTATTAACAAGCCAACTGATAACATAGCATCCAGTGTAACCCTGTGGCCACCCTGTCAACCACAAGGAACCTGCTGGTCATCCTAAGGCATATGCTCTAATTTGACTTGCTTCTTCTGCTTCCATCTATATGTTTGCTTAAGATACCATCTCCATGGAGGTGCAGGTTCTCACCTATAACAGGTCCTTTTAAGCCGATTATTGGACCATGCAGTGAGTCGACATCTTAAATTTTTAGATTCTAAAGAGCCAACAAGCTAACAGGAGTGAGAAATGGGGTCTAAACTCGATTCATCTAACTGTACAAGAAGGCCTAGGAAGCTGAATTTAAGTAAGATATCAATCAGTTACCTTAAAAAATCGTTATATATTACTTCATAGTTTCTAGCTATATTAGATTTCCAATTTGTTAATAATTAGCATATATGAGACAAAATTTAGACCCCTTTTCTGATATAGCTTACGAAGAGTTAAATTAATAAGCATATAAACACTAGGGGAAAAACAACTTAATGCATGGTTAGGATAAGAATAACCTGAGGGATGTATTTGATGGCTGTCATGAAAACCTGTATCGAGCTTCATTAAAGAAAACAGTAAAATGTATCAGCTTCATATCAACTTTGGTCCCGGCAATATGCAAATCAAGACATTTACCACCAGGGAAACTAATATGGCCGTACACCTAGAGACTTTTCACATAATAAAAGCTTCTGAAGGGGGCATGACCTTACTCTAGGTCTAACATGCAACATAAAGTATTTAAGTATAATGAAATCAATATGGATCCGAAATCCATGGATCTAGAATTTCACGTTACTGAAGGCTTTTCACATAATAAAAGATTCTCAAGCGGATACAAAAGGTTTTCACACCAGTAACAGCTTATGAAGGACAAAACTTCCCAGCTCTCCAACACACACAAACATGCATACGCAACAGCTTACTAACAATGTGCAAGAGGAATGAACTTGGATCGACCTAAAGTTCCCATATAAGTGAATCAAAATGGTAACAACACAAGATACAGCAGGAACATGTAAAAGAGAGGTACTTTCATAACTGAAGATAGAATGCAAAACAGTAGCATCAACCCTCCTTCAGTTACAAAATATAAAGATGGGAAATACTGAAACAGCAGAACAACTACAGAAATACCAGAAACAAAAGCCCTTAATTTTGATAATTCTTTTTCTCCTTAATGCTTTGTGCATATTGTTAAACTAAAAACAAGATATATTGGATGCCAACTCAGACCATATATTTTCATGGGCTCTCTAGAATTGTGCTAAGGCTTGAATGGTGCGCATCTAGACTGTGAAGAATACTATTTCTTGGCAATGCGACACTCAAAAATAAATTGTATTCATCTCCAGTGCTTTTTCATGCAGGTTTTATGGGTAGATCTTCACGCATTGAACCCTTCCCTGGCTAGCAGCCCTTTCGCATTGCTGCGGCATGCTAGGAGGTGAAATTGGGTCAGTATCAGCAAGTCACACAGGCATGGTCCAGGTATGGCCGGATAGTAGGGTTCTCTTTCGATCATGCAACGTTAATGTTCCCAAGCATCCTTGGCAGTAGCTTGATTCACTGCAACATACACGTCTTCTTGGATAGAATTGAGTTGACCCCCAAAAAGCTGCTACGAGTTGTAGGGGGCTCGTGCAGTATGGAGAACAACTTTTGAAAAATACATTACAGGTCCTACGTAAAAGAAGTTAAAAACATTTGGAAATTAAAATTTTAATTCAAAAACATTGTTGTTGAAGAGGTCCTTTCTTCTCTCTCGTTCACTCCCTTTTATACCATATTCACTGTTTATTACCATGGGAGGAACATGAATGCTCTCTGTGCATGACGTCTCACACCAGTGTACAGTTGCCTCAGTTCGCCCTTATCTTCTTCCTTAGGTGGTCATGCTTGACTTTTTGCTAATTTTGGACAAACCAGGCTTCTAGGGCATACTATCTATACTCGCCAAGCTAGCTTGGTGGATCGACTATCGACCATGACATCCGAGCGTGTGGGTGGATCAGCCTCAGAGGCCCCACGCGGCTCTTGACCTACTAATTGCACAACTAAGATCTTGATTTGCCAACTGCCAAGGTCCATATTCAGCATTCAGGGTTCCTTACGATTGTGGTCCTTGGCATCCATCTCCCCATTTTGCCAATTTCCCACACATGGCTTTTCTCTTTTGTTGATTTATGTGGCAAAATTTCGGGCAATAACTACAGGTGAGAATGACAAGACAAGTTTTAACATGTGACGCAGAAGAGGCATATTTATTGAAGAGGTACACCACAAGATGCCATAAGTTCACCAAGAAATGCTGAAGAGAAAGGATTGAAGCCAATATTGAGCAGCCATGTGGAAACAATAAAACAGAATGTAAACGTCACAAAACTTGACAGCAAGTCATTATCAGTAAGTGTAGTGGGCTTTCCATGAAAAATTTTGAGTGACAGAATCAGCTAGATGTAATCCAAACTCCTGCAAGGCATTGTATACAATGAAGTAATGTGAATCTATGATATTGTTGCTTTCGCTATAGGTGATTCAAGAATGAATAATAACAGCAGCATGAATGGTGTAAATGAAGGATCTACATCTAGATTAACTTGTACAGATAAAGGATTTTGATTATACACAATAACATCCGATCAGAAGATGGTGGCATATGATGGTTTCTCAAGAAAAAATCTTTTGCGGAAATCATGAAGTATACAAACATACCTTAACAAAAAGAACAGCGGACAGCTATATAAGATATGGCCAATAAGTTCAAGCTATAAGCAACATAAGACATGGGACCCAACTAGCATCGAAATGGATCACCTTAACAATATATTCTATCCCACCATCAACTTTGTGCTTAAATGGCTGCCTTGCCTCAGAGAGGCCATTGTTCAGTTAGACATACAGAATGCCTTCCAAGCAAAAGGTCATTGAACTACCAGCGGGTTTCAGTAAAGCATTAGAAAAAAAAAAATCTTAAAAAATAGGCTTTATGAGGCAAAGTAGGCCTTATCCACATGGTTTCAAAATTTCCCCAACACAGTGGAAGCAAAAGTTCAAAAATAAGGTAGATCTTTGACGATCTGTATACAAAGACTACCAGGAGATCCTCTTTTTGAATGGCAAGCTGGGGTTAGGGAGAGCCTCTACCAGTTACAACTGACATTAAATGTTGACCCAGTCATGTGTCCCAGTGCAGCCACTGCGTGATGCTCCTTGCAGGAGCTACCAGGATATCCTCATAATTCTACTCCACTCGATCATATAATTCCACTTCAGAGCTTCCTTTCCAGACATGCACAGCAGGGTACTTCAGAAATAACTCCCCTAGTGAATAAGAAACTAGATACTACAAGAATTGCAATCCAGAAAGAGTTGGAAGTCAATAGTATATAGTTGTGAAAGCTAACCCTTAGACCTGCGTTTCACACACATGAAATATAAGCTTGGAAAAGCACAGGCTAGTACTCAAGACAGATTAGATAAGAGAAAGGAGCAGAAGACCTAACCAAGCTGCCAAATATGGAAATGTGTGATGTGACTCTGTAATTAAGGGAAACACCCTATTGCAATGTTGAAGACTACAAGGCAGCAAACTTGCCATTTGTGGTCATCAAGATGGCTGTTGAGCGTACAAGCATTTGGTCCAAGTGCGTCCAATAGCACCTAAGGTAGAACAGCAAGTAGATATAGATACCGAATTTAGATACAAAAAGGTCTCTTGTCAAGGCCAATCAAGCCCTGAAATTTAAGAAACTGAGGTTCATGTTTAAGAAGCAATATCCTGATGGAACCAAGTCTAGCACCTTATCAAACCCCAATCACCCAAGTAGGAGTTGACAAATGGATGGACAGAAGAAAGCCACCTTTCATTTTCTTGTATCATCATCTTAAGTCCAAATAAATCACCCTCATTCCCTTCCAAATCTGCCCCCTTCTGCAAAATACTTGTCTTTTGGGTTGCAGCTACGGACCCTGCTACAGAACTCCAATGAACCGCCAATTTCTAAAGGTACTCAGCTCATCTTATGACCATTTTCTTTGTTCATAAGAGAGGAGTTGCTTCTAGATTCAGGTAGACAAGGTGTTTAGTATTTGGCCATTCTAGCATTTCTGGGATTGATTTATGCAAATGTACTTCAGTACCTTAGACATGAAATTGGAGATCAGAAACTCAGAATTCGAGACAGAGAATTCACAACTACAGATCATTTTAGAATTTAAACTACAAGAATTTCAGATTCTATTAGAAGTTACGAAATTCTCCACGCATTTATAACATGCACTATACTCATCCTGCTAATGCACTATTTCCTGTCCCAACTCTTGTCCCAAAGAAAGGAACCTTGTAATCCTAAAACTAGAATTAAGTCGTATACCACGTTTAACACAGTATTGGTATGCTAAATGGTCTAATTCCATAGCAAAAATGTGAAAAGCTTTCAACAAAAAGTATCCTAGTTGACCAAAATTTAGGCCTAATCAAATGAATAAATGTGAAATGGCTTGCACTTTGCTATCAACTCACTTGAATATTGAGATAAGCCATAGCCAAGAATGGTTTCCGAATGCTATGAAGAAGCAGATCGCAGCAAAAGTCCATACAACAACAGTTATCGCTATAGCAATTCTTGAAACTCTTTGACCACCTCGCTGCAAGGCAATTCATGCATAAGTATGGTGATGCTAAGGGATAGATACTTAAATAAAACTTCAGTTGGCTCCATATACTTCATAGATGAGAACTTGGAAAATTGTAAATCCTGTCAGAAGAACAGCATGGACCGAAAATGCCACATCATTTAAAGCTACTGGTATCATCTGCAAAAGAATACTTAACGAATAAGATTATAGGAACATCACCAGAAGAATTCCTGCATATCAACAAAATAATAGAAAGAAAGACTAAATCAAAACTCTCGGACTTGTTAAAGATTAAAAACGCAGATAATCACGCTACCATCTGAACGCATATCTTTGGGAGCCTCACGAACAAGTAGTCTAAAATGCACTTTTTATGATATGCAGTTTCCCCACTTAATGTCAAAGAGAAAGGTCACCACGCATTTGAAATAAAATATCACCATACAATCAATTCGTTTGATGCAGTTTCTTCCAATTACAAGTTTCAAAACTCATGCGGATCATAATTAGATGCACAGAAGAAATTGTCATCATTTTATTGAACCCTTGCACCGTCAATCCATGATGGTATCATGCCACTTGTCAAACTGCTCAATGAAGTAACATAAACAAGTCCGAGATGCACCAAGAAAGAAAAACCTGTGGATATTTATCAATTATGCAAAAGCATATTACAAGGCTGAGAATGGAGGCAAAACAAGCAGCGGCAGCAGCAGCAGCGGAGATGTACCTCATCTTCCCCATATTTCTGGCGGTATTGCCGCTGAATGACAGTGCTGAAGTACAGAGAGGCGTTGTAGATGAGGTAAGATGTGTGCTTCGTCAGATTAAGCACGAGGAAATCGAAATTCAATCCCACCACACTAGAGATGCACAAACGATAGAAGCATGAGATAAAAGAAAGAACTTTAGCCAAAAAAGCTTGATGGGCACAGCGTCTATCGCACGACAATTGGGTAAACAGGAAGAAGAATAACAAAGGAAGATAGAAAGGAAGAAGGAGCGGAAGAAATTAAGGACGAGACCTCTTCCGGTAGTAATTAAGCAACACCTGCGGGTAGAAACTGAGTGACCAAGAGAAAAATGCAACCCATCCAAGAATCACGTACGTTACCTCCAAAGAGACGGAGTTCCAGGATGACATCCTCGCTCTCTCTCTCTCTCTCTCTCTCTCTCTCTCTCTCTCTCTCTCTCTCTCTCTCTCTCTCTGTGGCAGGGCCGGGAATCTCCAACGAATCTGAATCTAAATTTGGTCACCAAAATGGGCACGGCTCTGTGAAACTGTGTCAAAAATGTAGGTATCGGAAAAAAGCGAGAGAGAGAGAGAGAGAGAGAGAGCAGCGGGGTCCATTGAAAAAATTACCATCTGGCATATCATCCTCAACATTGTGTTCCTCGCTCTAAAGAAACGAAATGTGGAGCTTCGCAAGTGAAGTCCCTGAGGGAGGGTGCCAGATTTCTGTTTCTTCAATGGAATGGACCCTCTCTCTCTTCTCTCTCTCTCTCTCTCTCTCTCTCTCTCTCTCTCTCTCTCTCTATATATATATATATATATATATATATATATATATATATATATATATATATATATATATATATATATATATATATATAATATAATTTATTTATTATATATTAGAAAAACTACAAGCGTATAACAGTCATTTTACAATATATACGGCTTTACCAATTTCTAAATTTTAGAATCACCATTCTTTTAACATTTTCTTCCCTCGTCTCCTACCCACTCCCTCGTGTAATGCCCCTATTTTCTCCACTTTAACATCGTCTCACCTGAACCACACCCGTTCTTCCTTCGTCTCGGCTACCTCTCACTCTCTAGGTCACCCTTGTTGCTATCAACTCTCTCGTTCTCTGTCTGAATCTATTTTTGGTCTAATTTACCCTGAAATGTTGATTCTGACATTAAATCGATCCGCACCCGTGTCTCACTGGTGTTAAGTCAAGAATTTAATGATTGCCCATTCCTCTTTAATTTTTATTGAAAAACACATCCATCAACAACGTTCATCGAGATGCATCGCGTCGGAAACGTTGAGATGGTGGGTGTTGTGCTTGGAGATGCAGCCACCGTTCATCGTGGCTTCATGTAAGTGACATTGGAAGAAAACAAGCGCTACGTGCAGGCTTCTAACTGAGTCAACCACTAAACTTCAATAGGTCTTCGGGTAATTCGAAGAAGAATCCTCCTCTAATTACTTAGGACGCATTGACTAATAAGATTACTTTGTACCATTAACACAAATCAAAGCCTCTTTCCAGGAGAGAAATGATTAGCCTTTTCCCATATTAGATGAAGTGAGCTATATCGATTTTTTTGTCTCTGTAAACCTCTGATTACATATCATTCCTGACAACTAACTTAACATGAGTTAGATTTTTTTTTTTTTTTACCACTTTTATTGTCTTATTTTTTTATAATTTTTTCACAATCTAGTTTCTCATATCTTTTTATGAAAACTTTTTTTATCATCTTTTTACATATTTAAACTATCTTAAACGTTTTCTTTTATTTTATTATTTATTGGTGTTACTCTCTATTTACTTTTAATAACCTTATATAATAACTTAACATAATTAATTGTCCAACACTTATAACAATAAAACATAATAGGTTTAATTGATGTTCTATATAAATATAAGAGAAAAAAGAGTATGCACACTAAACTAAAAAGCTTTTTAAAATGCCTTGAATTACTTAACTGTTATAAATATTAGAGTACAAACATGTTTTCCGCTATTGTCAGTCCAAAACCCAGTCCGAGTCATGGGGTCTGATATCACATTGAATTCAACGTTTTTCTTTTGTTATAGTTGGTACGATAAAGGAGGGCTATCATATTATCCCCAATACGTGAAACTGGAACTGAACTGGAGGAGCCCTCAGTTCCAGTTCTACTAGTTCTGGTTCAATCCGTCAGGCCAGGTCCAAAGCTGAGACCTCTTGTGTCATACAAAGAATTGAAAGTTTTGATACAATTTTCGGGTCACAAGCAGCGACAAGAACTCGTTAAGGCAGATGAGAAATCCACCTCACCCAAATTTTGGAAAGTAAGAAAAGTAAAGCCCACAGTTAATGCCGTTGGCTATAAAAATTGTGGATGGCTTGAAACCATACGCCATTACTAAGATTGTGCTCACAAAAAAAACATGGTTTATAACGGTGGGCTATTATCTGAGCTTTCACCAAAAATTTTGTAGACTTGCCACTGTTCATAAGAAAAGATTTCTTGCAAGTATAAATTTCCTTATCGGTTATCAATCTCGTAAAGCAGGTCCATTTAAAATTATCCCATTTCATTTTATCACTTCGGGTAGAGACGAACACCTATTTTTCAAGTCGTTTTGTATCAGGATTTTGTTCGTGTCTGAAATCGCTAGTTATTTTGTGTTTCAGGTCATGCTCATGCCATATGATTTTGTGCTCGTGTCAAAAACAGGCCAACCCGCAGAATACCCAATATTTTTCATGTCACTTTCGCTGGACCCAAACACAAACCTCTTGGGATCAGTGGGGTCCATTGAAAGATTACCTGATGGCACATCATCCTCAACATTGTGTTTCTCTCTTTAGAAACGGAATGTTCAGGTCCAAATTAACGTCCATGACGGTGCCAGATTTCTACTTTTCAATGGGTTCTACTGCTTTGTTTCGCTTTCTCTATCTTTATATATATATAGTATATTCATTCATGTTCAAATTTATTTAAACATTTTCACCATTTAATGACATTATTAACAATTAAGATTTGAATTTAAAAGTAAAAAGTATTGTTATATGTTTTACTTGATATTTATATTTTAAATTCAAGCTTAAGTGTTAATTATATTAATTGAATGATGAAAATGCTTAAACAAGTTTAAGCATGAATTTATGTATGAATTATGCTGTCTCTCTCCTTCTCTCTCTTCATATATATATAGAGAGAGATGGTCTAAATACAATGCTGATTCATTTATTTGTTTATTCATCTAGACACATTATAAAAAAAAAAGCATGTAACAGTCTTTTCACAAGCTTCCTTTAAATTTTATATTAAATATCAATTTTAACATTTTAAAATGGCCATTCTTTTAACATTTTAATACCCACTCCCTCCTGCACCCAAATGCCCCTTATTTTCTCCAATTTAACGTCACCTCCCTCAATGTTAACTTGTTTCATCCTCTCATCTCTGAACCCCATCAATTGTTCCGCTGGAGTCCCTATCACTGCAACACTCGTTCTCTAAGCGACGCTTGTCAATATTAACTCGCTCATCTCTCCACGCAAACCTTTCTTTTCAACTTACTCTTCTCCTTCTAATCTCTTTCACCCATCTCTCTTTCTTATTTTCCGCTGGTAAGAAGAAAACAGCCACACAAAGGCATAAATGATAAGTCGACCTAATTTTTTCTATTTTTGTACGAAAATAGATTCTTGCACGGTCAATTGAATCTACTTTTTGGTATAAAATGACTCTGATACATCAATTGTGATTCTTTTTGATATAAAATACACTGTACTCATGGTGGTCATACATCTCCTTATCTCATTGCCACCCATCAACAACATTCCTCAAGATGGTAGAAAACGTACTGTTATATTTTTACTTGATATTTATATTTTTAAATTCAAACTTAAGTTTTAATTATATTAATTGAATGATAAAAATGCTTAAACAAGTTTAAGCACGAATCTATGTATGGATTATGCTTTGTCTCTCCTTCTCTCTCTCTCTCTTCATCTACAAATAAAGAATATATATTATTTATTTGTTTATTCATTTAGACATATATTATAAAAACCATAAGCATGTAAAAATCTTTTCACAAGCCTCCTTTAAATTTTATATTAAATACTAATTTTAAAATTTTAAAATCACTATGCTTTTTAACTCCGCCCATGTAAGGGATCACCCTTACATTGTCGGTCCCAAGCCCGGATAAAGGACGAGGGTTGTGTTAGGCTTCCGACAGCCAGTGTAAAACTTTGTCCAATTTTTATACCATAGATTACACAAATTATGAGCATTGCTTTAGAGTGTCCCCGCCTAACGACGTACTGTAAAGCCCGAATGAGTGAAAAGTAAGCAAGGGCTACTACATTTCGCCCGGATGTAGTGAATCAATTGCAGAGAGGGTTTCCACATCATGGATAGGTGTGAGTAAAGAAGTTAGTCCCACTACATTGTCACCTGAATGTAGTGAATAATTTACAGAAAGGGTCTCCGTATTTTCAATATGGACAGATGCAAGGGGTAAGGAAGCTAGTCCTAGATAATAAGATTTGTATTGGTTCTTGGAATATCGGAACATTATCCGGTAAGCTAATGGAGGTGGTAGATACTATGATTCAGAAAAAGATTCATATTTTATGTTTACAAGAGACAAAGCGAGTTGGAGGAAAAACAAAAGAGATAGAGGATATAAGTTTTAAATTATGGTACTCAGGTAAAGAAAAGGCTCGAAACAGAGTTGGTATTATCATAAATAAAGATTTAAAGGATAGTGTAGTAAACATACAACGATATGGTGACCGAATCACGACGTAGAAATTAGTGTTAGGAGCAGAAGTTTTGAATATAGTTTGTGCTTACGCCCAAGTAGGACTAGATGATAGTATAAAGACAGCTTTTTGGGAAGAGTTAGATAAGATAATTCAAAGAATTCCACAAAGAGAGATGATTTGTTTAGGAGGAGACTTAAATGGACATCTCGGTATAGAGGCATTAGGATATCAAGGTATTCACGAAAACTTTGGTTTCGGGGATATAAATGAAGAAGGTAGGGATATTTTAAATTTTGCTATGACATTTGATCTCTTTATAGTCAATACAATCTTCAAAAATCGAGATGAACATTTAATTACTTATAAGAGTGGCTTATCACAAACACAAATTCATTACTTTATTTGTAGAAAAAAAGATAGAGCGTGTTATAAAGATTGCAAGGTAATTCCAAGAGAAAGCTTAACCACCCAACATTGACTTTTGGTTATAGATTTACAAATAAAAAAAATGGACAAAGAAGAAAAGAGTGCATCGAGCTATTCTGACTAAATGGTGGAACCTCAAAAGTGAGAAAGAAGATATATTTAAACAGAAAGTCCATCAAGAAGATGCTTGGAATTATGTTGGTATACCTTGTGATATATGGAACAATATGGCTAGGGCTAGAGATAAGAAAACTAAAGATTTTAATTCTGTTAGATGCATCAAAGACGATGATGAAAAAGTTTTAGTAGCAAATGATGATATAAGAAATAGATGGAAAAACTATTTTTATAAGCTTTTTAATGAAAATAAAGATGTTCATATTAGTTAAGGAGAGTTAGCCAAATCAGAAAAGTATATAAACCACAATTTCTACCGACGTATTCAAAAGAATAAAGTGAAAGAGGCTCTTAAACATATGAAGGGTGGTAAATCGATAGGACCAGATAATATTCCTATAGAAGTTTGGAAAATACTAGGAGAAATAGGAATCACTTGGCTCACAAGACTATTTAATGAAATATGGAAAAACCAAAAGATGCCCGAAGAATGGAGAGCAAGTACACTTATACCCATATATAAGAATACGGGATACATTCAAAATTATGCGAATTATCGAGGTATCAAGTTAATGAGCTATACTATGAAATTATGGGAAAGAATTATCGAACATAGGTTAAGACAAGTATCAAGTACAACAGAGAACCAATTTGGATTTATGCCAAGCAAATCTACTATTGAAGCGATTCACCTTTTAAGATGTCTTATGGAACATTTTAGAGCAAAAAAGAAAGACCTTCACATGATATTTATTCATCTAGAAAAAACTTATGATAAGGTACCGAGAGAGGTGCTTTGGAGAATTTTGGAAAAAAGAGGTATCCTATTAACATACATTAACCTTATAAGAGATATGTATGATGGTGCAAAAACATGTGTGAGGACTCATGAAGGAATGACAAACTTCTTTGAAGTTAATATTGGGTTACATTAAGGATCAACTTTAAGTCCATACTTTATAATGGTGATTGATGAGTTAACAAAACATATTCAAGATGAAGTACCTTAGTGTATGTTATTTGCAAATGACATTGTGTTAGTTGAGGAGTCTAAGGAAAAAATTAATAGAAAATTAGAACTATGGAGAGAAATATTAGAAAGCAAAGGCCTCCAACTTAGTAGAACAAAGACAAAATATATGAAATGTAAGTTTGATCATTACATAGAAATTAAAATTGACACACATTGCATCCCTAAAAAGAAAAGTTTTAAATACCTAGGGTCAATTTTTCAAAGTGATGGAAGAATTGATGGAGATGTTACGCATAGAATTAATGTTGGTTGGTTAAAATGGAGAGGAGCATCAAGTATTCTTTGTGATAAGAAGATACCATTAAAGTTAAAAGGTAAATATTATAGAGCAGCAATTAGACCTACCATATTTTATGGTTTTGAGTGTTGGGCAGATAATCATCAACATGTACAAAAGATGGTTGTGAGATAAATGAAGATATTGAGATAGATGGGTGGTCATACAAGAAAAGATTGTATACATAATGAGGTTGTTAGAAACAAATTGGGAGTGACACCAATAGAGGATAAAATGAGAGAATATCATTTAAGATGTTGGACATATAAAAAGAAGAACTTGTAAGAATGTATGAAAAACTAAATTTAAAAAGTATTAAAAGAGGTAGAGGACGACCACAAAAGTGTCGGAAAGAAACAATAAAGAATGATCTAGCTTATTGTGAGTTAACTGTTGACATGTTACATGATAAGGCTCTGTGGAAACAAAGAATCCATGTAGCCGACCCCGTCTAGTATGGGAAAAAGTTTAGTTGTTGTTGTTTGTTAAAATCACTATGCTTTTAACATTTTCTTCCCTTGTTTCTTATGTAATACCCACTCTCCCATGCATCCACATTGATAGCTCATGGTTACTCAAATGGCCATAAGACCTCTAGAATGGTATGTAATAGGAAGGAGGATCTTCTTCCATATTGCATGATATGTTCTAAGCTTTTTTATAATAAAATAGATTTAAATAACTTTTTTTAAATATAATGTCAGAAGTATTATAACATGGAGTTGACTGTAACGGAAGAAAAGTTGTACAAAATAAAAAAGATGAAGAAGAGTTGTTATAAAGTACAATGATTTTTAAAGTCCTCTGCATGTTCTTTTTGTTTTATTCTCGTTCTTTTCCCTATGCGAAACCACCTTGAAGAAGTCGTATGAGACAAAAATCCTAAGGCATCCCTCTACTGTAATAAAAAACCAACATTGGTATCAAAGCATCTTACAATCCTCAACAACCCAAAAGTGTTGTCCAACTCAATAGATTGACCACTTAAGGTACACATTACTATTTTATTTTAATATAGAACAATAATCTTATAGCGGGAGATTACCATAAGTATTATAGATCAAATAACATCTATGTGTTTATCACATATTGGCTTGTTACAATAAGCCTAGGTTAATTATTGGTTATTACTATTAATAGATACAATCATCTATACAGAACTGATTCATAAATTATCAAAGAGCAGACTACTTATCTGTTTTCTTCTTAGTTCTTTGTTCGTTTTCCTATTATAACAATCTGCAAACATAATAAGGGTGATTAGAGTCATAATGAAGAAAAAACACATAAGTACGTATACGTATACTCATATATAAAATATAGATAGCAACACTTATCTATTGTTCTATAAAACATCTCATTCTTTTGCCTAGTTACTGCTTAATAAAGAAAAGGAGAGAGACTTGTAAGTAGTTGATGGCCACTATTGGCTCCAATACTAATGTCAACCATGAAATGCGAGAAGAAGGGCCCTCTTTCGGATTTCATGAGTTGCTTTTTGAAAAAATGTTTTTGAAAAGTAGGCATCTCTCGGATGAACAAGAATGACTTTTAAAAAGGAAAGCCCAAAAAGAAAAACTCAAAAGATATAAAAGTCAGGTATATATATACAAAAAAAAGGATGATACACGATTGACTTTTTCTTGAGAAAATCCTTTGCGGGTAACCTTGTCCCTCTCTCTCTCATGTTTTCCCTATCTCATTTACAAGCCCACGATTGTCGCTGTAACATTGGAACCAAGAGAACAAGACGAAGAGGAGCAAAACCTCAAGTCGATGCCATCACTGGTATGAAAGTCAGGTTGAAGCCTTCGATGACTCCTTAGCAAGTACGTCAGTTATGGGAAAAAATGATGAGAGAGAAACATTAAAACAATGTCAGAAAAACTTTCTTGTATAAGTTTTTACTAATAAAATAAAAAGAGAAGGGAAAATAGAGAAGAAGAAAGTTTTGTTTAAGAAGTGATATTGAGGTAGACGATAGACAGAAGCCGCCCATCGAAAGCGGCCTTAGGCAAGTCGTAGGCCTAAAACTGCACAGATGGCATAAACGCCATAAAGGCCAAGCGAAGAGAAAGAGAGGCAAAGCCGATGGTTACTGAACCATCGACGACCTCCTCTCATTTTCTTTATGTTTCTCTCCCTCTTTGTAATAGTTGAAGAGGAAGAACTGGAGGAACAAAGGCCAGACAAGAAGAACATGAGTAATAGAGGTCAACCAAGAAGAACATGAGGATTAGAGGCCAAGGAAGCGAAAGAAGAGGAGAAGCAAAGCTCAGGCCAGCGGCGAAGAACCGTCGACGACCTCTCACCCCCTCTCTCATCTCTTCACGCATCTCTCTCTCTCCTCCATTTTATACACCTGTGTTTCTGTAAAACCGAGCAACGATTTTATGAGTGAATTACAAAATACCATTGGATAAAATTACTGAAATGTCCAGATATTTTGATGTGAAAAGAATGATTTACCATTATAAAAGTGAAAAGTATTTTCTACTCTCTAATAGTAATATTATGAAAAAATTGGATGTAGTTTTACTATTTTGTCCCTGATCAATTTTCAAAATTGCAAAACATGTGATTCATATGTTTTTATGGATATAACTCTCTTAGTTTTACAAATTATCTGTTAAGTCACCTAAGAAAAGTACATGTTTACCCCTATACTTTCTAAAAGATATTAAGAACACTCTTTTTTCTTGTTTAGTCGTAGAAAGGTACTTGTATGTTAAATAAATTGTTGTACAGTGCCTAGAAATATTTATAGTTCAATACTTAGAATTTGTGGATATTGCATTTAGGTACCTGACTTTTTTTGTTATTGATTCTTTATGAAATATCTTATGTCAATTCATCTAATGCATGTTTTATATTTTTAGCTATCTAAAAATATACAAACCCTATACTTGTTGTATCTTCCAAATTATTAAAAATAACTTTTAGAATTTGTGTGTCTAAATTGACAAAACCAGAAAAGTTAAATGGCCTAAATTTTTAAACTTGAAAGAGAAGAATCCCACTAACCTTAACTTTAGAGGGAGTTGATTATGTACTTAGGGAAATAATATTACCCCTTACTCCAGTTGCAACAGATAAAGAAAAGGAAAAGTATAAGACATTTCTAAGAGATGATATTATAGTTAGGACCATAATGTTAACTTAAATGGAAGACAACTTGATTATGGTCTTCGAAGAATATGAGACTGCTAAAGAATTATTTGATTCTCTAACAACAAAATATGAGACTGCTAAAGAATTATTTAATTCTCTAACAACAAAATATGATACTACAGCTAAGTTGCATATACAACTACTCATTCAAAAATACAATTCTTATAAAATGAAAGAAGGTGATAATATAGTTGAACATGTTAACCAAATGTTGGTAATGCCTAGAGATTTAGTTGTAGCAAAGTTAATCATTCTCGAACTAATGCAGATATACATGATTCTAAACAGTCTACCCCTTTCTTGGAATATGATAACACTTAGACTTGGACCAAATTTTATCCTTTCAGAACTCCCATTAAAAATAGCAATTGAACAAAAATATATGAAGAAAAACAAATGAGAAATGTTGCTAGCTGCTTAAGATGATCTACGGTCTACCTTCAAAAACAATGAGGATAAGAGAAAACTAAATAAAAAAATTGGTAAGAATAAAAGGTAGGAGGTCAAAACTTTAAAAAATCATAAAAATTTGCTTCTAGAGTAAAGCGCTTCAACTCTAACAAGATGTGATACTATAAAAAGGACTACCACAATAAGAAGAACAATGTTGAAAACAATCAATAATGCGGCTCAATAGAGTAAAATTTGGTCATTTCTAGAAGCGGATATATGGACCTCCCAGTGACGGGTTGGTGGATCAACTCTAGAGCGACCCGACATATTTAAAAGAGTAAAGAAGGAGCAATGAATCTAAAGGAATACAAGTCTGGCAAGCATCGGGTGTGTATGAAAATAATACATTTTTTGATGTTCTTGGAGTTGAGTCCTTCAGGATTTTTATACATTGCACACCGATTGTACTTACTGATGTATTAATTGTGCCCACTATTAGGCGTAATCTTGTATCGGTACCTGTCTTAGTAAAGAAAGGGTTTGAGGTAAGGTTTGTCCCTAACAAAGTCATTGTAGAAAAGCATGACTGGATAGCCTTTTCTAGTTTATTTGATACTAAGCATTGATTGTTCAAACTTAATATAAATAAAAATGAGAGTTCTTCTTCTTCTTATATTGAAAGTGTCTATATGATTGATGTGAATGTATGGCATAAACGATTGGGTCATATAAGTTTAAAGAAGTTGAAAAAATTAACCAACTTTAACTTATTGCCTAGTTTTCAAGAAAACACTTTTAATAAGTGTGAGACATGTATAAAAGGAAAAATGACTAGAAAATCATTTTCCAAAGAAGTAATTAGGACAACAACACTGTTAAAGATTATTCACTAATTTATGCGACCTTTTAGAGTAAGATCATATCGAGGACATCTCAACAAAATACAATACCCATGACACTTCAACAAAGCAAAATACAATGCCTAGAATACCTCAACAAAATGGTGTAGTAAAAAGATATAACAAGACCTTATTGAATATGACAAAATCTATGTTAACAGATATTTCTCTATCAATGGTATTTTGTGGAGAAGCGATAGGTACAATTGTGTATATACTCAATAAAATACCATGTAAAGTTGTATTCCCTACACCATATGAGATGTGGTTTGGAAGAAAATCAAACCTAACTCATCTTAGGAGGTGGGGATCTATCATTAATGTGAAGATCTTTGATCAGTTTAGAGACAAACTAGATAGTAGGTCCTTAAGATGTATATTTGTTAGATATCTTGAAGGATCTAATGTATATCGGTTTTATAATAAGGACCATGAACTAATAGAAAGCAGGGATGCTAAATTCTTAGAGAACACTAAGAATGACATTCTTGAAAATGGTGATAAGTATGTTAACGATCTACTAGACCTAGAGTCACACCATCTTACTTAAAGGATTATCACACTTACCTTGCAAAGTAAGCGTGTAATTTAGTAGATTTAGATGAACTGACTGATAGTTTGATATATTAGCAAGCTATTGACTCATCTTAATCTTCAGACTAGAAAAAAGTCATGAATGAAGAAATTGAATTCATTGAGAAAAACAAAGTCTGGGAATTTGCTTACTTGCCAAAAGGAAGGAAAGGTACATGCTTTAAATAAGTTCTTAGAAAAAAATATAAGGTAGATAAAACAATCGAAAGTTTAAAGTGAGGTTGGTTGCAAAGGGTTTTTTGGAGAAGGAGGGGATAAATTATGTTGAGACATATTTCCCTGTTACAAAATTTATATATATAAGAATAATCCTTGCAATATCAGCATATTATGATTTGGATTTACATCAGTTAGTGTAAAAATTGTTTTTCTAAATGAAGATTAGATGAAATCATGCAACAACCGAAGGATACAAAGTTGAAGACTAAGAAGATAAAGTATATAGGTTGAAAAAATCTCTATATGGCCTTAAACAATCACCTCGTCAATGGTATTTCACTTTTCAAAATGTCATTATTGAACTTGGGTTTGTAACTAATGAACTTGATTACTTGTATATGTATAGAATAGTGGGAGTCACTTTGTCATCTTATCATTATATGTAGATGACATATTATTGATTGAGAATGACAATGAGATGATTGTCAAAACCAAGGCTTGAAATGAAGGATATGGAGGAAGCATCTTATATCCTAGGTATAAAGATTTCCCAAGATAGATAATCTAAACTTCTATGCCTAAATTAGTTGAGATATATTGATTATATCCTCAAGAAGTTTAAAATGGGTGAATGCAAGTCTGTATCTACACCTATAGTGAAAGGGGTCAAATTGAGTAAGGTTGATTATCTCGATTAAGGAGACGATAAGCCTAATGTTCCTTATGCATAAGTTGTGGATAACTTAATATATGTTATGTTGTGTATAAGACCTGATATCAGTTTTGTTGTTAGTCTTGTGAGTAGATATCAAAGTAATCCTAGATGGCAGCATTGAATAGTTGTAAAAAGGATTTTAAGATATCTTAAAGGAATAAAAACTTGAAACTTTGTTTTGAAGTAGATGAACTGAAAGTGATAGGATATTCGGATGCTGACTTTATTGGGAGTAAAGATGGCAGCAAATCAACCTATAATCAAATATTTTTATTTAGAGGTGGTGCGATTTCTTAGACTTGCAAGAAACAAGGTTGTGTAGTGTTGCATATACAAGAAGCTGAGTATGTTGCTTGTAGTATGATTGCTATGAGTGTTGTTTGGATAAGCTATTTCATATGTGATTTGAAGTTGGACATAATCAACGAGTTAGTTATCATTTATTGTGACAATAATACAATAATTACTCTTATTAAGAGTGGAAATGATAGCTAAAGAAGCAAGCATCTAATGTTTAAATGTCACTATATTCATGATATGCTTAAAAGAAATGAAATAACTATATGTTAGATGTCAACTACTGATATGTTGGTTAGCCCTTTAACAAAAGGCACCTCAAAAGAACTTTTTACTAAACATGTAACCCACATGTGCTTGAGATATGCCTAATGTATAAGTGTAGAAAATATACTTTGTTGTGTGTTATGCAAAAAAAACACATTGGTTGTGAAAAACCACATAACAGATAAAAGTTACAATTTACTTATAACTAGATAAATGATACAACTTGGTAAACCCCACAATAGTGAGAGGCAAAAACAGTGTATCAAAGGTTGGCTCTAGTGGACAAGTGGGAGATATAAGTAGTCGGTGGCCACTATCGGCCCCAATACTAACGTCAACCATGAAATACGGGAAAAGGGCCCTCTTCTCAGATTTTATGAGTTGTTTTGAAAAAATGTAAACTTTATTGAAAATTGATTTTACTTTTTGAAAAGATATTAAGTATCTCTCGGATGAACATGAATGACTTTTAAAAAGGAAAGCCCAGAGAGGAAAACTCAGAAGTTGAAAAAGCCAGGTATATATACAACAAAAATATATAGAAAAATGATGATACACGATTGACTTCTTTATGAGAAAACCCTCTTTGGGTAACCTTGTCCCTCTCTCTCTCTTGTTTTCCCTATCTCATTTACATCCCCTCGACTACCATTGCAATATCGAAACCAAGAGAACAAGACGAAGAGGAGCGAAACCTTAGGTTGGTGCCATCAAGACTAACGAACAATAAGAACAAACATAACTCATATTCTCCAAATTCCTTTTTTTAAAAGACAAGAAATTACCTAAAAGAAAAGAAGTAAAATCCAATCGTTCAGCCACAAAATCATGCCTTCCCCGACCGATCCCTTCTAATCTAAGCTAAACACAAGGTGGTATCAAACCCCATCGTTGGTGGTACTCCGATAGGATTTGCAAAAATTGATCAGCTCATAGGTGAAACTAGGCAGGCGATCAGTCTGCAAGCCTCGCCCTTACCGGGGTTGCCTCTTAGTTGACGGAAAGAAGAAGGGAACGAAAGAAAGAAATCGTAGAGAAAAGGGAAAATCAAAGGAGAAGTATAGTCTCTCTAAGGCCCATACCTCTCTCTCACCCTCTCTATAAAACCCAACTCTCTAGCAAACCAGAAGCTACTGCTTCCGAGTATACATTGCTTCTGAGTATATGTTTTTGAATGGGTCAAATCCCATGAAACCTTGAAAACACGTGGCTCGGACACTTGAGGGTGTGACTATATCTTATGAGAAACCATAAATGAACCTACTACCGAGGAAAGAAAAAGGTATAAAACTTTGTTTAGAGATGATATACTAGCAAACAATTATGGTGACTTACATGGAAAATTACTTTATTAGTATCTTGAGAGACGGTAAGACTTCAAAAGAAATGTTTGATTTAGTCATAGCCAATTACGATATCATAATCAAGTTTCGTGTCCAGTTGTTCATTCGATAATACAACTATAAAATGAAAAAGACAAACAACATAGTCGAGTATGTGAATAAGATGCTCATCATGTTAAATGATTTAGCGATCATTAGCACAATCATCTCATACCTAATACAAATCTCTACAATCTTTAACAATCTTTCCTCTTCTTGGGATATGATCACCATTGTTCTTAAGGTTAACTCTATAATTACCCCATACATTTAAAACTCGCAATTGAACAAGAGCACCTTAAAAAGGATAAAAAATTTACTCTTTACTCAACTTTGAGTTATTACCTATATTTAATGAAACCATATTCAACAAATATGAAACTTGCATTCAAGAGAAAATAATGAGAAAACTATTTCCAAATGAAGTGAGAAGATGCACGAGTTTACTAAAAATCATTTACATTGGTATTTGTGTACCATTTAGAATAAGGTTTCATAAAGAGAGGTTTATTTTATAACCTTAATTGATGATTATTCAAGATATAAATATATATAACTCTTGTCATATAAATTTGAAATATTAGATACATTCAAAGAATATAAAGAAGAAATTAAAAATCAACTAAGATGCACAATTAAAGTGTTGAAATCTTATCAAGGTGGCAAATACATATCAACCGAATTTTCTGAATATTATAAAGAACATGGTATAGCTATGCAAAATACACTGTCTAATACACATCAACAAAATGTAGTTAAACAATATAACAAGATCATTCTAAATATGAGTAGATTTATGTTAGGAGATGCTTTTCTATCAAAAGTATTTTGGAGAGAAGCAGTGTTTATAGTCACGTGTTTTAAATAGAACCCTATGTAAGGTTATACCCATTATATCGTATAAGTTATGGGGCTGGTAGAAAACCATACCTCAGTCAGCTTTGTAGCACATGTAAAGATCTTAAACTAATCTATAGATAAACTAGTTAGTAGATCTTTATCGAATACCTAAAGGAATTGAAAGGGTATTGATTATATCACAAGGACCTTGGGTTGATGGAAAGTATGAATGTTGAGTTCTTAGAGGATACTAAGAATAACATTCTTATAGATAAAGATGATAATGACAATGATCTTATAGATTCTAATGATTCATCATTTGAACCCATAGAAACAAAACAAGATTGTCTTCCCTTATAAACTAAAACATTACGTGAACATAAGAGACCACAAGTTCCTTTGTCCTACTTAAAAGACTATCATACTTATTTAGTTAAGGAGAAATATTATTCAGTAGATTAAGGTAACTGATAACCTAAGTTATCAAGAAGGTGTGAGTTCATTTGAATCACTAGATTGGGTAAAGGCAATGGATGAGAAAATTAAATTCATTGAGAAAAACCAAGTATGAGAGTTGACAGTTTTGCCAAAAGGAAGAAAATCAATTGGTTGTAATTGGGTATTGGAAAAAATACAAAGTTGATTAAATAAAAACATTTAAAGTGGGTTAGTTGAAAAATGTTTTTGTAAAAAGAGGAAAATTATTATTATTGATACATGTTCCTCTCTTACAAAATTTGCGTCTATAAGGATTATTTTGGTAATTATAGCCTTTTATGATTCAGATTTATATAAGCTAGATATAAAGATTACTTTTCTAAATGGTGACCTTAATAAGACAATTTACATGAAACAAGTAGAAGACTATATAATTAAAGGTCATGATGGCATGGTATATAGGTTGAAAAATCCCTATATGACCTAAAACAATAATTCATCAATGATATTTGACCTTTGAAAATATGTTTGTAGAGTTTGGATTTGTGATTAATCAACTTGATCACTATGTCTATGTTTAGAATAGTGGAATCCACTTTGTCATCCCATTATTGCATGTAGATGACATCTTGTTGACGGATAATGATAATGATATGATTGTGAAGACTAGGTCATGGCTAAGCTATAAGTTCAAGATGAAAAATATGAGGGAGGCTTCCTATATTTTGGGTATAAAAATTACCTGTAATAAAGTATCTAGACTAAAAGAGGTATATTAATTATATCATTAAAAAGTTTTAAATAGATGATTGTAAATCTGCAAGCACACCTGTTCAAGTGATGGATAAGAAAAACCAAATGGTCCTTATGTTCAAGCTATTGCTAGCTTGATGTATGCTATGAATTGTATGAGACTTGATATTAGCTTTGTTGTTGGTCTCGTGAATAGATATCAAAATAATCTTGGTTAACAACATTGAGTTGTTGTAAAGAGGATCTTAAGATATCTAAAAGGAATAAAGAATTTGAAATTATGTTATAAGGTAGACATATTAAAAATAATAGAATACTCAGATGTTGACTTTATTGAAAGTAAAGATGACAACAAATCAACCTTCGGTCAAGTTTTCTTATTTGAAGGCGGTGTTTCTTGATCATGCAAAAAACAAGGTTGTATAACATTACATACACAAGAGGTTGAGTATGCTTGGAGTTTGATTGCAATGAGTGTCGTTTGGATGAGCCACTTTATTCATGATTTGAAGCTTGATATAGCCAACAAGTTAATTGTCATTTATTATGACAACAATATAATTATAACTCTTATAAAAGGTAGAGTTGATAGCTCAAGAAACAAGCATATAATGATAAAGTATTATTATGTACATTATATGATACAAAAGAATGAAATATCTCTCTTACCTTCTTACATTGGATATGATAGCATACCTCTTCACAAAAGGTATATCTAAAGACTTGTTTACTAAATATGTTATCAGTATGGGGTTGAAATATATTTAGGGTTTTCAATTATATGAAAACACAAACATGAGTTGTTATGCACAAAAAAACATATTGGTTACAAAAACCGAATAATAGGGATAACTCATGGGAGTTATACTTTAGTAAAATTATAAGTTATATAATTGAAAAAGCTACTAAATAGTAAGAGGAAGCCATTATGTTAAGATTAAGCTTATATGACTAAGTGGGAGATGATAACTCTTAATTACTGAAATGGCCTTAAGGCAAGAAGGACGACTCCTTTTCATATTGCACAACTCATTTCTAGTTTTTTACAATAAAACATATTTAAATAACTTTCTTTTTCTAAATATAACGTAAGAGGTATTACAATATCGAGTCATTTCTCGTGACTGTAACAGACATCAAAGGTAAAAAAAGTTATACAGGAATTAAAATGAGAAGAAAAGTTGTTACAAAGTACAACGATTTTTTAAGCCTCTCTGTATACTCTCTCTGCTCTCATCTTTCTCCAATGCAAAATCACCTTGAGGAAGCCATGTCAGGCGATTCAAGTCCTACGAGATCGCTTCGCTACAATAAAAAACCAACACACATGGCCCCTATTTTCTCCAATTTAACGTCCCTTCCCCAATGTTAACTCGTTCCGTCCTCTTTCATCTGAACCCCGTCCATTGTTCCTCTGAAGTCCCTCTCAATACAACTCTCACTCTCTAAGCGACGCTTGTGGTGTCAACTCGCTCGTCTCTCCAAGCAAACCTTTCTTGTCAACTTACCCTCCTCCTCCTAATCTCTTCCTTCGTCTCTCTCTTTTTCATTTTCTCCTAGTCATAAGAAAATAGCTACACAAACGCATAAAAGATAAGTCAAGACTTAATTTTTACTATTTTTGAATGAAAATAGACTATTCCACGTCGATCGAATCTACTTTTTTTTTTTGTATAAAATGACTCTGATACGTTGATAGTGTCACATACTGGCGATTCTTTTTGATATAAAATACACTGTACTCATGGTGGTCGTATCCTTATCTCACTGCCACCCATCAACAACATTCTTCGAGATGGATGGCATCGAAAACGTTGAGATGGTGGGTGTTATGCTTGGAGATGCATAGCCACCATTCATCGTGGCTTCATTGTAAGTGACATTGGAAGAAAACGAGCGGTACGTGAAGGCTTCTAACTCAACTGCGCACCCACTTAACTTCAAAAGGTCTTCGAGTAATTCGGAGAAGGATCTTCCTAATTACTTAGGATGCATTAACTAATAAGATTACTTTGTACTGTTAACATAAATTACAACCTCTTTTCAATAAGCATAAGAGAAAAGATTATAACAACTAAGCTTTTCTCCTACCAGATGGGATCAACTACATAGATTCTTTGTTTTCATAAAGTCTGATCATGTGTCATGATAAAAGTTAATTCAACATAAGTTAGATCATTCCTTATTGTTTCCTTCTACCACTTTTATGGTCTTCCTCTTCCTCTTTTAATATTTTTACAACGTAGTTCTTAATAAATCTAGTTTCTCATACTTTCATTGGAGCTTCATTTAACAAATCTTAAATAATTTTTTCTTATTTTATTTTTTATCGGTGGCATTCGCAATTATATCTAATAACCTCATTAAGTATATACTTTTTCATTGTGTGCTCACTTATCTATCTCATCATCTTCATTTCTTTTATAGACATCCTTTTGTATATGTTGATTCAATGTGCACCTCACTCAAAACCATAATACATAGTAGGTTTAATTGGTGCTCTATAAGCATAAAAGGAAAAACTATGTTCATTAACTAAAAAGCTTTTTAAAATGTCTTGAATTACTTTAACTAATATAAATATTAAAATAGAAACATGTTTTCTGGCATTGCCGGTCCCAAACCCAGACTGAGTCATGGGATCTGATATCACATTGAATTCAACGTTTTTCTTTCGTTATAGTTGGTTTGATAAAGGAGGGCTATGAGAAACAGCATATTGTTGCCACTAGAAGTGGCATACCGGGTCATTGGGTTGGATTTGGCCTGGTTCACTAGAGCTCATGTCAAAGCAGTTTGCCCTAACTCGATCCGCGTTCTTGATTAGATCACATTAAACTGCCATGACCTGACATGATCATCCCTAATTGCCATAAAAGTCTATCATCCCTTCTCTACTTTTTCTTAACATTTGACACTTGACACAGACATGTTCTTTTGGCTTCTGACCTCTATTAACGAGCTGGAGAGGTTCTTCTAAGTGAACCTTCTATCAAGGAGAGGGAAGTCATGACTCCTTTACCAGCTTTAAGGCAGAAAACAGGTACAGTGAATAGTCTCTCTCTCTCTCAAGCAAAACATAACAAAATTTCTACAGGGATTGTAAATGAACCAAATCGCAGTACAGCCCCGTTTCATGATGATGAGCTTGTTAGCATTCAGCACATGTCCATATGTAAAAAACACAAGCTAGCTCTTTAAGTTACATGTGATGAACAATAACATCGCATGTTTGGCTCGGCTCCATTAGCTCATATCGTTAGCAGATAAAAATTGTGTTCTATCTGTTCTTAGTTAATGATGGACGTTGGTTGGAGTCTTCCTATTCTTTTTTCTCAACAAAGGCAGAATTTTTGTTGTTGTATAAAATGAAAGTACATGAGGCTCAACGAGCCTGCAACCCGGTTCTATTTATGTCCATGTAGTTCTGTCAATGTTTCCGTATTCATGTGTGATGATGGAAAATATATCGAATGTCCACAGTCCAGTCGTATACTCAAACTCTTCCCAAACCATGAAGACAACACAAACTTGAAGAATCCCAGCAAGTGTGGTTTCCTCATAAAGGAAAATAGAATTGGACAGGAGAAACCAGTAGTGAATTGCTGAGGAAGAACCTAGAAAGTAGGAAAGAAAGAGATTTTGGACAGATCTGAAAAATAATGGTCACCATCGTCCACTTTTTTATATCCAGTCTGTCCGCTTTGAGCTCTACGACTCATTCCATTTAGAGATGCTATATATATATATATATATATATATATATATATATATATATATATATATATATATATATATATATATATGTGTGTGTGTGTGTGTGTGTGTGTGCATGCTCAAATCTACTTGAAGATCTCAACTTTTCCAACATGAGATCAATGGTTGATGATATTTTTAACCAAAGTATTATCAAGTGCATTCCACTAAAAGGACAATAGTACTTTTAACTTTTAAAATTCAAAACTCAACCCTAGATCCCAACAATCGGTATAAAATACGTGATGTTTGGGCATAAATAAGGGTGCACATTTACCAGAGTTTTTAATATATATATATATATATATATATATATATCCAGGATTATCCTGTTAATTTGAGCACTCAAATGAAATATAAAAGAAAGCTAATATAAGTCTACCTCAATGGAGTTCTACAGTGGCCTGGCGAGAGCCCTCTTCGAGTTTATTTTGACCCTTATCAAAAGTTTTATTCATGGAACCTCACCGTAGTTGTTCAAGGTTTAAGGATTTCTTTCAGGCTTCCCACTTCCAGACACGGGAAATCTAAACAGAATTACTTTTTAATTATAATCTAGACAGAGAATTGAAATAATAGATACTTCAAACTTTTATGGTTAAAATGAAACCCAAACATGAGAATTCCAGTTAAGTGCATGTTTAGATAGTGGTTGGTAGTGCATGGTGGTTGCAAGTTATAGCGGGCGGTGGTCGTTCACAGCAGGTTTTAGTCTCCATTGGCGGTTACAGACTTGTGATAGGCGATCTCAGGCTGGTTATATCCTCCATTAGTGGTTGATTACTCAACCATGGTCTGTACTTTCTTCTTAAATTTCTAAATTTTGAGTGGGGCAAGTACTCACCTTGCCTCATTGTAGATCCGTCACTGGTGGTTCACAAAACCTAACCCCGCCACCTTCTTTCCCACCAATCTGAATGGCAGGGTGGGAGCTGAACCAATTCAATTCTCAAACCAATACTTTATGTAATAAACCCTGTTTTAACAACTAACTGCTTAATTTCAAATATCTTAATTCTTAACCCTTTTGTTTGTAGTTCAAATCAAATCCCTATTAACCTGTTCAAAACCTATATAGCCCAAATGCATATAACTAAAGATGTATTGGCTCGATCTTTCATGAACCTATTCTGTAAACTCAGTCAACAACATCCCATCACACCCATCCCTCAACGGCAGGAAGCTCTAGCACCGTTGCTGTTGGTGGGAGTTCGACTTTCGGAGGGTGCACTTGTGGGTGTGGGTGTCAGGCTTCAGCCTCCTCTTGTAACAAAAGAAAGATCCATCACTCAACGACATACTCCGTTGCGAACCAAGCCCATGGTGTGATCACCCACCTTACTTTTGCCCAAAACTCCAAACTCATCTTATAAGGATCCATTCCAACCTCAAGATTCAAAACCAATCTGTTATACTTAAACTAAGTTTTGCAGAACATTCAAGTAGTATCATCAACTTGAACGAGGCTCAATTTCATGATTTTCCAGTTGCAATTAAAAACTTTTGAGTCCGGCGATTAGTTACACTGGGTAAACTCTTAGACTTCAAAGTTGCATTTTTCTTATAGATTTTGTAGTATCATCCTAACAAGAACTGTACAAGCATAAAAATTCCTTTTCGAGGATTGAGGAATTTGATCTAAAGTATCGGATTGTAACTAAATCGTCTCTACCATGACTTTGGAATTGTAGTTTGTGACGAGTATTGACTAAATATTCAAGTTTATTTGGTCACACAATCAGTAAGGCCAAAATTTATGATGAATATATGTTTGTGTTGAACGACAATGCATGTATTGGTTTTTAATCAATGGTAGAAGATGATAGGGTTCTTTAAGAAGACAGCAAGTTTATTGACACTCCATCAGTTCATCTTCCAAGTCGTATGACACCATTTATTTATTTATTTATTCTTTTTGTACGATGGAAAGGCTGAAGCTGGATGCACACCCTGGACGTCCAACTCATGACCTTCAACTTGTGAGTCGACCTACTAGCCGGGTGACCAATCGCTCTTGTGCATGACACCATAGTTTTACATTGGAAATTGTTGGTTTCTATAGTAGTTCAACATCCACCAGTTTATAAGAGAAACAATGGGTTTTGCATGGAGTTTAGAAATACAGGCATTAAATCCATGAATTTATATAGCTTTGTTTTTATTGAAATATCATGTGTATGGTGTTTGTTTTCACTAAAATTTCTCTCATGATATATCTTTGGGATCCTCCCTTTCAGGGTTGGTGCATTATATATTTAAGTCTAAAGTATGACTGATAAAAAATAAAATAAGTTGCAAGTAAATCATGTTTAGGATTAAAATGTATTATTTTCACTGCATATTCTTTCTACCCAAGTAAGCAAGAGTGGGAAAGTTGTGCTACAAAAACCAGGGCAGGGATCCCCGTGAGACATCCCCAACTGGATAAGATCGAGCCTAGATGGGCAGAAGCTGAGTCTTTGAATTCCCCAAAGGCATAATTGGCCATCCAGTTCTCACATCTGTTAGTTCTCTCACAGTGTGTCTCCAAGTGCAATCCGTGTTGTAGAATTTTGATTAAAATATAATATATGCATATAAATGTGCACTTTAATGCATTGTTAATTCATTGGAACGACTAAGAAATTATACATTTTTCTTTTACCTTACATACTGCAATTGATTGCATGACATTATATTCTCTTGCATGCATATATAATCGCTCTTTTTTTCACAAAGGGAGGCCACTCCCCACCTGCAGCAGAGGAGTCAGAGAGCCCTTCCGATTGAGCTAACGCTCTGGATGCGTCTCTTTCTTTGTTAATTCAGTCTCAACAATTCGTCCCTTTCTTTGATACTCTGCTTCAAAGTTATCCTCCAGATTCATGATGATCTTGGATTTATCTAAGATAAAACTAAATTATAAGTCTAATAATTAATAGTTGGTCATGGATAAACTGAGTGTCGAAAGTAAACAAGAAGGCTTAATCATTAATCATTAATCATTGGTCAGAGATCTACGCTTTTGCTGAACCCACGACAAAACCTTCATTTAGTAGAACTGTAATTAGAAAATTACTTATAAGTGAAAAAGAAATAAAGTGAATGAATTCTTCTTTGAATTTATAGCATAAAATGTATATACCGTCTGTATATAGGTGTATGTTTTTATATACAAGCTTTCTTGTGAGATTTTAACCCCCAAGAGTCCCAGTTTATGATTATGGACCTAAACGTCCAACTATGTAATTCAATGTTAAAGGAAAGAGAAACCATGATTGAGAGGCTATTATATATATAGAGAGAGTGATTGGATCCTGTCCACCGTTAATGTTATTTAATCATGTATGATTATTAGTTTTCGATATCATGAATATAATAACATTGTTCATCTTTTTTCTACAAACCCTTAAAAAAAATTAAATTACACTCATGGTGAAAAGCAATGAGAGGGTACGAGTAGACATGACAAAAGTAGGTAGGATCCACTTCTCCTACACATATAGAGAGAGAAACAAAATGTGCTTGGATCCTACCTTCCATTGATGGTTGCTTAATCATGTGACTATTATTTTTTAAGGATACGAGTATAATAATAATATCATTTATTTTTTTATAAAAACACTTAATTTTTTTCAAATTACATTCGTGTCATTGAAAAATAACAGTTATACCTGCAGAAGTGGATAGGATCCGGTTTTCCTATATAGAGAGAGTGACTCTCCTTCTCTCTCATTCATGTGCGCGCACACACACACACACTATATATATATATATATAGCCTTTAAAGCCTACCTAGCCTGTACTAGCATGTGCACCTAAACTTTTGTACTCGTATTTGAACTCGAGTGGAGATAGAATACATATTTAGTTGCCTTTTTGGGAATGTCAATTGTATCTTAGTATACCAATTATTGAACTTTGAACTCCTTAACTATTGATGTCCTTCATGACAGATATGCTTTATCTACACAAAGGTCAGTAGTTCACATGGCTAGGAGATCGACTCACAAGTTGGTGGTCGTGAGTTTGATACCCTGGATGCCATCTGGCTTTCGCGTTCCACATTGTAACAAGGAAAAATGGATGTGCTTTAACTATCAATTTTGAGTACCACCACATACTTTGGGAATTTATAAATGTATTAAAAATTAAAGCTTAGTTTAGAGACTTCGTCATTGTAATGAATGCCATTAAACAAGCATCCAAAGCCAAATGGATCAAAAGATGACAGCCAAAATTTTGGAAGCTTTAGATGGCAGTAACAACTAAGCAAGCACATAATCTATATGAACTGTAAAATGGATTTCTCAATATAAATTTCATGTAATTCACTGTTCATATAACCACGTCGCAACCTTCACTCTATAAGATGATAGGGAAGATTACATACTTGCAGTTCCATGTCATTTTCAAGATTATGAATTGGTTCTATGTCATGTTCTGCATTATGAATCTATATAAAGAGGGAATGGTGTATGCAAACTAGTGCAGTCTGTGTCAGACGGTTCGATCAAAGAATGATTCTTATTAAACAATAAGAAATTATATTTTGCTTTTTGAGTGATTATACATGATTTTCTATATCACAGATTGTAATCGTTGAAAAGCAAAAGGTAACTTTTCCATAAGTTAATATGAACGATTCATCAAACTTGAGCGAACAGTTAAGTACAGTTTGCATCGGCTTGTATACAAATAGTTTGCATACACATGTTTCTCTCTCTATTATATAAGAAAGGATAATCTCCTTATTTATTCACTAGATGAGCTTAATGACTATCTATTTTATGGCTAAACAACACATTGATACTGTTTTAAGCCTCATACTTTGGTCCACAAACCATAAATAATCAAGCAATCGATAAAGTTGGATTAGGCTTTGCAAAAGGTTCTTCTCTTTACTTAAAAAACTAAGAATGGCAAAAGTATGAAACTAAAGGTTCTACATGCCACACTTCTAAAATGGCATGTGAGTGGGGATTTTAGTGCCATGCTTGCTTCATAAAGTAATGAGAATATATACGATTATTACACCAAAGGATGGTTTTAGTCTTTTCAAGATAAAAGGTTATAAAGAGATAAGGAAGCGAGGACAAGACATGCGAAGTGGAAAAATGAAATCCAACAAGCCAATGAATGGTGAAGATCAAGAACAAACTCAAAGTAGTAGGCAGTATAGGATGCAAGCATAACACGCACATGCATATATATATATATATATATATATATATAGGAAAACTGGATCATGCCTACATTCACAACTGCTCACTCATAACTACCCATTGTTTTTGGGTAGTACGAGTGTACAACAACTAAGCCTTTTCCCATACTAAACAGGTCAGCTACATGGATTCTTTGTTTCCACAAAGCCTTATCATGTGCCATGTTAGCACTTAACTCACAATACACTAAATCATTCTTTATTGTTTCTTTTCAACACTTTTGTGGTTGTCCTCTACCTCTTTTAATACTTTCAAAATCTAGTTTTTCATACATTCTTAGAAGAGCTTCTTTTGATATTCTTTCTATATGTTCAAACATCTTAAACGATTTTCTCTCATTTTATCCTCTACTGGTATCACTCCTAATTTGTTTTTAATAACCTCATTATGTATACGGTCTTTCCTTGTATGACGACTTATCCATCTCAACATTTTCATTTCTGTCACAGACATCTTTTGTACATGTTGATGATTAACTGTCCAACACTCAAGACCATAAAATATGGTAGGTCTAATTGTTTATCTACAATATTTACCTTTTAACTTTAATGGTATGGGTGTAATTTCAAAATTTTTAAGAGCTTTAAAAAATGATGAAGGGTATTTTTGTTACGCTTAAACCACCCAAAAGTAATGTTTGAGCATGAACAAATAGGTATTCATATTCAAACTCTCTCTCTCTCTCTCTCTCTCTCTCTCTCTCTCTCTCTCTCTCTCTCTCTCTATATATATATATATATATATATATATATATATATATATATATATATATATATATATATATATAAAGAGAGGAACTCGTGTATGATAACACACTTATGTGCTAATAAATCTAAACCATCAATTTTTTGTGATGGATGGTTGAAATTTAAATCTATGCACCTAAGTGTGCTAACTTATACAAGTTTTACTATATATATTCATTCACCACAAAGATAATAGTTAAGGGCTTTCACAACAATATAATATTTTTGTGTGTTTCCATCCGGGCATCACTACATAATGCTATTCAAAGGAGGAATACAGAAATAAATTAAAGGAATCGACTAAAGTTGATGGTGATAACGCTATTACATCCATGGAGTACTTTTTAGGGGTCTTATGGTGTCCAATAGGGCTACTCTACAACACCCACTAATACTTTCATACAAAAATTCTGATAAATTAAATTAGCTAAGAGAATTGCATTATTCTTAGGCCCCCCACCATGAACAATAAAAGAATTGGAAATTAAAGCTATTCTTGGGAACTTCCTTTTCCTTATTTTTGAAAAATATTAAAGAAAAGGTTTTCCATTTATGTGTACGGTGTTTATGGTGACTTTATGCTTCAAATGTGAGACTTGAGCTCAAGCGGCACACTGAATCAAATGTGTAGCGAAGTGCACCATTGAAGCTTCGGTTCCTTGAAAAAGCTTTCATAGGCAAACTAGATCATTCCACTACAAGTCGTGTCTAGTTGACGAGCTGGACCCGAACTAGCCTAGGTCTGTTCAAATTAAACATGAACCGAACACGAGCCTCCTTAGTCGAGCTGCATATGAGATGCTCATGGAAGTTGAAAAAAAAAAGGATTTTAACGTGTAATGTTCGTTAGAAATTTTCAATTTCCTAGTCAGAAATTAAGTTCAACTTTTACTTTTATACAGCTTTTTGTTGTAGAACAGAAAGAAATGTTATTTGATTACATTAATCGGCTTAATGGCTGCGGTCACCATCAGCAATGCGATGGTAACCAACCGTTCAGTGGCCAACCACATATCACTATTCTTAGGGTGTGTTTGCTCATGCTGCTAAGTTCTTGGTATTAGAAATGCAGGTTTAGGCCCACATGAGCCTTATTATCATAGTTTTGTGTTTGATTCGTGAGTGACAGTAATGTTTTGGTTTTGGTTTTATATGAAAGGTGGGATAGCAAACACGAGAGAGGAGCCATTTGGGTTTTTGCGCAAAGCTCATAAGTTCAAACATACCTCTCCTGGTGCTGATATTTTTTACTAAAATTAGGTTATAGTTTTATGTCAATAACAGGTTTCACGTTTAATGCATAGTAGAACTTATAACTGCGACCACAAAAAATCAAAGGTTAAGTTCCCTTAAAACATTGTATTTGACATATCTTTAGAAAATTACTGACATTGAAAATCCGGCAGGCAGAAAGGAACACCCGTTGGCTGATGCCGGGGAGCGACTCATAATGGGTTCGGAGGAACCCCTCATGCAACAAACACCTCGGCACCCTAAGACTCGGGTAGAACCAAGGTTCGGATCTCATGAGTTTACAAGAGCCAAGCCAAATGACTCAGCCTCTGCATCATGAACGAGCTCATCGCGAGCTAAAGCTACCCAAACCACGAGCAGGTCAGTTCATAAACCAGGCCTGCTAGAAACCATTTTTATCATTTTCACCCAATCCCACTTCATCATCATGAACCCAATCATTGAATTTCATTGGGGATAAGCCCATCCTTGTTCATGAGTATCACTTGATTCATCAGTTTTATATTCTTTAATTATTGTTAACTCGGCCAAGTGAGCCACCTCTAAGTGGCGGACCTATTCTTGGAAATTATACAAATTGCCTCGCCTGAATTTATCACCCCACTCCCTAAGATTTTTTTTTAGGTTGGCCACCGCCACCTCCAATGGGTGGTGGAATTACCTATCATGAAACTCTGACCGCTGCCGTGTAACTCTCAAACTAGAATGTGGATGGATATACTTGCTGCCATCTCACAAAGGAAAGATATCCGGATAGCAATTTTAGTCGTGAACCAGAACTCAAAGCCTATGATCTAAGGTGTGATACACAGCTCATGGCTTATAATAATTGCTCAAGACCTTGACAACATAAGAACAATTGTTTAAAAAATAGCATATGCCAAAAATATACATTTTTTTGCTTTTTAAATTTAATGTAATATTGTTATATGTACCATGCTCTCTCTCTCTCTCTCTCTCTCTCTCTCTCTCTCTCTCTCTCTCTCTCTCTCTCTCTCTCTCTATATATATATATATATATATATATATATATATACACATAGAGAGAGACATGCGCACCCCCACACAAACTCATATATATATAGTCAACTGCGA